>CM054160.1:5131321-5206321 GCA_028751875.1 Rapana venosa
TGCCATTTGTTTAAAGCAGCTCTGAATACAGTCCTGGGCAGCATAGGTGTGTATCTTCAAAGAGCCATAGCTCAGGTGCTACTGGCTTGAGAACATTGTGATTAGTGTGCTTGTACTCAGAATTGCCTATAGAAGTAACATCAAGAGAAATATTGCCAGGAAAATAATTTTCAGTCTGTATACAGGCTACACACCGGTATTAATTTGGGGGTCAAGTAGTATCTTCTATAGAGTGCGAGTGGAAAAAACTGTTGGTGATTTTCACAGATTTTTTAAAGCATGAAATGATGCACTGTGCACTTGGTTTTTGGATTGAGGACATAGAGCAATACCAGGTAGTCACGAGAAAGTTGGAAATAACCATCAAATGAGGTTTGCCTGTATTCCTACAGCGTTGACCCCGCGCATGCATATTGCGGTAAGGAAGCTAGCAGACGACAAAGGACTGAGGGGGTACAGTGTTTGCTGAAAAATAAAAAAATTTCAAACCTACCAAATTTGTTCAAAATCACATGAGTTTTGAGTCAGAGGCTAGTCTTTCACAAAAAGTGGTTTTTATTTCTGTGGATGCCTTAGTGCGTGCGGTATGAATATAAGAGTTACATAGAAAAACAGAAGGAAAAGAGTGATTTTTTAATACCGGTGTGTAGCCAAAACATCTGGTTTGTCTGCCTCTGCCTCCATGGCTTCCGGCCTAAAAAAGAGCTGGTGTTGTGCTGCCATGTGGTTTTCTTTTGCTGGCCACGCATGTCCTGATGCTTTATGAAACTCGGCGCCGTACAGTAGTTCTGGTGTCATGGCAACATGCAGTGCACATATGCCAGAGAGTTCACGGGGTAGGCAGGATCGGTGCATTTCTCTCCTTTCTGGGACAGGTCATGGTCAGTGCAGATCGTTATGGAAGGACAGTGGCAGGATGGTTAAGACGTTTCCCTGCCAACAAGTAAATCGTGAGGTTCTGGGTTCGATTCCCAGCCTCGCCCTTTCTTCCCAGTTTGACACAAAAATCGAACTGAATGTCAAAGTCCTTCGGATGAGACTATAAACCGAGGCTCGTGTGCGAACGCATGCAGAACATCTTGCGCACAGGTTAAATCCTGTTCCACTTTTCGAAAGAGTAGGCCATTGTGTGCCCGTGGGAACACATGACAAAATTTACAAAACCGCATACACACGGGGACTGGATGTTTAGAAAAAAGCACATGAGTGCTTATTCCATTGTCCTCGATATAAAATAATTTTTTTAAAATAAATGAATATATAAATAAATAAGTCATCTGAGCGCTTTGATTTGTTGCTTTACAAGATTCAGTGCTATATAAATTCCATACATTATTATTATTATTATTATTAATATTATTATTATTATGGCTGTGGTAGCTTTTGACAGTTTTTTTGTGGGAATAGGGTACTTGGTCAGTTTTTCCCTGTTTCCTGTCTGGAAGTTTAGATTCAAATCTGGACTCAAGCAGCTTTGCCAGTTTTTCAGAAACAGTGGCGGGTTTTCTCCATTATCAACAAAGGATGATGCCATTTCCCGAAAATGTCGTCATCTTTATCCTCATCCTCTGTAGTTTCTGCCATCAGTTCTTTCTCCAGCTCCTCTGCCCTCTCATCAGCGGGCGCGCAAAACACACAAGCGCCAGGAAAAATCACACACACATACATAACACAAAACACACCAGCGCCACGAAAAATCACACACACACACAAGCCCCACGAAAACTCACACACACAACATACACACACACACAACACACACACACACACATACACACACACACACCACCACCACCAAAGAAAAAATGGTTTCCACGAACTTCAAGTGAAAAGAAGGCAACTGAGCTGAGCTGTTGTAGGCTATCCTACCCCAACTGAGGGTATAAAACAGAGCTCCCCACTGGACATCGCCCCATAGGCCCTAGCACCACCTTGTATGGTCAGGTTGATGACGAAAAACCTGCAAGTTATTCTTCGTACTTGAAAGTGTATGCACAATGGAAGTTATCAGTTAGTTGCTGAATAATCATGGTCAGCATTTTTGTTGTTGTGGCTTTACTGATGGCGACATGTGATAAGAACTTCGTACAACTGACTATAATGATTATTCAGGAAGGAGAGCGCATCATGTCCTGAGTGTTCTTGTGTAGGTTTGCACCAGTTCAGCTTGTTTTGGAATTGTAGGCCTATTGCCTGGTGGTGTGTGTGTGTGTGTGTGTGTGTGTGTCAAAGCCTAGTGCTGCAGGATTTGCTTCTTCCTTCTGAGTAGCCTAGTGTGTCTAAGGTGAGTGCGACTTTCCTTGATGTAGCCTGAGATAACTAGCCTATTACAGAGTTAGCCACAGTGTGTGTGTGTGTGTGTGTGTGTGTGTGTGTGAAAGCCTAGTGCCAATTATTTGCTTCTTCCTACTGGGTAGCCTAGCTTCTAAGGTGAGTGCCACTGCCCTTGATATAGGCCTAGCCTAAGATAACTGGGCTATCACAGAGTTAGCTACAGTGTGTGTGTGTGTGTGTGTGTTGTGTGGTGTGCTGTGTGTGTGATCCATTGAGTAGTATCAAAGTGGGACTGCCTTTGGTAACAGATGAGTTTGCCAGTGTGTGTGTGTGCGCGCGCGTGCGTGCGTGTGCGTGTTCGTGCGCGCACGCGTGTGTGCCTGCGTGTGTGCCTGCGCGCGTGCGCGCGTGTGTGTGTGTGTGTGTGTGCCTGCGTATGTGCGTGCGTGCGTGAGTGTGTGTGTGTGTGTGTGTGTGTGTGTGTGTGTGTGTGTGTGTGTGTGTGTGTGTGTGTGTGTGTGTGTGTGAGAGAGAGAGCGAGAGCTTGTAAGTATATTATGTTTGATAGCTAACATCTTGAAATAAGTGTTAAAAGTAGTGTGTACTTGGGGGAGGAGGGGGGGGATGTGCAGTGCCCAGTGTGTTAAAGTAAATAAATTATATTAGTAAAGAAATTATATTATGAAAGAAGAGTGTAGCTGGTAAGAGTAGAGAGTGAGAGGATGGAGTTGGGAGTCCTATAGATGAATTGCAAATGTTCTCTATGGATGTGATTTTATCCATTGGTAGTGGCACAATGGAAAAACTGAAAATCTGTTTGTTTTTCTAATTTGCAAATCGCTTTTATTTTTGTTTTGTTTTTTCTAGTTTATTTTGTTTTGTTTTTGTGTTGTTGTTTTTAGCAGGGACAATATTCACATATTCCTGTCTTCAGGAAAAGCTCAGACATAGGCCTACCAATGCTACATGATTTATTATTAAAATGTGTGTGTGTGTGTGGGGGGGGGGGGGGATAGGATGTGGGACATTGTCTACCTTGACCTTCCCACTCTTCCTGAACTTTGAATGAACTTTACGTGATGGGGTGGGGTGGGGAGAGGGGGGAGGGAGAACATCTGTATTAATTAGAGACTTCATAGTGTAGTCAATCCTTGCATTTCCCAACAACTAATTGCAATAGATTTCAAACTTGGTGCAACAGGTACATAAAATCACAAACATATCAAAAAAGAAGGAAAAAATAAGTGTTGGAAGTTGCCGAAAATCAATAAACAAACAAGCTGAAAAACAATACTTGGCACTCTGATACTGATTGTTTGCTATAGCTGGCCTGCCTCACACACCATGGCATCCTCCCTTATTTGGTAAGGCTCCACCCATTTTTGACCCAGAAAGGGCCATGGACTGAAAACTATGTGGACCTACTGATTCTGATTTAGACCAGCACAAATGACTTATCTTTTGAAATTTAAAACACACGAAATGTACCTGCTTGCTTGTTTTTACAATGTATGTGATCTTTACATCACTGACATAGGTATTAAACCGTAGGTATTAAACGGAACTACATCAAAACAAATGTCAACACCCTGGCCAGTTCCTATAGAATACAGTAGGGTGGTGATGTTTGTATGGTAAACCGCTTTTGTCAAAATCGGCTCTCTGTGTGCATTGTGTTGTTTTACTTGGAAGTGTTTTTAACTTTCATAAACATAGCCAGAGGTCTTATCTGTCCACAGAACACTGGATAGGACAGGCACTGGAGAAATGTGTCGACAGAAATTAGGAAGGGAGTGAATAAACACTGGGGACCTATCCCTATTCTGTTGATATACCCTTGATCCAGTAAAGGGGAAGTAGATCTGTGTGCTCCCTGCTTTTGGAAAGTAGATCTGTAGTGTGTGCTCCCTGCTAAAGTATAATTATATCAATTTGAATATATATCTATATCTATATATATAATATATATATATATATATATATATATATATGTGTGTATGTGTACATGTCATCCCTCTCACTTTCTTTCTCTCTGTTTCATTCTCTGTATGTTTCCTGTCTCTGATCTGAATTTATTGGATCCTAATGTCTGCCCAGTCCTATTTAAGGTACTGGAGTATTTTAAATTCTGAATAAAAGGGTTGCAACTGTTTTCAGTTTAACTTTAAGCTAATGGTGGGGTGTGGTGTTGTTTTTTTCTTTTTTTCTCCTACTCTATAAAAGTACTTATCTAAATTATTTTTAGTCGCAATTTTGTTTGGCTTTTCAGCACAAAACTGATTTACATTTTTTTCTTGTCCAGATGAAAAGACTGACTGGGTAGGTCTGTGTGTGTTATGTGGAGAAAGACTGCTGACTGATAGCCAAGATATAGTAAAGCAGACTGAGAAAGGTGAAGCAGGTCTCCAAAATGCATGCCGTTTGAAGGGTCACAATGAACTCTTTTACATATGGCAAAGTCTGCATGGAGCATGTTGGCAGATGTATTGCGACATGCCTACTATCAAGGGGGGAAGATCTCTGTTTAGAGAAGGGCAAGATATTCAAGATATAAACGACCCACTTCAATCCAAGCAAGCTATGTTTAATAATTCCTCTGTCTCTTTTGTGGTCAGTCCATTAATGATTTCGGGAAGAAGTGAAACACAGGTGTGTATCAAATTCGGACATGTAGTTGCCTGCAGCAGATTGAAGAAAGTGGTTTAAAGCATGGACTAGAGAACACATGGGCAGAAAGAGTGTGTGGAAGAACGCAAGCTGTCAGTGACCTTCCTGCTGCAGATGCTGTGTATTGCAAGTAGTGCAGTGTCCATTTCACAACTATGAAATCTATCCCTCTAGCACTCCGCCACTCTTCAGAGGAACAAACCACAGCAACTGTAGGCTGACCAGTAAACACAGTTCATGATGAAGCCTTCATGAGTGATACGGCTTATTTCAAAGAGAATCATGAAAAAATCACAATCATGGACTTATTCACAAAGATGAAAGATTATCTCCAAGGTGACACTCCCTACACAGAGAAATACATGTGGCAGAAACGAGAAAGTTACTTTGGTGATTGACAATTGCTTCTCTTGGTCAGGCACTGATGCCGGCAGCACGACCAACAGTACTCATCCCTCCTCTTCAGATTGCTCTTGGGGTTGACAATGCACCAGCAGACTGGCTCCAAAGATCTTGAATTGTCCACAAGCTTGGGTTTTGTTCTTCATACAAGGAGGTCAGTCTGTTTGAAAATGTGTGCTGCTGCTGACCAGGAAACAGACCTGGTAGGCATGAAGCCCAACAGCTGGATCCAGTTTGTTGCTGACAATGTAGATCAGATCAGGACACTGGATAGAACTGGTACCTTCCATGGTATGGGCATTACTGGTACAGCCACCCCAGGATCCAAACAATGTAAGGCTGTATATCATAATCTAACACTATCACCACAGACAATGTTCTCATTCGCTACTTTGAAAATTCTGCAGCTACTTTGTCATTAGCATACAAAGTATTACAAGGTTTTGGGGAGCATGACAGAGCCAGGCAACTGGATCTTCTGTGGAAAGAAAATGTCCTGGCCTCTCTGTGCCCCACCTTCAGGATAGTCAGAGATGAGGGAAGCTGTGTGCAATGGAAACTTTTCAGGTCAGGGCATCTTATATTTCTCTACATTATAGACATGGACCCCACAAATAGGATCTGCCTATTCTCCACTCTCCACTAATATGAGCTGCCTATTCTCCACACTGCACTAATAGGAGCTGGCTATTCTCCACACTCTACAAATATGAGTTGCATAAAATTATTCTCCACACTCCACTAATATGAGCTGCCTATTCTCCACACTCCACAAATATGAGTTGCATAAAATTATTCTCCACACTCCACTAATATGAGCTGCCTATTCTCCACACTCCACTAATATGAGCTGCCTATTCTCCACACTCCACTAATATGAGCTGCCTATTCTCCACACTCCACTAATATGAGCTGCCTATTCTCCACACTCCACTAATATGAGCTGCCTATTCTCCACACTCCACTAATATGAGCTGCCTATTCTCCACACTTCACTAATATGAGCTGCCTATTCTCCACACTCCACAAATATGAGTTGCATAAAATTATTCTCCACACTCCACTAATATGTGCTGCCTATCCTCTACACAAAGAGAGATTCCGACAGATATGAAGAAGTCCATCTACATTGCAATCCCTAAGAAACTGGGTACAGCTGAATGTGACCAACATCGTACAATCAGCCTGATGAGTCACCTCACCAAAGTTCTTTTACGAATACTCATGAAGAGAATGAGAAATAAAATACTCCCAGAAATATCAGAAATGCAATTTGGATTCATGGCAGACAAAGGCACCAGAAATGCAATCTTCGCATTGAAAACTCTCATGGAAAGATCCATCGAGGTCCAGAAAGACCTGTACCTCTGCTTCATTGACTACTCAAAAGCGTTCGACAAAGTACGACATTCCGACTTGTTTGATATTCTGGCAGGGCTATACATCGACGGGAAAGATCTTTGAGTCCTCAGAAACATATATTGGGAACAGGAGGCAGCCATTAGAGTCGACGATGACATCAGTCAATAAAGACCAATCTGCAGGGGTGTGAGGCAGGGCTGCGTGTTCTCGTCTGATTTATTTAATGTATATAGTGAAATAATTCTACGAAATATTGAGAACCATGAGGGAATTAGTGTAGGTGGCCACAACATCAACAACCTGAGATATGCAGATGACACAGTCCTTATCGCGGACTCTGAAGAAAAACTGCAAAAGATTTTAACAACAGTAACAGACGAAAGCGAAAAGAAAGGATTACAGCTCAATGCAAAGAAGACAGAATGCATGGTGATCTCGAAAAAGCTGTTATACCTCAATGCAACATAGCCTGTAAAGGAGAGAGAATCAGACAAGTAAACACCTTTAAATACCTTGGTTGTACTATCACCCCGGACGGCAAGTGTGACACAGAAATCAAGAAGAGAATCGGTCAATCTAAGGCAACTTTTAGCAACATGAAATGCATTTTTACCAACAGTAAGATAAGCCTCAAGACAAAGATCCATGTTTTGAGAGCCTAGGTATGGTCCATTCTTCTGTACGGATGTGAGTGCTGGACCCTAGCCAAGGACACAGAACAGCGACTAGAAGCAGTGGAAATGTGGTTCATCGGGAGAATCATGAAAATCTCATGGACAAAAAGAAAAACTAATGCAGAAGTAATGGAAATGGCTGGGTACAAGAGATCCCTTCTCAACACCATCAGAGAAAGACAGCTCAAATTTTTCGGCCATATAATCAGGGCTGACGGACTAGACAAACTGTTATGGAGTGGCAAAATCTGTGGAAACAAGAGCAGAGGAAGACAACGCACAAAATTCAGACAGCTTAAACAAATTCGCAACGAATAAAGAGGGCACCAACAATGAGCTCATGAGAGGGACCGAGAACAGAGAAGAATGGAGAGCCATGATCGTCGATGTCTGCAGGACCATACCGGACACTTGAAGAAGATCCTCTACACTCCACAAATATGAGTTGCATAAAATTATTCTCCACACTCCACTAATATGAGCTGCCTATTCTCTACACTCCACTAATATGAGCTGCCTATTCTCCACACTCCAGTAATATGAGCTGCCTATTCTCCACACTCCACTAATATGAGCTGCCTATTTTCCACACTCCACAAATATGATAAAATTATTCTCCACACTCCACAAATATGATAAAATTATTCTCCACACTGCACTAATAGGAGGTTCGTGAATGGTCACCCATCCAAGTGGTAACCACGCTCAGCGATGCTGCTTAACCTTGGCTGGGGGAAAGCGAGTGTTCGGACCACTGAGCTATCCTGTCCTCAAGAACTGAAAACAAATCTGAATATCTGGTGTGACAAGACTTCCTTCTCTGAGACATGCCAACTTCTCCAAATGGCCTCGTTCGTCGCCGTTTTCGTATATATGTCCTCACAGAAAAAAAAGGGTGGCGCTGCTCTTGTGGCAACGCGCTCTCCCCGGGGAGAGCAGCCCGAATTTCACGTAGAGAAATCTCGTGACTTAAAGTGGTATAAAATAAAAATTTTAAAAAAATTTAAAATAAAACTTTGTAGAGAAAAAGTTGCCATAACTGCACAATATCCCCGAAGTCGAA
The DNA here is from genome assembly GCA_028751875.1 of Rapana venosa. NCBI lineage: Eukaryota > Metazoa > Mollusca > Gastropoda > Neogastropoda > Muricidae > Rapana > Rapana venosa. Next base: position 5,139,764 of record CM054160.1, read on the forward strand.
ATGCAGCAACCTTCACGGTGAGCAAAAACGGTCGCATTAGCACAATCTCACCATTGTTGAACGTCACAGCTCTAGCCAAGGAAGGGAGAGAAAAAAATGCAGAATGATTTCCATGGCTGTGGATTTTTAATTTTTAATTTGCTGTTAAGTGAATTGTGCACCTTTCTGTGGTGATAAGTGGAGATGATAAACGAAGTAGCCTTGTTTGTTTGTTTTTTAAGTTGTAGAGGGATGAACGTATCCTTTCACTAAAGAAGCAAACCTTGTTTTTTTTTAAAAACAATCGTTTTGTCAGTTAGAGGTAGATAGCCTTGTGACTACTGGTTTGCTGACACCAGAGAGGTGGCCAGTGGATGTCAAGTTACTGGGAACAGAAATGATTCCTTCATGGAACCACTTAGATCAATTGAAAATGGTTTCAGATAAGAAAACTCTACAAGTACATGGGCACCAATGTGCTATCAAATGATAGAGATATGAACTTGACTTACTTGACTTATGCCTCTTGACTCCCATAGGGCGGCAACAACACCCCTCCAACGAACTCGGTTCTGGGAGATCCTCTTCAGCTCGGCCCATGTCATTCCAGCTGCCTTCGTCTCTACGTCAACACTTCTGCTCCAGGTCTGTTTTGGTCGACCAACATTTTGCTTCCCTTGTGGATTCCAGTCAAGGGCCTGCCTGTGACATTTGAAGCAGGCTTGCCGAGTGTATGGCCGATCCATCCCCATTTCCTTTGTTTGATTATAGACACCATTGGAGAGTGTCTGGTTCTGTTCCACATTTGTATGTCGGAGATGACTGCCAGCCACCTGATACTGAGGATGTTCCTGAGCAATTTGTTGGTAAAAGACTGGAGTTGGTGGGTGTTGGTCTTTGGTACCTGCCAGGTTTCTGAGCCGTAAAGTAGGACCGACTTGAGACATGAGCTACTAATGTGTTTTTAATCAAAAGAGAGAGGTGTAGCTGAAAAGTCAATGCTGCTCTTTCAGCAAGACAGAAAGACGGTATCTCTCACATATTCTTGCAGTGTGATGTGATTCAACATGTTTGAACTTTCTTTTTGAGGCTTTTAATGAAAAATGTTGCAAAAAACGGTCGCATACGCCAAATCTCACCTTTCACCTCAGAGTTCTAGCGGAGGAATGTGAAGAAAAAAACCCCCACCAACAACAGCAAAAAACAAACCCAAAAGCAGCATCCCAGAATGTAAGTTCTTCATCTCAGGATCTTGGGCCTCCACTGTACCACAAGAGCAAGGAGCTGGGTTGCAAGATAATGGGCGTCATTGAGACTTTGGTCATCCTTGAAATGCTTTACTAACGACCACCTCAAGTGAATGCGAATGTCTAGTCAGTAAACCTTTAAACCACCAGTGAGAACTATAAGATCAGTACCCTCTGTTACAAATGTCTCCACCAAACAGCACCCTCCTACCTCTGTGAATGTCTTCACCTGTACACTCCTTCTCGTTCCCTCCGCTCTGCTGCAGATACCTTGTGCTTACGAATACCTAGATTCAACCAGTCCACCGTTGGTCGTCGCTCTTTCTCTATTTCTGGTCCATTCATCTGGAACAACCTTCCTCTCTCTCTTCGACAGGGGCCTACATATGACACATATAAATCCAGCCTCAAGACATATTTGTTTCAAACCTAACTTTTTCCCTCTTTCATCTAAAAACTGCCCCTGCCTTGAACAGCCCAAATCCCATTACCCTGCCAAAGCCTACAACCTGTGTGTGTGTGTGTGTGTGTGTGTGTGTGTGTGTGTGTACATTTGAATTTTAAGCTTTTGATAGTTATTGGCTGCAATACTCTGTAAGAATATGTTGAATGCAAGCGCTCTGATTTGTCTTTGCAAGATATAGCGCTATACAAATTTTTATATTATTATTATTAATTCAGAGAAATTTGGTTTTATTTTCTGGTTAAATGGCATAATAAATGAGGAGCTGAGGATTTTCCTATGTGACATGTGCGAAATTGGTTTGTAATAGTAATAGGAGGAGTAGGAGTAGTAGTCTAAATTGTTTTATGTCTTTCCACTTGAAGTGAGACCAGAGGATCTAAGCTGGGAACATTAGTAAGAGGGTCATAAGAATAAGAGGAAAAGTGTGTGTGCCTTTGTGTGCGCGCTTGTGCAGGTATGTATATATGTATAAATTTAAGGTTGTTCATTTCCTAGAGCTATTGGATGTAGACTGAGGATTTAAGACCCAAGATGGATGACATTTGGACAGCATGGGTACTCCTTTCTGTTGGTAAATGGATGAAACTTCACAGGTGAAAGTGTTAAAAATGCCCAGTTTTGAAAATGATAGTCTGGAGAATGTTGTCATCTTCCATGGCGCTAAGCTCCAAGTGCCATATAGTTCATTTTTTCCATGAAGGAAGAAGAAAATATTGTGAAGTCGGAGTATGGGTGTCTATATGGAGTTGTTAACATGCCCCACTAAAAAGTTGTTCAGTTTTAGGTCGATTTTGTATTGTTGTTGTGCGTTCCCCAGCTTAACACTCTGGGGGTCACCCAGAATTTGCACTCTGACTCACTCATCCCACCTAGGAATCACTATGAGATTGAATTTGCACACTGAATGAGAAGTTTGTGCGTGTATGACTGGTTTTGAGTGAATTTGCACACTGAATAAGAAGTTTGCGTGTATGATTGGTTTTGAGTACATCGCCATATAGGCAGCCATACTCCGACTTCAGATGATTTTTTTCTCCTTTACAGTGCAGGTTATGTTTAGAACTTGTCACAGCTGAAGGTAATCTCAAAACAACGTTTTACATAACATTTTAGTATAGGCCTTGGCAATGGGCTGACATGAATAACTGACACAGCTTTTGGCCTGGGCCTAGTCGATTTTGTATGTGAGAACACGATCTCTAAATGATCTGTCTGTCCTGTTAAGTTCTTGGTCTGTGGGTTTTTGTGTATGTTGTTAAGTTGGTTGGTAGTTTTGTGTTTGTTTAATATTTTGTCTGACAACTATTGAAGAGATAAACAATGTCATTCATGTGTTATACCCCCCAAGAAACTATAACCACCTATACAGTATCATTTTTGCTTACCTGTCAGTGACTGTTCTGTTTCAGAGTTTCACTCTTGGTGTCAAGAGTGCCTTAAAAGACCTGACTGTCATTGGTACCAGAAGAGGATCCGCCAACAGACTGTTTTCCTCGCCTTCACCATTCACCCATCTTCGGTCCATTGGCAGCCAACTCCTACATGATGATGAGGAGGATTATCTAGTTGACTGCTATGCGAGGGTCTTAGGAACAGCCAGATGATGATGGTGTAAACTGTCAGAAAGTGAGTGACTGAAGAACGGCAGGAACATGATGGCTTAAGCTTCTAATACATTTGTAACTGTGGTGGTGTTGGGCGTTCCTCGGCTCAACACCTGGGAGATCGCTGGACGACGTTAAAGAATTATGGAGAGGTGATGCTGGAGTCCAAGATGGGGCTGTAGACTCGACTGGGTAAGGTAAGAGGAATTTTTGTTGTGTTTTGTTGGTGTTGTTGCTTTTTGATTGATTTTATAGGTGATGGAAAGAGGTAAGTAAAGGTGTCCCATAACCTATGTGGTGGTAGGGGAGCGAGGCGTCAGACCTCAACTTCACCAGGGGCCAGCATATTGAGGGTGGCGCCCATCTCCTCTCCCTCGCTGCTTTACCTTCCTTGACCCTAAAGAGGCAAGTACTCAATTTACAGCTGGGTGAACTGGGGGACTGTACTGAAGCCAAGGCACGCAAATGGTCACCCATCCAATTGGTATCGATGCGGTGCTGCTTAAGTTGACTGGGGGAAAGCCAGTGCTCTGACCGCTGAGCTATCCCGTTCCCTAGATGAAAGAACAGGTAGGGGCAAACAACAGTACAGTTTGAACAGGGAAAATCTCTCCAAATACTTGAGGCCTTGCCAAAGGACTTTTGGGTGAAGAAAGATTTTTGTCTGCCTCGCACCATGTTTGTAATATCTGTTTGTTTAAACTATTGATTATTTATCATTGATTGCATGACTGTGTTAGATTAAGTTGAATGTATGCGCTTTGATTTGTCTTTGCAAGATATAGCGCTATATAAGTTCCATTTATTGTTGTTGTTGTTGTTGTTGTGTTGTTGTTATTATTATTATTATTAAGAGAGCTGGAGCAGTGTAAGATCTCATTCAAGGCAGACACATGCCAAGTCCAAGTATGTCTTGAAGATCTTTGCAAGTGATTAATGCGTCTTCTCTGATCAGTTCTTTGACACGGGTGACATTCTCTTGGGTGGCAGCAGTAACAGGTCAGCAACAACGGTTCTCATCATTAAAATGACTGCTACCAAATCCAAACTCCCGGAAGTACCTGCTAACAGTCAAATTTCCTGGGGCAGTAGACCCAAAAGCTTTACACAAGATTTTTTTGAGATTCCTGATAAGTTAAGCACCATTTCAGGTTGTAATAGATTATGGCTCGAAAATCAGTATTTTCAAGTTCCATGGTTGATGTCAGAAACAGCCTATGGTTGCCCTTTTCCTGGTCAGTTATTGTATTACCCAGATGACGTAGAAACTTCATGTTTTGGATAACATAGAAAATTCATGTTTTGGTGTCATAGCTTAAATGACGTAATATTATGACATAATTAAAACTTTTACTTAGCATTTGCACCAGCTAAGGACTTTCAGAGGGATCCTGGGATCTATGAGAATGGGAAAATACAGATCAGCCATATTATGAAAAACAAGTGTGAGAAGAAACAGATCAATGAGAAAAATGGATCAGCGAGAATGGGAAAATACAGATCAGCAAGAATGAACAATACTGACTAATGATCACTGGCAGTAATGATCTTTGAGTGTGGGAAATAATTATGGAACCATGAGATTTGGGAAATACGGATCAATAAGAATGGGAAACACAGAGAAGTGAGAATGGAAATGTATGAGTTATTGAGAATGGTAAACATAAATAAAGGAAGGTTGGGGACCGGAATCAATGAGAATGGGAAATACAAATAAGTAAGAGAAGTGGATCAATGAGAAACATGCAGATAGGTAAGAATTAGGGAAATAATACTTGATCAGTGAAAAGGAGAGATGTAAATAAGTTAGAATGGAAAATACAGATTGATCAGTGGGAAATTTCAATCTGTGAAATTGGGAAACGCACAACAAAAATGGGAAATAAACATAAATGGTAATGGGAAGTTCAGGTCAGTGATATTTAAACACACATCAATAAAAAAAAAAAATTAAAAAAAAGGAGATACACAGCCATGGGAAATACATGTCAATGAGAATGGGAAATGCACGTCAATGAGAATGGGAATTGCACGTCAATGAGAATGGGAAATGCACGTCAATGAGAATGGGAAATGCACGTCAATGAGAATGGGAAATGCACGTCATTGAGAATGGGAAATGCACGTCATTGAGAATGGGAAATGCACGTCATTGAGAATAGTCATTGAGAATAGGAAAACCACGTCAATGAGAATAAGAAAAGCACGTCAATGAGAATAGGAAATGCACGTCAATGAGAATGGGAAATACACGTCATTGAGAATGAGAAATCACGTCATTGAGAATGGGAAATGCACGTCATTGAGAAAAGGAAAAAGACGTCAATGAGAATAGGAAAAACACGTCAATGAGAATGGGAAAAACACGTCAATGAGAATGGAAAAAACACGTCAATGAGAATAGGAAAAGCACGTCAATGAGAATGAGAAAAACACGTCAATGAGAATGAGAAAAACACGTCAATGAGAATGAGAAAAACACGTCAATGCACGTCATTGAGAATGGGAAATACACGTCAATGAGAATAGGAAAAACACGTCAATGAGAATGAGAAAAACTTGTCAATGAGAATGAGAAAAACACGCCAATGAGCATAAGAAACTACACATCAAAGAGAATAAGAAATGAACGTCCATGAGAATGGGAAATTCACGTTGGTGAGAATGAGAAAAACACGTCAGTTAGAATGAATAATACACGTCAGTGAGAATGAAAAATGCACGTCAATGAGAGTGAGAAATGCACGTCATTGAGAGTGAGAAATGCACGTCATTGAGAGTGAGAAATGCACGTCAATGAGAGTGAGAAATGCACGTCAATGAGAGTGAGAAATGCACGTCAATGCGAGTGAGAAATGCACGTCAATGAGAGTGAGAAATACACGTCAATGAGAGTGAGAAATGCACGTCAATGAGAGTGAGAAATGCACGTCAATGCGAGTGAGAAATGCACGTCAAATGAGAGTGAGAAATACACGTCAATGAGAGTGAGAAATACACGTCAATGAGAGTGAGAAATACACCTCATTGAGAATGAATAATACACGTCAGTGAGAATGAATAATACACGTCAGTGAGAATGAATAATACACGTCCATGAGAGTGAGAAATGCACGTCAATGAGAGTGAGAAATACACGTCTGTGAGAATGAATACACGTCAATGATAATGAGAAATACACGTCAGTGGAATGAGAAAAGCACGTTAAAGAGAATAACAAATACACGTCAGTGAGAATGGGAAATTCACGTCAATGAGAATGAGAAAAACACGTCAATGATAATGAGAAATACACGTCAGTGAGAATGAATAATACACGTCAGTGAGAATGAATAATACACGTCAGTGAGAATGAATAATACACGTAAGTGAGAATTTGAACTTCACGTTGGTGAGAATGAATAATACACGTCAGTGAAAATGAATAATACTTGTCAGTGAGAATGAGAAAAACACGTAAATGAGAATGTGAAACTCACGTTGGTGAGAATGAATAATACACATCAGTGATAATGGGAAAAACACGTCAGTGAGAATGAATAATACACGTCAGTGAGAATAAGAAATGCTTGTCAATGAGAATGAGAAGTACACGTCAGTGCGAATAGGAAGTACACGTCAATGAGAATGAGAAATACACATCAACGATAATGGGAAATACACGTCAATGAGAATGGGAAATACACGTTAGTGAGAATGGGAAATACATGTTCATGAGAACGAGAAAAAGACGTCAGTGAGAATGGGAAATACACGTCAATGAGAATGGGAAATACACGTCAACGAGAATGGGAAATACACGTCAGTGCGAATAGGAAGTACACGTCAATGAGAATGAGAAATACATGTTTGTGAGAATGGGAAATACATGTCCATGAGAGCGAGAAAAAGACGTCAGTGAGAATGGGAAATACATGTCCATGAGAACGGGAAATACATGTCAGTGCAAATGGGAAGTACATGTCAATAAGAAAAATATGTCAGTGAGAGTGAGAATGGGAAATACACTTCAATGAAAATGGGAAGTCCATGTCGTTGAGATTGGGAAATATATGTCTAGGAGAATGGAAAATCCACATCAACAAAAATGGAAAATGCAGTTGAATAGGCAATGCAGGTCAAGGAGAAAGGGAAATACAGGTGAAGGGGAAATACAGATCAATGAAAATGGGAAATATACATCTAGAAATATGAAATTTACACAGATCACTGATAATGGAAATACGGATCAGTGAGAATGGAAATACAGATCAGTGAGAATGGAAATTGAGAATGGAACTACAGATCAGTGAGAATGGAAATACAGATTAGTGAGAATGGAAATTGAGAATGGGACTACAGATCAGTGAGAATGGAAATACAGATTAGTGAGAATGGAAATAGATTAATGAGAATGGAAATACAGATTAGTGAGAATGGAAATACAGATTAATGAGAATAGAAATACAGATTAGTGAGAATGGAAATACAGATTAATGAGGATGGAAATACCGATCAGTGAGAATGGAAATACAGATCAGTGAGAATGGAAATACAGATCAGTGAGAATGGAAATACAGATTAACAGATTAACAAGGATGGAAATACAGATCAGTGACAATGGAAATACAGATTGAGGATGGAAATAACAATCTGTGAGAATGGAAATACAGATTGAGAATGGAAATATAGATTAATGATAATGGAAATACAGATTAATGAGAAGTGAGAGTGGAAATACAGATTAGTGAGAGTGGAAATACAGATTAGTGAAAATGGAAATACAGATCAGTGAGAATGGAAATACAGATTAATGAGAATGGAAATACAGATGATTCAGAAGTGGGAATGGAAATATAGATTGAGAATGGAAATACAGATTAATGAGAATGGAAATACAGATTAGTGAGAATGGAAATACATATTAATGAGAAGTGAGAATGGAAATACAGAATAATGAGGATGGAAATACAGATGAGTCAGAAGTGAGAATGGAAATATAGATTAATGAGGATGGAAATACAGATTAGTCAGAAGTGAGAATGGAAATACAGATTAGTGAGAGTGGGGAATATAGATATGTGAGAATGGGACATGCAGATATGTGAACATGGAAAATACAGATCTATCATACAAAATGGGAAATAAGTATAATTTAACTCAGGAATGAGAATCTCTCTCTCTCTCCTCTCTCTCTCTCCTCTCTCTCTCTCTCTCTTCTCTCTCTCTCTGTGTGTGTGTGTGTCTGTCTCTCTCTCTCTCTCTCTCGCTCTGGCTCTGGCTGTTTTTTGCATGCAATGTCTTTTCAAAACCTGCCTTCAGATTTAATTAAACTCTGCTTCATTATTCAATTATGCGCCCAGGTTTACTATATACAAAACGCTTTGATAGCCCAACAACCAACAACGACAACATGGCCATTCTTTTATTGCAGATTGTGCTGTTAGTACCTTTGGCTTTCAGGGTCATGTCCTTGTGACCCGGAATGGCGTGCTGTGAGCATGTGCCATTGTGACCATGTCCTGTTGTGACCACATGCCATTGTGACCACATGCCATTGTGACCACATGCCATTGTGACCATGTCCCATTGTGACCATGTCCTGTTGTGACCATGTCCTGTTGTGAGCATGTCCTGTTGTGAGCATGTCCTGTTGTGACCATGTCCTGTTGTGACCATGTCCTGTTGTGACCATTGCCATTGTGACAATGTGTCATTGTGACCATGTCGCATTGTGACCATGTCCCATTCAGACCATATTTCATTGTGACCATGTCCCGTTGTGACCACATGCCATTGTGACCATGTCGCGTTGTGACCACATGCCATTGTGACCATATCCTGTTGTGACCACATGCCTTTGTGACCATATCCTGTTGTGACCACATGCCATTGTGACCATATCCTGTTGTGACCACATGCCATTGTGACCATATCCTGTTGTGACCACATGCCATTGTGACCATATCCTGTTGTGACCACATGCCATTGTGACCATATCCTGTTGTGACCACATGCCATTGTGACCATATCCTGTTGTGACCACATGCCATTGTGACCATGTCGCATTGTGACCACATGCCATTGTGACCATGTCCTGCTGTGACCATGTCGCATTGTGACCACCATGTCCTAGTGATCTTCTGTAAACAGCAGGGGTTTTCTAATGTTAACCTGTGTGTATGCTTAGGTCCACTCTGTGTGTGTGTTTCCCAGGACGAATGCTTTTGCTATGTTTTCCAATGATGATATACTTTTGTCTATATTGCATGTAAGAAGCTATAGTTATGACTGAAATCTCAGCTCTTGCTGTACAGAGAGAGAGAGAGAGAGAGAGAGAGAGAGAGAGAGAGAGAGAGAGAGAGAGAGAGAGAGAGAGAGAGAGAGAACACTTATGTTTTAGGAACATAGCCTCAGGCCACAATTCAAAACAAAGCAGGAGGTAGAGGAAGGGATGGATGTATATAAGTATGTAAGCTGTAAATGGGTACTTGCCTGTTTAGGGTCAGGGAAGGTAAAGCAGCGAGGGAGAGGAGATAGGCACCACCCTCAATATACTGGCTACTAGAGAAGTTGAGGTCTCTGATGCCTCGCCCCCCTACGGCCACATAGGTTATGGGACACCTTTACAACCAACGTATTTGCACACAGTTTTGAATAAAGCAAATATACATACTTGACAATGGCGCCTCCGCTTCAGCACTGCTGTCTATTTCTTAGTCAACATGAGTTATGCTGTGATCTTTCTACTTGGAACAGCATGGAATCAGAACTGTGCTAGCTGCACTGAGCGATGTTTACTACGTGCCTGAAGAAGAAAAGGCACGCACAAGTGAACAAAATCATTCAGGTAACTTTTTCCAAAATCTGTAAGCATACAAAAATATACATTATGAGATTGTATTCGTCTTCAATAACATTTTTTGTACCAAGAAAACAGTTTTAAAACTTGATAGTTGTTGCTGCATTCTGTAAACATTATCACACGTGGGGTGGGGGGGGGGGGGGGGGGGGAATTCAATCTTCCCTGCGACAGGGCAACTTTGAAACAATAATTCTCAATGCTATAAAGATATATACTTTTTTTTCATCAAAAAACGGTATCAGAAGAACTGTTATGTTGTGTATGGCGCAAACAGAAAGCTTGTGCATCACTTGAACTCTTTAATTAAACTGGTCACTTGAACTTTTGAATTCAACTGGTCACTTGAACTCTGGTCACTTGAACTCTTGAATTAAACTGGTCACTCAAACTTTTGAATTCTACTGGTTACTTAAACTCGAATTCAACTGGTCACTTGAACTCTGGTCACTCGAACTCTTGAATTCTACTGGTCACTCGAACTCTTGAATTCTACTGGTTACTCGAACTCTTGAATTCTACTGGTAACTTGAACTCTTGAATTCTACTGGTTACTCGAACTCTTGAATTCTACTGGTCACTCGAACTCTTGAATTCTACTGGTTACTTGAACTCTTGAATTCTACTGGTTACTCAAACTCTTGAATTCTACTGGTCACTCGAACTCTTGAATTCTACTGGTTACTTGAACTCTTGAATTCTACTGGTCACTCGAACTCTTGAATTCTACTGGTTACTTGAACTCTTGAATTCTACTGGTCACTCGAACTCTTGAATTCTACTGGTCACTCGAACTCTTGAATTCTACTGGTCACTTGAACTCTTGAACTCTTGAATTCTACTGGTCACTTGAACTCTTGAATTCTACTGGTCACTTGAACTCTTGAACTCTTGAATTCTACTGGTCACTTGAACTCTTGAATTCTACTGGTCACTTGAATTCTGGTCACTTGACCTCTGGTCACTCGAACTACGCTGCTGCACGGTATACTATGCACGGTGAACTACACCTTTACCTGGTTTTGAAAGCAAGGGCCTTAACCACACGACCAGGGTAAAAATAGCTCGTAGTTGATTTGCTGCAATACTCTTGTAAAGAACAAAGCTGAATAATGATAATGATAATGATAATAATAATAATAATTGATATAGCCCTGTATTTTGCACAGATAAATCAAAACGCTTGCACTCAACTCATTCTGACACAGTCATGAAACCAATGACAATTAACACAGCTGTAAATATCTAGAGAACCGTTTTATGTAAGACTATAATTTGCTCAAACTGTGCTTCACACACGTATTGACCTGTATTACAAACAGATTCTGAGTTTTTAATGAGAAGAGTTTTAGGACTGCTATGAATGGCATTCTTGGCTTAATGATGCATGCATTGATAATGAGATAATAGTTTGTTAAGAAATGTCATTACCTTTAGCTTGCATGTGTTTGTTTGCTCATGAAGTTTCCAGAATATTCTACAGAATTCTATGAAGTTCTAGGCTTTTCCGGAATGGTGTAGTTTACAGTATTGTAAGAGGTTCTAAAAGTTTCCAGATGGCCTCACTGTAACTGTGAGATGTTTGTGTAGTTGGTAATGATCGGAGACTTCCTTAAGTTTCCTGAACCTTCCAGTGGCTAGTAGGAGGGGCCCTGGCACTGTATATATATATACAAGGGGCTGTTATCACACTGGAGGCAGGAGAGGCTACAGATGGAGGGGAGGAGAGGCCAAGAGAGAGGGAGGGACGGAGAGATAGAGAGGAGAAGGGCGTGAGAAACAGGATGGACAGAAGGAGAGTAGGAAAGGCTGAGAGCCAAGGGGAGGCAAGCAGCGATTGCCTGAAGAAGGGGAGAGAACTGAAGGAATAGGAGAGCTATGGTTACGAGGACTGTGGAAGTCATTAACTGATTGAGCTCTTATTTAGTGAGTGTAGTCATGCAGGCTGTTGATCCAAGTAATTGTGGAAAGGGTTTTGGAACTTTTGTACTGGAAATGAATATTGTTTTGAATTGATATAGTAGAATAAAAGAAATTTAACTTGATTCCTGAGTCATCTTATGCTCTGTCTGGATGTGATTCAGAGAGATAGGAAACAACTCTTGACATTTCAGTCAGCCTTCTACGTCCACTGGAGTGTTTTCAAAACAAAGAGTTAGTTCTTCAAAGAACCACGTGACAACCTGTAAGCCGACTTTGAAACTGATTGATCATGGTTATCCGTTGTTTTTTTGTGTGTGTTTTTTCTTCTTCTTTTTTTATAAAACGTGACAACGGTTTGAAAAGTAACTTGAGTTGACACTGCTCATTCAGCACACCAGAGAGAGAGGAACAAGATGATCTCACATCAGAGAGAGAGAGACTGGATTCTGAAATGTGTGTGTGTGTGTGTGTGTGTGTGTGTGTGTAGCCTAGTGGCAGATGATACTAGGAAGCTGAGGAGAGTAGGACACTCACTGACTGTGTGGTGATGATAACAAGATGAGAGAAGTGACCAGTAGGCCTACTAACAGCATGCTTTTCTGGTTTTTCTTATCAGAGGGACACTTAGAAGTGGAAATCACCAGCAGAAAATGGGTGTGTGTGTGTGTGTGGGGCTTGTTTGGACACGTGTGTGTGTGTGTGTGTGTGTGTGTGTGTGTGTGTGTGTGTGTGTGTGTGTGTGTATTTGTGTGTGTGTAGTTGTGTGTATAGAGTGCTTGTGTGTGTGTGTGTGTGTGTGTGTGTGTGTGTGTGTGTGTGTGTGTGTGTGTGTGTTTTATTTCGGGGATAATGGAATAAGCAGTCAAGTGCTTTTTTTTACATCCTGTCCCCGTGTATATGCAGTTTTTGTAAACTTTGTCATCCGTTCCTACCGGCACACAATGGCCTAGTTTGCCGATTAGCGGAACGGGTTTTAACGTGTGTGTAAGTTGTTATTCCTGTATTTATTTACACACTGGGCCTCGGCTTATAGTCTCATCCAAAGGACTTTTTGGGGAGAGTGAAGTCTCTTTTTGGGGGGAGGGGGGGGGGGGTGGAGCCCGCACTGACGTTAATTCCAGAGGAAAAATCCTCTTGCACAATTTTCTTAATAGTAATACTAAAATACCACATTATTGCAACCTTTACCAATAAATTGAACCAGTAAGAAGAGGAAAACCTATAAAATAATACATTGGAAAATACAAATTACACACACATACACGCACAAACATACTCATACACACCTGCGCGCGTGCGCGCACGCGTACACACGCACACACTTAGGTAAAAAATGTTATGAATTTTTTTTTAAAATCATCAAACGTCAAACAAATTACTTCACCTACTATATCATCCATTCTTTCACGTTCATGGTAAGGTAAAGGTGTCCCATAACCTATAAGGTCGTAGGGGAGCGAGGCGTCAGAGACCTCACTTCTCTAGGGCCAGCATATGAGGGCGGCGCCCATCTCCTCTCCCTCGCTGCTTTACCTTCCCTGACCCTAAAGAGGACAGGTACCCATTTACAGCTGGGTGAACTGGGGGAACTGTACTGAAGCCAAGGCGCGCAAACGGTCACCCATCCAACTGGCAACCACGCTCGACGCTTAACTTGGCTGGGGGAAAGCGAGTGCTCCGACCACTGAGCTATCCCGTCCCCTTCACGTTCATACTTTAGAAAAATAAAAGGGTACAGGAACAAAACGTTAGAAAATACTAGGCATTCATTGCGTCATTACTGACAATATTGCCTGCAATGACCTCCCTCCTCTCTTCCTCCACCCACGCAAAGGTGTGGTACCAAGGTACCAGTAGTACATAAACACACACACAAACGCTAGCATGCATGCACGCACACACACACACACACACACACACACACTATCACACACACACACACTAACATACACACACACGCACTCTCTCTCTCTCCCTCTCTCTCTCTCCCTCTCTCTCTCTCCCTCTCTCTCTCTCTCTCTCTCTCTCTCTCTCTCTCTCTCTCTCTCTCTCCACACACACACACACACACACACACACACACACACACACACACACACGGGACGGGATAGCTTGGTGGTTAGAGTGATGCACTCGTGATCTGCAGACCCGGGTTCGAATCTCGTTCAAAGGGACTTTTTCCTCTGAAGTTAACATCAGTGCTGACTCCACTCTCCCCAAAAGTCCTTCGGATGAGACTATAAACCGAGGTCCTGTGTGCGAACGTGAGCATAACATCTTGCGCACACGTTAAAACGCGTTCCGCTTTTCGGAAGAGTAGGCCATTGTTTGCCGGTGGGAACGGGTGACAAAATTTACAAAAGTGCATACATACGGGGACTAGATGTAAAAAAAAGCACAGGAGTGCTTATTCCATTATCCCCAAAATAAAAGAATAAATAAATAAATAAATAAAAGCACACACACACACACACACGCACACACACACACGCACGCACGCACGCACGCACGCACGCACACGCACACACGCACGCACGCACGCACGCACGCACACACACACACACACACACACACACTATTCCCCGTTGGGATGGGGTGGGGGGGGGGGGGGGGTTGTCCTGGAAATTATGTGCTAGGAATTCCCCCTTTTCTATCCCACGTTTTCTTACTGCCTTGTTCCTTTTCTTGCCTATTGTCTGCCGTCTTGGACCATCATCCGGCCTTTCTTTTCCCCTCAGAAAGACTTAAAATAATAATTATAACAGTAGTCTCCGCCTTTCTTTTCCCCTCAGAAAGACTTAAAATAATAATTATAACAGTAGTCTCCGACGCCAACGTCGGATGCGCTGGGCATGACTTGTCAGGCGCCAGACGGCAGCACAACGCATTTTCGCTCATATTATGACAGACAAATCTTTGATGTCTGAACATTCTATGAAGACCATACACACACACACATACACACACACGCACACGCGCGCACACGCACACACACTCACTCACACACACACACACATACACACACACACACACACACACACACACACACACACACACACACACACACACACACACACACACACAAAGTCCTTCGGATGTGACTATAAACCGAGGCCCCGTGTGTGAACGCATGCAGAACATCTTGCGCACACGTTAAATCTTGTTCCGAAGAGTAGGCCATTGTGGGAACAGATGACAAAATTTACAAAACCGCATACACATGGGGACTGGATGTAAAAAAGCACATGAGTGCTTATTCCATTATCCTCGATATAAAATAAATAAATAAATAAAATAAACACACACACACATGAGTGCTTAGTCCATTATCCTCGATATGAAAGAATAAATGAATAAATCAAGATAAAAATAAATAGAGAAATAAATACTACCCCCCCCCCCCCTCTCTCTCTCTCTCTTTCTCCATCACCCCCTACCCGCCTCCAAACAGATGACAGTTGTTGGGTTTTTTCAATGCAAAGAATAAACATAATGATCTCTAAACAACAGTCTGTTTGTGCTTTGTCAAACCTTCCCACACCCCGTCCATTTAAAATTATTGCAGAATCCCACCCAGACATGTTATTATTATTATTGTTATTGTTATTGTTTGAACACTACTGGACCAGACAGTAGACCAACTGTTCTTCTTTATTGTTTATTATGCTTTTTATTATCCTTTTATTTCGAGGATAATGGAATAAGCATTCATGTGCTTTTTTTCTAGTACCCGCGTGTATGCAGTTTTGTAAATGTTGTCATCTGTTCCCACTGGTAGCAATGGCCTACTCTTCCGAAAAGCTGTGGAACGGGTTCGTGTGGGCAAGATGTTCTGCATGCGTTTTGCACATGGGACCTCGGTTTATAAGTCTCATCTCTTCTCATCTGTGTTGTTATTAAGTACCCCCTGTTCCTGTTTGTCTTCCATTGCCTCTCCAACTCTGGAATGACAGTCAGGTCTGGTGTTGCCTAGCCTACAACTAGAAAACCCTAATACATGCCTAGTGCAGGCCACATTATTTGTAAACAATCACTTCCTCACACCCCACTTGCCCCCCCCCCCCCTCCCTTGACTTGCTTGACTTTATTCCTTGGGGAACATAGGGCTGCAACAAAACCCCTCCAACCATCCTCTTCAGCTCCCAGCCTATGTCATTCCCACTGCCTTCCTTTCTTCATCAACACTTCAGCATCAGGTCTGTTTTGGTCTCCTCCCCCCCCCCCCCCCCCCCCCCCCCATCATGTGAGTGGGAAGCAGTGCCAGCAGAAGAAATAGAAACCAGACTCCTTCATCACCCTATCCTTTAGTGTAGGCCCATCCCTTATGATCCTGTGTGTTTTGAGTGTTGGATTGTACAGTGCGTTGTCCCTCGCTCCCCATCCAACTAAAAAAAAAAAAAAGAAAAAAAAAATGTTTGATATCTACATGTTCGTGACTCCACTGTGCCAGCATTGAATGGTGAAGAATAGTTTTCCCCTTGATATAATTATTATATTTTTTACATTTTGAAACAACAGCAAAGCCCTGGTGATAGGCCTAGCCTAGCTTAGTCCATGCCTATTGATAGCTTCCACAGCTTGTGCTCACTAAGTGGTGGTGTGGGGGTGGTGGGGTGGGCGGGCCAATTACTCCATGGGTGGGTGGGAGAGGGGTGGGGGTGGTGGGGGTGGGCGGGCCAATTACTCCATGGGTGGGTGGGAGAGGGGGTGGGGGTAGTGTAGGGGGGAGGTGAGGTAGGTGGGGGGGGGGAAGTTTTGTTATGTAAGGAAAAGAAGGGGAAAGGGTTGGGGGTTACTTACCTCACTCAGTCCTCTTCATTGACTGAGTGACCTACTTAGGGCCTCAGAGATGTTGTTAGATGGGTGTTTGTATCTCTTGTAGGCCTGCTTGCCAGTCAAGAAATGTTAGGCCTACATCCAAGGTCATGCCACCAGCCCCCTCCCCACAGAGAAAAGCAAGTAGGCTTGAAACTGAAGCCTGGCTGGTTACTTTGTTTACTGCTGTGAAGAACTTGCAGACCCTCTGTCGTGTCCTTAAGTGTGTGTTTTGTCGGTAACTGGCTCAGGGCGTTCAACTGCGCGAACCGGGTTCAAAAGTAACTAGAATTGATCATTAAAAAAACCAAACTATTTTGCATAGAGCGCGCGGGCGTGTGTGTGTGTGCATGTGTGTGTGTATGTGTGTGTGTGTGTGTGTGTAACAACACACGACGCAAACTAATGGCAAAATAGCTAGATATATTGATGAGATGAAATCCTATGTGGAAATACAAACGTAAAATGAGTACCTTTTCGAACTTTACCTGGAAAATCGGAAAATCGGTTGAGTGTGTCTGGGTTTGCACTCTCGTTTTTTGATTGTTTGTCTGGTTTTTGTTCTTGCGAATTTGGCATTGGCAGCCCACCTTGGTAAAATAAGGTAAATTTATGTGCATTTTCAGCAATTAAATAAAATACGAACACATTCAGCTCAGGACTGAAGGGGCGGAGTCCCCCTCCTTGACCTTGACCCCACTCTGGCATGTAACTGGCCATTTACCAAGAAAGTCGGAAAAAGGCTACTTTCAAGGTGGGTTAAATCGGGTAAGGTGTGGTAAAGGAGTCCCATAACCTATAAAGTCGTAGGGGAGCGAGGCGTCAGAGACCTCACTTCTCTAGGGCCAGCATATTGAGGGCGGCGTCCATCTCCTCTCCCTCGCTGCTTTACCTTCCCTGACCCTAAAGAGGGCAGGTACCCATTTACAGCTGGGTGAACTGGGGGAACTGTACTGAAGCCAAGGCACGCAAACGGTCACCCATCCAACTGGTAACCACGCTCGACGGTGCTTAACTTGGCTGGGGGAAAGCAAGTGCTCTGACCACTGAGCTATTCCGTCCCCCAGGGTGGCATATGCAAAATCTCAGCATTGGTGAAGGCCCTTCAGGGCTTTAGCTGATGAACAACCAAACACAACAATTACTAAGTGACATCCACGCTATTCCGCCAAACTTGTAAGTGGAGAGTCCAGTTTAGACTTAACCTCTGGACTTTTAATTGAAGATATAGGTTTAAAGAACAAGATTATTATGACTGTATGAAGATTGATAATATGAATGTTTTGTGGAGGCAGTAGTTAGGAAAAAACTCTGACACTAAATAAATGGAAGAGTTACCAGGGACTAAGGCAGAATGGAGAGGGGGTTGGATGGGAGGGGGGGGGGTGGGTGGAGGAGGGAAGGGTGGGGGGGGGAGGAGAGGAGAGGAAGGGAGGAGGGCTGATGTAGGGAGGGACCTTAGGGAGTTGGGGATGGGGGGGGGGGGGGAGTTGGGGATGGGGGGGGGAGGGCTGCTTGTTATTGCTACCTGTAGGCTAATAGATTATTCCTTCAAGAAGCCAGAATTTCACAAGAGTCCTAAGCAGAAGGCTACTAGGCCTCTGTGGTGGGTAGTTAGGGAAGTGTGAGAATTGTGAGTCTGACCACAAGGAAAATATGTGAAGTGTCCTATGTCCTATTGTTTAAACACTGTGTAGGAAGTCAGGTCTGTGGTCAACATGTCAAACTTTCCTTCTGCAGACCCTATGGGTTGTTGAAGCCCAGTGCTTTCAGTCCCAGTGCCTTCAGTTTTCTATTGTTGCTGTTGCTAATGTGTTGTCCACCACCTTTTGTTTGTGGGAATGATAGGCATAGCACACAGGCATAAGTCACTGTACAGACAGGAACCTGGTAGTTAACTGATACTGTTGAGTTTGCTGCTCTTTATCCCCCTGAGAGTGGTTGGTTGGTCAGAGCCACACCTGGTCACATTGGCACATAGGCATGTGGTCACATTGGCACGTGGTCACACTCACACAATCCCATTGTAACCTTTGGTGCTCAGAAACAAAGACTGGGAAAGTATCTTTGGTGGATAATTTATTCATCCCAGCCTGTATTACACTGACAGAGGGAGGCTTTGTGATTGGTCCCCTGGACACTGTGGTTATATCCACAGGTGGTTGGTCACAACATGATCCCATTATACCTTTTGTGCTCAGAGAGGGACAGAGAAGTTGGTGTGTTTTCCAGACAATAATTGATACACCCCTGCCTGTATGCCATCCACAGAAAAGCCATGCTTTGTCAGTGTGGGCAAGTCACATGGACATGTGGTCACAAGTAGACATGATCCCAGTATATGTTTGGTGCTCAGAGGGAGAGGTGGAAATGATCTTTGGACTTAAAAAAAAAGATCCTGTGTTTGGTGAATGAGACAGCTTTTTACTGAACCAAGGAGGGGGAGGAGGAGGGAAAATGGAGAGGGAGAACCCTGGTTCAGGATCTGGCTACCCTGCAGAATCTCGTGTCTTCCTGGCTTTTTGTGAGGTGAGTTGTTGTCTGGCGTTCCTCAGCCTAACTAGAATAAAACCCAGGGGTCGCCCACATGATCATAATTATGTATATATACATGTATGCATTCTTTATTTCACTGAATAGGAAGGGGGAGGGGATAGTTCACTACCATAATGCAGCTTGCTTTTTCTTTTTGTTCTTTCCTCCCCTCCCCCAACGCTACTCAAAACAGGAAAACCTGCTACTCAAAACAGGAAAACTGGCTACTCAAAACAGGAAAACCGAAACAACTCTTTCTTTAGTTGGTGGCTGGAACTTGCACTCTGTAACCTAAATTCCACCTGGCTGCTATCTAGGTACAGTGGGGGTCAGGGGTCCAAGTCCAGTGTCTGCTGTCTGGATGTGCCAGCACACATTCCTTCATTGGGACTGGTCGAATTTTTATTTGAAAGGCTTCTTTTATCATTCCGTTCTGGATTTCCTACATTATTTTTACAGTAGTCATACTCATACTTTTAGTGAACAAAACTTTAATAAGTTTAATACCTGCTTTACCTTTTGTGGTGATGGTTGTACCCCTGTTTTTGGTTAACTATTCTTAAACATTTTTTTTACAAACATGGTGTATCCCAAGAAACTAAGGGCTGAGTGTAGGCTTGTTCCTGATTTTCAGAGGAAAACCATCTCTATCTCAGTATATGTGAGGAATTCTGTGGATTTTTCTTTTAATTAGACTGTTCTCTTTTGTATGTGCTGTTTGTATTATGTGAACCTTCTACTTGATGGTGTAGTTTGTTAAGTTTAGGCCTATTTGTTTGAGTGCTACTGTGTTTGCTTGTGCTTCGTTGGTGTTCTTTAAGTTCACTTACTTTGTATCAGTACTTGTCTGTCAGCAAACTGTGTGTGTATGTATATATATACACACATTCATTCCTCAGTGCATTTTTCTCTGTGTTGGTGTTTGTGTATGTGTGTGTGTGGGGGGGGGGGGGGAGGGGTGCGGTGCACACGCGCGTGTGTGCTCGCGTGTGTGTGCGTTTGGGCGTGGTGTGTGTTATATTTCACTGTGGAATGTTTCTTGGTCACAAGAAGAAGCAACCCAATAATGGCTGAAGTGATGCTGGGCATATGTAGCTGATAATGCACACGCACATGTGTGCTCGCGTGTGTGTGCGTTTGGGCGTGGTGTGTGTTATATTTGACTGTGGAATGTTTCTTGGTCACAAGAAGAAGCTACCCAATAATGGCTGAAGTGATGCTGGGTATATGTAGCTGATAATGATTTACTGCTTCTGTTCAAAGACTGACTCATTTCAGAATAGCATACTGCATGATGCAAGATAAAATTGAGAGGGTGGGGGAGAAGGAGGGTGTATGAGTGTCAAGGGAGGAGGGTGTAGTTGGTACTCTATAGGAAAAGGAATTTCAGGGAATCAGTGCATGCAAAATGATAAACAAAATTTAATTTACATTACTAACCTATTTTATTATTTAACTACAATAAACATAAGGAATATGCAATTATAAATAACAATTTCTGACAAAATCAATAATTCCAATGAAAAATATAAATAAAATTTCGGCTACTGAATTTCATGTGAAAAAACCCAAACCCAAGAAGCGAAGTAACCCCCCTCCCCCCCCCCCCCCCCCCCCCCCCCCCCAAAAAAAAAGCTCAACCCTTAAAACAAGAGCCAGAAACACCCAACAACAGCCCAAAACTAAGTACAAACACAATATCTCTAGCCCCCCTGCCCCCTAATATAAGACAAACAAGATAAACAATAGGAATGCAGCAAACGTGAAACGGAAGGCATATTGCAAAGAAAACAAGATAATGATTTTTTTTTTTAATCTAACAAGCACAAAAAAATTCTGGACTAGAAAAAATTCTGGACTAGAGCGTCTGTCTTTAAAGTCCAAAACAATCACAATAACAAACCAATTGGACTATGCATCAGCCATCTAAAAAAGTCGCTTATAAGTGACAGACTGTTACAGGTGTAGGTGCATGTGTATATGTGTGTGCGCACACTCACGCGCGCACGTGTATGTGTGTGTGTGAATATGCTGACACAAGGTGTTCTGTCTCTGTGTATATGTGTAATGTTTTAAATTGTGTGATTGTGTAGTGCACACTCTTTCCCATGATAAAGCCCTTAAACATGATGTAAAGCATGCTGTAAATCATCATAATGATCATATTATCATTGTTGTTGAAGCTGCTTTTATTAACATTATCATTACTCATTTCTATTGTTTTTTGAATTGCTGCATGAACCTAAAAAGATGGAACTCAACTTATGACAGCAATGGACAACCATACTTTTTTTTAAAAAGGGGTGGGGGGGGGGGGGGGGGGGTGAAGGGAAGGGGATTCCAAGAGCAGTGCTGTTCTCTCATATTCTCTCAGATGTTCTGTTATATCAAAAAGGAAAATGTTGACAGTGACTTCCTTATTTAGCATCATTAACTCAACAAAAGTAAATTTATATTTTTTCTTTGTTAACAAAAACAAATATCACCATGGTAAAGCTGGAATATGTACTACTATTGTATTCCTGAAAACAGTCTCTTTTACTCTTTACAGAGGCAATGGAAATCTTAAGCATTTTTAATACGAAAGTATTGCTTGATTGGAGTACTAAAAGAAGGAAAGAAAGAAAGAAACAAAGAAATTATATATACTTCAGTTACAACATTTAAAAAAACTATATATATGTACATAACTAATCACAAAAAGCACATCGATTTTGCTAAGTATTTCTTTAATTATCATAAAACATTTTGAAAATATAATTAACCCATAATTCATTAATAGAAGAAAGCCTGAAAGGTGCTACTTTTAACATAGCAGTCCATGTTAGTACTACACTGATGTTTATACAAGGGCCATCTGGATCTGCCTGCAGTGAAGAGGGACATGGGTGTGTCTGTTTTCTCTCTTGCCCCTGATGACAGCCAGCACACAAGCTTCAGGCTATGGCTATGGTGTATGGATGAAGTGAAAATGACAATGATTGAAATCGATTATGGATCACTGCGCCTAATACAGGGTCCTGTGATCGTGTTTCCCTTTCAAGAAATAATCGTTATGGTCCAAAGTATCACTGTGCCAAGAGGAAATCATTTTTAACTAAAACTGTGCAATCCAGTTGGTAAGCCCCAACACTATACTGAGCACTCTACAACAATGCCTCAAGCCATGAATAGAGAGGACTCCACTGTAGCTGACTGAAGGGACTTTCACAAAGGCTGATTCACCATCCCCAGGGCTATAGGCCTACATGTGGTGACAAGTGCTCTTGGCCTAGTTCACAGCTAAGGATTGGACACCTGAGCAAAGAGAAGGTGTGACAATTCATACCTGGATTGATTGTCACTGTGTCACTGCTGTTGACATGAAATTGAAGAAAAGGGGTGCCAACACAATCCTCACCTGGTTTCTGTAGAAGAGAAAATCTCAAGTGGATGAAAAGAACTTCCACACCACACAACCAATGGCATACAAACAGACTGAGTTGTTTGTTTAAACAGCACACTGTAACATGTAGATTTTACAAAGAATTCTTAACTCCTTTAGAACTGCTGACCTCAGCAAATCTTTTAGCCTAACCACATTGAATGCCTTCTTTCTAGGTGTGTGTGTGTGTGTGTGTGTTTGTTTATTTTTATTTATTTTTTATTTTATTTATTCTTTTATATGGAGGATAATGGAATAAGCACTTACGTGCTCATGTACATGCTTTTGTGTGTGTGTGTGTGTGTGTGTGTGTGTGTGTGTGCATGCATACTACTACTAATAATTGTTTTAAATACTTCACACAGAAAGTAGTGTGTGTGTGTGTGTGTGCATGCGTGCATGCACATGTGCATGCCCACGCATGGGGTGTGGTTCGAAACCTTGAACCAACCTTTTATAAAAACAAAACCCTTATTGCATAATCGGAAGTTTTTAATAGCTTAGGTTCTTCAATCCTTCTGAACAAACAAAAAATCCATCCCAACACTAAAGTATCCACACACACACACACGCACACACACAAACACACACACACAGATGAAATCTTAATTAATGCACATTTGTGTAGCAAGGAGCATGTGCCTCTTTCTCTGCTTACGTTTCTTAATAGTTATCATACAACACTTAGTACATTGTGTAAACATTTACAGATAAAAGAGCAAGAAAGTTTAATGAATGAATTGTGTGTTGCAGAGCTAGGCCTCTCTCTATGCTTCAATTCTTAATAGATGAAATTCAACATTAAGTGCTAACACACACACACACAGAGGCAAGACAGGATGAAAAAAGTTGTATAAACTTACCCTCAATAAAAATCATTTTGACTTGACTTCACACACACACACACACACACACACACACAAACGAAGTGGAGTATTTTAAATGAATTGTTGTGTTTAGCAGAGCGTGTACATCTCGCTCTGCTCAAGTGCCATAAGGGTTTAACTTCTATCCCAACTATAAATTGGTAGTACAACACCGCCACCCAAGCCTTTGCTGATTTTACAAGGGTAGCAACGATTTTACCTCGCTTTTACACACACACAAAGGGCTCGTTTTTCTTTTTTAAAGGTGTGTATGTAGAATATATATATATATATATATATATATATATATATATATATATATATATATATATATATATATATATAATGTATAAACAGGGCATGACATAAAACAAAACAAATCGAGCTTGTTAATGATGAAACAAAAATTAAAGAGTTTTATAGACCATAAAAAAACAAAAAAGATGATAGAATCCCCTTGTCTTTTTCTTTGTCGTGTGTGTGTGTGTGTGTGTGTGTGTTATTTTGTGTTTGTTTATTTTGTGTGTTATTTCTTGTTTTGCAATGATTCGGTAGAATAAAAGAAACCCAGCTTGATTCCCCAGTCATCTTGTGCTCTGTCTGGATGTGATTCACGAGAGACAGGAACCAACTCTTGGCATTTCAGTCAGCCTTCAATGTCCACTGGAGTGTTTTCAAAACAAAAGCGTTGCTTTGTCAAAGAACTACCTAACAATTTGGTAACCAACCATTGGCCTTTCAGTCAGCCTTCTACGTCCAGTGTTTTCTTAACAACGAGTTATTTATTTATTTATTTATACCACTTTAAGCCACGAGATTTCTCTGCATGAAATTCGGGCTGCTCTCCCCCGAGAGAGCGCGTCGCCACAAGAGCAGCGCCACCTTCTTTCTTTTTTTTTTGTCTGCAACTGTATTTGTTTCCCTATCAGAGTGGCTTTTTTCTAAGAATTTTGCCATGGACAACTCTCTTGTTGCCGTGGGTTCTTTTACGTGCGCTGAAAATTTTGTGTAACACACGGGACCTCGGTTTATCGTCTCATCCGAAAGACTAGCGCCCAGACCACCACTTATGGTCTAATGGACGCTTTGATTTGTCTTTTCAAGATATAGTGCTATATAAGTTCCATGTATTATTATTATTATTATTAATGGATGGGGGAAAAGTTTCGGGTCCAAACTGGATTCGAACCACCGCACACTTCCGACCCGGACTTTTTCGCTTTCTTGACAGACACTGTTACCTCTAGACCACCGATCCCCTATTGGTTTCTCATAGAACAGTGTAACAATTGGGAAACAACTCTTGACGTTTTCAGTCAGCGTTCTACGTCCCTTGGAATGTTTTCAAAACTCGGTTCCTTCTTCAAAGAACTGCGTAACACACACTCACTCGTTCATACCTTTGTGGTTAGCAAAGGGAAAGAGAGAAGGGTGTCCCACAAAATCAGGCTCTTGAATAGTATAGTAAGGCAATGGTATTAGCCCAAAAGATGGTATGAATTCTTCTTTTCTTCTCTTTATAGTGGCGTGAGGTTGATGAATAACACATACGCGCACGCGCACGCGCACACACACACACACACACGTGAGCGCGGGCACGTACGCCTTTAATGTGAATGAATGGAAAATAAAGAGGGAGGGGTTACTATAGACAACGTGTGTTGATGAACCAGATGGTACTCCTGTCATTCTTGTTTGTTTTTTTCCCACTCCTTATTTCACTCTGTGTGTCTGTGTATGTCTTAACCTGTACACTCCTTCACGTTCCCTCCGCTCTACTGCAGATACATTGTGCCTACAAATACCTAGATTCAGCTAATCCACTGTTGGCTGATGCTCTTTCTCTATTTCGGGTCCATCGACCTGGAATGAGCTCCCTCTCTCTCTAGCCAGAAACCTAGTTATGACACTTTTAAATCCAGCCTCAAGACATTTATTTCAAACCTAAGATTTCCTCTCCCCTTCTGTTTCATATCAGAGCTATCCCACCTTCACTAACCCATGTCCTATCACCCTGCTAAATATACCACCTGTGTGAGTGTGTGTGTGCTTTTGAAAAACCTAGATTTTGTCTGCAGTGCACCATGTTTGTAAATATCTGTTTGTTTAAATTATTGATTATTTATCATTGATTGCATGACTGTGTAAGATTAGGTTGAATGCATGCGCTTTGATTTGTCTTTGCAAGATATAGCGCTGTATAAGTTCCGTTTATTATTATTATTATTATTATTATTATTATTATTGTTATTATAACACGAACAAGAACAACAATAATAATAATAAATTATTATTATTATTATTATTATTATATATGGATTTTATATAGTATGTTTCTCCCAACCCCTTATAAAAAAAAACCCTAAAAAGCGACTATTTTTTTCTGTTTTACTTTTAGCATAGATGATGATCAGATTTACCTTAAGAAGTTTAAAGCTCAACCAAATGTAACTGAGTCTTGTATTACAGAGGTGCTAATCCGGGGTTTTGTTTGCATGCGCGCGCATGCACACACACGCACACACACATATATATATATATACACATATATATATATTTATATATATATAAATAATATACCAACCTACCGCAGTTAGTATACCAACTACTACAGTTTTCCTTAGCCTATGGATGTGGCTACTACTACTACTACTCTTCTCTCTCTCTCTCTCTCTCTCTCTCTCTCTCTCTCTCTCTCTCTCTCTTCTCTCTCTCTCCTCCACTGATTTTCTGTGTGTGTCTGTTAGCCTAGCTGTCTAGCTGTCTCTCTCTCACGGGACGGGATAGCCTGGTGGTTAACGTGATGTATTCGTGATCTGCTGACCCGGGTTCGAATCTCGCTCAAGAGGATTTTTCCTCTGGAGTTAACATCAGTGCCGACTCAACTCTCCCCAAATAACCTTCGGATGAGACTATAAACCGAGCCCCTGTGTGCGAACGCACGCAGAACATCTTGCGCACACGTTAAAACCGGTTCCGCTTTTTGGAAGAGTAGGCCATTGTGTGCCGGTCGGAAGGGATGACAAAATTGACAAAACCGCATACGCACGGGGACTGGATGTAAAAAAAAAAAGGACATGAGTGCTTATTCCATTATCCTCGATATAAAAGAATAAATAAAATAAAATAAATTCCATTATCCTCGAAATAAAAGAATAACTCCTCTCTCTCTCTCTCTCTCTCTCTCTCTCTCTCTCTCTCTCTCTCTCTCTCTCTCTCTCTTTGTCTCTCTCTCTCTCGGTCTCTTTTTTTTCCCACACCACACCTCACCAAAGTAGGACTACCCAGCAAAGTAGAGTGCTCAGGCAAGAACGACAACTGAGCGTATGACTGTCAAAGGGAATGAACTCGTGGGACTGCTGGACCAGAAGAAAGTAATGAAGTAAAAGAAAAAAAAGCAGCAACAACAAAAATAAAAATAGGAAGGGGGAATAAAA
The DNA here is from genome assembly GCA_028751875.1 of Rapana venosa. Lineage (NCBI taxonomy): Eukaryota > Metazoa > Mollusca > Gastropoda > Neogastropoda > Muricidae > Rapana > Rapana venosa. Next base: position 5,166,901 of record CM054160.1, read on the forward strand.
AGCCAAGATGGTGGGAACCTGGTTTGGGGATTGTGGGCAAGGAGAGTACAGAACTGCGCTACATATCCCAGGTTCACCAATGGTGACGTTTTGCATTATTTATGTATTCATTTATTAAAGCGCGTCGCCACAAGAGCAGCGCCACCCATTTTCCTTTTCTTTTTCCTGTCTGCAACTGTGTTTGTTTCCCTATCAGAGCAGCTTTTTTTCTACAGAATTTTGCCAGGGACAAGTCTCTTGCCGTGGGTTCTTTTACGTGCGCTAAATAATTATGTGTAACACACGGGACCTCGGTTTATCGTCTCATCCGAAAGACTAGCGCCCAGACCACCACTCATGGTCTAATGGATGGGGGAAAAGTTTCGGGTCCAAACAGGATTCGAACCACTGCACACTTCCGACCCGGACATTTTGCTTTCTAGACAGGTGTGTTACCTAGACCAAGAATCCAGGTTATTTTATTTATATGCCACTATCCCTCTCACCTCCACCACCACCACCACCATTTAGGTATCTGCATACTGACTTCAGGAGTCATCATCATCATCATCAACCATTACACCCAGTGGTGTGTAGGGCAGCAACAAAGCTTCTACTCCTGTCTAGTCCTTCGGATGAGACTATAAACCGATGCCCCGTGTGAGAACGCACGCAGAACATCTTGCGCACATGTTAAATCCTGTTCCGCTTTTCGGAAGAGTAGGCCATTGTGTGCCGGTGGGAACAGATGACAAAAAATTTACAAAACTGCATACACACGGGGACTAGATGTAAAAAAAGCACATAAGTGCTCATTCCATTATCCTTGATATAAATAAATAAATAAAATAAATAAATATCCTGGGCCAACCTACCTAGTCACTGATCCCCAAGAGTGCTGCATGGCCTTCACATCTCTTTTTCTACAGTCCTCCTCCACTTTGCTTTTGGTCTTCAGGAGTACATATGGAGTATAAGACAGATTTCTACTTTAGGGAGTGTTGAATTTAACTGACTGAGAGACCAGTTTGGTTCCCTCAGCCACCCCACTAACTCACTGTCTGGGTGTAGGGCCTAGGCCTATTGGTGGAGTAGGCTTAGGCCTAGGCTAGTCTTAGGCTAGTGGGCACTTCAGCCACCAGTGAGTGAGACACTTCAGTGTTGTGAAGTTGTGAAGTGTCTCACTTATGGACAGGTGGTCATGAGTGGGGGTAGGTGGGTTGTAACTGAGGGTACTTAGGGTGATGTAACTTGCCTTCATAGAGCTTGGCCAGCTTTGCTTGATACTGTTATTTTATTTTATTTTTTATTTATTCTTTTATATCGAGGATAACGGAATAAGAAGCACTCATGTGCTTTTTTTTTACATCTAGTCCCCGTGTGTATGCGGGTTTTGTCAATTTTGTCATCTGTTTCCACCGGCACACGATGGCCTACTCTTCCGAAAAGCGGAACAGGATTTAACGTGTGGGCAAGATGTTCTGCATGCGTTCGAACACGGGGCCTCGTTCGAACACGGGGCCTCGGTTTATAGTCTCATCCGTTACAGTGTCAGAGACAAGTTGTTGTGATAAATGATTGTGTTTTTCGTTGTTTGGCGCGATTTTGTGTTCAGCTGGCAAGCCAGACCCCCTTATTTATTTTATTTTTTTAAATTTCATACCACTTTAAGTCAAGAGATTTTTCTATGTGAAATTGGGGCTGCGCTCCCCGGGGAGAGCGAGCGCATCGCCACAAGAGCAGCGCCACATTTTTTTTCATTTTTTTGTGATACTATAACTACCTTACTTGGAGTATTCAGCAACAATTGAAGGTCTGGTTGTCATTGTTTCCATTCTGTGAGATTGCAGCTAGCTATGTTCTCTGCTGTCTTATCTTGGTTTTTTGTTTGTTGTTGGATTTGAGGATTGTTTTTTTTGCACACACATAAGGGTAGTGTTTTTTTTTAGGGTTTTGTTTGTTTTATGGTTGGTTTGTTTTTTTATTGATGGGTTGTTATGAAGTGAGGAATTATCGATATCTTGATTGCTGATGATGAGTTCGATGGTTTTAGTGTGTTCTTTTTTCCATGTATCCAAATAGTTTGGGTAGGTTTTGTTGATTTGTTGTTTGTTTTTATAATAAAAACTTTGACTTAACTTGATTTAATCTGTACTCTTGTAAGCATTGCTTAGTGTACACCTGTCCATGTGTTGGTGCTACCTTGTTCTTAACAACTTAAATTGTTACAACGAAGCTGAAAAACACGCGTTAAAACCCGTTCCGCTTTTCGGAAGAGTAGGCCATTGTGTGCCGGTCGGAACGGATGACAAAATTGACAAAACTGTGTACACACGGGGTCTGGATTTTTTTTTAAAAACCCACGAGCGCTTTGATTTGTTGCTTTACAAGATTCAGCGCTATATGAATTCCATACATTATTATTATTATTATTATCATTATTATCATTATTATCATTATTATTCCATTATCCTTAAAATAGAAAGAATAAAAGATAAATAAATAAATAAATGTCAAACTTGTCAAGTCAGCTTTTGTCTGGTGTTTAGATAGAAGTCATGCCTCACCTCCAACCCCTCTCCCCTTCCCCCCTCTTAAGCCTCCCCCTTCCCCTCCCCCTCCCTCCCTAGTTCAGCCAGCTAAGGGTAGGCAGGCTACCAGTTGCCTAGGCAACAGCTTAGTTGGCATGAAGAGGGAGGGTGATGCTCAGAAATCTGGACCCTGAAAGGACTTGACTAGGCCTAGGTCCTAAGCTAGGTAGCTCTGTTGAAGTAGCCTAGGCATAAAGTTGGGGCTAAGACTCTAGAGTCTTGAAACTCAAGAAGGGCAAGAGAGGGGGGTTGAAGAAGGATTGTAACCTACACCTTTCCAGTGATGAGAATAGAAAGGAATTGGATCTGTCAGAAATGCCAAGCTTGGCTGTACAAAACCCAGGGGAGCAGGGGACACACACAGGAACTGGGCAAGTCTATAAGTAGGCCTATAGGCTAATAATGGTGAAAGTCACTCAGCTGCTGTTGTTGTAGGTGGCATAGGCAAGGCTTAGTATTAGTAAAGTAGGGCTAGCAATACTATTTCTGTAGTGTAGTCCTAGCCTTGCCTAGTGGTGACTCTCACTTTTAGTGGTGTTTTTGATTCCTGATGAAGGTATGTTGGTAAATGTGACTGTTTGTTTGGTTGTTGTCGTTATTTTAATTATAATCTGTATCAGATGAATTGTCAAGTTATATGCTTTGTAGTTCAAGCTATAATTTGTTTGTTTTTCCTAGGGCTCCCAGTCCCAGGTTCACCAGTATTGAGGTTTTGCGTATTGCGACCGTATAAAACCAACAACAAAAAACCACTTTGCCTGTCATAAAGGTAGCCGATTTCCGACTTCCAGGAAAGCTCTAGAATAGATTAAAAGTATGCTAAAAGTTTAAAAGTATGCTAAAAGTTAACTTGCTGCTGCAATTGGTTATGGTTCAAGTCCCGTATAATAATGATAGTAAAGGAAAATGATGATAAATGGAATTTATATATATTTATATATTTTACAGAATGTATGTATTGTTATTAAGTCCCTTATACGTTGTTGTTGTTGTTGTGCGTTCCCCAGCTTAACACTCTAGGGGGGTCACCCAGATTATGCACTGACTCCATCATCCCACCTGGGAATCACTGTTTTATTTATTTTTTATTTATTTATACCACTTAAAGTCACGAGATTTCTCTGTGTGAAATTCGGGCTGCTCTCCCCGGGGAGAGCGCGTCGCCAAGAGCAGCGCCACCCTTTTTTTTGTTTTTGTCTGCAGCTGTATTTGTTTCCCTATCAGAGTGGCTTTTTTTCTAAGATTGTAAGAATTTTGCCAGGGACACATCTCTTGTTGTCGTGGGTTCTTTTACGTGCGCTGAATAATTATGTGTAACACACGGGACCTCGGGTTATCGTCTCATCCGAAAGACTAGCGCCCAGACCACCACCCATGGTCTAATGGATGGGGGAAAAGTTTCGGGCCCAAACGGGATTCGAACCGCCGCACACTTCCGACCCGGACTTTTTCGCTTTCTAGACAGGCGCATTACCTCTAGACCACCGATGTGGGATTGAAATTGCACACACTCAATGGGAAATTTTCGTGTATGACTGTTTTCAAGTACCTCGCCGTGCAGGCAGCCATACTCCCGACTTCAGAGAACAAGTCCACGTATACGTGACAAGCTGTTTCGTGGATTGCAAATCTGATACACATGACTGTCTGTTTATTTTAATTTGCTCCCGTAGAGAAAGGTGGCATTGACTAATTAATTAGTTGTGATCCCTGCCTTTAAGTAACAGCCAAAACTCCATCACCCTGCTGAAATGTATTTATAACCTGTGTGTGTGTGTGTGTGTGTGTGTGTGTGTGTGTGTGTGTGTGTGTGTGTGTGCATGTCACCCATGTGTGTGGTGTGTGTGTAATTTGAATTTGTGTAACAATATTGTTAATCATTGTTGGTTGCATGTGTAGGAGCGGATTGAATGCAAGCGCTCTGATTTGTATAAATTTGCAAGATATAGCGCTATGTATAAATTCCATTCATTATTATTCAATAACAATATTATTATCTAAAACATTTGTTATAATAGTATAAAAGCTGTTCATAGCCAGTTATGACACAAATAGACACATCATTTACAGGCAGTACTCAGCTCTTGCTCGCAATGTTGCATCACACTTGGTCGTCAGCTAATTGCCAAGGCTTACACGAAAATGTTATGTTGTAAAATGTTGTGTTGAGATTGCCTTCAGCCGTGACAAGCTCTTAACATAACAAACCTGCGCTGTTCTTGAAAGGAGAAAAAAAAATCCTCTGAAGTCTGAGTATGGCTGCGTGCATGGCCAGGTACTTAATAAACAGTCGTGAATACACGCAAACTTCTCTCATTTAGTGTGTGCAATTTCAGTCTCACGGTGATTCCCAGGTGGGATGAGTGAGTCAGAGTGCACATTCTGGGTGACCCCCCCAGAGTGTTAAAGCTGGGGAACGCACAACAACAACAACAATAACATACTTAGTGGCTTATGCCGCTATGGTGCGATTAGTCCTAAGCGTACATTTCTCGATATACCGTGGGCGTCAGATTAATTTATTGTAATAATATTAATAATAAATAATGATAATAATTATCATTATCATTAGTACAGTAGTAGTAGTAGTTATTTATTGCAATCAATTTAAATGCCCAGTCACTTAGTGTCAACTCAGTCTTGCTTCCCTGCTGTTGTTAAGAGTCTAAACTCAGGAGTGAACATACTAATTTTGAAATAAATCAGTTAGGCCTACTCCAGAAGTCTCCATGCCGCTAGTGTGTGTGTGGTGTGGGGGGGGGGGGGGGGAGGTAACGGTGTGTGTGTGTTTGGGGGGTGGGGGGTGGAGGTTCAAGTCAGAAAAATATACAGGGGAAGTATGTCTGCTTGCATTTGTCTCAGATTGACGTCATTATTATATCGTGTGTGTGTGTGCTGCGTGTGTGTGTGTGTGTGTGAGATGTGTGTGTGTGTGTGTGCGTGCGCGCGCGCGTGTGTGTGTGACTGTGTGTGTGTTGTGTGTGTACACAATCATAGCCCTCTTTAGTGTTTTGTATCATACAGTGAGAGACAGACAGAGACAGACACAGACACAGAGACAGACAGACAGAGACAGAGGGAGAAAGAGAGAGAGCGAGCGAGCGACCCAACAGAGTTGGGGAGGGGGAGGGGGGGGGGGGCAGTAGAGAGAGAAAGAGAGACATACAACTGTACAACTACAAGCCAAGCTAGCCTATCCACTTTAGGAAGCTGAACAAGGTGATTGACGTAAATTGTAATCGTGACCAACCCTTGGACACGGGTTGGTCAGGGCACTAAGGCAGGGACTCCTCACCTCGCCTTTCTTAAACCTATCCCGTAGTCCCTTGGACCCGTAGTCCCTTGGACCTTGGGGGCACTAATGAAGATTTTGCAACCAGCTTCCTTCACTCCCCGCAGTCCTCTTTCCGTAGCAACGCTTTCACTCAAGGCCAGTCCAGTCTTCCGATGTTGTCTTCCCATTGTTTTCTCTGTCTCAGTGTCTGTCTCTTGTCCCCTTCCCAGTAGGACAGTTTTGGCTAGTCCAGATTTTCTTGTGACGTGCCCGAACTACTTTAGTTCGCGTTTTTTCACTTTTAAGTCGGGAGCTTTTCCGTGTGGTCTTCAGATGTCGTTTTAAATTCTGGCCTTCGCTTTTCTCATAAGTGATGTGATCTCTGTAAACAGCTGATTTGTGGGTGCTTTTCATATTGATTGTGGTGGGTGCTCGGTGCTGATGTTCGGATGTTGTGGTGTGGTATTTTTTCCCCGTGATATTATGTTTCTGTTTATGTTGTCTGATTGGTCTAGGGAGCCTAAATTTTATAACAAGACCGCCTCACACCATGCTGCCTGGTTGGTTCTAGGATGCGCCCTTGCGGGATTCTTGCATTTTGTTTCAACATTGCTGTAAAATGATGTGCCAATGGGTGGCGCGCCCCTAACGGACACACACACACACACACACTCTCTTTTGGAAGAGTAGGCCATTGTGTGGGTACGGATGACAAAATTTGCAAAACTGCATACACTCGGGAACTGGATTTTTTTTTTAAAAGCATGAGTACTTATTCCATTAACCTTTAAATAAAAGAATAAATAAATAAAAAAAAACACATTATACACAAATCATGGCCAAGGCAACAACTGTTTGCATAATCTCTAAAAATTAAGCACAACTTCCACTATAGTTTTCCTGTTGATGCATCTGATTGGCTAAGCACCTCACTTTCGACCAATCAAAGAAACTGTGGTTCATTCTTGGCAGTTCAACTTTATCACAGTCCCCGCAGCAGTCATTATGTTGATAGGCTGACACCTCAGGGACAGCAAGATTTTCTGATTAGTGTCTACAAGGGATCCTAGTGATAAAGGAGGGGGGGGGGGTAGTTCCAGGTCCCTCCTGCTCTATTTTCCTCTTGGCTTACGTCAGTTTCCATAGCAAGAGGCCTCTACTCCTGAAACAACAACCCCAGTTGGACAAAGATGATTGAGAAGATAGCAGAAGCAGCAGGTTCCCAGTTCCAGCAGATTTGGAACTGGTAGATCTGGCAAGACAAGTGGCCCTGGCTTCAAGAACAGAACAGTGATCATGGCAGCATGCAGTAGGCTAGGTACTGTGTATCAAACCTGGAGAGATCAATGCCTTCACTAAAGGAGGATGCTCTAATTAGATAACACCCCTTTGAGCATCAGGCAATAGCAGGGGTGGAGGCTATACAAGATGAAATTCTTAGGAAATACTTTCATCAGTTACGCCCTAGGGGGGGGGGGGGGGGGGGTGCAAATTCCCCCTAGTTTCATTTTAGGGGGCCCTTGGGCCCCTTTTTTAAAAATCCTAGAAACATCACTTTTTAGTGTGTGTGCGTGCGCGCGTGCGTGCGCAAATTTGAAATGTTATTTATAACTTTTGAGGAAAGTTGCATGCGTATAAATGATTTGAGTGCAAAATTCTGCAAGTGCTTCGATTTGTTCGTTTTACAAGATTCATCGCTATGTAAATTCCATATTATCATTATTATTAACACTATCATAATTTTAGTGTGAGTGAGGCAGACAACACACTGTATTGTATACTTCTTCTCTGTTTAATGAGCGAAAATGCGTCACGCTGCCGTTAATAGAATAGAGTATTAATTTAATTGATATTTTCCCCTATCAGTATCATCACTCACTCACTCAGTCCCTTGTCCCAAAGGACGTACGGGGGACATGAGAGAAGATGCAACAGAGATCTTTTTCCATGCTTCACGATCCTGTGTGGCTAGTAGAAGGTGTTGCAGGGGTTGGGCGGTCCAGTCTTTGGTGTTGTCAACCCATGACAGTATCATACAGTATGGTATAACTATTTGGTTTATGTCATAAAAATGCGTGTGCATGTGTACGAATGTTTTTGGTGCGTGCTTACGTGTGTGTGTGTGTGTGTGTGTGTGTTTGTTTGTGTGTGTGTGTGTGTGTGTGTGTGTGCGTGCGTGCGTGCGTGCGTGTGTGTGTGTGTGTGTGTCTGTGCGCGCGCGCGCACGCACGCACGCACGCACGCGTGCAATGTGTGTGAGTGTTCGGATGCGTGGGCATACTGGGCACACCAGTGTTAGTGATGTTCGGATACTGAATTGTATTTTTTCCGTGGTATTATGTTTGCTGTTGTTATAGTGTGCACCCCCCAAACCCCCCTCTCCCCCTTTCGGTAGACCAACGTGTTTAAGATTTCAAGATTTTAAGATTTCCTTGTAAGTGAGGAGGGTGTCAGTGGGATGTCTGGGCAACTCTTGTTAATGCCTGTACATCTAGCTAGTTAGGGTTGTGGCATGGGTCCAAGTGTCTGCTCCTTTCCCAAACCCTTGTGATGCTTAAAGTGGCCAGCTCTTTGGGGTGGAGAAGCCAAAGGTATAGCATTCTACTCCAAGTCCCCATCACCAGGAGGTGGGGTAGGGAGAACTGTGGTATTTCCTCTGTCCCTTGTTGAAGGCCTCGCCCTGAGAGGATGTCAACCATCGATAAGTAGGTGTGGCTCATCAAATCCCAAGGAGTAGGCTGGTCATCTGGACCCAGTTAAGCTCTTAGTGGCCAAGCTGGCTAGTGGGGCTTTGTGGTTGGAGTGGGGCAGTCTGTCCTAAACACTTCAACTGACTCAATATGATGTAAACTAACCATCCATCCTCCTGCCCCCTCCTCAACACCCCCCTCCCTGTCATCTCCCCACCCCACACCCCACCTCCCACTCCTCTCTTGTGGTGTAGTTAGACTATTGGATGATCTTAGTTTTTAAAAATTATTTGTCAACCGATTCAAGGTATATTTAGGAATGGTTTTGCTCTGTCTCCAAGGAGGTCCATTGATCAGTGGGAATCAGAGCCCTGCCACTAAACTGTAAATATAATAGGATGTGTGGCGTTTTCAGAGTCACAAGTCGATTCTCAATGCATCCTGTGCTTAATACTTTAGCACTCTGTATTACTTTAACATTGGGCAAAATCGCTATCAAAATTTCAGTCATTCTCTTGCTTGCTGTCTGGTGAGGAAGTCAGTGGTGATGTCTTGTTTCTTCAGACTAGAAGGGCTGACTGATGAAGTTCTACAACATAACTTAGAACGGAAAACAGCAGTGTTTCTTCTGCTTGAGCTGTGTGTGTTTTTTGGTAGATGAAAACAATAAATTGTGTTACCATAACACCCCTGCATGGCCTCACATCAATATTCCTTTGAGTTGTGGAGGGCCAGTGTCCTAACATCCCATTCCCCGAACCTAGCACCCTCTTTCACTTGTTTTTTTTTTCTTTTATACATGTACTGCTTGTAACCCGCTTGAAGTTGTCTGTCTGGGATAATGTTGCACAGCGATATGTGTTTACATGTAAGGTGCTTAGCACCTTAGTGGTCCAGTGGTAGATAAAGGTCTTTGTGCCCAGTATAGCTCATATGTCAGAGTGATACATATTAACAGAGAGTGTAGTTAGTTCGCTCGGTAGACAAATGTTTCATTGCTTACAAATCGTACTTTAGTGGCCGATTGTCCAGGAAGGATGTGGTGACTTCCCAAGCGTGGCTGAGTGATGAATATTGATGAAGGGAATGTAATATGCCCAGTGTTTAGTGGCAGGCAGCCTGGAGCGTGGTTACCAGTTGGATGGGTGACCGTTTGCGCGCCTTGGCTTCAGTACAGTTCCCCCAGTTCACACAGCTGTAAAATGGGTACCTGCCCTCTTTAGGGTCAGGGAAGGTAAAGCAGCGAGGGAGAGGAGATGGGCGCCGCCCTCAATATGCTGGCCCTAGAGAAGTGAGGTCTCTGACGCCTCGCTCCCCTATGACCTTATAGGTTATGGGGCACCTTTACCTTTAGTGGCAGGCAATTTGTTTGCTGTCCACAAATAGTACAAATTCATCGCCCAGACCTGCCAGTCGTGCTACTATCAATTACGGCGTATTAGTGCAGTTCGAAAGTACCTGTCCACTGATGCAACATCCAAACTAGTCACGTCTCTCATTCTCTCATGTCTGGACTACTGTAATTCTCTTCTGGCTGGTCTGCCAGCATCATCAATCCACTCCCTTCAACGTATACAAAAGTCTGCCGCTCGACTTGTCTTCAGAAAGAATAAATCTGAACACATTACTCCTATCCTGCGATCTCTCCACTAGCTGCCTCTGTCACAGAGAGTAAACTATAAGATCAGTACCCTCTGTTACAAATGCCTCCACAGAACAGCACCTTCCTACCTCTGTGAATGTCTTCACATGTACGCTCCTCGTTCCCTCCGCTCTGCTGCAGATACCTTGTGCTTACGAATACCTAGATTCAACCAATCCACTGTTGGCCGTCGCTCTTTCTCTATTTCTGGTCCATTGATCTGGAATGTCCTCCCTCTTTCCCTTTGCCAAAAGCCTACTTATGACACTTTTTAAATCCAGCCTCAAAACACATTCATTTCAAACCTAAGACTTTCCCCTCTTGTTTCATCTCATTTCTGTTCTTACCCTCAACAGCCAAAACCCCCACCACCCTGCCATGGTGCGCAACCTCTGTGTTTGTGCCGCGCGCGTGTGCGTGTGTGTGAGAAAAGATGAGGAGGGATGAGATGAGAAGAGAGGATATTTCAGACTAGACTCGGATTAAGATGAGACTAGATTAGAACTAAACTAAAGGAGACTTGAAATGGGAAAAAAAGCACCTCGTATCCAATTTAAGTCAAGTCAATTCATAAGTCGGCTTTTGGTGAAGGGAGAGAGGGAGGACATTCCAGATCAGTCTTGAATTAAGCAGACTGGAAGACAAAATCAGGGGACAGACAGGAGGCTGGACTTAGAGACCTGGTCTGCAACTCAGACCTGACTACACAGCCAGCATCTGGGCTGGACACTTTAGAGGCCGCAACCCCCCCCCCCCCCCCCCCCCCCCCCCCCCCCCCCCCCCCCCCCCCCCCCCCTTTGTCGAATAGCGCTGAGGGGTTGGGGGAGGGGGAAGGGGATGATGACCTGGTCTGCTTAAGAATTTTCACTAGACAACACTATGAAAGTTTAACTGGGAATAAAAAATCTGGTGTACATTCGATCGTGTCACTGCCTCTGTTATTCTTTCTGTGCGAGAGTCTGTGTGGTGTAACAGCGTACTGGTACGTGCATGAGTGTTAGTGATGTTCGGATACTTTGTTGTGGTGTTTTTTTCCCCGTGGTATTATGTTTACTTGGGTTGTTTTTTAATATGAAATTCCCTTGCCTGGGATAATGAATTGACTTACATTGGATATAGGAGGTGGTTTTTTTTTTTTTCATTTCATTATTTTTTCATACCACTTCAAGTCACAGCAGATTTCTCAGCGTGAAATTCGGGCTGCTTTCCCCGGGTAGAGTGCGTCGCCACAAGAGCAGCGCCACCCATTTTTTCTTTCTTTTCCTGTCTGCAACTGTATATGTTTCCCTTTCAGAGTGACTTTTTAAGGTTTTTTTCAGCAGAATTTTGCCAGGGACAACTCTCGTGTTACTATGGGTTCTTTTACGTGCGCTAAGTAATTTTTGTGTAACAGGGGACCTCTGTTTATTGTCTCACCCCAGAAACTAGTACCAAGACCTCCACTCATGGTCTAATGGATGGGGGGGAGTCTCGGGCCCAAACGGGGATCGAACCACCGCACACCTCACTTCCGACCTGGACTTTTCGTTTTCTAAGTAGGCGCGTTACCTCTAGACACTGATTCCTGTTGGTCCTGGGCTGATGTCAGTTCACCATCAGTGAGATTTTTGCGTATTCTTCTTCTTCTTCGTCGAACGCTCAGACAGCAACTATTGTTGTCTGTTATATGAGCGAAAATGCGTTGCGCTGCCGTTAAGCGCCTGACAAGTCAGGCCCAGTGCATCCGACTTCGGCACAAGAGAGAATAGTTACCTTTTAAGTTCTGTCTGGAAAAAAGGCAGGAGAATGGACCAAGAAAAGGCAGAAAATAGACAAGAAGGAGGTGACAGGAAGCAAAGGAACAAGGCAGAAACAAAGAGAGTGATAGAAAAGAGGAAATTTCTAGCACAGAATTTCCAGAATGTGGGGATGCTATTTATACTGACAGACCCCCCCCAGCATCCCCACAGGGAGGGATTTTTGCGTATGCTTCCGGGTTTGTGGTGTGTGTGTGTGTGTGTGTGTGTGTGTGTGTGTGTGTGTGTGTGTGTGTGTGTGGTGTGTGTGTTTGGGGGGCTTGTGTGTGTGTTTTTCTTTGTGTGTGTGTGTTTCGTTGTTGGGTTTGTGTGTGTGTGTGTGTGTGTGTGTGTGCGTGCTTGTTTGTGTGTTTGTTTGTTTTTTGGGGGTGCCCCACCATTTTAGGTAGCTGCATTCCGGCTTTGAGTGGGGATGGTATGCGGTTTGAATAACAATTACGAAGTGACTAGTATTCATTCGTTCTGTCTTTTCACTTTTGAGACGTGAGCGTGCAATAAATGTGTCTGCTTTCAGTGGTTTACCCGAAGGAGTCTGATTAGCAGTTCAGGGAGAGGGGAGTATCATGAGTACGTGTCTTCTTGCCGCTGGAGCCGTGAGTACCCCCTGCTTAACATTGTTACAATCTTAAACCGTTGATGCTGACAGTGTTCGCAGCTAGGTAGACCTGCTCTTTGACAGATCTACATACATTGTGTGTGTGTTGTACTAGTAAGGCGATTCAGCGAAAACAAGACCAGAACAAAACGACTGGCCGCCATGGTGTGGTGGTTGGTTAGCACTTTGTATTGTGGACTGAAAGGACTGCAGGTTCCAATCCCTGAAGAGTCGTAGGTTGGTTGGGGGGTGCGTTGGGTATTTTGGGGGTTTTTGGGGGGGTTTTTTTGTTTGTTTGGTATGGGTTGTTTGTTGTTTTATTCTGGCCAGCTCCTATCCGGATTGAGTTTGCTAAGGGTTTAAGCGCTTTATTTGCTTTACAAGATTCAGTGCTCTAAAGATTCATTATTAGTATTATTATGTTTTAGTGTGCACTTTACACCCTCCTTCCCCCCTCTCTTCTTAAAAGAATGTGTTCAACCTGGTGGGACTTCATGATTTGCTGAGGTTAGCAGTTCCTTAAGAGAGCTAAGGTTTCTTTGTGAATCTTATGCCACATTGTGCTGTTTAAACAAAACATTTTCTCTGTGTACCCATGGTTGTGGGTTGGGAATGCTTTTAATCCACTTTAGGCTTTGAGTATAGGCCTACATGTATTAACACTTGGCTACACCATCGAACTGAGTTGCCAAGTCTTCTAGCTCACTGAGACATGTTGGACACCTAAGCTGAGAGAAGGAGTGACAGTACACAGACTTCAATTGGTAAATCTTATGAACAGTGTGCTGTTTAAACAAACATTTTCTCTGTATACCTATGGTTGTGGGTTGGGAATTCTTTTAATCCACTTGAGGCTTTTTATTGTCACTCCTTCTCTCAGCTTAGGTGTCTTGAGTTCAGAGCATTGGCAACCAATCCATGTGTGTATTGTCACACTTCTCTCTCTGTACTGTGTAGGTGTCCAGCATGTCTCTTGTGAGCTAGAAGACTTGGAAACTCAGTGCGATGGTGTAGCTAAGTGTGTTAGTACATTAAGGTCTATAGTCCCAGGGCTGGTGGCTCAGCCTTTGTCTTAAACAAAGTCCCTTTGTCTGCTACTTTAAGGGTACTCTCTCTATTCAGGGTCTGAGGCATTGATGTGGAGTATCCAGTGGAACAGTCATGTGATAAACACTTCAGAGCTCGACACAGGCTTGTGGAGCCCCTTGCTTGTTCAGTAGCATCCCCCTTCCCCTCTCTTACTCCCCCCCCCCTCTCCTCTAGTGCATCAGCAGATTTTGTCTTGTAGTCAGAACATTGGTTGATTTTAGCATGTAAATAAATTTGTTTGTCAGCTGGTTCGAATGTGTGGTTAGGATTAGTTAGTCACAGTTTCCATATGTATTCATTGGTCAGTTGGAATCAGTATTCCTGCATCTAAACCAATATAACAGGGTGTGCATGTCCTTCTCTTGCTTGCTGTCTGGTGCTACATTCTTCTTCAAGTTCGACAGGCTGTTGTTTGGTGTAACTTGACAGAGTGACCTAGACGGAAAGCAGCAGTTTTGTTCCTCTGCTTGAGGTGTAAGTGAACTTCTCTTTTTGATAAAAGTTGTTGGTTAGAGACTTATTTATGCAAAAGCTTATTTGATAAGTGAATCTCATTTTTGTGTTCTGACTGAATTTAGTTATTGATTGAATATTGTGACTGATACAGTGGAAGTGTGTGTAGCTGCTTTACACACAAAAGTTGGCTAAGTCAGGAGATTTAGTACTTGTGTGATTTTGGATTTATTCAATAACTGGATGTTCATATTTAAAGTGGAATTTCATGAGTAACTTATCTGTATTTGATGTATGTGTTATATTGAGATAAAGTTTACAAAACGCATTGACAACTGGTAAAATATTGTGGATTGGTAACAAAACTATTGGGATAGACTACTATGGCAAACTTGAATAGAGATAAGAGCTGACTACTAAAAGAGTTGAAGATTTGAAGTCTATAATAGAGTTTGTGGCTACAGTAGTACTAGCTTCGCCCATGAGATAATTGCCCTACTAAAGGCAGTCTGACATGTAGGTGTGACTATATGTATGGTTAGTCCTTCGTATCAAAAGTTGCCAGTTTCGTATGAGAGCATTTTTTAGTCTTTGGTTGTCTGATTTACATAATAATACATGTATACTCTCTGTTGGTTCCCTAAGATTAACTTGATTTCTTGGTATGAGTAGTGAAAGGAATTTGGTTTTCATATAAGAGGCTAGACGACGCTGTAACTATTTGCTGTGTGCCTTTCGTGAATTATGTACCTGGTTAAATGTGGATGGAGTATTTACCTGAATTCTGTTTCACTTTCAGGTATGTGTTTTGTGTTGTGTAGATGAAACAATAAATTGTGTTACCATAACGTCCCTGCATGGCCTCACATCATATTCATTTGAGTGGTGGAGTGACAGTGTCCTAACATCATTCCCCCTATCCCCCCTAGGGGGACGGGATAGCCTAGTGGTAAGAACATTGTGCTCGCAATCTGACGACATGGGTTCGATTCCCGTTCAAGGGGATACTTTCCTCTGGAGTTATCAGTGCAGACTCCACTCTGCCCAAAAGTCCTTCAGATGAGACTATAAACCGAGGCCTCGTGTGCGAACGCACGCAGAACATCTTGCGCACAAGTTAAATCCTGTTCCGCTTTTCGTAAGAGTAGGTCATTGTGTGCTGGTGGGAACAGATGACAGAATTTACAAAACCGCATTCACTGGATGTAAAAAAGCAAATAAGGGCTTATTCCATTATTCTCGATATAAAAATAAAATAAAAATGTAAAAATATCCCCGAATCTTCCACCACTTGGCGCCGCGGACAGGATAGCAGGTTCGTTTTTACTTACCCCCCACACACAGCTCAGCAGACTACCATGGTGTATGAGGTCCAGGATATGAGATGGTGTTCCTCGCCTCAGCTGCAGCACTTCTCTGGTGAACTGACAGATTTGTCATTTGAGGACTTTGCTTTGGAAGTGGAGCAAGTCCTGGCAGCCTACCTTACCAGAGAGCAGATGGCAGCCTCTTTATCAGAGAGGAGATGGCTGCCTACTACATCTGTAGCCACCTGAAGGGAGTGGCTGGAAGAGAGATACTGCTGCACATGGTAGATGAAACCAACACCCCAGAGATAATCATCATCATCCTCAGGGCCGTGTTTAGTGACAGGCGATGGATCACCACTCTCCCTGTCTGCCTTTTACAGCTGGGACCAGCTGCTGGAAGAGTAGGTCCTGGACTACTCTCATGTGTTGAAAGACCTGGAGAGGACCATCCACATGAGAGAGGCAGACGCACTTACTGCTGACCTGTTCAAGGACAGGTTCATGGAAGGACTTTTTAATCCAGCATTGAAAATGGAACTGCGCCGATTGGTAGGGAGGAAGCCTCAAACTACCTCCTTCCAGGCTAGGAATGAAGCGCTCAGGTGGTTAAGTGAGGAAGAACAAGAAGAGAATGTGACTGGGGAAAGCAGACTGACATCGACTCTGAAGCAACAAGTAGTAGTGTTAGAAGATAAAATTAAATCACTGAAAGAGTCTGTGCCAACTGTGTTAGCTGTTGCCGGTGACAAGTTTCCTAGCAGGAAAAGGAAACATAGAAAGAGAAGGAAGCATAACAAGAACAAACCTGTCAAAGCAGCCCCAGTTCTGCGTGAATCAAACCCCCAAAATGTTGCCTTGAAGGGTTTCAAACAACTGAAAGGTTTGTGTCTTTGGATAAGACACTTAAGAATCCTCTGCTGGCCTCACCTGCATGGAGAATAAGTCACAGGAGGGTGATTGGGTGCTGCTGTCTATTCCACCCAAACCAGGTGTTTCTGGCTCTTCCCCAACAAGGAAGAGAAGTGGACAAAGTCAAAAATTGTCCACAGCTGTGGCTGAAAGAAAATGTTTGAGATCTGTGTGTGAATTCGCAAGAACCAAATTCGCAAGAACCAAATTCGCAAGAACCAGTTCACAGGGTGGCATGTCTCATCTGAAAGAAGAAAGGCATGGACGTTTAGGGCCTGATTTGGGTTTGTCCCATAAGGTTCCTGACAAGCGAAAGTGGTTCAGGAAAGACCCATTGCCATGCAGAGGCAGGGCTATGGCAAATGGAAATCATCACATTCCTATATGGGTGCTTAACTGACAGTGTGTAGCGGTGATTGCTTTGTCTTGGAATTGTAGTTGCAGTAACTATGAATGTTTTGCTCTTTTCTTTCAGGATTGTGTTAATGCATAACAATGTTTTCTGCATATGTTACTTTTGTGTTGCAAATGGCTTGTTTTTGCAGGAAATTGTCATTGTATTGCATATAGTTTTATGATTATGTTGGTTGGTATATACATGTATCGATCTTTTGTGTCTGCTAATAGTAACAGTCATGACTATGAGGTAGATAATCATGATATGATGAGTATGGCAAATAGTATTTTGCTGGGTAAATCTAGTGATGTTAATTGTGAAGCTAGTTGTTGGAAGTGTTGGATTTGATGTAGGCTTACTCCGTATAGGCCTATTTGGCAAATC
The DNA here is from genome assembly GCA_028751875.1 of Rapana venosa. NCBI lineage: Eukaryota > Metazoa > Mollusca > Gastropoda > Neogastropoda > Muricidae > Rapana > Rapana venosa. Next base: position 5,184,010 of record CM054160.1, read on the forward strand.
TGATAGTTTTTCACAAGCTTTGTTTCTAGGAGTGTTAGTTGGTTTCTGACAGAGAAAAGATTTCCAGCATGTCAATTGGGTTGTTTGCATTGATTTGTAGCATGCAATGAGGACATTGCATTTAAAAGCTTGGGGAGTGTGTTATAGTGTGCACTTTGCGCACTATATCGTTTGAACTACAACCCCCCTTTCCTTCCCTTCTCCCTCCCCCCCCCCCCCTTCCGCCTCCTTCTAAAAAGAATGTCTTCAACCTGGTTGGACTTCATGATTTGCTGAGGTTAGCAGTTGCTTACAAGATTCAGGGTTCTAAAAATGAAGTACTGTTATTATTGTTGTTATTGTGATTATGATGATGATGATTATTATTATCATTATTATTGTTGTTGTTATCATTATTATCATCATCATCATCACCATCGTCATTATCATCATCGTTGTTGCTGCTGTTGTAATAGGTGAGACTGGGACCAGACAGTTGGGTTTCATCAACTTAATACGGATGCAAGTTTGAAAGTGCTGTTCAAATTACCTGACCAACAGACAGAGAGAGAGAGAGAGAGAGAGAGAGAGAGAGAGAGAGAGAGAGAGAGAGAGAGAGAGAGAGAGAGAGAGAGAGAGAGGTTACAGCCCTGTCAGTAATTGGTATCAATGCAGGTGTTGCTGCACTTCTGTAGCATTATCTAACATCATCGTCATTACCATTGATCGTCGTGCTGTTATTAATAATAATATACACTTTGCGCAATTGAACTATTGAATTGCAAAGATAAATGATTATTTTGACTGCAGGAGTGGAATTGTTTGTATTAGTTTTACACATAAGGGTTGGCGGCAGTGTGGATGGAGACTTTAACTCATCATCAATCATCATCATCATCATCATCATCAATGCCTTTGTGCCTTATTGGCACGTAGGGCAGCAACAAATGTTCTCCACTTTTACTGATGTACAGTGTAATCTGTTGTTTAACCTATGGTGATACGTTTATGGTAAAAGTTGGATTTCAAGAGTAGCTAATCGATCAATAACGTATGTGCTATTATTTTGAGCTAAAGTTTGTAAATAACATTGATTACAGGCTGAATAGTGTGTATAAGTAATGAGGCTTTATTATCATCATCATCATCATCATCATCATCATCATCAGTAGTAGTAGTAGTAGTAGTTAGAAGTATCATCATCATCATCATCACCGTTAACAAGGCTGTAAGGCTGTTATCAGGGTAGACAACTGCTGGGTGTTTGATTGTGGTTCTTGGGTAGAGTTACTGCCTTAGTTTTAGTCTCTGAACATGAATTCAATTACCAGCTTGTTGCATGAGATATTAATTGCCATGCTAGGGGCACCACGGCTTGTGCTTCAGCTTGTGATGTTAGTTGACACACACAGAGTTATGTGTATCGTTATCCAGTTGGGTCAAAATTTGAAATGTTGGTGTTTCAAATTTTGTTAAGATTGTTGTATCACTCTAAACCATACCCTCCCCCCCCCCCCTCTCTCTCTCTCTCTCTCTCTCTCTGTCACTGTCTCTCCCTCCCCTCCCTCTCTCTCTCTTTTCTCTGTCTCTCTCACCCCCTCCCTCTTTCTGTCTCTATCTCTGTTTGTCTCTGTCTCTCCCTCCTTCACCTCTCTCTCTGTCTCTGTCTGAGTTGCAGTATCCAAAATTGTGTTCTTTCTCTCTGAGTTGCAGTATCCATCAATTATGTGCCTTCTCTCTCTCTCTCTTCTCTCTCTCTCTCTCTCTCTCTCTCTCTCTCCTCTCTCTCTCTCTCTCTCTCTCTCTCTCTCTCTCTCGCTCTTCTCTCTGTCTGTCTCTCTCTCTGGGTTGCCGTATCCATAAATAATGTGCTCTCTCACTACCTATCTATCTTGTCTATCTATCCTATCTATATATTTATCTTATCTATCTATCCATATCTATCTATCTTATCTCTCTTTTATCTATCTTATCTCTCTATCTTATCTATCTATCCTATCTTATCTATCTATCTATCTGTCTCTTTAATCTCCCTCCCTCCTGTGCTGCGGTACCCATCATGTGTGGTATAATTGGGGCCCAGTGTTGTGAAAGACATTAGTACGTGTTGACTGCATTCTGCTGGACTTTTTCCTTTTTGGTCTCTGTCTAGCCCTGTAACGCTGCTCTGGGTTTGTGAGACGTCGAAGTTTGTGTTTGCTCCCCCCCTCCCCCCCCCCCCCCCCCCCAACCCTTTTATTACACATACATCCAGTGCACATGAGAATGCCAGAGACCACAAAGCGCAGGCTTAAGCTTAGACACGGGTGTAAAAGGGGCCCAAATCATGTTTGTTTTTTTTAGAAAAATACATTGCTAGATGCAAATATGGAGATTTCCCTGCGTGAATTCAAAGAATTTACGTTGTAAAACATGTCTGAAGAAACAGGTACAAGGTTTCTTGTATCTGTTATAGATAAAAACACTTGGGAGTTTGAAACATTTAGTTTTGGCAGCCCTTTTGGATTGTTTCCATGGCAACGGTGCATATAAAGGGGAGGGGGGGGGGGGATATGTCAGACATTGAATAGATCTGTTTCTTTCAAATGATCACACTTTGCTATACATCTTTTGCATTTCAGATAGACCATTCTAACACATTTGTTCAGACCTGTCAATGTGAAAAGGACGAACTGCTACATTAAATTATTGAAGGAAGGGTGTATTAAATGAAGGTTTCTGCATACCTGGGGACCACAGTCACATTCACAAGGCTTACATACTTACAACGTGACCTGACCATCGTGGCCACACAGTTTGGGAGGCTAGTCTGTCAGCTTCCTTTCTTCAGAGGGTTTTTAAACTCCCATTGAGAAAACGGGTTGTTGTGCTGGGAACTGTTTATGGATGAGGACAATCTGAACAGAACATTTCAGAGCATCACCACAGAGGCAGCTATACTCCTGACATCTCATGACTTTTTCATCTTTAATGGAGAGTAGAGGTTCATGGCACTAAGAGCTTGTCATGGATGAAGACAATCTCAACACAATATTTCAAAGCATGACAATATAATTTTATTGATGTAAGCCTGGATGTTTTGCTTACATAATGATCAAAAACTGACCAAGCTTTTGGCATAAGCCAGGAAGTAAGGAGTTTGCTCTCTCTGTTGCAGAAAACATGTGGAACCATGCAGGGAATCCTTGGGGCAGTGCACAGCCACCAAACTCCTTTCCGGGCAGTGCCAGTCTAACAGGAGTGCAGGCAGCCAGCATGCTGCAGCAGAGTGCCCTGGGCAGTACATCAACAGGACAGATGTACAACTCACATTGGGGTGCCAGCTTGCCCAGACCAGCTGGGTCAGACAGGGTCAATTCTCTGCCAGGCTCTGCACCGTTGGTTCCCTCTCAAGGGTTGCGGTTTTTTCAAGGAAGGCAGGTCCATCCCCATCCTGTGAATTCCAGCACCTCTCGTCCAGAACAGCCACCTGCAGGATTTCATTCCACATCTGCACCTCAAGGGTTGCCGTTTTATCCAACTCCTGTTCCACCTCCTCAGACAAACTCCAACTTCAGGGTGAACACTGGTGCCTCGCATCCGGAAAAGTTTTCCATGGGATGTCCTCCTATGGGTCCATCCCAGGGGTCGTTTTGTTCAGCCCAGTTTCCGTCACATCAGGCTAACTCCAGCATCGGGGACCAGTCAAATTGTATGCATCCAGAAATGTTGCCTGTGCCATTTCAATCTTTTGTTCCCTCTCAGCGGTTGCCATTGCATGCAAGTCGGCCTTCTCATCAGGGAAACTCCAGCATCTCTGCAAACTCCATGTCTGTGCATCAGGAAAAGCTGCCCATGGGATGTCATTCCATGGCTACGCAGCAAGGGTTTCCAGTTCAAACAGTACAGCTTTCATATCCTCCTGCAGACTTAAATGTTCAACAACCACAAAAGACGCATGGGGGGTTCTGTTTCAACTCTGAACCAGCACAGTCATGGGCACAGCATCGTCACAGGGCATACGACATGAATTTTCATCTGCAGCTGCACAAAGCACAAACATGTTTGGGGATATGTCACATCTGGGTTCATACTATTTTAGGGATTCTGGTTTTTACTCGAGCAAAAATTTCTGGGTACCAGATGGATCATCACAAGCTGGAGTTTCTGCCTATGGCCAAGCTGTCAGCCAGCACGGATCATCACAAGCTGGGCTTCCTTCCTACTATCAAGCTGTCAGCCAGTTATGCAATAACCACACACCTGCTCAGAACCCGATTCCTCCAGAACAGTATGCTATGGAAACCAGTCAGCAAGCAGATAGTCAGAGGCACAATGGTAATAGAAATGCATCATTGACAGAAAACCATAGCTGGGTGCCTAATTCAGTACCAAGTGTAGGATATGAGCATTCTGGAAGTGGTGTAAAGGTTACTGAATCTTCTGAAAGATTGAAGAATACACCTAGTCTCTCTCATGAAACCAGAGAGTCTCTGGGAGTTTCTTCAAACCAACCTACTCTAAACTGTGTCAAAAGTAAAAAGGTGGTTAGTACTAAAAAACAGAAGTCTGGTATTGCAAAGAAAAGTTTGCAGAATTCTAAATTACGTGGCCCTTCAGAAACCAAAGATGGACAAAAAGATTGTATCAAAGCGATGGAACAAGGTAGTGAACAAAGAAAATGTAACTTGAGCAAATTGTCTCATGGAGGAGATGTTACACCCCTTTCTGTGGGTGATGAAAATAGCAACAGTTCTGCAAAGGCACCATTGCCGTCTATAAGACGACGTACCAAACACCACGCAAAATGGGACTGCGTTGCTAAAAGTAGTGTTGGGCAATCTGATTTCTCTGGAAAACAGCAGTCATGTGCTGACATGAGGCCTGATTCTGAAAGTCAGGGTGCTCAGATGGCAAGAAACTTGGGACTGAGTGAAAGCATTTTGGTACAAATACTATGTCATTCACTTCAAGCAAAAGGGCTTGATCCCACGCAGGGAGGTGCTGAAGACATTTCGTCACTAAACAGTGGCCGGACACACAATGTCTATCAAACAAAGGACAGTTCATCTAGCCAGGATTCTAGATCTTTGCAAACAGGCAGCCAGTGTAAAGAAAATCCCTTTGCTTGTGATCTTGATAGTTCGCACAGGTGTCCAACTGATCAGACTCTGAATGAAAAAAGAGTCATGCCCGCTGATCATAAACAAGATCAGTCGGAGGAAATACTGAAAGTGAAGCAAAACATAAAATGTGAAGCTGGTTCTGCATCAGAAGAGGATCTTGATAATGAGACAGTGTGGGATTTGTTGGAAAGAGATGTTGACATTATGAGAAATGTGTACCATGGTAGTACACAGAAGTTCGACAAAGTCGGGCAACAAGCATTATGCTCAGAAGACTCTGGTGAGGCATGTGCGCAAGTTGCAGCAGCTGGAAAACTGGTAGCATGTAAAACTAAGAATTCTGTTTCGCTTTCACGTAGTGGACACCCTATCACAGAATTGAACAGAGTGTTTTATCAGGATGCTGTGTCACCATCTACTGAACTTAGGAACGGGTCTGATACAGCTGAAGTGAGTAATGAAGAGGTAGACATGTTCGACAACACATGCATGGTTTGTTTGAAGACATTCAAGAGTCGCAATGAGGTAAATGATCATCTGTTAGTACACTTGAAGAAAGAAGAAAAGTGGTCTGAAAAGGAATACGGCAGTGACTTTGCTCAGAGTACAGGCCCTCCCCCACTGTCACTTGAGACTGGAGGCAGTGACCCTTTGCATTCAGTGTTAGCACCCACAGGAAGAGAGGCAGCTAGGAAACACAAAGAGGAAAACGGTGTGCACAACATCTGCAGTTGTGACAAATCAAAGTGCAGTCAAGGTGATCTGAAAAGCGAAGAAGCTGCAGGTTCATATGCTCATCGCAAGGAGAGAAAGAAGAGTCGGACAAAGATCTCTTCAAATTCTTCTACACAGTGTGTTGAGAAGGACTGCAGTTCTAGCAAAGTGTCTGTTGAGCCTCCGGGAAGTGTAGTACTCAAAGTCACAGTAAAAACTCCTCTGAAAAGAAATTCCGAGACAGAGCTAAAACAAAACTGGATGATTCTCTCCCTCATGCACATGCAGAGAGACTCGAACATACTGATTCTAACGGGAAAATCTTTCCATTTGAAAAGGGAAAAGAGAGACTGCATTCAAAAATGGTGAAAGACGGTTCTTGCATTAAGCAGATCAGGTCTGAGGATTTATCTACAAGACCGAAGTCATCTGAATCGAATAAGAAATCGGCCCGCATGAAACGGAAGTCTGTTGACGTTCCTGATCATAAAAGTAAAAAAAGTAAAACATCCGACTGTGTTGGCAAAGCAAGGCAAGAAAAAGAGCATCATTCTAAAATTGATGATGAACTCCCAAGTCTTGTCAAAGTTTCTGGATCAGATTCTCTGGAGACTTGTACCACTCCAGCAGGCCGTTGTGGTGTGGTAAAGCTGAAGGATGGCAGAAAGGTTTCTTCTTCTGAAAAGCCCGGCTTTCAGACCTCGAAACACTCGAGGCATAAGACAGGAGTTCACAGGAAAAACAAACTTGAACCCGCAAAAGTAAAAGGTAGATCAGCTAAAGATGATCATCCTAGCATCAGAGACTCGACACCACCCCAGAAGAATTCCAAAAGCAAGACTGATTCTTCCCATCACAGAAAGCAGAGGATTGTTCCCATCACCTCCAACCAGCATAGCAAGTGTGAGGGTACAGAACAGCTTGGTCCTACAGCTGAGAGGGACAACGCTTTGAGAATCTCTGTGCAAAATCTCTCTGCTTCTGATATCAACAGGAAGCCATCCGAGACCAAAGGCCAGAATCAGAAGAGCTTCAAACTAGATGAGCACCAACATCAGAAACATAGAGATGTGCAGCATCCCCATGGAAAATCTGCTGGTGTGCTGCATCGTAGAAAATCCACAGGTGACATACAACATCACAGAAAATCTGTAGACTACTTGCACCATCCCAGCAAATCTACACACAGTGTGCCACATGGTAGAAAATCTGCAGATGATGCACAGGATCAAAGGAAATCCAAAAAAAAGGTAGATCTAGGTTGCCCTTCCAACAACAGTTCTAATGTCCACAAAATACGACATGAAACATGTGCATCGAAACTGAACACTTTGGCTGAGGTGAAAAGTTCTAACCAAATGATTGCGAAGACAGAAAAAGCAAAAAAACTTGTGAGCAGATTAAAAAACATATTTAAGAAAAATGCTGACTTATGTAGCAAACTTGCTGGTAGTGAGAAGGAGAACTTGCACAAGAAAATCATGTCCAGTGCAAATAACAGAGAAGAAAGCATTTCAGATCCCAAGGATTTATGTACAAAGGTAAAGTCTGCACAAAATAAATGCAACCAGGCAGCAAATGCTAATGTGTCTTCGGCAACTAGGATAACTCCAGCTCCTACTGATGTACAGCTGTTCAAAACAGATGGCACTCGCTGTAAAAACGTTCAGGAAAATGTGTCTGTTGAGCAGTCAAAACTGAAGAAGAACTCCACCCAGTTGACTTTCTGTGTAAAGTGTATGACATTGTTTGTCAGCAGAAGTTTTTATGACCAACACAGATGTTGTTCAAGTGTTAGAAGTCAAGGGTCAAAGGAAGGAGAAACAAACCTTGACAAAGATGTTGAAGCTGTGACAAAAGGAAAACATTGTTCTGCTAAATCCTCAAAAGATACTCTCATTGGCTCTGACAAGGGGACAGGCCATGAGAAGAATGCACAAAAGTCCTGTGTTTCTGACAGCTTCTTGTCAAAAGACTCTAAGAAGATGACTGGCCATGAGAAGAATTCACTCTGTACTTCTGATGGCATAGTGTCAAAAATTGGTAAAGGTAACAGTGAGCAAGCAAAGAGGGACAGAGTGGATGTGGAAAAGGTGGCAGAGGCGTCAAGGAGATGCAGAAGGAGGAAGAGGAAGCACGCTGTCTTGTACTGTCAGAGGAAACCAAAGCCAATGCCTCGCACAAGATCTGGTAACTTCAAAGTGAAATCTAAAACTAATATTCACCCAATGTTTAGATGTGACAGTTGTGATCAGGCTTATTCTTCTCGTGGAGGGTTGCTCTTTCATTGGCAAGCTGTTCACAAGAAGACCTTAGATAGGTGAACAGTGAGAATGATATACTGTCATAAGATCGTTGCTGAATCATTGCCAATGCTAGTGGTCTTTTTGGTCATTTTATGAATTTCTAGTACCGTTGTTTTTTTTCTGGTTTCTTTTTGTTTTAGTCATCTCTTACTTGCCTATTTTCTGCCATCACATCTTTTTTCTTCTCTGGCAGGGCTTGATGTGTTTCTTTCTTGTTTTTGTTTTTTCTGTCTTTACTCTTTTTCCTGCAGCTAGATATCTCTGAGGTTCACCTTTGAAGAGATGTTGCATGTGACCATTTTTGCCCATCATGGTTGCCACACTCCAGCCTTTTGGATGTATGCTAGGTATGTTCGTGTCACCATAACCGACTCAGTGGTGGCATGAATTGTGGGATGTTTTATGTGTGTATTTGATCTTTTGCATGTGTATATGTACACGAATGATTCTGAAGGCACTAGCAGGTCTGCACTTGAAGTTGACATTGGAGATTGTAAAAATCCCCATCCTTAATTCTTCAAACCCATGAGTCGATGACTTCAAGGATGTATGGGGTTGAAGTGGAACGGTCCTAGCCACTGGGCTGTAATGGCCTTCAGTCACTGATCTAAAACATGGTTCACTCCACTCATGTAAGGACTGCAGCATGCAGTGACTTCAGAGAGAACTAGGTGGGCACTGTGCAGCTGTATTTGCCTATAATACTTTTGAAAAACGAATTGCTTTGTTGTTGTTTTTAATTATCACAGCCTTAGTATTGTTTAGTAGGTCAGCAGGATTTTCTGCAGCAGTCACAACAAAAAGTGTTGAAGTTAGTATCATGGAACATTGTCACACCGTTCACAATAGCAATAGGAAAGCAAAGATTCCCACTTAAGTGCTCCTTGGCCTATGGATGTGATTCTATCAATTCACACAATGGAAAAACTGAAAATCTGATCTCAAAAAAAGAAGAAAAATCCCCATGTATTGACAGTGGTGCGAGTTTCCAATTTTGATAGAATCGCGTTTTGAACATAGCAGGTAGTGTTCGAGTGCATGTATGGAAATGATCACAGACTTGCTGCTGTGCCAGAAAATTTCATGCCTAAGTTATAAGTTGTCAGTGCTCTAAAGTCTCTCAACACTGTTTCTTTCTTTTTTTTTGGTGTCAGTAATGGTTTTTTTATGCTCAAGTATCTTTTGATGTAAAATGTGAATAATGTAGTGCTTTTGATTTGCATTTCAAGAAAAAAAACATTTGAATGGTTAAAACCCCCCAAGAAAAATTTTGGTGTCTTGAATTTTTTGCAGTAGACCACTATGTTGTTTAATGAGGGGGATGCGGATGTAAAGAGATTTTTGTTTAGGTATGTGTGGTTTTATGGGGGTTTTTTGTTTGTTTGGTTTTTACTGGGGTTGTTTGATGCTCTGCAGTCATCCTCACAGCTGTCGGTTCCCCCCACATTCAGCTGCTATCCATCCCATTCCAGCCCAGCCCAGCCCAGCCCAGACCAGCAGGTGCTAATTATATCAGGAACTTACCACACCTGGACTTGGTAAAATGAAAGGGCATGCTAAATTTAGCACTCTTGACTGAGTGGTGTTTGATTTTCACGTTGTGGCCTATTTTCTCTTAGTACTGAACTAGGGCTCAGTTTATTTTTGGCAGTGATGCCTTTATATCTCTCACTTCTGTCCCTTCTCCTGATACTTCCTAAATGATCTGAGCTAGAGAACTGTCTGAAAGACTCCCCTGGGGAGGCGGGGGGGGGGGATATCCATGCTGAAACCCACTGTCAGGGCTACGTAGTTGGGTTTCTCAAGTAACTCGCCATGCCTCACCTCACCTCACCTCATCTATCTCATAGTCCTGTGGACTGTGAGGGCAAGAAATACCCAAAGACACCCTCCCCCTCCTCCATCAAATTCAGATGGAAAAAAGGTCAGTTATCTTCTACAGTTCTTATGTACCAGCAAGATTGTTGTGGGCATTGATTTCAAGATTAGCTAAATATAGGTTAAGTTTGGTTCCTTTTTATGATTCAGTATTTAGTATGCAATTATATGAATAGTCTGAAATACAGTTTGCTCAACAACAACAAATGTCTTGCCAAATCAGGATGGTGGTATTTTTGTGTTGATGACAATCTGCATTCAAGTGGGAAGACCTGTGTTAGCTGTACTGATAATGATATACTCCACTCCTGCACAATTTACTGGTTAAAACTTTTGTGTTGAGGGGCTATTCCAAAACTCTTTTTAAACCTTTGTCTTTTGTGTGTGTATATAATTATTATATTATTATATATATATATATATATAATTAATATATATAAGTATTCAAGTATTTGACTGTTTCTGACTGTTTGCATTTTGTATTCTTAACCTCTTGAGTGGTCTATGGTGGCTCTTGTTGTTGTGCTTAGATTTGTCCAAAATGGGCTCCACATCAAGGAAAGATGCCGTGACTATAACCTGAATTTGTTCTTGTTCTGTTTTCTTATCGGAGTAGCATGTTTCCATCTATGGAGTACCCATAAGCTGCTGGATCCAATCATATGCTAACAGTTGTGTTTTTGTTGATTAATAGTCCCTCTCCTGACATTGTAGTCTTGGTGAATAGGTATCATGGAGTGCACAGTGGGCATGTGTGGCAGCAGAAAGGTTAATTTTACAAGTGGCAATAAAAAGGTCATTAAAAGTGGCAACAAAAAGGTTAATTGAAAGTGGCAACAAAAAGGTTGATTGAAAGTGGCAACGAAAAGGTTGATTGAAAGTAACAACAAAAATGTTGATTACAAGTAGCAATGAAAAGGTTTTGTTTTGTTTTTTGCACATGTAGGACACTATTGTAACAAGAGTGTGATGATTTGGTGCTTGTTTTGATTTTTGTTAATTAAAGGAAGTGGGTAGCATGGATTTGTGTTTGCATGCACTTGTGCGTTTCTGGCAGATGGATCTTTGTCTGATATCAGTTTCCCTCCTCCACCCCTCCACCCCCTCCCCCCCCCCCCCCCCCAAAAAAAAAAAAAAAAACATTTCTAAGATAAATAGTACGGCAGTTGTTTTTTTCTATGTAAGATTCGTAGCCTATAAGATGCACATTCTTGTGATGCTACATACTGAGGTCATGTGGCAAATGTATTTTGCTCTGGGGACGGGATAGCTCAGTGGTCGGAGCACTCGCTTTCCCCCAGCCAAGTTAAGCACCGTCGAGTGTGGTTACCAGTTGGAAGAGTGACCGTTTGCGTGCCTTGGCTTCAAGACAGTTCCCCCAGTTCACCCAGCTGTAAATGGGTACCTGCCCTCTTTAGGGTCAGGGAAGGTAAAGCAGCGAGGGAGAGGAGATGGGCGCCGCCCTCAATATGCTGGACCTAGAGAAGTGAGGTCTCTGACGCCTCGCTCCCCTACGACCATATAGGTTATGGGACTCCTTTACCTTTTACCTTATCACATCATTTGGTGCTTAAAGACTTGACCATGGAGCGGTCTTGATTGTTTTCTGAAGATATCATATCATTGTACATATCATTGTACATATTATACATGTGTCAATCATTTACAGTTTAGTCATAGAAAAAAATGTTTTTGTTATGTAAAAAGCTGTGGGCAAGTAGTCAGCTCAGCTGACAGCTCATCTCGGGTTTTCACTGTTTGAGAAGTTTATATGAAAACTGACAGAAGCAAGTTGATTATAAAACTGAAAGGAGAAGCAACAAGCAACGTTTTTTGGCTGGTTTGAAGAAGGATATTTGGTGATACCATGGTTACCAGTTCTGTTCATGATTATGGAGTTCCCTGTCCAGACCATTAGTCTGTGTTTTGCAATTGAGACTAGAGCTGAGAATCCTCATCCAAGTTAATCTTTTACGGCAGTTCATGAATATTTCCTTGACGTGCAGCATCATGAGCTAGAACGTTTCTCCTGGAAGAAGTGTCTTACTTTGAACGTGCAAAGAATCTGTCCCAGTGCCGACATGTTAAGGTTTGTTTGGGTGTACTTAAAAAAATTATTTATGTAAACGGGTCAGATAGATTTGAATCTTGCTAACTTTTGGTTTTGCTTTGGGTTTGTTTTTTTTAAAATCAATGAGGACGGGGTTGCTAGCTCAGTGGTCAGAGCACTCTCTCTCTCAGCTTCCCAAGCTAAGCTGTGTTGAGCATGGTTACCCCTTTGATCGATGACCTGCCTTGGCTTCAGTGCAGTCCCCCAATTCACCCAGCTGAAAACGGGTACCTGGTAGTAGTGTCTGCCCTCTTTCGGGACAGGGAAAGTAAAGCAGCGAGAGACACCACCCTCAAAATGCTGGCCCCTAGAGCTTTTTTTGTGTTTTTTTTTATCATGGTTCACAACATATCCATTGACACAGAAAACAAAACTTGTGCTCGGGATGCTGTGAATGAGACTAAACCAATTCTTTGCCAACAGACCCATCTCTGGCCTTACCTGTCAGTTTTTGAGATAAATTTCAAGAGGGGATAATGCCACAGTGATACTTTATAAACACGTTGATAGTTTACAAACTGTGCTGGTATATAAGGGCAGAAAAGGACCCACTTGTTGTGTGTGCATGAAAAGAGATTATTGGCCAGCAGGGGGGGGTGGGGGGGGGGGGGTGGAGGGGGGGGGGTGGAGGGGGGGGGGGCAGGGGTTGTTGACTTGAACACGTGTATATAAAGTCTCAATGAGGGAAATGTGAACCAAAGATACCGGTTGGTCTTTTGTTGTTGATGTTTTTTGGTGTGTGTTTTTTTTAAATTTTAGTAATATGTAGATTTGATCAATTTCTCAATAGGTTGTCTCGAAACAGATCTAGTCATTTCTGTGTTTATATGCATGCATGTACGAATATGTGTGTGTCTGTGTTTGTATGTGTGTGCGCTCGTGCGTACGTGTTTGTATGAGAGCTTAAATTGTGAATGGCAGATCGGCCTCTCATATAGTCCCCGAGTGTGGGAAGTTGAATTGCCGATACATTTTAATTTTTGTTAATTAATGTTTGAACTCAGGTTGCAGGGCATCACTTGAAAAGTATTTGCAGACCATAGAGTTATGAGGTACACCCTGGTCTTTCATAGAACATCACCAAGGGTATTTTCTGCCCCATGGTGTATTGAAAGTGTTCATCCACTTAGTTCATGCTTTGGGAAAGGTTTCTTGTCCATGACGTTTAAAACTTTACAGTAAGGAGTTTTTATCTAAAGATACACCAAAATGGGGATGGGATAGCTCAGTGATCAGAGCACTAGCTTTCCCCAGCTAATGTTAAGCTAAGCAGCATCGAGCATGGTTACGAAGTGGATGGGTGACCATATGCGAGCCTTGGCTTCAGTACAATCCCCCAAGTTCACCCAGCTGTAAATGGGTACCTGCCTCTTTAGGGTCAGGGAAGGTAAAGCAGCGAGGGAGAGATGGGCGCCGCCCTCAATATGCTGGCCCCTTGAGAAGCTGAGTTCTCTAATGCCTTGCTCCCTTACGACCACATAGGATATGGGACACCTTTACCTTTTACACCCAAATCAGGTTTTTCTTTCTTAAAAAGCATGAGTAGGAAAATAGATGTAGGTAGAATTCACTCTGTTAAAATCAGGTGACGTACTGCAGAGGTAACGAACGTTTTTATCATTAGTAGTTTTAATTTGCAGTTTTCAGAATGTGCCTTTAATTATTTAGAACACTTTTTGGAATGGTATTTTGAATTTGTTCATTGACATGCTACAGAACTGCCGAGATGGAAATTCTCTTTCGTGCAGTTGTGTTATATGTAAACGTGTTGTGTGCAGATGCGGTAATTTGCTCAGAAATGCTCATTGTTTTTGTTACCGTCAACAGTATTATTATTTTTCTAAATCGTTTTCTTGACTACAGAATTCCATTGTCGCTGTTTTGTTTGGTTTGGTTTGATTTGGGAAATATTTTCTACAACAGAAATATACGCTGTTATACAAAAAAGGGAAATCTGTGTGTGCCTGGTTTGTGGTATATGCGCATGTTTTACTCTCACAGCAATCTGCTGATCTTAGTTAGCCTATCACATGAGAGAGATGTAATATTAGTCTTGAAGAAACTCAAAGAGAAGAGATATTTCTCTTCTTTTTTTGGGGGAGGGGGGGGGGAGATGAGATATTTCTTATTTTTTTAGATATGGGTCTCTGTCCTCTCTCTCTCTCTCTCTCTCTCTCTCTCTCTCTCTCTCTCTCTCTCTCTCTCTCTCTCTCTCTCTCTCTCTCTCTCTCTCTCTCTCTCTCTCTGCGTTCCCTTACGGAGTGTAGTGCAGTGCCTTGACTTTTCAGGTCTACCTCCTGGCCTTAGCCGACACATTCCGACCTCAGAGCAGCTCATTTCATTGTACAGATTGCATGCTGGGCATTTTCGTATTTCCGTCACCCACCGAATATTGACATGAATAACAGGATGTATTTAACGTGCATATTTGATCTTCTGCATGTGCATAGACACGAAGGGAATTAGGGCACTGGGACGTTTGGAACTTGATAAAAGTGGACCTGGCAGATAGTAAAGATCCCCACTCTTAATTTACCTGATGCCGCCGAGATTCGAACCCACGATTTCATGGACCCACGGGATTGAAGTCACTGGTCAGTCAGTCACACTTCTTAAGGGAGTGTTCCTAAACCCTAACCCATTCCCACTCTTAAATACTTCTCCCACAACACCAAACACCGAACACAGAAGGAAAAGTTCCAAGCTTCACTGTTTCACATTGCATAGTAAAGTCAAACACAAATTTCACTTCAAACTCGCACAGGATTTAACGTGTGCGCAAGATTACAAGAGATATTTGCTATGGACTCATTTGGAATACTAGGACCACATCATAGTCCGCCGTGATTCATCTAAAAGTTTTACCTTTATATAATTCTCATCCCACATTCTCCAACACTTCTGAAAGCAGCCCCCCTCCCCAGTCTCAACACACTGGCACCATCGTGTACCAATCAGGCTGCTAAGGTCCTCAAGGCGGGTTGAAGGTGGGCAGCAGGCAGTGGGGAGAAGGGTAAAAGGGGTGAAGAAAGTGGGTGCAGGGGAAAGGAACACGGAGATCCTGAAGAGGAAAGGATAACTCTCTGGTGATACTCTCCAGGACACACCAGGCAGGACCCTCACCAGACTCACTCAACTGGAGCCACACACACACACACACACAGGAACCTGTCACTGGGAAGGAAACGGGAGCACTCCTGCACCCCAAGGAAGATGCTGAACTGTAACTCTGACAAAAATTTAGAAAACAGCTAAGGGTTCGGACAACAGCCTTATCCTACACCTTACATACATGTTGTTTTTTAAATGTCATTATGACCAGTGGTTTTGGCGATGTAGGCAGTGACTGGCTGGAAGGTCACAGGTCACAGGAGGACGACGGAACACAAAACGAAGACACGAAGACTTGGGTCCACATAGGCCTGACCTTCTCCAAGGACAACTGCTCCCTCCCCCAGCTCTCCAAGTAGAGATGTAACACTGGGAGGCACCCAACAGCCGAGGCTGGTTACTTGACTTGATTTGACTTATGCCTCTTGGTTCCTTGGGGAACATAGGGCTGCAACAACACCCCTCCATGCAACAACACCCCTCCATGCAACAACACCCCTCCATGCAACAACACCCCTCCAACGAACTCGGTTCTGGGAGATCCTCTTCAGCTCGGCCCATGTCATTCTGGCTGGTTAGGCGACCACGAACCTCTCCTGGCCAAAGACTGACTCTCTTCCTGCTCAGGTCCAGACCTCCTTCTGTTTAAGGCTACCATTTCTCAGCTGACCGTCCACACCCTTGCTCACACCCAGGAAGTAGGCTTACTTGCATGTGAAAATGCAGAGAAGAGGGGGGTATGGACGTGCAACCTAGCTGGAGTTTACCACATACGTGAAAAATGGGTATGTGCGCACAGACACTAGGACATGTATGTTTGTCCGTCGTGTCCAGACGATGACCTCCAAAACAGCAGAGGAGGCAGCTGCTGTTTTGGAAACTGGGCAGAAATATGATTATAGTGGAGATGCCTTGCCCACAGCACATCCCCACTCTCTCGGCCAAGTGGGCATAAGGACAGTCAGCGTTGGAGATGCTCTCCAAAGGTCAACCAGCCCCCAGGGCTGCAGCACATAAGGACTGTGCGAGTCAAGCCTCCTAGTCAGAGAGTAATAGTGGATCACTAAAGACTAAGCTGTTAAGTGGAATTCCATGAGTGGGAAAGCCACTGGTCATACAGCTTCTCACCTTGCTGTTGCCCCCAGCGTCAATGGCAAAGACACACACACACGCGCGCGCACGCATGCATACACACACAAGAACTAGCACAGGATTATGCGAACCCTTACAATAACAAATCATATATTATTCCCTGCATATTTAAATAAGTTGTTGTGGGTTTGTTTTTTTTACCAAACTTTGAAACTGCTTTCAACCTGTATCTGTGTGCTAGCATAAGAGCACCTCTGTCTTGTTTTAACAAACCCACTTTTTTGTAACACAGTGGTTGTTGTTGTGCGTTCCCCAGCTTTACACCCGGGGGGTCACCCAGAACATGCACTCTGACTCACTCATCCCTCCTGGGAATCACTGTGAGATAGGAAGTACACCCCGGGTGAGAAGTTCGCATGTATGACTTTTCAAGTACCTCGCCACATAAGCAGCCATACTCCGACTTCAGAGGATTTTTTTCTCCTATAAAGGAGAGTGCAGGTTGTTATGTTAAGAGCTTGTCATGGCTGAAGACAATCTCAACACAACATTTTAAACATAACAACATTTTAATGTAGACCTTGGCAATTAGCTGACATCAATAACTGACACAGCTTTAAGCCTGGGCCAAATAACACAGTGGTTTTAACCCTGTTAAATTTACCAGCCGCCATGGCGCAGTGGTTAGCGCCTTGGGTTACGGACTGGAAGGTCGCGGGTTCGAATCCCATAAGAGTCATAGGGATTTTTCGGACTCCGGCCGGCTCCTACCCAGAGTGAGTGTGCTGTGGGCTCAGTGGGAAGACTGGGACCACACAGTCGAGCTTCATCCACTTAACGGATGCGAGTTTGAGAGTGTTGCTCAAATTACCTGACCAACACTGCAGGTGTCTGTATCTCTCGGGCCCGGTTGACGCCGGGATATATTATGATAGTAAGCGTAGAGTACAACCCTGTCAAGTAGTCTCAAAGCATATGCACTTCCACAGCAGCATCATTACGTCATCCTCATTGTCATTGATCATCATGCATTAAAAAAAAAATTGCCTCTGATTCGGTGGTCCCGAATTCTCTGGTCTCATGGTGGCCTCAGATTCGGTTTGCCCATACACTTCTGTGCCTGTGGTGAGTTTGTGTCAAAGCCTTTGGGGTTGGAGGTTCGCGGGGGGTGGGTCGTTGGAGGGACGTTGTTGTGGTTGCCACCTGGGGTGGGCAACTCACTCAGTCTGGCTCCGCGACTGAGCTAATACTGTCGTTAGTAGGGGGCTTAGTAGGTGGTGTCCTGCGTATGTTAGCTCAGAACAGGCACCACTGAACACCACCAAAGTGACCCAGCAGCAGTGCAGGGCCCCTCTGGCTGGTGGCCCCACGGCGGCCTGATAGTGATGGGCTCCCTGTGGACTTCCGACCCTGAGGATGAGACATAACAAATCTGGGTGTGGTTGTGGCGGGGAGATTGGAATGAGCGGCGTGGGAACAGTAGGACGGGGGTCGTCAGAAGATGAGGCAGCAAAAAAAATTTAAAAAAAAAAAAAAAAAAACCCTGTTAAATTTTCCACACACTTAACCTTTTCTTTCAAAGGTCTATGACAGACCTAGTAGACTCAGAAAAGATCAAAGCAATATTGTCAGCATACATTAATAATAATAATAATAATAATTAATAATAATAATAATAATAATAATAATAAATGGAACTTATATAGTGCTATATCTTGCAAAGACAAATCAAAGCGCATGCACAGTCATGCAATCAATGATAAATAATCAATAGTTTAAACAAACAGATATTACAAACATGGTACGCTGCAGACAAAATCTATGAAATAAAATTTCAATATTCAAATGTTTTTCAAAAGCACATTCACACAGGTCCTATACTTTAGCAGGGTGATAGGACATGGGTTAGTGAAGGTGGGGTAGTTCTGATATGAAACATTAATGAAAAGGTTCCACCTGGATCAAGGATTCCGAATACCGCAGCACAGCTTGTGCTACATTAAACTTGAACTGTAACTCTGACAAAAATTTAGAAAGCAGCTAAGGGTTCGGACAACAGCCTTGTCCTACACCTGACATACATTTTATTTAACATTCATTATGACCAGTGGTTTTGGCAATGTAGGCTAGTGACTGGCTGGAAGGTCACAGGTTCGAATCCCATGAGTCCTATGATTTTTCCAGACAGGCAGTTCCGACTTTTTTTCTTTCTTTTTTTTTCATTATCGAGGATAATGGAATAAGCACTCATGTGCTTTTTTTTTTTTTTTACATCCAGTCCCTGTGTGTATGCGGTTTTGTAAATTCTGTGATCTGTTGCCACCGGCACACAATGGCCTACTCTTACGAAAAGCGGAACAGGATTTAACGTGTGCGCAAGATTACAGGGAGATATTTGCTATGGACTCATTTGGAATACTAGGACCACATCATAGTCCGCCGTAATTCATCTAACATTTTCGAGAATTTTGTTCAAAATTACTTGACCAACACTGCAGGTGTCTGTATCTCAAACGCAGGTTTTGTTGTTGTTGTTTTTTCTTTTTGCCGACTTTGTGACATTGTCAACTTCTCCTGCGCCAAACTTAATGATAATGTATTGTGGCCAAAGGCCAAGGTACATTTTTTTTTTAGTTATGAGTTCTGAGCTCTTTCTCTGTCTCTCTATCTCTCTGTCTCTCTTTATCCTCTAAAAACTCTGAAGTCTACTCCACACACTCACACACACGCACACTCACAAACACACGCGAACGCACGCGCGCGCGCGAGCATGCACGCGCACACACACACACTTTTAGTACCACTCCTCCTCAGAACTGATCAGCCACACACAAACAGCATCCTACTCGCTCAGCTACCTTCTATCTTCATCCAGACACACATGTAATTTATCTTTACAGTCAAAGACCCATCCCTGGTCTAGAGGTAATGCGCTTGCCTAAAAAGCGAAAAAGTCTGGGTCGGAAGTGTGCGGTAGTTCGAATCCCATTTGGACCCGAAACTTTTCCCCCACCCATTAGATCATGAGTTGTGGTCTGGGTGCTAGTCTTTCGGATGAGACGATAAACCGAGGTCCCGTGTGTTACACATAAATATTTATTGGACGTAAAAGAACCCACGGCAACGAGAGAGTTGTCCCAAGCAAAATTCTGTAGAAAAAAAAGCCACTCTGATAGGAAAACAAATACAGTTGCAGACAGGAAAAAGAAACAAAATAATGGGTGGCGCTGCTCTTTCTTGTGGCGACGCTGGTGCTCTCCCCGGGGGAGAGTAGCCCGAATTTCACGCAGAGAAATCTGCCGTGACTTAAAGTGTATTAATAAAGTAAATAAATAAACAAATAGAATAAATAAATAAATAAACCCTGATGAGCAGGACCAGTATCTTTAGAGTCAAAGACCCAGACACCCTGATAAGCACGGCCGAAACAGCACGCTTTGAGTACCCCTCTGGCCTGGCTTTGAGTACCCCTCTGGCCTGGCTTTGAGTACCCCTCTGGCCTGGCTTTGAGTAATAATAATAATAATAATAATAATAATAATAATAATAATAATAATGTATGGAATTCATATAGCGCTGAATCTTGTAAAGCAACAAATCAAACCCCTGGGCCTGGCTTTGAGTATCCCTCGGCCTGGCTTTGAGTACCCCTAGTACCCCTCGGTCTGGCTTTTAGTACTCCTAGTACCCCTCGGTCTGGCTTTTAGTACTCCTAGACCCTTCGGTCTGGCTTTTAGTACCCCCAGTACCCCTCGGCCTGGCTTTGAGTACCCCTCGGCCTGGCTTTTAGTACCTGGCTTTTAGTACCCCTCGGCCTGGTTTTTAGTACCTGGCTTTTAGTACCCCTAGTACCCCTCGGCCTGGCTTTTAGTACCTGGCTTTTAGTACCCCTAGTACCCCTCGGCCTGGCTTTTAGTAACCCTAGTACCCCTCGGCCTGGCTTTGAGTACCCCTCGGCCTGGCTTTGAGTACCCCTGGGCCTGGCTTTGAGTACCCTTCTGGCCTGGCTTTGAGTACCCCTGGGTCTGGCTTTGAGTACCCCTGGGTCTGGCTTTTAGTACCTGGCTTTTAGTACCCCTGGGCCTGGCTTTGAGTACCCTTCTGGCCTGGCTTTGAGTACCCCTCTGGTCTGGCTTTGAGTACCCCTGGGTCTGGCTTTTAGTACCTGGCTTTTAGTACCCCTAGGCCTGGCTTTTAGTACCCCTGGGCCTGGCTTTTAGTACCTGGCTTTTAGTACCCCTGGGCCTGGCTTTTAGTACCTGGCTTTTAGTACCCCTGGGCCTGGCTTTTAGTACCTGGCTTTTAGTACCTGGCTTTTAGTACCTGGCTTTTAGTACTCCTGGGCCTGGCTTTTAGTACCCCTGGGCCTGGCTTTTAGTACCCCTCGGCATGGCTTTTAGTACCCCTCAGGCCTGGCTTTGAGTACCCCTCGGCCTGGCTTTAGTACCTGGCTTTGAGTACCCCTCGGCCTGGCTTTAGTACCTGGCTTTGAGTACCCCTCGGCCTGGCTTTAGTACCTGGCTTTTAGTACCCCTCGGCCTGGCTTTTAGTACCCCTCGGCCTGGCTTTTAGTACCCCTCGGCCTGGCTTTTAGTACCCCTCGGACTGGCTTTGAGTACCCCTCGGACTGGCTTTAGTACCTGGCTTTGAGTACCCCTCGGCCTGGCTTTGAGTACCCCCGGGCCTGGCTTTGAGTACCCCTCGGACTGGCTTTAGTACCTGGCTTTGAGTACCCCTCGGCCTGGCTTTGAGTACCCCCGGGCCTGGCTTTGAGTACCCCCGGGCATGGCTTTGAGTACTCCTCTGGCCTGGGAACTGACCAGCAGCACTACATGCATAGTCAGCAGCAGCATCCTGACTTGCTCAGCCTCCTGCTATCGGCTTCAAGACACACGTGATAACTATCTCTATTTCAGGCCCCGGGCAGTACTGGTCACTTTATTATGTTCCCCTCACCGGTCACCTATGTCATCATTCATCATCATCATCAACCATTACACCTAGTGGTGTGTAGGGCAGCAACAAAGCGCTTCCACTCTTGCCTATCCTGAGCCAACCTAGTCACTGATCGATCCCCAAGAGTGCTGCATGGCCTTCATCTCACTTTCTACAGTCCTCCTCCACGTTGCTTTTGGTCTTCCTTTCTTTCTCCTTCCTTCTGGGGTCCAGTGCAATGCTGTTCTTGTGATTGACATTTCATCATTTGTGCAGGCTTTCTGTGTCTCGTTCTAATTTTTTTTCTTCTTCCTTTTCTTTCAATCTACTTTCTGATCAATGATGTTTCGTTTTATTTCATCACGCTTCCTCCATCATCGTTTCATCCTTAGTGCAGTCTTACTTTTCCACTTTGTCAATTATTTATTTATTTTTTTAACACATTTCTGTTTCTTCCATTCTCCTTTCTTTTGCAGTGTTATACTTTTTTAAATACTCATTTTTCTTTCTTCCATTCTCCTTTATGATCATTGATATTTCAGTCTATGTCATCACACTTCCTCACAAACCTCCATCACGGGTCAATTATTTCATAGTTACTGCAGTCTTTCTTTTTCAACTTCTTTTTTAAACATTTCTCTTTTTTCCAGTCTCCTTTATGATCATTGTATATTTCAGTCTATTTTATCACACTTCCTCACAAACCTCCATCACCGGTCAATTATTTCATAGTTACTGCAGTTTTTCTTTTTCAAATTTTTTTTTAAACATTTCTCTTTTTTTCCATTCTCCTTTATGATCATTGTATATTTCAGTCTATTTCGTCACACTTCCTCACAAACCTCCATCAGCGTCAATTATTTCATCATTTCACCATTGGTGCAGTCTTTTCTTTTTCAGTGTTATAATTTTTTTAATACACATTTTCTTTCTTCCATTCTCTTTTAGGATCATTGTATATTTCAGTCTATTTCATCACACTTCCTCACAAACCTCCATCACACTCTGTCATCCTTTCACATCATTCACCCCCTCTCTCATTTCTTTTTAACAGTCAGTGTTTTTCTTTTCGATTTTTTTCA
>CM054160.1:5216321-5224209 GCA_028751875.1 Rapana venosa
ATACTTGTAAAGAGGGAATGAATAGGGTAGGCCTATCAGGGCTGGTAAAATCAGTGACAAGGATTAGTGGAGGCCATAGGCCTACTTGTAAAGAGGGAATGAATAGGGTAGGCCTATCAGGGCTGGTAAAATCAGTGACAAGAATTAGTGGAGGCCATAGGCCTACTTGTAAAGAGGGAATGAATAGGGTAGGCCTATCAGGGCTGGTAAAATCAGTGACAAGGATTAGTGGAGGCCATAGGCCTACTTGTAAAGAGGGAATGAATAGGGTAGGCCTATCAGGGCTGGTAAAATCAGTGACAAGGATTAGTGGAGCCATAGGCCTACTTGTAAAGAGGGAATGATAGGTAGGCCTATCAGGGCTGGTAAAATCAGTGACAAGGATTAGTGGAGGCCATAGGCCTACTTGTAAAGAGGGAATGAATAGGGTAGGCCTATCAGGGCTGGTAAAATCAGTGACAAGGATTAGTGGAGGCCATAGGCCTACTTGTAAAGAGGGAATGAATAGGGTAGGCCTATCAGGGCTGGTAAGGAGGCACCGTGGTCGAGTGGTTTAGGCGGTCAACTCGTGATCCAGAGGTCGCGGGTTCGATCCCTGCTCGGCTCGGTGTTGTGTCCTTGGGAAAGACACTTTACTCTTATTTTCCTCACTCCACCCAGGTGTACAAGTGGGTACCAGCTCTGCTGGGGAAGTATCTGGTGACAGACTAGCGTCCTGTCACAGGGGTGGTGAAAAACCATCAGTTGGCTTAATGCTACAGGAACCGGGATAAGCTCCGGCTCTATGGGCCTTCTGGCTCGAAAGAACATACTTTATCAGGGCTGGTAAAATCAGTGACAAGGATTAGTGGAGGCCATAGGCCTACTTGTAAAGGGGGAATGAATAGAGTAGGCCTATCAGGGCTGGTAAAATCAGTGACAAGGATTAGCCCAGAGAGGGCATACTTGTAAAGAGGGAATGAATAGAGTAGGCCTATTAGGGCTGGTAAAATCAGTGACAAGGATTAGCCAAGGCCATACTTGTTAAGAGGGAATGAATAGGATAGGCCTAGGCCTATCCCTGCTGGTAAAATGGGTTGTGGATTTGTGGGGGGCAGAGCTGGGTGTTGCTGCAAGTGGGCGGAGCCTATGACCCCTGTGTCTGTTAGGGTATTACCTAATACTGGCCAGCAGGGGTTTGTTAATTAAAGTAGTGTGGTGGTAGGCAGTTCTCTGTTCTGGTTCTCTCTGTCTCTCTGTCTCTCTCTGTCTCTGTCTCTCTCTGTCTCTCTCTCTTCTCTGTCTCTCTGTCTCTCTGTCTCTCTTCTTCTTCTCTCTCTCTCATCTCTTCTCTCCTCTCTCTCTCTCTCTCTCTCTTTCTCTCTCTCTCTCTCTCTCTCTCTCTCTCTCTCTCTCTCTCATCTCCTCTCTCTCTCTCTCTCTCTGACTCATAATGTTTAGGTTCCCCCCCCCCCTATCCCATGAAAGGGGCTGTTGGCCTGTAGGCTATTCATTAAATTTCAGAGTTCAGAGCTCTCTGACTCTGTCTCTGTCTCTCTACTGTGTGAGTGTATTCATATGGGCTTTATTTTATTTTATTATCATATATATCCCTAAGGGCAGGGACTGGATGTAAAAAAGCACATGGGTGCTTGCTTATTCATTATCCTGGAAATAAAAAATTTTCGTCATTGTCATTGTCTATCTGTCTATCTCTTTCTCTCTGTTTTTGTCTCTCCCTGCCTCTCTATCTGTCTCTGTCTCTCTCTCCGTCTCTATCTGTCTCTATCCATCTCTCTCTGTCTCTCTCTCCGTCTCTGTCCAACTGTCTCTGTCCGTCTGTCTTTATCTCTCTCCGTCTTTATCTCTCTCCGTCTCTGTCTCTGTCTCTCTACATCTCTCTCTATCTTTATCTCTCTCCGTCTCTGTCTCTCTCTCTGTTTCTATTGTCTCTCTTTTTGTCTTTGTCTTTACCTCTCCGTCTCTGTCTCTTCGCCTTCAATACAGAATTTACTCTGTCTCTGTGTCTCTGTACCTACAATACAGAATTTACTCTGTCTCTGTCTCTGTACCTACTATACAGAATTGTCTCTGTCTCTGTACCTACCATACAGAATTTACTGTCTCTGTCTCTGTACCTACCATACAGAATTTACTGTCTCTGCCTCTGTACCTACTATACAGAATTGTCTCTGTCTCTGTACCTACTATACAGAATTGTCTCTGTCTCTGTACCTACTATACAGAATTGTCTCTGTCTCTGTCTCTGTACCTACCATACAGAATTTACTGTCTCTGTCTCTGTACCTACTATACAGAATGTACTCATGTCTCTGTCTCTGTACCTACTATACAGAATTGTCTGTCTCTGTCTCTGTACCTACCATACAGAATTTACTGTCTCTGTCTCTGTACCTACTATACAGAATGTACTCATGTCTCTGTCTCTGTACCTACTATACAGAGTTTTACTTTGTCTCTGTCTATTTACCTACTATACAGATTTATCTTTATTTCTCTATCTCTCTGTCTCTGTCTCTCTCTCTCCTTCTCTTGTTCTCTGTCTCCCTGTTTTTGTCTCTGCCAACTATACAGATTTTTGTGTCTCTGTCTCTCTGTTTTAGTCTCTCTTTGACTCTGTCTCTCTGCCTACTGTACGGATTGTTCTGTCTCTGCCTCTCTATTGCAGTCCCTCTTTGACTCTGTCTCTCTGTACCTACTAGATTTTTCTGTCTCTGTCTCTGTATTTCAGTCTCTCTTTGACTCTGTCTCTCTCTACCTACTATACAGATTTGTATGTCTCTGTCTCTGTATTTCAGTCTCTCTTTGACTCTGTCTCTCTGTACCTACTATACAGATTTCTCTGTCTCTGTATTTCAGTCTCTCTTTGACTCTGTCTCTCTCTACCTACTATGCAGATTTGTATGTCTCTGTCTCTGTATTTCAGTCTCTCTTTGACTCTGTCTCTCTCTACCTACTATACAGATTTTTCTGTCTCTGTCTCTGTATTTCAGTCTCTCTTTGACTCTGTCTCTCTCTACCTACTATGCAGATTTGTATGTCTCTGTCTCTGTATTTCAGTCTCTCTTTGACTCTGTCTCTCTGTACCTACTATACAGATTTCTCTGTCTCTGTCTCTGTATTTCAGTCTCTCTTTGACTCTGTCTCTCTCTACCTACTATACAGATTTCTCTGTCTCTGTCTCTGTATTTCAGTCTCTCTTTGACTCTGTCTCTCTCTACCTACTATACAGATTTTTCTGTCTCTGTCTCTGTATTTCAGTCTCTCTTTGACTCTGTCTCTCTCTGAATACTATACAGATTTGTCTCTGTTTTTGTCTCTTTGTCTCCCCGTCTCAGTCTCTTCGTTTCAGTCTCCCCCTCTCATTCTGTGTGTGTGTGTGTGTGTGTGTGTGTGTGTGTGTGTGTGTGTGTGTGTGTGTGTGTGTGTGTGTGTGTGTGTGTGTGTGTGTGTGTGTGTGTGTGTGTGTTGTGACTCTTGCTCTTTTTCTTTTTTTAATTTTCTCTCTGTCTGCTATATATAAAATTATGTACAACTCTCCATGTTTCTCTCTCTCTCTCTCTCTCTCTCTCTCTCCTCTCTCTCTCTCCTCTCTCTCATCTTTTCTCTCTGTCTGCTATATACAATTGTGTCCAGCCTTGTAAATAATAAAAGTGTATGTAACACATATAAGTGTTGCGTTTGCTGGAATAAGAAGACAACACATGTGTGTGTAAATGTGTGTGAACAAATCTTAACTGGATTTTTTTTCAAAGTTTATTTTTTACCTTTACCTTTACCTGTTTTTAAACAACACCAAACATCATTACATGTATACGACAATTTTTTTAAAAAATTATATTATTTATCATATGTTTGAGTCAACCATTTGTACATCTTCAATGAAGATAATGTAGCTCTTTTGCTCGGGTCTTTGTTTAAGCAATCTGTTAATAAGAGCTTTAAAGACAAAGAAACAGGAAAAGTGTCTATTTTCATATCTTTATGCACAATATTGTGCCTAATATACGTAACATTATCATCATCATTCGTAATACTTTATTAGTAAGCCTTATTTACTGTTTGTTTGCTTTAACAATAAATACTAGTATAACTTTTTAGTTGTCTTAATATTATACAACATTTGTTACAGTACACAAACTGTGACACTGTTACTGTACATCGACTAAAAGGGAGACCACAAGGGCTGTTTTCTTTGGATGGTGTAACTTTCCCTTCACAGATCCTGGTTAAAGTAAACAATGAGCAATAGAAGAAGACTACAACCTATATCAACTTCAGGATGAATAGTCTCCCCCCCCCCCCCCCCCCTTCTTGGAGTGTAGCTAAAGTAAATAATGATCAGTGACAGACTCCAGTCACAGCCACCTTTACAAACCAGGCTAATGGTTCTAACACACTGACTCCCCATTGGTACCAACACATGGTATCACTCATGAGGAAACACACCAATGGGATAGAGACCAGCTAGGCCTAGGTGGTTGGTACCATATGGTAGTCATTACAGAGGGTTGGGATTCCCTAGAATTCAAATTTCAAATGTCCTGCCATACTAGTGACAGTCTTTGTACTTGACTAGAGAAGACTGGGATTCACTGCATTTTAAAATTTAAAACATCATGCCACACCAGTTAAAAATAATATTAGGTTTTCCTGAACATAAAATCATATATTTTACTACTCAAATGATTGGTTCACAAAAATGATATTAAGGGGTTAAAAACGTATAGCTTATTCATTATATTACCTACACACACTATATTATATATATCTATATAGATATAGATATATAGATATAGATATAGATATATATATATATGTGTGTGTGTTATAGTGTGTGTGCACTTTGCGCACTATAAACTACAACCCCCCTTTCCTCCTCCCCCCCCCCCTCCCATCTTCTAGAAAGAACTGTTCAACCTGGTTAGACTTCATGATTGCTGAGGTTAGCAGTTCTGAAAGAGTTAAGGTTTCTTTGTCAACCTCTAAGTTACAGTGTGCTGTTTGGACAAACAAACCTCTCATCTGTTTGTATACCTATGGTTGTGGGCTGGGAGACCTAGCATTTCATTGAGGCATGTGTACTGTGGCACCTTCTCTTACCTTAAGTGTCCAACATGTCTCTGTGAGCAATTCCTTGCCATGGTTGCAGCTAAGTGTTCTTAATGTAGGCCTATTAGAGCTGGTGGCTCAGCCTTTGTCAGCTACAGTGGAGTCCTCTCTATTCATGGCCTTGTGGCCTAGAGTGCCCAGTGGAACAGTCATGTAATAAGCACTTCAGGGCTTGATATAGCTAGTCTTATTGAACAGGCTTGTGGGGCCTCTTTCTTCTTGAATAGCATCCCCCCTTCCCCCTCTCTATTACCCCCCCCCCCCCCTTTCCTCTATTGAACCAGCAGATTTGTCACTAGAGACTACATTGGTTGATTTAAATTTGTTTGTCAGCTGATTTGATGTGTGGTTAGGATTTGTCTATCTCAGTTTAATGTATTCATTGGTCAGTTGGAATTAGTAGTCCTGCAACTGAACCAATATAACAGGGTGTACATGGCATTCTAAAGTCTCTCTCTTGCTGGTTGTCTGAGGCAACTTTCTTCTTGAGTTAGGCTGTGTACAGTAAAACCTGACAGAATGACTTAGAAGGAAACAACAGTTTTCTTCTCCTGCTTGAGCTGTAAGTGAGAATTTATCTTTTTGATATGTTGTTGCTTAAAGAGATTTTTCAAGGAAAAAGCTGATTTTATAAGTAAATCCTATTTGTGTGTACTATCTAAATTTAGTTATTGATTGAATATTGTGACTCGTTCAGTGAAAGTGTGTGTAGTTGCTTTACACATGAATATTGGCATAAGTCACAAGACTTTTACTATTTAATTGTGTGATATTGGATTTATTCCATAATTGGATGTCCATGTGAGAAGTGGAATTTGAGTAAGAAATTATTTGATGTGGGTATCATGTTGAGATGAAGTTTGTAAATAACACTGATCAAAATAATGTGGATTTGGTAACAGAGCTATTGGGGTAGAATACTATATAGCAAAGTTGAATTGAGATAAAGAGTTGACTGCTCAAAGAGTTGAACTTGAAGACTTGAATGTTAGACTTGAATGAAGTACAGGACTAGGCCTAGCTATGCCCCTGTGGTAATTACCATTATAAAGTAGGCAGTCTGACATGTAGGTGTGACTTGGTGTATGGTTAGTCATTTGTGTCAAAAGTGGTTAATCTGTATGTGGCCTTGTGACACTCTAGATGCCTGCTCTGTCTCTACCTTCCACTCTCTGTCTGTCTGTCTGTAGATACATATATATATATATATATATTGGGGTTAGAAATCATCAATACCACTATCACTACCACCACTGCTGCTGTACTACTACTACTACTACTACTACTACTAGTATTATTATTACTACTACATTGTTTGGGGTTAACAATAGCCCAGCTTTTTTCCCCTTCTTTTTATAATAGTATAAGGTCATAAAACGCCATTAAATCTCTACAATTGGATACATACTCTAATGGTATAAGTCCATCTTTTATAGAACTTTTTGATGTGTCAACGTAAACACATATGTTTTTTAGAGGAGGTTAAAAAAAGACTGTATTAATATCACTGTCTTCTTCTTGTTTATAAGCAAACCAGTAGATTAAAAGTTTGTACAATTGCGACTTAGGATCCATTTTGAAATCTGACAATTTGATCAGTTTGCTTTTGTATTATAATGGAATCATGAATGCCTTATAGTGATCCATTTTTGAAAGGTCAAAAATGCTTTGTAAATGTAACAAACATGTCCAATGAGTATAAATATAACTAAAAAATAAGTAAATCTGTAATAAACGTGTCTGTATTTAAAACTATGTGTATTAGTTTGCAAATGATTTATTTTAATAATAAACTAAAAAAGTTAACTTTTGCTGTTGTTTGTGCATTGAATTTTTTATTTGTCAGTATGAATACAATACAGAAACAGAAGACAGTGTATTGTAATAAACCTGTCATTGACCCTACATAATCGGGGTATAAAACTATCATGAGTTACTTTTTTGTGTGTATGCATGTGTGTATGTATGTACACATAAGCGTGTACGTATATAATACGTACACACATACGGAAACAGACAGTCAAGCCAGTGCACTTGTGAAAAGTGTTGGAGTACAAACATCCCTTACTTTTATTTTTTAATTTTTTTTAAAACGCTTGTTCGATTTAGGTTGGGAGTTACTGCACCCTCCCCTAGCTTGCGCTTAACACACTAACATAAAGAGAGAATGTAAAATAGAGAAAACAAAGGAGAAAGAGACAGACAGACAGACAGGGATAACGAGAAAACAAAGGACAAAGAGACAGACAAACAGACAGGGATAAAGAGAAAACAAGGGGAAAGGGACAGACAGACAGACAGGGATAAAGAGAAAACAAAGGACAAAGAGACAGACAGACAGGGATAAAGAGAAAACGAAAGAGAAAGAGACAGACAGACAAGATAAAGACAAAACAAAGGAGAAAGAGACAGACACACAGACAGACAGGGATAAAGAGAAAACAAAGGAGAAAGAGACAGACAAGGATAAAGAGAAAACAAAGAGAAAGAGACAGACACAAGACAGACAGGATAAAGAGAAAACAAAGGAGAAAGGAGACAGACAAGATAAAGAGGAAAACAAAGGAGAAAGAGACAGACACACAGACAGACAGATAAAGAGAAAACAAAGGAGAAAGGGACAGACAGACAGACAGACAGACAGACAGACAGGATAAAGAGAAATCAAATGAGAAGAGATAGATAAAAAAAAAAAAAGATATAGATGGAAGAGAGTGAAAGAGAAAGAGGAGAGAAAGACAGACAGGCAGACAGACAGACAGACAGAGCCAAAGAG
>CM054160.1:5224709-5237209 GCA_028751875.1 Rapana venosa
TCTCCCCCTCTCTCTTTTCCCACCCCCCTCTCTCTCTTCCCACCTCTCTCTTCCACCCCCCCTCTCTCTCACCCCTTTCTCTCTCTCTTCTCCATCCCCCCCTCTCTTCCCCTTTTCCTTCCCCTCCCCCTTTTTCTTTCCCCCCCCTCTCTCCTTTTTCCACCCTTTTTCTTCTTTTTCCCCCCCCCCTCCCCCTTCTCCACCCTCCTTTTTCTTCCCACCCCCTCCTTTCCTTCTCCCCCCCCCCTTTTCCCCCCTTTCTCTCTCCTTTTATTCCCCCCCCCCCCCCCTCTCCTCTCTTTCTCCACCCCTCTTTTTCTTCTCCCCCTCTTCTCTCTTTCCACCCCCCTCTTCTTTCTTCACCCCCTCTCTCCCTTCCCTTTCCCCCCCCCCCTTCTTTCTCAACACCTTCTCTTTCCCACCCCCCTTTCCTCTCTTCTCCCCCCTTTCCCCTCTTTTTCCCCCATCCCCCCCCTCCTCTTTTCCACCCCCTTCCTCCTTTTCTCCCCCACCCTTTTTCTGTCTTTTCCCCACCCTTCTTCCCTCACTTCCCTCCGTCCCCTTCCCTCTCTCTCCTCTTCCTCCTCTCTCTCTCTCTCTCTCCCCTTTCTCCTTTCTCCACCCTCTTCTCTCCCCCTGTCTCTTTCAAAACCCCCCTCTCCCTTTTTCATTCCTCTCCTTTCTCCACCCTCTTTTCTCTCTTTACCCCTTCTCTCTCTTTTCCACCCCCCCTCCCTCTCTCCTTTTAAACCCCCCCTCTCCCTCTTCCCCCCCCCTTTTTTCCTCTTATCCAACCCCCTTCTCCTTCTCCAACTTTCTCTCTCTTCTCCACCCCCCTCTCTCTTTTCCCACCACTTCCCCTCTTCTCCCCCCCCCCCTTTTTCTCTTTTCTCCTCCCACTTTCCTTCTTTTCTCCACCCCCCTCCCCCCTTCTCCACCTCTGTCTCTTTTTCCCCCCTTCCCCCCTTTTCCTTTACCCCACCCTTTCTCCCCCTTTCTACCTCCCCTTTTTCTTCTTCACCCCCCCTCTTCTCCTTCCCAAACTATTTTCTCCTTCCCCCTTTTCCTCTCTTCTCACCCCCTTTCTCTTCCTCCACCCCCCTCTCTATCTCTTTTCCCCACTCTCTCTCTTAACTCACCTCTCTTTTCTCTCTCTCAACTCTTTTCCTCTCTTCTTCTCAACCCCCCCCTCATCTCTCTCTTCACTCTCCCTCTCTTCCTCTTCCCCCCCTCCTCTCTTATCCACCTCTCTCTCTCTTTTCCCTCTCTTTTTCTCTCCTCCACCACCCCCCTCTCTCTCTCTTCACCACCCTTCTCCTCTCTCCTTCTCCACCCCCTCTCTCTCTCTTCTCCATCCCATTTCCTTTTTCTCTTCTCCACCTCCCCCCCTCGTCTCTTTTGTCTCTCTCCACCCTCCTCCTCTCTTCTCCCCCTTTTCTCTCTCTCCCCCCTTTCCTCTTTTCCACACTTTCTCTTCTCTTCACCCCCTGTCTTTTTCTTCTGTTCTCCACCTCTCTCTCTCTCTCTTCTCTCCACCCCTCTCTCTCTCTCTTGTCCCACCTTTTCTTCTCTCTCTTCTCCACCCTCTCGCTCTTTCCTCACTCTCTCTCTCTCTACTTATCCACCCTTTCTTCATCTCTATCTCCACCCCTCTCTATCTCTCTTCACTCTCTCTTTTCTCCACTCTGGTCTATTCTCTCCATGCCCCCCCCCTTTCTCTCCTTCTCCACCCCCTCTCTCTCTTTTCTCCACCCTCTCTTACTCTCTCTTTTCCACCCACCTCCAAATTCTCTCTCTCTTCCTCCACCCTCTCTCTCTCTCTGTCTTCTCCATTACCCTACCTCTATCTTCTCCTTCCTCTCTCCTCTCTCAGCTAACACCCCTTTCTCTCTTCTACATTCGTCTCTCTCTTTTCTCGACCCATGCACCCCCTGCTATCTCTTCTTCATTTTCTCTATCTCTCTCTTCTCCACCCCTCTCTCTCTATTTCTACAGTCTCTCTACCGTCTTCCCCTCCTCTCTCTTCTCAACCTCCTCTCTCTCTTCTCCTCCCTACTCTCTTTCTCGTACTCCACCCCTCACTCTCTTTCTCTACCCTCTCTCCTCTCCACCTCTCTTCTTCTCCACCCTCCCTCTTTCTTCTACACCCTCTTCTGCAACCTTCTCTCTCGCCTTGTCACACTCACTCTTTATTCTCCATCTCTTCTTTCTTGTCCACAGTCTCTTTACCTTACCTCTCTCTCTCTCTTTCTACCCCCCCACCCCTCTCTCTCTTCTCCACCCCTACTCTATCTCTTCTCCACCCTCTGTTTCCTCTCTTTTCTCCACCACCACCCTCTTTCTCTCTTCTCCACGCCCTCTCTCATCTCTCATCGCTCAAATCCCCCTTTCTCTCATCTTCAACCCTCTTCTCTCTCTCTTTCTCACCCCTCTCTCTTTTCTCTTTCTCCACCCTCCTCTACTCTTCCTTCAACTCCTCCCCCTTCTCTATCTTATCCACCCTCTCTCTCTATGTCTCCACTGGTCTTTCTCTCTACTCCCACTCTCTCTCCTGTCTCTCTCTCTCTCTCTCTCTCTCTCTCTCTCTCTCTTCTCTCTCTCTCTATCTCTCTCTCTCTCTCTCTGCTCCTCTCTCTTGTCTCTTCTCCACCCGCTCTTCTCTCTCCACTCTCTCTCTCTTCCACTCTCTCTCTCCTCCACTCTACTTCTCCTCCCACTCTCTCTCTTCTCCACTCTATCTCTCTCCTCTATTATCCTTCTCTCTCTCTCTCCTGCAATCTCTCTCCCCTACTTCTCCACCTCTCTCTCTCTCCATCACACCTCTTTCTCTCTGTAATGTGGTTTCTGTGACGGTTGTTGTGTGTGTGTTGTGGTGGGTTTTTTTTTTTTTTTTTTTTTTTAAATACTTGTTTGTCTGTGTTTGTTGATGTTTGTTTGCTTTTCTTTCCTTCTCCATTGTCTTCCCTTGTATGACATTCATGTCATTGTATCTAGTTTCATTTATAGTGTTGATTATAATAACTCATTTTGGATTGCATTTTGGTGTTTTAAAACTGTGATAATTGATTGTTTGCGGGTTTGTTTGGGGATTGGGGGGTGGAAGGTGTTGTTGGGTTTTTGTTTGTTTGGGTTTTTGTTTTGTTTTTTGGTGGTTTTTGATTGTTGTTGGTGGTGGTTTTGGTGTGGTGTTTTTTTTTTGTTTTTTGTTTTTTTTTGGGGGTTTCGTGTTTGAGAGCATGGTGGTAAAAAAGCCACGGTACGATTATCCAGATTTACTCTCAATAAAAAGTTCGAGTTCGAGTTCGAGTTCGAGTTCTCTTTTCTTCCTACCCTCTCTCCTCTTCTCCACCCTATCTCCCTATCTCTATCTCATCCTACTCTGCTCTTTTCCATTCTTTCTTTCCCGTCCTTGTTTTTTTGTGTGAGAGATAGGGGTATCTGAATTTATTTTGATTATCATGACATTAAATTTGTAATGAGTATCTAACTAAGTGTTTGAAGGTGATCGTGTACTGTTTTTGAGAACTCATATATTTAGTACCATCTCTGAAACACACACACACACACACCACTCAACAACACACACACGCCAGAACCCCCCCCCCCCCCTACTCTCTCTCTTCTCTCTCTCTTCTCTCTTTCGTATTGTGGCTCTAAGGACCGATATGCAAATTAAAATCATTCTCTCTCTCTCTATCTCTCTCTCTCTCTCTCTCTCTCTCCTCTCTCTCCTCTCTCTCTCTCTCTCTTCTCTCTCTCTCTCTCTCTCTCTCTTCTCTCCTTCTATAGTTGTTGTGTCTTCATACATAAAGGGCTTTTTACATACAGTTCTATTTTCAATATTATTTTCGGGCTTGTCTGACTGTAATTGGAGCTAGTAAGTGTCCTATTTCAAGTATCTTATTTATTACGTGTTACAACTATGTGTACTATTGTCATGCTAAATATGGAAGGTGTTCAAATTTTATGATCTATAAGTTTTGGCTGACTCTCTCTCTCTCTCTCTCTCTCTCTCTCTCTCTCTCTCTCTCTCTCTCTCTACTCTCTATCTCATCTCTCTCTCTCTCTCTCTCTCTCTCTCTATCTCTCTCTCTCTCTCTCTCCTCTCTCTGTCTCTCTCTCTCTCTTCTTGATGTAGTTGTTAATTTGTTCTTGTGGTAATTTGTTTGGGTGCTTTTTCCTTGTTTGTTTTTTGTTTTGGTGTATGTAGGTGTGTGTGGGTGGTGTAGTGTGTGTGTGATTTTGGGTGTTGTGTGTGTGTGTGTGATGTGTGTGTGTGTGTGTGCTATGTGAAGGGGGGAACGGTTCTTTTTTTTTTTTTAATTGTTTTTCTTGTGTTGTTTTTTTTGTTTTTTGGGGGGGTTTGTTTTATGTTTTTTATGTTGTTTTTTTTTCTTTTGTTTAGTTGTAGTTGTCTTTTTGTTGTTGTTTGTTTGCGTTGTATGTTTGTTTGTTTTTTTCTTTCTTCTCTCTTTTTCTTTGAAAATAAAAGTTTGTTTTTTTTCCTTTGACTTTTTTCTGCTTGAAAAGTATGAGTAATGAGTGCATTTTTAAATTGACCCCATGGGCGGGATGGAATGTAAAAAAAGCACATGCAATTCTTATTCAAATTATCTGCGATAAAAAGATTTTGTTTCTATTACTTACAATGTTAATCTGTAGATGTTCTTTTATGACTTTATAGCTTTTCCCCCTTTTATTATGTGGAGTGTAATGGGTATTGCACTTATTTATTACCATGACTTCAAATTTGCTATGAGACTGTAGTGATTAAACACTATGTGTTTTGTGTTGATCGTGTGCCTATGTTAGTTTTACTTATTTGTATTATCCCTGAAACACCCTCCCCCAACCCACACCCCCCCCACCACAACACGCTCACAAACAAACACACACTCACACACACACACACCTCACTATCTCTAAGCTCATTCACCCACTCTTTTCTCTCCTCAACGGGACTGTATAGTTTTAAAATTTCTGTCTTGGTTGTTTCTTGTTTTTATTGTGTGATGTATGGGTATTAAATTTATTCATTATCATGACATATAATTTTGAAAACGCAGTATAATCTAAAAGTAGTGTTGATGGGAAGCGCATACTGTTTGGGAATTATATTATTGGATATTATCGCTGAAATACTCACACACACACTCTCTGTCTCTCTGTCTCTGTCTCGCTCTTCTCTCCTTTTATCGTCCTGCTTATAGTCATTGTATAGCCTGACGAGGATTTCTATATTTTTATTTTTCAATACTTTATTGGACTTGCCTCTGTACTTACGTTTTAAATGTGTGCCCTATTTCAATATCTTTTAATTAGTGTAACAAGTATGTTGTACCATTTGACAATGTGTAGATGTTTTAACTTTTTGACTTATTAAGTTTTGGTTGTGTTATTTTTCTTGGCTTTGTTGTTGTTCTTGTTGTTTTTTTATTGTTTGTCGGTTTTTTTCTTTTTAATCATTTTGGTGGTTTGGTTTTTTTTTCTCTTTTGTTTGTTTTGTTTTTTTTTGTTAGGGTTTTTTGGGGGTTGGGGTGGGGTGGGGTTTTTTTATTTTTTTAGGTTTTTCTTTTTAATTACTTGCATTGGGGGGGGGGGTGTTGGGGGGAGCTGTTTTGAAAAGGTTATTTCCCATTGTTTTTATTTGAGCTGTATAAGTATTGGGTTATTATTATAGATGTATCCCTAACGGGCGGGGACTGGATGTAAAAAAGCACCATGTGTGCTTATTCATTATCTCGAATCTAAAAGAATTTGTCTTGTAATGTCATTGTCAATAGTCTTTCTCTTCTCACCCCTCTTCTTTCTCTGTCTCCATCCTCTCTCTCTCTTATCTTCTCCTACCCTCTCCCTTCTATCTCTCTCACCTCCACTCAACTCTTCTTCTCACCTTCTCTCCTCCGCACTCTCTCCCTCTATCTCTCTCTTACTCTACCCTCCTCTCTCCATCGCCACTCTCTCTCTTCTCCTTCTCCACACTCTCTCTTCACTCTTCTCTTCCGCTCTCTTCTCTATCTCCATTTCCAACCTCTCTCTCTCTCTCTCTCTCATATCTCTCTGTCTCTCTTCTCCTCCACGCTCTCTCTCTTTCTTCTCACTCCTTCTCTCTCTATCCCGCAATCTGCTCTTCCTCTCTCTCTTTCTCCACCCTCTCTCTCATCCTTCGTCACCTTCTATCCTCTCTCTTCTCCACCACTCTCTCTTTTTCTCTTTCTGCCACCCCTCTCTTCTTTCTCTATTATCTCCAATTGTCTTCCTTTCCTTAACCTATTTTCATATTTTATCTTCTCCATCCCTCTCTCTTTTCTCTCTTTTCTCCACCTCTTTCTTCTTATCTCTTTCACTCACTCTTCTCTCGCTCTTCTCCACCTATCACTCCTCCAACTTTCTCTCGCTCTCTCTTTCTCCACTCTACTCCTCCACTCTCTCTCCTCTCTCTCTCTCTCTCTCATCTTCTCTCTCTCTATCTTCTCTCTTCTCTCTCTTCTCTCTCTCTCTAAGAAAAATATTTCCCGTAGCGTTGTGGTACTCTTCCTCTAAACGTGGCTTATCAGAGCCAAAAAATGCCACTCTCAGATATAGTTTATCTTGATATGTAGTTCATGCTACAAACCGAAGGACACAGATGATGACTGTAGATCTGTCATTTGGAACATTAATTTTGCCACTTGTTTCTCGATACTGCATTTGTTCTGTGCTTTGTCTATGGGTTTTGCTGTGTTTTTATCAATGTAAATATTTCCTCTCTTTTTTCTTGAAGAGTTTCTAGTGGATGCTATTTTGACTGTATGGTGTTGTCACATCACTGTAGGAGGTATTATATTAAGCAAGTTTTCTGCCTATCAATGTGTATCAACATTTTAAATTTAAGTGGGAAGGAGACTATGCTATCCTAAACTTTTACTTGGACTTTTTTCAAACCGATTTAGGATGGTGCCACTAAACATGAATCTCAGTTTCGTTTCATATCACGTGACAGCACTGTGAGGCGCTAGTTTGTCATTCGGTTGACATCGGATTGTTTTTTTCTTATTAAAAGATTGCTTTGCATCGTCTTAGACTGTTCAACAGTAAGCTAGATTAATAGCCATGGTCTATTAATTCTCAGGACGTTTTTTCGCATTTTTCTTTCTCGTAAGTTTGCTGTGCTGGTGATGCTCAAACTGGATTGAGTGAGCGGACCTCAAAGTTACTCCAAGTTTTAAACCTCTAGTTGTTGAAGGTTATAGATGTGTAAATACATAGAGAAGTGAAGCTTTTCTGTTGATTCAAATTGTAATTGTATTGTGGAAATCATTGTTATCTTCATTTGCATACCCCCCCCGCTCATCACTTCCTTTTGTTGTATTGTGGGCTAATGCCGAAATAACTAATTTAAACCTATTTTAGAGTTCAGAGTTCTTCTCTCTCTCTCTCTCTCTCTCTCATATCTCATCTCGCCCTCTCTCTCTCTCTCTCTCTCTCTCTCTCTCTCTCTCTCTCTCTCTCTCTCTCTCTCTCTCTCTCTCTCTCTCTTCTTCTCTCGCTCTCTCTCTCATCTCTCTCTCTCTCTCTATCTCTCTCTATCCTCTCATTCTCTCTCTCTATCTTTGATAGGCATGCGCATGCGTGCACACACTTGTTTGCCTCGCTTGCACACCGGTCCATGTATATGTTTCAGGTAAGTTGTGCGTGTGTGTGAGTGTTTCTGAATTCCATTTGTTTCATTGAGTTTCATTTATTTACTTTCTTTTATTTCGAGGATATATGGTATAAGCACACGTGCGCCCTTTTGATTTTTTTTTCTTTCATTTTTTTTTCTTTTTTTTTTTTTTTTTTGTTTATTTTTTTTTTTTTTTTTTTATATTTTTTTTTTTTTTTCTTTTGTTTTTTTTTTTTTTTTTTTTTTTTTTTTTTTTTTTTTTTTTTTTTATTTGTTGTTTTTTTTTTTTTTTTCTCTTTTTTTTTTTTTTTTTTTTTTTTTATTTTCTTCTTTAAAATTCAGTCCCATGTGTGTTTGCAGGTTTTCTAATTTTTTTCGTCAGTCCATCTGCCGCATAAGGCCAACTTCCGAAAGCGAAACAGGTTTGAACGTGTCCGCGAGATGTCTACAACGCACGCACGCACGCGCGCACGCACACACACAACCACACACTGCTCGCGCGCGCGCCGCAGACGACACACACTCTCACTCGCCACAACACACACTCACACACACACACTCACCACACACCACGCAAACACACAACACACACATTCTGCTCAAGATGTCCTTGTCATAGCTCTTCTTTCTAAAGGTGATATCTTACGTCCGATTATACTGTACAATAACTGGAAAATGTATTTTTGTCTCTTTGCTTGTGTGTGTATGTGTACTATCTCTCTCATCGGTTGTCCACTATCTCTCTAGCCTGCTCTCACTCTGTATATTCTCTCTCACTCTCTCTCTCTCTCTCTCTCTCTCTCTCTCTCTCTCTCTCCTCTTTATATTATATATATTTATTATATATAATAATATATATATATATCATATTATATATTATATATTATGTGTGTGTAGTGTGTAGGTAGGTAGCAGATAGATGTGTAGATATGTGACACATAACTTTTTTTCTTTCTTTATTTCCTACCATCTGTGTGTAGATATTTTCCCGCGTGGATCTCCCGGGGTTTGCTTGCTCATAGCGAGCATTGTCATAAGAATAGGATCCCGCTCCACCCAGGCTGTCGTAGAGGGCGACTAAGGTGGAAGCATTCCTTGTCCAGGTTTTTTTTGGGTTGGGCAACAGGGCTAACAACCACTCGTCCGTAAAAAAAGAGAAGTTCGGAAACAGCCAAACAGAGAACATTTCATACTTTTGCGTGCAAAGGACCTCCCGGTCCAGTGAGATCGTATGAATGCTGATGGCCATAGCCGAGAGGAAGCTACAGCAGGATAAGGGAGACTGAACACAACAAATACTAAGATCAGACTAGGACATTGGAACGTGAGAACGATGTATGAGGACGGGGCAAGCTGGCACAGGTAACATTAGAGATGAGAAGAATTCAACCTCCATGTCTAGGAGTAGCGAGAGTAGATGGACTGGATTCTGGGAGCATGAGAAACCACCACCGGAGAATCCCCGTCCTCTACTTGGGAGAGATGGACTGATCCGCACCACGAGGGAGTTGCCGCATCTCTCTCAAGAAAGGCGTAGAGCGATGCCGCTTTATGGAGTGGGAAGCCACAACAGCAGATAATGAGTGCGAGAGCTGAAGGGGAGGCACATCAACATCACTCATCATCCTGTGCTAGCACCTAACCAACAACAGCAACGATGAGGAGCAAAGACAACTTCTACCACCAGCTGCAGACAGAGTACAGGGGGGGGTGGGGGGGAAAGGGGGGGCCCACGCTCATGACCTCATCGTCATCATGGGGATACCTCAACCGCCAAGGTCGGAAGGACAGCACACGACTATGAGAGAGTCATGGGAAAAATGAAGACACGAGTGGGGAACGAACTGACAACGGGGAGCGACTTGTGGTGTTCTGCGCCCTGAACAAACTGTAGTGATAGGAGGAACACGCTCTTCACGCCCGGAGACATCCCACAAGCGACTTGGGACGTCGCCGAATGAAGAGACAATGACAGATTGACATACTGATGATCAACGGTATTTGTAGAGATCTCTTTGGATGTGAGAACCAAGCGAAGTGCGGATGTTGGGAGTGATCATC
Source organism: Rapana venosa (assembly GCA_028751875.1). Classification (NCBI taxonomy): domain Eukaryota; kingdom Metazoa; phylum Mollusca; class Gastropoda; order Neogastropoda; family Muricidae; genus Rapana; species Rapana venosa. The sequence goes on from CM054160.1 coordinate 5,234,416, forward strand.
TTGGTGGACCGACACATCCAAATGAAAATGAAGAAGGAACACAGACAACCACTCAAGTGCGATTTAATACCAAGAGATGAGAGACACCACGTGAAGTCTGCATTACATCAACAATGATGAGGGAACAGATTTATATCACTCATCTGCAGAACATGGACAGAACAGCTTGACATAGATGCGACATGGAAGCAGATCTGTAATAACTGTACACCTGAAGAGCTGCAAGGAGAGCATCGCGGGTCATCAAAAGAAGAACGACAACAATGACTGGATCAACAAGAGACCTCGATGCCATCAAAGAAAGGAGAGAGATCAAGAAGAGACTTATGCAAGTAAAGTCTCCACGGCTACGAGAGCTGGCAGGAAGAGTTGTACAGAGAGGCACACAGAAAGTGAAGCAGACCTCACAAGCCGTGTACAAGACGAGAAGCCATGGTCCAGCTGGCAGCTGAGGCTCAAGAGGCGGCGGCCCATGGCGAGCTAGGAGAGTCTACAAGATCGCCAAGAAAGTATTAACAATTAAGAGGAGCGTGGGGGAACCAATCAGGGACAGTAATGGGAAACTGTGAGCAACAGAGACAAGAGCAAGAAGATAGTGGGCGAACATTGCCAGGAAGTTCTCAACTTGTCCACCACCTGACGAGAACAGCGGACATCTCCAGAAACATACAATATGACTTAGACATTGACGTCTCAACCCCCCAACAAAGGAGAGATAGTGGCTGCACATCAAGGACACTCAAGACGGCAATTCAGCCAGGCCTGGACAACCTTGGTGCCGAACTATTGCAAGGCAGATTCTGAACTAGCAGCTGACAATACTGCAACCACTGTTCACAGCTGCTGGGAAGGAACGAGAAAGTACCTGACGATTGGACCAAGGAGTGATAGTATCGGAAATTCCCTAAGAAAGAACACTGAGCCGACTGCAAACAATGGAGGGGAATCACTCTTTGGCTGTGCCGAGCAAGATAATGGCCAAGGTCATCTTCAGAAGAATATTAGATGCTGTGGACGATGCACTGAGAAGGAACAAGCAGGGTTTCAGGGAGCAAACGAGATGTATAGACCATATTCACGCTCAGAAACATCATCGAACAGTGCACAGAGTGGCAAAGACAACTGTATGTGAATTTGTGGACTTCGAAAAGGCATTTGACAGCATACACAGAGACAGCCTTTGGAGTATCCTTCGACACTATGGCATCCCATCGAAACTGGTACACCTTATCAAGAGCTTCTACGACAACTTCAGATGCTCTGTGGGCCATAGCAACACTGTCTTTGAAGTCAAGACTGGAGTAAGACAAGGATGTGTGATGTCGGCAGTTCTCTTCAATCTGGCCTTTGATTGGGTGATGAGGAAGACAACAGAAGACACCCCAAGAGGGATTCGCTGGAGCCTGTTCTCAACACTAGACGACCTCGACTTTGCGGATGACCTGGCGCTGCTGTCACACACACACACCAACATATTCAGGAGAAGACCAGCAGACTCCAAACATTCGGACAGCAAGTGGGGCTTCGTATTAGCACCAAGAAAACAGAGACAATGTCGCTCATTGTGAACACACCAGCCCCTGTGAAAGTGAATGGAACTGACCTGCGCCAGACAGACAAGTTCACATACCTTGGCAGCATCATCAAACCAGAGGGCGGCACAAAAGAAGACATCCACAACAGACTGGGCAAGGCCAGGAGTGTGTTTAGAGAGATGAACAATATCTGGAGATCAACTCAGTACAGCACCAACACCAAGCTGAAGCTATACCAGAGCTGTGTTGTATCTACGCTCATGTACGGTTCTGAGTGCTGGAGGATGACGGAAGCGGATCTTACCAAACTTTGATCCTTTCACACGTATGCTTCCGAAGAATTCTCCGGATCTTTTGGCCAGAGAAGATCTCCAATGAAGACCTACTATGGAGATGTAGGCAAGAGGACATGGGAACCATCATTACCAGACGACGGTGGAAGTGGATTGGGCACATCCTCCGGAGAGACCCACAGTCAATCACAAGAACAGCATTGCACTGGACCCCAGAAGGAAGGAGAAAGAAAGGAAGACCAAAAGCAACGTGGAGCAGAACTGTAGAAAGTGAGATGAAGGCCATGCAGCACTCTTGGGGATCAGTGACTAGGTTAGCCCAGGATAGGCAGGAGTGGAAGCACTTTGTTGCTGCCCTACACACCACTGGGTGTAATGGTTGATGATGTGTGTATATGTTAATTTACAAGCGCGTACGCGTGAGTGTATGGGTGTGCGTATGCACGCGCGCGCTCTAAACGTATTGCCCTCGCCTAAAAGCATTATGGGTTGTTTACGTCCAAAATAGCTTTGCAAAAGTGAGACAGGATTTGAGCTGTTTGTCTCATGCTGTTAGAACCAGGGTTGTGTTTTTTCTTCTTCTTTTTTCTGATGTCGTTTCATTAAAGTTGCAGTTTTGGGGTTTAGCTGATGGCAGTGCGCCTTGTCCAAATCGTTTTATCTCTGTCTGTGTGTGTGTCTGTCTGTGTGTCTGTCTCTGTCTCTCTCTCTCTCTATCTCTCTCTGCTTGTATGTCTTTTTCTTTTCTCATTCTCTCTGCGCGTGCGCGCACGCGCGTATATGTGTGCGCGCGTTTCCGTTTGCATGTGAACACACACGCGCGCGTGTCTGTTTGTGTGTGTATTTTGTGTGTGTGTGTGTGTGTGTTGTGTGTGGTGTGTGTGGCGTGCGTGCGTGTGTGAGAGAGAGAGGAAGAAAGAAAGAAAGAATAATAATGTATACATACATTTGCATGCATACTTATGA
>CM054160.1:5242209-5270002 GCA_028751875.1 Rapana venosa
CCCCCCCCCCCCCGCCCTCCCCCGCCCCGCCCCCCTCCCCCCCCCCCCCTCCTCCTCCGCCCCCCCCCTCCCCCCCCCCCCGGCCCCCCCCCCGCCCCCGGCACCCCCTCCCCCCCCCCCCCCCCCCCCTCCCCCTCCCCCCTCCCCCTCCCTCCCTCCCGCCCCCCCTCCCCCCCCCCCTTCCTCCCCTCCCCCCCCCCCCCCCCCCCCCCCCCCCCCCCCCCCCCCCACTCCCCCCCCCCCCCCCCCCTCCCCCCCCCCCCCCGCCCCCCCCCCATCCCGTCCCACCTCCCCCCCCCCCACCCCCCCCCCCCTCCCCCCCCCCTCCCCCCCCCCCCCCCCCCCCCCCCCCGCCCCCCCCTCCCTCCCCCCTTCCCCCCCTCCCCCGGCCGCCCCGCCCCCCCCGCCCCCCCCCCCCCCCCCCGCCCGCCTCCCTCCTCCCCCCCTCCCCCCCCCCCCCCCCCCGCCCCCCCCACTTTGTTCCCCGCCCCCCCCCCCCCCCCCCCCCCCCCCCCCCCCCCCCCCCCCCCCCCCCCCGCCCCCCCCCCCCCCCCCCCCCCCCACCCCCCCCCCCCTCCCCCCCCCCCCTCCCCCCCCCCCCCCCCTCCCCCCTCCCACCCCCCCCCCCATCCCCCCCGGCCCGCCCCACCCCCCTCCCCCCCCCGCCCCCTCCCCCCCCCCCCACCCTCCCCCACCCCCCCCCCCCCCCCCCCCCCGTCCGCCCCACCCCCCCCCCCCCCCCCCTCCCCCCCCTCCACCCTCCCCCCCCCCCCCCCTCCTCCCCCCCCCCCCCCCCCCCCCCCCCCCCTCCCCCCACCCCCTCCCCCCCCCTCCCCCCCCTCCGCCCGCCCCCCCCCCCTCGCCCCCCCCCGCACCCCCCCGCCCCCCCCCCCCCCCCCCCTCCCCCCCTCCTCCCCCCCCCCCCCCCCCCCCCCCCCCCCCCCCCCCCGACCCCCCCCCCCCCCCCTCCCCGCCCCCCCCCCCTCCCCCCTCCACCCCCCGCCCCCCCCCCCCCCCCCCCCCCCCCACTCCCCCCCCCCCCCCCCCGCTCCCCGCCCCCCCCCCTGCCCCGCCCCCCCCCTCCCCCTCCCCCGCCCCCCCACCCCCTCCCCCCCCCTCCCCCCCCCCCCCCCCCCCCCCCCCCCCCCCCCCGCCCCCCTCCCCCCCCCCCCCCCCCCCCCCCCCCAGCCCCCTCCCCCCGCCCCCCCCGCCCCCCCCTCCCCCCCCCGGCCCCCCCCCACCATTGCCCCCCCCCCCCCCCCGCCCTCCCCTCCCCCCCCGGCCCCCTCCCCCCCCCCCCCCCCCCCCCCCCCCCCCACCCCCACCCCCCCCCCCCGCCCGCCCTCCCCCCCCCCCTCCCCCCTCCCCCCCCCCCCCGGCTCCCCCCCCCCCCCCGGCGCCCCCCCCCCCCCCCCCCTCCCCCCCCCTCCCCTTCCTCGTTGCCCCTCCCCCCCCCCCCTCCCCTCCCCCCCCCGCGCCCCTCCCCACCCCCCTCCCCCCCCCCCCCCCCCCCCCGCCGCCCCCCCCGCCCCCCCCCCCCCACCCCAGCCCCCCCCCCCCCGGCCCCCCGCCCCCCGCTCCGCGCCCGCCCCCCCCGCCCCTCCTCCCCTCCGCCCCGCCCCCCTCCCCCCCCCCGCCCCCCCCCGCCCACCCGCCCCCCGCCCCCCCCCCCCCCCCCCCCCCCCCCCCCCCCCCCCGCCCCCCCGTCCCCCGCCCCCCCCCCCCTCCCCCCACCCCCCGCCCCCCGCCCCCCCCCCCCCCCCGCCCCCCCCCCCCCCCCCCCGCCCCCCCCACGGGCCCCCCCGCCCCCCCCCCCCCACCGCCCCCCCCCCCCCCCGCCCTTCCCCCCCCCCCCCCCCGCCCCCCCCTCCCCCCCCCCCGCCCCCTTCCGGCACCCCCCGCCCCCCCCCCCCCCCCCCCCCCCCTCCCCCCCCCCCGCCCCCCCTCCCCCCCCCCCCTCCTCCCCCCTCCCGCCCCCCCCCCCCCCCGCCCCCCACCGCACCGCGATTTTAAACTTTTAAATTTCATCCAAAAACCGCAAGACGCAATTGGGAAAAATCCCTTTAAAACTTTTTTAAAAAACAACAAAACGACAAACCCCCCCCAACCAAAAACTTTCCCCAAAGGAAAAAGGGGGGGCCCCCCAAAATCTAAAAAAAGGGGGAATTCCCCCCCCCAAACCCAAAGGGCCGGGAAAACCCCCCCCGGGGTTAAACAAGGGAAAAAAGAGCTTCCTTTTTCCTTTGGGGCCCCCAATTGGCCCCCGGCCCGCTCCCTTGCGGGGGGGGGCGGAGGGGGTCCCAAAGGAAAACCCGCTGGCCCCCCGCAATCCAAGCGGGGGAAGGGGGCCCCCGCCCGAACAAGGGAATTTCCCCCTTTGGGCAAAGGGGGGCCCGGCGGGTTTAGTCCCCATTCCCCCCCCCCCCTTTTCCCTTTTTTTCGCCTTTGGGGGGCCCAAAAACCCTTCTTGGGAACAATAACTTGCCCCTTCCGACCCCCCGCCGGGTTTTCCCCCCCAAATGGAGAATTGGGCCCCGAACCCCCGTCCAACTGGGTTTCCCCCTTCTTTTCCCCATCCCGGCCCCGGGGGGTTGTTTTTCCCCCCGTGGTTTTTTTCTGGGGAAAAAACCCCCCCCGCCCGGGGTTTTGTTCTTTTTTTGCACCGCCCGGGGAAAATTTTCTTTTTTCCACCCCAAAAATTTGCTTTTCCCCCCCTTCCCCAAACAAAACCTTTCTGGCCGGGGGGCCCCCCCGGGTTGGGGGGGGGGTTTTTCTCCATTTTGGATTTGTCCGATTTGGGCCCGGGGGTTTTCCCCGTTTGGTTTCAATGACTATAAATTTTAATTTGGTTGAAACCCGGAATTTTTTTTAAAAATATAAATTTTGGGGAAAAGGGGAGTTGGGGAATGAGTATTTGGTGGGTTAATTTTTGGGGGCCTTTTTAAAAATTTTTTTTAAAAGGTTTTAATTAATATTTGGAGGTGTGTAATGTTTTTCTTGATGAATAAAATATGAAAAATAGGTTGAGTAAAGTTCATTGATTCCCAAAAAGGGCAAAACCTTTAAAAAGAATTTGAAAAACGCGAAATTTGTTCCGGGGTTTCCAAACAAATTTGTTTGAAATTTTAATTTTGTCAAGTATTTATGACTTTTGGGGTTGAGTCACAAGATCACCAAGAAAGTTGATTAACAAATACAGGGAGGAGCGCTGGGGGGGGGACCAATCGGGACAGACAAGGTAATGTTGACAACAGAGAAAGAAAAAGAGGGCACCAAGATAGTAAAGAGAAGATGAGAGAAAGAGAAAGAAAGATGGGCTCCCTGCTTCCTGACTGCTGAACATTCTGGAAGTTCCTCAACTTGACCACCACCTGACTTCGAGACAGCCGACATCCCTAGACGAAAAACTACAAAAAAGACTTAGACATTGACGAGTAACCCCCCCCAACAAAGGAAGAGATAGTGGGCTTTGCCATCCAAGGACCTCAAGAACGCAAGGTCACCAGGCCAGGACAAACTTGGTGCCGTTGCCGCCGAATATTCAAGGCAGATTCTGAAACTAGCAGCTTGACATAACTGCAAACCACTGTTCACAGCTGCATGGATAGCTCATGTTAAGAACGAGGAAAGTTACCTGACGATATGGACCAAGGGATCGTGATAAGTGTGATAGTCAAAATCCCAAGAAAGAACCCTGAGCCTGAGTGACTGCAACAACTAGGGGGAATCACTCTTTGGTCCTGTGCCAAAGCAAGAATTACGGCCAAGGTCCATATCTGAAGAATATTAGATGCTGTGGACGATTGCAGTGAGGAAGGAACAAGCGGGTTTCAGGGGAAAGCAACGAGGAATGTATTAGGACCAGGAATATTCCCCGCTCAGAAACTATCATGAACAGATGGCACAGAGTGGCAAAGACAACTGTATGTGAATTTGTGGATGGACCTTCGAAATGGCCAATTTTTGACAGCATACACAGGAGACGCCTTTGGGTATCCTTCGACACGATGGCATTCCCATCGGAAACTGGTACACCTTATCAAGAGTTCTACGACCAACTCAGGATGCTCTGTTGGACCATAGCAAACACTGTCTTTGAAGTCAAACTGGGAGTAAGTAAAAGGATTGTGTGATGTCGGCAGTTTCTCTCTCTTCAATTCTGGCCGTTGATTGGAGGGGCGGTGGGGGATGAGGAAGACAAACACAAGAACCCCAAGAGGGATTCGCTGGGGCCTGTGTTCTCAACACTAGACGGACCTCGACTTGCGGTCTTTGGACCTGGGCGATGCTGGTCACACACACACCAACATATTCAGGAAGAAGACAGCAGACTCCAAACATTCGGACAGCATGTGGGGCTGAGGTATATTGAGGGCACCCAAAAAAAACAGCAGACAATTTCGCTCAAGTGAACCCCACACCAAGCTCCTGTGAAAGTGAAAATGGAAAACTGACATGCGCCAGACAGACAAGGTTCACTTACCTTGGGCAACATCATTTCAAAACCAGAGGGCGGCACAAAAAGAAGACTTCCACAACAGACGGGCAAGGCAGGAGGGTGTTAGAGAGATGAACAATATTGGAGATCAATCAGTACAAGCACATCACCAAGCTGATGCTTTTATACACAAGAGCTGTGTTGTATCTACGCTATGTAAGGTACTGAGTGCTGGTGGTTGACGGAAGCGGATCTTACCAACTTTGATCCTTTCACACGTATGCTTCGAGATTTCTCCGGAATCTTAGTTGGCCAGGAGAAGATTCCAATGGATGGACCTACTATGGAAAATGTAGGCATGTGGACATGGGAAACCATCAATTACCAGGACGACGGTTTGGTAAGTGGATCTTGGGCACCATCCTCCGGAGAGACCCCTAGTCAATCAAAGAAGCCATGTGCACTGGACCCCAGAAGGAAGGAGGGAAAAGAAAGGAAGACCAAAAAGCAAATGTGGAGCAGAAACTGTAGAAAGAAAGTGAGATGGATGGGCCATGCTGCATCTTGGGGATCACGTGACTCTAGGGTAGCCAGGATAGGCAGGAGTGGAAGCACTTTGTTGTGCCCTAGTACACACCACTGGGTGTTAAATGGTGATGATGTGGGTATATGTTAATTTTTACAAAGGCGTACGCGTGAGTGTTGGGTTCGTGCGTATGCACGCTGCGTCGCTCTAAAACGTATTGCCCTGCCTAAAAGCATTATGGGTTTGTTTACGTCCAAATTAGCTTTGCAAATGTGGACAGGATTTTGAGCTGTTTGGTCTATGCTTGTTAGAACCAGGGTTGTGTTTTTCTCTTCTTTTTTCTGTTGTCGTTTCAGTAAAGTTGCAGTTTTGGGGTTGGTTTCGCTGATGGCAGTGCGCCTTGTCCAAATCGTTTATTTCTCTGCTGTGTAGTTGTGTGTGTATGTGTGTGTGAGTCTGTCTCTGTCTCTCTCTCTCTTATCTCTCTTGCTTGTTATGTCTTTTTCTTTTCTTTTTCTCTGCGCGTGGCGCGCACACGCGGTTATATGTTAGTGCGCGCGTTTCCGTTTGCATGTGACTCACACGCGCGCGTTTTGTCTGTTTGTGGTGTATTTGAATGTGTGTGGGTAGTGTGTGTGTGTGTTGATGTGTGTGTGTGTGGGGTGCTTTTCCGCCGTGCGTTATGTTTTACTGTGTGAGGAGAGGAGAGAGGAAAGAAAGAAAGAAAGAATAATAATGTTCAACATTTGCGATGCATACTTATATGTTTATGTTTGGTGTGAAGGGCAGTGCGTGCGCTTGTGTGTGTTTATTTTTCTGTGTGTTGTTGTGTTGTGTTGTGTGCGCGCGGCCCGCAACGCGCGTGCACGCGCTCGTCTGGCTCGTGTGTGTGTTTTCTGTTTGTGGAATGTATGATGAAAGTGTATATCTGTTTTATGATTTGTGAGCATATTTTTGTCTCTGTGATGCCGCTTGCGTGCACGTGAGTCAGAGTGTGTTTTTGTTGTGCACGCATGCATTCACGAGCGTGCATATTTTGTTTGTGAACATACTTTACATGCGCGCCTCGCCGTGCACATTCTTGTATGCATGAGATTGTGTGTACTATATGTGACCGAATTCAATCTTTATATCCTTTCACCATCTTTCATCCCACCCCACCCCCTTCCCTTCATAATTATTTACTACAGAAGAAGAAAGCGTCTACATGTTATTTTTATTTTGTGTTATTATTTTTATATCGAGGATAATGGAATTGCACTTTATGGGCTTATTTTATCAATTTCCCGTGTCAAATACGTTTTGTAACTTTTGTCATTGTTCACACTGGCACACAATGGCAACCTACCTCCTACAAAAAAAGGCGGAACAGGATTTAAACTTGACGCACATTATGGTCTGCATAGTTTGCACCACGGGGCCGGCCTCTGTGTTTATAGTCTATATCAGAAAGTCTTTTGGGTAGAGTGGAGTCTGCACTGCTGAAGTGAACTCTCCAGGGGAAAGTATCCCCTTGAACAGGAATCAAATCGGGTCGTCAGATGCTGAGAGCAATTGTTCTAACACTGGCTATCCAGTCCCCCACTCCCCCCCCCCCCCTCGTGTTTGTTGTGTGAGTGTTTTGTTTTTGTTTGTTGTGTGAGTGTGTTTATATTGTGTGTTTGTGTGTTGTTGCGCGCGGGTATTGCGTGTCGCGTGTGATGGATGAGAGAGAGAATCTTATACATTTACGTGTTATGGCTATGATGTATGATGTTGTGTCGTACGTGTTGTTGGTGCGCTGTGAGTGCGCATGTGTGTTGTGGGTGATTCGTTGCACAAGTCTATGTTTATCTGTGTGAATGTCGTTTGTCCCCCAATGGGCGCCGCAGTTGAGAGTGTATCATTATGTGTTTGCGTGCATTCACGTGTATGTGTAATATAGTCCACGTCAGTGTCGTGCAGTGGGTGTTAGTATTTCCTTTCTGCTTACTGAGAAAAAAAAGATTTAAAATATTTATAAAGCGCTTTTTTTAAGTATAGTAGAAGCATAGTAATCTACACACACAGAGTACACACACCACACCCACACACACACTCACACAATTATGACAGACCGACAGGGACAGACAGAGGAAATGTTGTATGCCGGGGAATTTGGATGCATTTTAATTCACTACCACATTAACATGCATTTTGGAAGAATAAAATGGTTAAAAGTATTTTGTGTATGCATGCTATGTTTATTTCTGACGTCGGGGTATTTGGGAAAAACTTCGTATCTTGTTCAGAGTTGTTTGCGTTAAGGACTGATTAGTACATCACAATGCATACGGGAATGTGAGATTGCGAGGGGGAGAATAGGTAGGGGGGGTGGGGTGAGGAGTGGAGGAGGGTGGGGGGGAGAGGCGGAGAGTAGAGGGGGCAGAAAAGAGAGACATTTTTCTATAGTTCGGTGTGCCATCATCCCAGATCTTGTGCTTATACTCAAAAGAGAAAAGAGATCGTGAGAGAGTAGGGTGAGATAGAGGAGGGAATGAGAATGAAGGGAGGAGAGAGCTTTGGGGGGTGGACGATGGATGAGAGAGTGAGGGAGGCAATTATGGAGAGCGTATGATTCTGAAACGGAGATTGAGAGAGAGAGGAGATGAGATGAGAGACGAGAGGATAAAGAGAGAGAGACAGAGACAGGACTATGTGATGTTGTGGAGCGAAATCTTGTTGCACATAGAGAGGGACGAGACGAGAGATGGAGGAGGGAGGAAGGGGGGAGGGGCGCGAGGAGAGGGGAGTGAGTAGGAGAGAGAGAAAGGGGATAGAAGAGATGGATGGAGAGAGGGGGAGGGAAGAGAGGAGGGAGAGATTGTGAGGGACGGAGAGAGAGGGAGAGAGAGAGGGAGGGAGAGTGGGGAGAAAGGGGGGGAGGAGCGAGAGAGTTGTGAGATGAGAGGGATGGGAGAGAGAGGAGAGAGACGTAGGGCAGAGTGAGGAGAGTGATAGGCAGAACAGTGGTGTAGCGAGATCTTGCGCAACAAACTCTCAATTAATACAGTCTATTCATGATACAGATCTCTGAACATAGGTCTGGGTAAGTCTTGTGGGTTTTATTTTTATTATTTTTTCTTGTGGCAGAATTTTGGTTACAATCCTTTTATCTGAAATTGTAGACATTCATCTGAATTGTAGATCATGTCATTTTTACAACATTACTCAGGATTGTGTATGACATTTCATCAGAAATGTATATGACATTTCTATGAAGGTTTGACAGCACATGTGTTACAATTCATTCTGCCATTTCCCTTTTCTTCTGCTGCGAGCCGGTCTACCCAACCCTAACTCCTGCCCTCCTCTTTTTGGGGCTGGATGGGGGGAGGTGAGGTAGTCGGCTTTTCCCAGCTAGCGACACATGACAGACCCACCGACTTTTCGTTTTGCTTTTGAATTTCTCATTACCTTTTTAAAACCAATATACTAACCAGAATGATTGTGTTCATTCAAGGAGATGGGTTTTTTTATAACACAAAAAGCGTTTTCAAGTTCCCAAGCTCCGTCGTGTTTTGTAATCTTTTCAGTCAGAAAGCGCAGGACACATTTTGAAGCTGTAGAGTTGCAAACAGCTGTACAGTTTTGTCAAGAAGAAGTTGTTGCCCAACGTCTCCTTGCTATTTTTTTTCTCAGGACAAGAATAGAAAGTCAGTTCTTTTGGGTGAGCCAAGTGTCAGTGGTTGTGTTCTGTGTGTGCTTCATCACTTAATAAAAAAAAAACAAAAACCCTACGAAACTTATTTCAGGTAATTATCATTTTTTTTATGGGCTGTCAAGAAAATACAGAAAAACAAATGGATTGCAATGCTGGTTACAACATACATCTTTTTGCGTAATTCCTCTCTCATCTACATTCTATTTTGCATTGTAGTATATTAAATAGGGTTGTTAAACGTTTATTCTCAGCTTCCATACATTTTCAGCAGGCTTTGTTGGAGATAAAGAATATTCGGTAGCTACAATGGGGGCAATACAGTAATGCCACCTCATAAACCTTTTGTTTGGAATTAAAAAGAAATATGGCCCACCCGGTCAGCAGTAAACTGCTTCACTTTGCACTCAGTACTTTAAACGATAGTACCACCAAAGAGACGAAGTAAAATAATAAGGCACAAATTAAGGAAAACCTTGAAGGCATTATTAAGTCCAAGGAAAACTATACATGTTTCAAACGCATAATGTCAAAGTTCGTGTATGACAAGGAAAGAAAAACATTTCAAAAAAAGGCAAGTCCTTTAAATACCAAGGGAATAGCTGTCACCAGCTTTGCTTGCGGAAAGGCACAGGTTTTTTTGTCTTTCAGCTTGAACAGTGATTTTTAAAAGCTCTCCCACAATAAAAATAAAAATTCAGCCAATTGGTTTCGTACAATCTGCTTGAACAAGGGGTGTTTGGTGTGCGACCAATTATTCAAAAAAAACAACCCAGAGACTAAACTTCATTTTCTAGTTATTACACAACCTAGTTTTCATTTAGGTTCACAGTGTTGTGGGATGAAAAGTGGTGTTGATTGGGAAAGCAATAAGACTAGGGCTGAACAAAAAACCCGACAACCTGTAACCACATGTATCTAATTCACAGTGATCTGCGTAGAATACAAGTATTTACACAATTTTGGCTACACTGGAATTTTTTTACTGAACATGTGAATGAAATGGAAGTTTCTATTACTTTGCAGAAGAAATTTAGCACAAATGGACCTAACAGATGTCTAATAACTTATACATGGAAAGCAGAACTACTTACATAAAAAACTTTCACTTTCAGTCTTGCCAATACAACCAGATTTATCTTTTTGTTGGGTTTTTCGTAGGCCTCCAACATTTACTCCTACTTATTCTTTTCTCAAGTTTTCATCTTTATCCGTTATCTTTGTATGAAAATCAAAGATGAGGGAGAAAATGCAGATGGTGCAGCAAGTCTTCATCAAATGGGCTGAGGTTTGCTTATGACCTTGGTGGTAATGGGCCATGGTCCCTGACCTTCGGCAATGTAAGGCAAGAACGAAGTAAGGTTAGCCACGATACGAACAACTCTACTAGATTTACCGCTAATCTTATGCCCATTATTTATAAATATGAAAATACAAAATGTTTTCTGGGTACCAAGTTTTGGTAAGCAAGAGGGGAAACACTGCTTTTACTGATATTAAAACAAAAATAGGTAAATTCTAAAGTTACTCCCCATATAAGCCTAGGCTGAGTCGGGATGGAGGGAAGCGACTTGGTTCCGTCAGACTGGTAAAACTCTTACAATATAAGCTTCTTTCTATGGGCTCCAGCATCCTTAAAGGACCGCGCCCATCTTCCTCTCCCTCGGAACCTGCTTAACCTTCCCTGCCCCTAAAGAGGGCAGGCACCCATTTACAAACTGGGTGTGAATGTGTAGGGGGGCCTGGTACAGGAAGCCGACGGTGATGCACGAACGGTGACCTTTCACGCCACGCTCAACGCTGTGTACCTCTATATATACCTAGCGGGGGGTTACCGAGCGTGTTTGCATGACCACTGCGCTATCTAGTCTTGTCTTCCTAACAAAAGGTTTGGTAAGATAAAGGTTCACGGACCGTTTACTTTGTTTATCATAAATTTTTACTGCGCGGTTTTGTTGTGCATTGCCTTCAATGCCTTTTACCTCTATAATTCCAAAATTTCGGCCATTTTTTCGTTACCTATTCATTATGTTTAAATCCGCAAACATAACAGTCTGCAGAAAGTATTTCTCTTTTAACACAACGCGGCACGGAAGGATGACGTAGTTGATGACAAGATTAGCCTGTGGTTTTTACATTCCGTAGTTGTGCATGCAGAACACAACACACACACACTCTAAACACACACACACACACACACCACAAACACCACACCACACACACACACACACACACCTCACTCACTTGCACACTCACATCCTCTCTCTTATCTCGCTGTTCTATTCGCACACCTTCTCTCACTCTACGCCCTTACTCCTCTTTCTCTCCCCAGTCTCTATCTCCTCTGCTTGACGCTCTCAGCCACTCTCCCCTCCGTCCGCTGTCTCGCTTGTTGCCACCTACTCCCTGCCTCTCTCGACTCTTCCTTCAGCCACAACTCCCGACCTCCATACACCGGGGCCCGAACTCTCATCTCTGTCCTCCTTGTGGCTATCCGCCACTCCTCTCCTTCTCACTCCTCTCCGCTCTCTCCTCTCTCTCCTTAACCGTGCCTCAACTCGCTCCCTCGCCCCTTCCCTCTCCCACTCTCCTTCCCTTCTCCAGCTCTCTCCTACTCTCTAGCTTCCTCTCTCTTTCTCTCTTCTTCCCTCTCTCTCTCTCGCTTCTGAGGGGGAGGGATAGCCTGGTCTGGTATAGTGACGTTACGCATCCGCGACCCGTCATTCTGCGAGAACCGGTGTTTTTCGAGTGTAGTTCATATGCAGGAATTTTTGCTTTCCTCGATTCTATTTAGTATTGGCCCTCTGCTAACTCCCATCTTGAAGTGCCATAACTCCAACTCCTCCAAAAAAGTTCGTACGGATGTGAGACTATAATAGACTGGGGGAGCTTGTGACTGTCGCAAAACGCACACTGAGATAAACTTCTTATCTGTTTAAAACCCCGCCCCCCCCTCCTTCCCACGAACCACAGCGCGGAAGAAAGGAAAAGAATAGAAGAAGGTAAAGAAAACATTTTGGAAGCATCTGTGTCAGCTTCTTCAAAACCATTTTATCTTCTGCCATTTGTTAGTCCACATTGGGCGGCCAGCGGCTTAGGGTTGATGGTTAGCCAAATGCATGTTACAATCGTTAGTAACAAGCATGCATGGGTTGTCTGTCAATTGGTCCGTCCTTGGTTGGTGACATCGTTGGACACAACTAAGCTCTTAAGACCAAACGGTACGTGTGTTGTGTAGCTGTTGATCAAACGGTACATACTACCAAATGCAGTGGAGCATTGCATCAAAAATCACCTTTGACCTAGAGAACAGGTAGCGTGCATTTCGGAACTTCGGTGCCTTGCCAATTTTCTCAGGTTTAGTAGATTATCTCGTTTTCCCTACCCGCCGGAAAAGAGGAGTTCGATATAAGACTGTAAACCGAGGGTAACAGAGGTGGTATTTTTCGTGAAACGCAACAGAAAACTGTATCTGCACACGTCAAAACCTTTTTGCTCTTTCTCAAAGTGTTACTGCTTGGTGTAGCTCGAGGTTGTGGGAAAGGGCAAATACTACTCTTACAAAGAGGCTAGAACCGCATGACCACGGGAGACTGGATTTTTTTGGTTTTGGAAAAATAATAAGACACTCAGTGCTTATCTCACATATGTTAAGGTAATAAAAAGGGAGTGAATATAATTTCAAGCCGGGAACTCGTTTTTGAGCAGCTTGCAGTAAACAATTCTCGCGATGTCGTTCTGAAATCGGTAGTCACTTTGGAACATGCGACCATCGTTTTTTATTACTCAATAAAGAAGTCCGCAAATCTAATATGGGTTCTTTATTTTATTGATGTCTGGAGAAAAGTAATGTAACCAGCCTCCTTGGTGTTCTCGGGTATCCACGACCTCTTAGACTGGGCCGGCCTCTTTCTTTACCCCCACCCCGTACTAAACAACCCCTTTCCAAACCATTCCTCGATGCCTTCCTTCTCAACCGGGGTACACTCTTCCTCCAGACAACGCACACGCTACGCACCGACACACACAACACACACGCACACACACAATAAGCACGCATGCGCACACAAAGAACACGAAAACGCACTACCGCACTCAAAGCAAACACACACTCTCCCACACCGAGACGCACGCACCACCACACCACACTCGAGGAACGCACGCACACACACCACACACACTACAACTAGGACACACTAGAACGCGCACGACGCACGCACCACACAAACACTCACACACCACACACACACACACAGACACACACACACACACTCACTTACATACGCAAACAGAAGGACTGAATGACAGCAGACAAGACAGACAAGACGACAGGACTAAGACGTGGCAGGCAGTCCGACAGGCAGACAGGAAGGAAGGACAAACAGAGTGAGAGAGTTAGAGACCAGTCCCAGAGACGCAGAAAGAAGAGGAAAACTATGGAAGTGGTTATTCCAACTGTATAATTCTTCATCGGCCTATTGTTAACCAATGCCCTAAACCTCCTTACCAATTTGCTGGCTGCTCAGCTGCTCAAAACAAAAAAATCGTATCTTCCGAAATACTCTCTCGGATCTCTTCCAATGAATCATCAGGGAGAATGTTTCAAAGTTTGAAAACTGCCATCTCTTCAGAATTTTGCAACGAACAGGCTCTGGTTGAAGTTGTCTCATGGACTGAGGATCCTTTGTAAAGTAATATTTTAAATGGGGATTTGTTTTTTAAATTCCGGGTCCAAAATTCGATCGACACTAATCAATTGTCTTTATTTTGCAATTTCGTTTGTGAACTCTCTCCGAAGTGTCAGTTTCCAACTTGAGGCACTGCATAAGCTAAATGGAACCATATTTACCTTTTTTTCTATTTATAAAGATAAATAATTTTCCCATATCGGCGATGATGGTCGGGAGACGGGGGTGTGGGGGGGGGGGGTGCGAGGGACGCGGAGGGGACGGTGGGGGGCTAGGGGGGGGAGGGGGGGGGGGGGGGTTGTGGGGTGAGGGAGGGGCTTGTCACGCGTTTATAAATAGTCATTCCTCTCCTTCTGGAACTGTATGTGCATAAGAATTTTCCTCTTATTTTCTATCCGCTCCATTGTTTCTGCACTAGTTCCTTTTTTCTTCATTCATTGCCTTTTATAATTTCCTTCTTGGTCCATTCTCTGCCCTTTTTTTTTTCCAGATGAAAGGACTTTCATAGGATAACAGTTATCTCCCATGCTGAAGTGGGATGTTTCTATGGACCCCGATTTGACAGGGCGTTTGACGGCCAGCGCAACGCGCATTCTTGGCTATTTTTGGACAAGACAGTAGTTTGCTGGTCCGTAGCTTTTGTGGACAGAAGGAAAAAAAAAGCCTCATTTCCGAGGGATAGATAATTCATGAAACTGGTAATTTCTAATCGTTTGGTTTGATTCATAGCTGCTGAGAAAAGCAACAAAGATGTGTGCTGAATCGCGAAAGGACGTTATGAAGACAAAAAGTTCTTTGGTGAAACTAGTACCAAAAATCCAAAGTCCGATGCAATCTTGTCGCTCTTCCTACTTGTCGTTACGCTTGTAGTCTGAACTGGTCACTTCAGGCCGAAGTCGTTGAGCTGCTTGATGCGGACTCCGATGACGGAATTTGGCTCTTGATGTCTGCTCCGATGAAGTTGCTCGTGGTTTCCGGCTCCAAATGACGTTGTTCTTCATTTTACTGGTCCAATGGGACGTTCTATGATGATTTGACGTCGATGTTAGCTCTTGATGCTGCTCCGCGATGATGTTATTGTGCTGATCCGATTGACGTCTTGAGCTGCTCCGATGAGGTGCAAGATCTGTCGCGGTGTGGTTATGTGCGACGATGTTGCTTTGATTGCTGCGCCGACGGACGTTGTTGCTCTTGGTTCTGCTCCGACTGTCGATGTTGCGCTTGATGCTGCTCCGAAGACGATGTTCGCTTGATGTTGCTCCGGACGACGTGTTGCGCTCGATGCTGCTCCTCTGGTGGCGTTGCAAGATGTTCCACTTATTATGCTCCAGCGACGTTTGCTTCGCTGCTCCCGACAACGTTGTTGCAGCTTGATGCTGCATCCGACGATGTTGCGCTTGATGCTGCTCGACGACGATGTTTGCGCGCGCTTGATGATGTATAAGACGCGACGATGTTGCGCTTATTGCTGCTCGAGACGCGATTGGCTCGGCGTTGTCTGCGCTTTGATGCTGCGCCGAGGATGTTGCGCCTTGTATGCTCCTCCGACGATGTTGCCCATTGTTGCTGCTCCCTTGATGTTGCGCTTGATGATGCTCCCGACGCAATGTTTGCGCACATGATGCTGCTTGTCCGAGATGTTGGGCTTGATTGCTGCTCCGCCGACGATGTCTCCGACGAATGTTGCGCCTTGATACTTGCTCGACAGATGTTGACGCTTGATGCTGCTGCGTCGACGATGTTTGTTGCGCTTGATGTGCTCAGACGCGAATGTTGCGCTTATTGCTGCCTCCGTCGACGCGTGCTCCGGCGATGTTGCGCTTGTGGCTGCTCGAGGATGTTGCGCTTGTATGCGCCTCGACGTTGTTGCATATGAATGCGCTACGGTATGTTGTTGGGCGCTCGCTTGATGCTTGCTCGACGACAATTGCTTGCACCGCATGATGCTGTCTTCGCGCGACGTATGTTCGTGCTGTGCTGCTCCGACGACCGATGCAACGACGATGTTGCTCGCTTGGATACTGCTCCGAGCGATGTTGCGCATTGATGCTGCCTGTGACGACGATGTTGCGCTTGATTACTGCTACCGTAACGGACGATGTTACGCTTGATGTTGCTTCAGACGACGTGTTTGCGCTGATTTTGCTGCTCCGACGACGTTTGCTCCGGGCCGATGTTGCGCGCTTGATGTCTGCTCACGAGGAGTGTTGCTCTTGAATGCTTCCTCGTTCGACGATGTTGTCATAATTGAAATGCTCCGCGTGTGACGATGTTAGCGCTTGATGCTGCTCCGACGACAATGTGTGCTACATGATGCTGCTTCGACGATGTTGCTTGATGCTGACTCGACGACGATGCTATCGACGATGTTGTTGCTTTTGATGTGCTCTCGACGAGCTCGATATGCTCCGACGATGTTTGCGCTTGATACTGCTCCGACGAGAGTTGCGTCTTGATGCTGCTGCCCCCGACGACGATGTTGCGCTTTGATACTGACTCCGACGCTGTTGTAGCTTGATCGCTGCTCGACGTTGTTGCGCTTGATGTGCTCGACGAATTGTCGCGCTTGATTGTGCTGCTCTGATGGGTGGCAACGATGTTGCGACTATGTTGCCGCCCGATGTGTTCCGGTGGCGTTGCAAGATGTTGTGAGATGTTGCTCTTAGAATTGTATATGCTTACTCGGCGTCTCGATGTTTTTTCGCACATTGCTCACGCACGACGCGATTCATGTTGGCTTGATGCTGCTCTTGGACGATGTGTGGCTTGTGATCCTGCTCCGACGGACGATGCTCCGGCGCTGTTGCGCTTGATTGTGCTCCCGACGATGGTGCGCGTGATGCTCCTCCAACGATGTTGCGTCTTGTTGGCTGACTACGTCAATTGTTGCGCTTGATGCTGCTCCGACGACGTTGCGCTTGATTGCTAGCTCTCGATCGATTTGTTGCGCTTTTGTGCGGCTGCGACACTGTAGCGCGTCTTGATGTCAGCTCCGACGACGCGTTGCTCCCGACGATGTTGCGCGTGATGGCGTAGCTCCGACGACGATTGCCCGGACGATTGGTTGCGGCTGATGCTGCTACGATGACGGTGTTGCTCTTGTATGCTGCTGGACTCCGGGCGACGATGGTTTGCCAGACTCCGACGGCGATCTTGCTCTTGATGGTGCTCCGATGGCGTTGCAAGATTTGCAACGTGTTTGCGCTTGATACCGCTCGACGGACGGATTGTCGACGATGTTCGCGCTTGATGCCTGCTCCAACGGTGTTGCGGCATGTTTGCTGCTTCGTCTTTGAGGCTTGATTGCTCGACGACGAGGCGTTGCTCGACGATGTGCGCTTTAATGCTGCGCCGATATTGCGCTAGATGCTGCTCGACGATTTATTTGTTCTGCGTTGAAGCTGACCTCGCCGAAGTCCTGCCGCTGTTTCGTTGTTGTGTTCCGGCGCCTTTGCTCGAGGTGTATATTTTCGCTTGTACAGCTACCTGAATAATTATTTTTATCCTTAAACGTCCACCTCAAATAATACCTCTTAGTATCTTATTTATACATCTTTGTCCAATAACAATCACCTTTCCGATCCTAATTACTATATAATTCTACTCATCCGTTGTTTCTGATACACATCTCTGCCGAATATACAATTAATATCTTCCTCATAAATTTATATCAGCATAATCCATCATATCACTCCTATAATTTTTATAATACCTCTAATAATCTCAATCTATCAATCCTCTCATTCCAAACTCTCGAAATTAATTATATATCAAATAATTCAATATATACTGTCTACTACATATCTATAATCTAATATTTATATACTTTTCTAATTTTCTCATAATCTCAATCTCATCAATTCTTAATATTTCTATAATCTAATCATCTAACCTCATAATTTAATTATCAATCTCATTATTTATCATATACTATCTCCTCTCTAATACTTCCTCATAATTCAATCATATCCTACAGATTATAATATAATTCTCTATAATTCAATCATATACACCTCCTCCTAATATACCCATATCTAAATATATCATTTCCCTAATACTCTCATAATTAATTATATATATCATAATAATCACAAAACTTCCCTCATATCCTAATAAATTAAATATTTCACATACTCATTCAAATAAAAAATCACATATTATCTAATAAAATCACATGTCCAACTAGTTCTAATAAAAAGTTAGTTCCTGAGATAATATGTCTTTCGTCTAAGGTTTCCTATATGTTCAATAAAATTAAAATATAACTTATCGATCACGCAGCTCACGCTCTCGCTATAACAAATCATATCACTTCTCATAATCAAAGCCTCTGTTCTATGTATACCTACCTCATAAATTAATCATAAAAATATTATCTCATAATTTCTGACTCGACTAGCATCTCGCGCTCATAGTGTCTATATGTGTGTCCTGGAATTCTATCTGTTTTTAGTTTATTTGCTTTTTCTTGTGTTGTACTTGGGTGTGTTTCTAAAATTGGGTTTTTATATATTTATGTATTCTTTCTTTTGCCTAGATAAAATTTGAGTCTGTGAATTTTTGATGTGATAGGTATGGTATATGCATATAAGATTTATTTGTGATTATATATTTATCGCTGAGTATTTTATTTTGTTTTTATGAATTAGTGATAGATAGACTCTCTCATTTATCACTTCTCCTACTATATCTCTCCTATATCATTCTCTATTTCAATTAATGAGATAGAGATATAGATAGATAGAATAGAGAGATCCGCATTGATACTGCATCGAATATTTATCTCTTTTCACAATATCTACGCGCACAGACTCGTCTGCACGCAAGATGTATCTGCTGAGTGATACTTCTCTCTTTTCACTCTATGAGTGTGTGTGTGTGTGTGTGTAAGAGTTTAAATCATTTTGTCTCGACACTCACTCTCGCACTCTCAGCGTTATATTTCTAATTTCTTTCATACTCATCTTCTCGCCCTAAGGGAGTGTAGCTCACGCTCATTGGTCCAATTTAGAAACTGCTATCCCTACTCCCTTTTTATCAATATTTTCATACGCATGCTTCCGCATCTCGCCACTGCTTCTCCGCAACTCTGGTGGACGATTTGTCTTGAAGATATTCGCTTAAACACTGCTCCCACTACGCCTTAATCTTTAATCTTTCCCTCCCGAATCTATAGTGGTGGATGAAAATGATATAGAGATAGTTCTGGAGTTGGTTTTGAGAAGGGGTCGTGGCTTTGAATGGTGTAAAGTTGTATATTTTGTCTCTGCTTCGCCAGACGGCTGATTGAGTGCGCTAGCTTTTTGATGTAGCTTAAGAGCGCAGGGGTCTTTTATTGTCTCCGACGGACGATTGTTGCTTTGCTGTTCATTATATTATAGTATGCCTTTCGCTTGGTTATGCTTGACGACGCCTACTGTTATTTGTTGTTGCGCTTGTGGGCGGTTGGTTGAGTGTACTTGCTCTTGACTGCCGTTAGAATGCTTGGTCTTGATGCGTTGATGCTAGCAGCCCTCACGATGCGTTGATTGGCTAGCTTCTCGATCGCGCTTGGAGTGCGTTAGCGTGCTCGGATCGCTTCGTCTGATTGCGCGGAGCTCTTCGGATGAGTGTGATGCCTAGCCTCATTGATGTGTTGATTGCTAGATCTTGATGCGTGTATGCTAGCTCTCGATGCTCGTTGATATACTAGCCTTTGATGTGGTGATGCAAGCTCTTGATGTCTCGATTGATGCTAGCTCTGATGCGTATGTTGTTAGACTCTATGAAAAGCTGTTGTGAGACACAAGGCTCGCCAGAGAACTGAGATACGATCCCATGACACTGTACAGTCCCTATGCCCGATCCTTCGTTTGAGGAAACCTGTAAGCGAAGAAGGAAAGAGAGCCACGCAGGTAGTGAAAAAGTGTTTGAAGACATGTTCCTTGGGGGTGCGAGGTATTGTCCCTTCCCTACATTGTGGTCTGCGTGTTTGAGGAAGAAAGAGAAGATAACAAAAGAAATGACGAGGGTTGGTGACAATGTCGGCGGGAGGGGTCTCGTCGCATCTTACAAGATGATGCAGTTGAGACGGGGCGGTCATCACTGACGACATCTGTTCCTGAAGCCACCAAACAGACTGTATCTACCTTACCTACTTGCGCGTTCAATCCATTAGCAAGACGAAAAACGGGCACTGGGATTAGTTTACATCCTCCTGGGATCGGAACAGGGAGTCACAAGATCACCAAGAAAGTTGATTAACAAATACAGGGAGGAGCGCTGGGGGGGGGACCAATCGGGACAGACAAGGTAATGTTGACAACAGAGAAAGAAAAAGAGGGCACCAAGATAGTAAAGAGAAGATGAGAGAAAGAGAAAGAAAGATGGGCTCCCTGCTTCCTGACTGCTGAACATTCTGGAAGTTCCTCAACTTGACCACCACCTGACTTCGAGACAGCCGACATCCCTAGACGAAAAACTACAAAAAAGACTTAGACATTGACGAGTAACCCCCCCCAACAAAGGAAGAGATAGTGGGCTTTGCCATCCAAGGACCTCAAGAACGCAAGGTCACCAGGCCAGGACAAACTTGGTGCCGTTGCCGCCGAATATTCAAGGCAGATTCTGAAACTAGCAGCTTGACATAACTGCAAACCACTGTTCACAGCTGCATGGATAGCTCATGTTAAGAACGAGGAAAGTTACCTGACGATATGGACCAAGGGATCGTGATAAGTGTGATAGTCAAAATCCCAAGAAAGAACCCTGAGCCTGAGTGACTGCAACAACTAGGGGGAATCACTCTTTGGTCCTGTGCCAAAGCAAGAATTACGGCCAAGGTCCATATCTGAAGAATATTAGATGCTGTGGACGATTGCAGTGAGGAAGGAACAAGCGGGTTTCAGGGGAAAGCAACGAGGAATGTATTAGGACCAGGAATATTCCCCGCTCAGAAACTATCATGAACAGATGGCACAGAGTGGCAAAGACAACTGTATGTGAATTTGTGGATGGACCTTCGAAATGGCCAATTTTTGACAGCATACACAGGAGACGCCTTTGGGTATCCTTCGACACGATGGCATTCCCATCGGAAACTGGTACACCTTATCAAGAGTTCTACGACCAACTCAGGATGCTCTGTTGGACCATAGCAAACACTGTCTTTGAAGTCAAACTGGGAGTAAGTAAAAGGATTGTGTGATGTCGGCAGTTTCTCTCTCTTCAATTCTGGCCGTTGATTGGAGGGGCGGTGGGGGATGAGGAAGACAAACACAAGAACCCCAAGAGGGATTCGCTGGGGCCTGTGTTCTCAACACTAGACGGACCTCGACTTGCGGTCTTTGGACCTGGGCGATGCTGGTCACACACACACCAACATATTCAGGAAGAAGACAGCAGACTCCAAACATTCGGACAGCATGTGGGGCTGAGGTATATTGAGGGCACCCAAAAAAAACAGCAGACAATTTCGCTCAAGTGAACCCCACACCAAGCTCCTGTGAAAGTGAAAATGGAAAACTGACATGCGCCAGACAGACAAGGTTCACTTACCTTGGGCAACATCATTTCAAAACCAGAGGGCGGCACAAAAAGAAGACTTCCACAACAGACGGGCAAGGCAGGAGGGTGTTAGAGAGATGAACAATATTGGAGATCAATCAGTACAAGCACATCACCAAGCTGATGCTTTTATACACAAGAGCTGTGTTGTATCTACGCTATGTAAGGTACTGAGTGCTGGTGGTTGACGGAAGCGGATCTTACCAACTTTGATCCTTTCACACGTATGCTTCGAGATTTCTCCGGAATCTTAGTTGGCCAGGAGAAGATTCCAATGGATGGACCTACTATGGAAAATGTAGGCATGTGGACATGGGAAACCATCAATTACCAGGACGACGGTTTGGTAAGTGGATCTTGGGCACCATCCTCCGGAGAGACCCCTAGTCAATCAAAGAAGCCATGTGCACTGGACCCCAGAAGGAAGGAGGGAAAAGAAAGGAAGACCAAAAAGCAAATGTGGAGCAGAAACTGTAGAAAGAAAGTGAGATGGATGGGCCATGCTGCATCTTGGGGATCACGTGACTCTAGGGTAGCCAGGATAGGCAGGAGTGGAAGCACTTTGTTGTGCCCTAGTACACACCACTGGGTGTTAAATGGTGATGATGTGGGTATATGTTAATTTTTACAAAGGCGTACGCGTGAGTGTTGGGTTCGTGCGTATGCACGCTGCGTCGCTCTAAAACGTATTGCCCTGCCTAAAAGCATTATGGGTTTGTTTACGTCCAAATTAGCTTTGCAAATGTGGACAGGATTTTGAGCTGTTTGGTCTATGCTTGTTAGAACCAGGGTTGTGTTTTTCTCTTCTTTTTTCTGTTGTCGTTTCAGTAAAGTTGCAGTTTTGGGGTTGGTTTCGCTGATGGCAGTGCGCCTTGTCCAAATCGTTTATTTCTCTGCTGTGTAGTTGTGTGTGTATGTGTGTGTGAGTCTGTCTCTGTCTCTCTCTCTCTTATCTCTCTTGCTTGTTATGTCTTTTTCTTTTCTTTTTCTCTGCGCGTGGCGCGCACACGCGGTTATATGTTAGTGCGCGCGTTTCCGTTTGCATGTGACTCACACGCGCGCGTTTTGTCTGTTTGTGGTGTATTTGAATGTGTGTGGGTAGTGTGTGTGTGTGTTGATGTGTGTGTGTGTGGGGTGCTTTTCCGCCGTGCGTTATGTTTTACTGTGTGAGGAGAGGAGAGAGGAAAGAAAGAAAGAAAGAATAATAATGTTCAACATTTGCGATGCATACTTATATGTTTATGTTTGGTGTGAAGGGCAGTGCGTGCGCTTGTGTGTGTTTATTTTTCTGTGTGTTGTTGTGTTGTGTTGTGTGCGCGCGGCCCGCAACGCGCGTGCACGCGCTCGTCTGGCTCGTGTGTGTGTTTTCTGTTTGTGGAATGTATGATGAAAGTGTATATCTGTTTTATGATTTGTGAGCATATTTTTGTCTCTGTGATGCCGCTTGCGTGCACGTGAGTCAGAGTGTGTTTTTGTTGTGCACGCATGCATTCACGAGCGTGCATATTTTGTTTGTGAACATACTTTACATGCGCGCCTCGCCGTGCACATTCTTGTATGCATGAGATTGTGTGTACTATATGTGACCGAATTCAATCTTTATATCCTTTCACCATCTTTCATCCCACCCCACCCCCTTCCCTTCATAATTATTTACTACAGAAGAAGAAAGCGTCTACATGTTATTTTTATTTTGTGTTATTATTTTTATATCGAGGATAATGGAATTGCACTTTATGGGCTTATTTTATCAATTTCCCGTGTCAAATACGTTTTGTAACTTTTGTCATTGTTCACACTGGCACACAATGGCAACCTACCTCCTACAAAAAAAGGCGGAACAGGATTTAAACTTGACGCACATTATGGTCTGCATAGTTTGCACCACGGGGCCGGCCTCTGTGTTTATAGTCTATATCAGAAAGTCTTTTGGGTAGAGTGGAGTCTGCACTGCTGAAGTGAACTCTCCAGGGGAAAGTATCCCCTTGAACAGGAATCAAATCGGGTCGTCAGATGCTGAGAGCAATTGTTCTAACACTGGCTATCCAGTCCCCCACTCCCCCCCCCCCCCTCGTGTTTGTTGTGTGAGTGTTTTGTTTTTGTTTGTTGTGTGAGTGTGTTTATATTGTGTGTTTGTGTGTTGTTGCGCGCGGGTATTGCGTGTCGCGTGTGATGGATGAGAGAGAGAATCTTATACATTTACGTGTTATGGCTATGATGTATGATGTTGTGTCGTACGTGTTGTTGGTGCGCTGTGAGTGCGCATGTGTGTTGTGGGTGATTCGTTGCACAAGTCTATGTTTATCTGTGTGAATGTCGTTTGTCCCCCAATGGGCGCCGCAGTTGAGAGTGTATCATTATGTGTTTGCGTGCATTCACGTGTATGTGTAATATAGTCCACGTCAGTGTCGTGCAGTGGGTGTTAGTATTTCCTTTCTGCTTACTGAGAAAAAAAAGATTTAAAATATTTATAAAGCGCTTTTTTTAAGTATAGTAGAAGCATAGTAATCTACACACACAGAGTACACACACCACACCCACACACACACTCACACAATTATGACAGACCGACAGGGACAGACAGAGGAAATGTTGTATGCCGGGGAATTTGGATGCATTTTAATTCACTACCACATTAACATGCATTTTGGAAGAATAAAATGGTTAAAAGTATTTTGTGTATGCATGCTATGTTTATTTCTGACGTCGGGGTATTTGGGAAAAACTTCGTATCTTGTTCAGAGTTGTTTGCGTTAAGGACTGATTAGTACATCACAATGCATACGGGAATGTGAGATTGCGAGGGGGAGAATAGGTAGGGGGGGTGGGGTGAGGAGTGGAGGAGGGTGGGGGGGAGAGGCGGAGAGTAGAGGGGGCAGAAAAGAGAGACATTTTTCTATAGTTCGGTGTGCCATCATCCCAGATCTTGTGCTTATACTCAAAAGAGAAAAGAGATCGTGAGAGAGTAGGGTGAGATAGAGGAGGGAATGAGAATGAAGGGAGGAGAGAGCTTTGGGGGGTGGACGATGGATGAGAGAGTGAGGGAGGCAATTATGGAGAGCGTATGATTCTGAAACGGAGATTGAGAGAGAGAGGAGATGAGATGAGAGACGAGAGGATAAAGAGAGAGAGACAGAGACAGGACTATGTGATGTTGTGGAGCGAAATCTTGTTGCACATAGAGAGGGACGAGACGAGAGATGGAGGAGGGAGGAAGGGGGGAGGGGCGCGAGGAGAGGGGAGTGAGTAGGAGAGAGAGAAAGGGGATAGAAGAGAAATTGAAAAAATGACGCAAAATGTTTCACATTCTGTGCATTGACAACGAGCCAAGAGTACTACTAAACATATAGTTTTGCTTTCCGTTCAACATCTCCCGTAAAAAAAAAGACAAAATTGTGTGTGTGTGTGTGTGTGTGTGTGTGTGTGTGTGGTGTGTGTGTGTGTGTGATTTGAGAGAAGAGAGAGAGAAGAGAGAGGAGAGAGAGAGAGAGAGAGACAGATCGATTGTGTGTGTGTGAGTGCGCACCCGCGTGCGTTTAGGTGTGTTCAGGTTTCAAAAGTCCTATTTTACCTATGCACCTTAATGAACCAACAAATAAACAGTTTACTTAAAAGCCGAATTTTGTTAACATTATAAGTACAACTATATAACGCATCAACATTTTACATTTCCCTTGCAAATAGTAAGCCATGCAAATAGTAAGCACTAGAGCCAAGTCACTTTTAAAATAACGTGAGGGGGGAGGGGGTAGCCTAGAGGTTAGAGTGTTGCGCTTGTGATTTGACGCCCTAAGATCGAGCCCGGGTTCGAACCATCCCCAAGACACCCATTCAAGAGGTTACTTCCCCCTGGAGTTGTCAGTACAGATTCCACTTCACAGATTTGTCCTCTGGAGTTAACGTGAGTGCCGACTCCACTCCCCCTAAAAGTCCTCCGTATGAGACTATAAACGAAGGTCCCGTGTGCGAACGCACGCAGAACATCTTGCGTACACGTAAAAACCCGTTATGCTTTTCGGAAGAGTAGGCCGTTCGTGCCGGTGAAAACTGATAAAGATGGTTGTAGTCATTCTTACCATTGAAAAGTAGGGTGCTGCTTTAGCCATCTTTTGATTTTCTCCTTCACTGTTGTCTTAGCAGACATTGAAACGCTTACCACAATAGTGGTAGTGTAAACTCTCTAAAAGAAACACTTCTCTCTCATGTACCTCTGGTCTAGGCCAAAATCTTTGTTAGTTATCGATATATAAGCAAAGGTACTAAGACCTACATTAAAATGCTGTGGTTTAGAATACCTTATGAGGATCGTCTTCTTCCACTGAACAAAATTATCTGGTCGGGATATTGCTGCCTATACGGTGGAGTACTCTACATACAAACTTTACTGTGTACTCAGCGATTCTGAAATGAGACGAAATGGGTGGCTCTTGGTGATTTTGAAAGATAAAGCTTTAGACAACAACGGTGACAACAACAGACTAACCAATCCAACTAACATTTATTCTAGAAAAAAAATCTTGGCGATTTTCAAAGTTCAAGCTGTACACAACGACGATGACAACAGAACCAACCAACAAGTTATTTACTCTATACAACAAATCGATCTTGGTTATCTTCAAAGTTTAAGCTTTAAACAACGATGACAACAACAACAGAACTAGCCAACAAGACATTTACTCTACAAACAAAAATCTTGGTGATCTTCAAAGTAAGCTTTAATCAACGACGATGACAACAGAACAACAACAACACACTCGCACAAACAACAATCTTTAACTCACCGATGCATTCCCGGACTTTGACAAAGAGAGGTCTGTGGTGAACTTGGAGCTGTCAGGAATCTCCAGGACGCCATCTTCCCTCCTGCCAGTGTTTCGGGGAAGGCAGTAGGTTGATGTCTTGCTCCTATATGGCGCCCTGTGTTGCTGAGGAAAGGCTGGAAACCAGGTCACCAGCTGGGAGGAAAACTTGTCGAACCCCGCGTCTCTCCTGCTTCTTCTGTGGTCTTCAGCAAAGTGTTGAAGTCTTCAGAGGCCTTCTTTCCTGTAGGGCCTACTGTCTCAGCAGCGCAGACCGTCCCTACTGCAGCTGCTGTTGGTTTAAAATGACCAAGATTCAAACGCGCCTTGGCTTTTCGCGCGTAGTTGACAGAGATGAACACTTGTTAAAAAAGCGAAAGATGAGAAATGCTCAAGGTTCACGTTGCAAGTTTGAACCATGACCTCCCCCCCCCCCCCCACCACCACCCCCACCCCCCACCCACCCCCCGTAAAAAAAGAAAGAAGAATAAAAGAAAAAGACTGGAAAAACAGCAAGGAAAAGAAAGAAAAAGAAGATTGCTTTGGCAGGGAACGTGTGTGTGTGTGTGCTCTTTTTGATGAAGTTTCTGTTCTCTCTCTCTCTCTCTCCTCTCTCTCTCCTCCTCTCTCTCTCTCTCTCTCTCTCTCTCTCTCTCCCTCTCTCTTCTCTCTCTCCTCTCTCTCTCTCTCTCTCTCTCTCCTCTCTCCTCTCTCTCCATCTCCTCTCTCTCCCCTCATCTCTCTCTCTCCCTCTCTTCTCTCTCTCTATCTCTAACTCTCTCTGTTCAGCTTTTCGGAAGAATATTCATTGTGTGCCGGTGGGACGGATGTCAAAATGTACAAAACTGCATACACATGGGACTGGAAGTAAGAAAGCACATGAGTGCTTATTCCATTACACACAGGGACTAGATGTAAAAAAGCACGTATTTATTCCATTATCCTCGATATAAAAGAAAAGAAAGAAAAGAATCCTCAAAATAAAAGCATGAATAAATAAATAAATATATCTTTCTGTCTATGTTTCTTTCTATGTCTCTCCATCTCTCTGTCTCTATCTGTCTGTTTTTTTCTGTCTGTCTGTCCGTCCGTCTGTCTGTCTGTCTCTCTCACACACACACACACACACACTCTCTCTCTCTCTCTCTTCTCTCTCTCTCTTCTCGTCTCTCTCTCTCTCTTATTTGTCTCTATTGCTTACAATGTGAAGATGTTCTTTTTATGACTTTATGGGGTTTCCCCCCCCCCTCTTTATTGTGTGAGTGTATGGGTATTGCACTTATTTTTATTATCATGACATTCAATTTGTATGAGTATAATTAAAAAGTGTTGGTGTTGATCGTGTGCTCTGTGAGTATTATATATTTAGTATTATCCCTGAGACACACACACACACACCCACACACACACTCACACACACACACACACACAACACACACCAACAACACACACACACACACAACACTCACACACACCACACCACACACACCTCACTCACTCACTCACTCACATTCTCTCCCTCAATGACTGTATAAGTTTAGATTTCTTCTTTTGTTTTGTTTCTTGTTTTTATTGTGTCTCTGTCTCTCTCTCACCTTTTATCGTTTTGCTTATAGTTATGGTGTATCCTGATAAATGATTCATATTTTATATTTTCAATACTTATTGGACTTGTCCTCTGTACTTAAGTCTTAATGAGTGCCCTATTTCAATATCTTATTGTTATGTGTAACAAGTATATGTACCATTTCACAATGTGTTGATGTTTATCTTTATGACTTATTAATTTTGGTTGTTATTCTTCTTGGTTTTGTTGTTGTTGTTTCTTTTTTCTCTTTTTTTTCTTTTTTTCTTTTTTGTTGGGTTTGTTTTTCTTTCTCTTTTGTTTTTTTTGTTTGGTTATGTTTTTTTTCTCTGGGGGGTGGGGGTGGTGGGGGATGGGGGGGTTTTTAGGGGTTTTTTTTTAATTTGTTTGCTTTCGGGGGGGGGGGGTTGTTGGGGGGGGGGGTGTTTTGAAAAAGGGGTTTTTTCCCCATGTTTCTACTTTAGATGTATAAGGTTGGGGGTTTTTATTAATGTATCCCTACGGCGGACCTAGGGGTAAAAAACCCAACATTA
>CM054160.1:5270502-5278002 GCA_028751875.1 Rapana venosa
ACGTTATTTTAAAAGTGACTTGGCCCTAGTGCTTACTATTTGCATAGCTTACTATTTGCAAGGGAAATGTGAAATGTTGATGCGTTATATAGTTGTACTTATAATGTTAACAAAATTCGGCTTTTAAGTAAACTGTTTATTTGTTTGTACATCAAGCTGCATAGGTAAAATAGGACTTTCGAAACCTGAACACACCCAAACGCACGCGCGTGCGCACACACACACACACACACACACACACAATCGATCTGTCTGTCTGTCTGTCTGTCTTCTCTCTCTCTCTCTCTCTCTCTCTCTCTCTCTCTCTCCTCTCTCTCACCACACACACACAACACACACACACACACACACACACACACACACACACACACACACACACACACACCACACGCACAGACACAGTTTTGTTACTTTTTTTTTTAACGGGAGATGTTAAACCAGAAAGCAAAACTATATGTTTAGATAGGTACTCTTTGATCGCTCGAATGTCAGATGTAGCAGAATGTGAAACTATTTTGTCTTGTACATTTTCGGAATTGTACATTTTACCATGTGTGCGGAGTTCTTTTTTTCTTTTTTCTTTCTCGACTACCGTTCCGAGGTTCATCAATGATGACATTTTGCGTATGCGACCGTTTTCGCCTACCCTTCAGGTAGCCACAATCCGACTTCAGGAATGATGTATAAACGCAACACCGGTGTGCATTCTTTAACTCATTGAGGTTGTGCCGAAGCTTAAGATTCGGCTCTCTTTTCCTTTACTGTGACGTGCCGAAGCTTAAGATTCGGCAGACTTACAATTTTTTTTAAAACACAAAGTAATGGTTAACTCGAGGGAAATTACTCTGGCAATCATTTTTCTAAACACAATTGCTTTCCTTGACCATAAGCTTGCCTAGTTTTTATCTGTTGGCCAATTTTCTTTGACATGTCAACAAGTGATATCTTTGGGATTTCAGGCACCCCAGTGTTATGATTCTTTAAAAAAAAGTCTGTTGTACAAAAAGTGAAATCACATGGATTCAGCCAGCTTCAGGGAAGTTTACTTTGGTGAAAAATCATCACATTGGTTCAAGGGGACTAGTTGATGACTAGTTCAAGCCATTTAAGATACCAACCCTAATTTTCAAAACTTTTTATTTTTCAGCATTCAGTGACATATTTTGGAAATTTGTAAAAAATAAATACAGTCATCTATTAAAAAACTGTGAAACAATCTCAAAAGAAGACATTATAAACTTTTCAATGATATATAATGAGTATGTCATTATTATGTTGGGTAAGTCTGCTAAATTTTTCAAATATAGCCAAAATCATGCGTCACCACAAAATGGCGGGATCCATTTCACTGCGACTCCAATGAGTTAAAACAAATCGTCCATTCTTACCGGCGCAAATGGCCTACTCTTTGGAAAGGATTAACAGGTTTAACGCGTGTGTTGCGCAAGTGCGCGCGCAGGACTGGGTTTAATAGTGACCCGAAGAACTTTCGGGGTGAGTGGGTCGGAACTGCTGGGCTTATGG
This sequence comes from Rapana venosa, assembly GCA_028751875.1. Classification (NCBI taxonomy): domain Eukaryota; kingdom Metazoa; phylum Mollusca; class Gastropoda; order Neogastropoda; family Muricidae; genus Rapana; species Rapana venosa. The sequence continues at coordinate 5,272,027 of CM054160.1, forward strand.
AAAGAATCCCTTGACGGGCGTCTCTTTTTGGCGACTTGATCCCGGGCCGTTAACATCGAAAAGCGCAATGTTTTAACCACTAGGCTATCCGCCTCCCCCTCCCTCCCTTTCAATGGATTTTATGCCAATACAACAAGGAAAAAAGGGACGAATTTATTAAACGATTTTAATGTGACTGAAAGTACTTATCAGTCTTTTATTTATTCATTTGTTTATTTCGAGATATAGATAAGAAAGCACACGCGCACTTGTTAACATCCAGTCCCCGGTGTATTCAGCCTTGGGTAAATTTGTCAACCGTTCCTCCCGCACCCATGCCCCTACTCTTAGGGAAAAGGGAACGGGTTTTAACGTGGGGCCAAATGTTCTGCGTGCGTCGCCACGGGACATCGGTTTATAGTCTCATCCCAAGGATTTAGGGAAGAGTGGAGTCGGCATGATGTTAAAATCCAGAGGACAAATCCTTTGAACGAGATCGCCCGGGTCAGCAGATCATATTAGGTTTGAAACATGTTGCCGCACATTACAGTGTAGCGCAGTTGGCTACTTTTTTGTGGCAGTTTCCTCTAACGATACGGAAAATGTTAGAAACCGTTAGGTGGGGATGGGGGGGGGGGGGGGGGGGGGGGGGGGGGGTGGAGGGGAGGGGACGGAGAAGGAGGTAAGGTGTTAATTATATAGAATTTTAAGGATGGTGGGGTTGGGCCCCGAGGAAGCGAAAGGTTCGGTTTGTAAAAGGTGAGTGGGCCAAGGGGATGTGAGTGGGTTTGGTGGAGGGAGAGGGGGTGGGAGCGTTGCGGGTTGTTTTGGGGTTATTTGGGTGGGGGGGTGGGGGGGGGGTTTGGGGGCCGGGGGGGGGGGGGGGGGGGGGGGGGAGGGGGAGGGGGAGGGGGGGGGGAAAGGGGAGGGGGGGTTGGAGGGGAAGGGGGGGGGGGTTTTTTTTTTTTTTTTGGGGGGGGGGGGGTTTTTTTTTTTTTTTTTTTTGGGGGGGTTAAAGGGGGGAAAGGAGGGGGGAGGGGGGGAGGGGGGGGGGTTTTTGGGGGAAGGGGGGGGGGGGGGGGGGGGGGGGGGGGGGGGGGGTTTGGGGGGGGGGGTGGGGGGGGGGGGGGGGGGGGGGGGGGGGGGGGGGGGGGGGGGGGGGGGGGGGGGGGGGTGGTTGGGGGGGGGGGGGGGGGGGGGGGGGGGGGGGGGGGGGGGGGGGGGGGGGGGGGGGGGGGGGGGGGGGGGGAGGGGGGGGGGGAGGGGGGAGGGGGGTGGGGTTTTGGGGGGGGGGGGGGGGGGTTTTTGGGGTAATAATTTGTTGGGGGGGGGGGGGGGGGTGGGGTTGGGGGGGGGGGGGTTTTTTGGGGGGGGGAGGGAAAGGGGGGGGGGGGGGGGGGAATGGGGTTTTGGGGGGAAAAGGAGGGGGGGTATTGGGGGGGAAAAGGGGGGGGGGGGGGGGGGTTTTTGGGGGGGGGGGGGGTTTTGGGGGGGGGGGAAGGGGGGGGGTTTTTTTTGGGGGGGGGGGGGGGGGGGGGGAAAAAAATTTTGGGGGGGGGTTTGGGGGGGGGGGGGGTTACCCGGGGGTTTTGGGGGGGGGGGGGGGGGGGGGGGGGTGGGGGGGTTTTGGGGGGGGAAAGGGGGTTTTGGGGGGGGGGGGGGGGGGGAAAAGGGGGGGGGGGGGGGGGTTGGGGGGGGGGGTTGATGGGGGGGGGGGGTTTTTGGGGGGGGGGGGGGGGGGGGGGGGGGGGGGTTTGGGGGGGGGGGGGGGGGGGGGGGGGGGGGGGGGGGGGGGGGCAGAGCTCAGTGGTTAGAGCGACTGACTTCGAATCGTTAGGTATATCATAACGACAGGTTTTCGGGCCTTGGTTGCAACACCGACTACGAGGATGTTTTTCTCTGGAGTTAAAATTCCGTAACTCGGTCTCAGAAAATCATGCGGTCATTTTTTTTTTTTCGTTCCCTGCGGAAGAGGTTCCGAAGTTGGTGAGATTTGCTTATGCGAAACCATTTTTGCGGACCATTAAGGTAGCCGCATTCCTGACTTCAGGGATGTTGTGTAAAATCACCATTTGCATCTGTTTATATGAGGTTGTCGACCATCCCCAACCAGCACGGAATACGCCTATTCTTTTTGAAAAGAAATACACAAGTATTAAAATGTCTGCGCCAATGTTTTTCTGCGTGTGGTTCGCACACGAGAACCAAGGATTTTTTCGGGTAGTGGAGTAGGTAAGGTAAAGGTAAAGGTTCCCATAACCTTATAAGGTCGTAGGTTGAGCGGAAGCGTCAGAGACCCTCACTTCTCCAGGGCCAGCATATTGAAGGGCGGCGCCCATCTCCACTCCCTCGGCTGCTTTACCTTACCCTGACCCTAAAGAGGTGGCAGGTACCCATTTACAGCTGGGGTGAACTGCGGGACTGTATTGATGCCAAGGCCACCAAAACGGTCACCCATCCAACTGGTAACCCACGCTCGATGCTGCTTACCTGCTGGGGAATAGGGTACTAGATGTAGAAATCAAAGGGAAACGTCCCCCACAAACGGCACCTCTGTGGTGGCTCGAACCTGGTGCCGTCAGATCACACAACGCCGCACTGAAAACCACTACGGTTATCCCGCACCTTTTTTTGTCGTCTGATTTTTAAATTTGGGGATGAAAAAAGTTACTGTAGACAATGTAATGAGAATTTCTGTTTCAAGTTCTTATGGTCGCAGAACTTGCGCGATGAACGTTACCCTCCTCACACCAGAGATCATGGGAGAACGCCCATTTCTGGTCTTTGACCACCATATCTTCCCAGTGAATCATCACCCATCCTCACCAATAGCTCATGGAGACGCCATTCATGACCCTTTGGTCACCAGATCTCCACCAGTGATCATCACCCTCCTCACCAGAGAACTGGAGACGCCATTCATGTCCTTTGGTCACCAAAATCTTCACCAGTGATCATCACCCTTCTCACCATAGATCCATGGAGAACCTCATTCATGGTCTTTGTCACCACAGATTCTTCACCTTTGATTCATCCACCCTCTTCTCACCCAGAGATCACGAAGACGCCAACGGCCACGATGTTGGAGCGCATGACCCGAACATTGTCCCAAGATCCCATGACTCGTAGACAGATTGTCAGATGTATGGGGCCTTTGAAAGGGGTTTAGAACAGGGATATAAAGAAAGTGCTTCACCGAATCCCCTGAAGAGGAAGACCTGGTGCACTCAACTGCCTGGTTGTCCGAATGCCAGGGATGTAGAACAATCCCCATGGCCGTCTTCCGTCTCTACTGGTATTGAACCGCGAAGTATGTAGGGGTTAGGAGTATTGGGGGCTTAGAGGTAACAGAGTGGCGTCATATGACCTCCCATCTCAGCATCACTTTAAGGGACTAGATGCGACGAGACACCGCCCGCCGACATTTCACCAACCCAGTCTTTGGTTTTCTCCTTTTCTACCAAACACCAACCACATATAGGGGAATGGGACACCCTCGCACCCCCAAACCATTGTCTTCAAACACTTTCACTATACCATTTCTGGGTCTCTTCTTCTTGCTCTGATTCCACAAAGTCAGGCTTTGGTGTCGACAGGTTGTCATGGGTAAAACGTAATCACAGTTCGGGCTTGTGTCTCTCAACAGTTTCAAGAGCTAACATCAACGCATCAAGAGCTAGCATCAACGCATCAAGAGCTAGCATCAACACATCAAGAGCTAGAATCAACGCATCGAGAGCTAGCATCAACGCATCAAGAGCTAGCATCAACGCATCAAGAGCTAGCATCAACGCATCAAGAGCCAGCATAAACGTCGCAGCAGTACCAAGAGTTCGTCGTCAAAGCAGTACCAAGCGCAACATCATCAGAGCAGCATCAAGAGCAACATCGTCGTCGGAGCAGTATCAAGCGCAACATCGTCGGAGCAGCATCAAGAGAAACATCGTCGTCGGAGCAGTATCAAGCGCAACATCGTCGGAGCAGCATCAAGCGCAACATCGTCGGAGCAGCATCAAGAACATCGTCGTCGGAGCAGTATCACAAGCGCAACGTCATCGAGCATATCAGAACAACGTCATCGAAGCAGTTATCAAGAACAACGTCCACGAGCAGTAATCAAGAACAATGGCCATCGAGCTTACAAACGCAACATCGACGCAACATCGTGCCCGAAGAAGTATCAAGCGCAACATCCATCGGAGCAGTATCAAGCGCAAACATCTCGAGCAACGTCGGCCGGAGCAAGCATCAGCGCCAAACATCGTCCGGAGCAGCACCAAGCCAACATCATCGGTAAGCAACGTCGCCGGAGCACACACACACAGCCGCAACAATCGTCGGAGCAGCGTCGCCGATCACTCTATCACAGCGCAACAATCGTCGAAGCAGTTCGTCGTCAAAGCAAGCATCAAGCGCAACATCGTCGGAGCAGCAATCAAGGCCCAACAACATCGGAGCATCGTCGTCCGAAGCAGCCATCAAGCGCAACTCCGTCCGAGCATCGCGTCGTCGGAGCAGCCATCAAGCGCAACAATCGTCGGAGCAGCACCAACGCAACATCATCCGGAGCTCGTCGTCGAAGGCCGGCGATCAAGCGAGCGAGGGACATCGTCGGAGTCAGCATGAAGGCGCAAGCATCGGACGGGGAGCAGGCATCAAGCGGCAACATCGTCCGAACTCATGCAAGATGACAGCCGTCGTCGGAGCAGTATCAAGAACATCCGTCGTCGGAAGCAGTATCACACACACACACAGTCATCGAAGCAGTAATCAAGAACAACGTCATCAAGCATATCAAGACAATGCCATCGAGGCAGTATCAAGCGCAACATCATCGGAGCAGTTATCAACGCAAACATAGTCCGTCCGGAGCAGCACCCCAAGCGCAACATCGTCGAGCAACGTCGCCGGAGCAGCATCAAGCGCAACATCAACGAGCATGCGTCGTCGAAGCAGCATCAAGCGCAACTCGTCGGAGCAGCAACAAGGCGCAACATCATTCGGGAGCATCGTCCGTCGAAGCAGTATACGCAACATCGTCGGAGCAGCCATCAAGCGCAACAATGTCGGAGCAGCATCAAGCGCAAACATCGTCGTAGCAGCATCAAGCGCAACATCGTCCCGGAGCAGCACACTACGCAACATCATCGGAGCAAGCAACAAGCGCAACATCGACGGAGCAACGTCGTCGTCGTCGACTGCAATCATGCGCAACATCGGTCGACAGCAGTCGTCGCGGAGCAGTATCAAGCGCAACATCCGTCAGACATCGTCGTCGGAGCAGTATCAGCGCAAACAAAATCGTCGAGCAGCTATCAAGCGCACACACACATCGGAGCATCGTCGTCGAAGCAGCATCAAGCGCAAAACATCGTCTCGGAGCAGCATCAACGCCACCGTCGGAGCTTTGTCGTCGGAGCAGCATCCAAGCGCAACCTCGTTGCAAATCTTGCAACGCCATCAGAGCACCATCAAGAGCAAGATTCGCCGTCGAGCAGTGCAACATCGTCGCCGGAAGCGCATCACGAGGCAACCATCGTTCAGCGGAGCAGCATCAACACAACATAGCCGCAACATTCTAGCCAACGAGCCATTTCGCAGCAGCATCAATGCGCAAACACATCGTAAGCAAACAATCAGCGCAACATCGTAGAGCATCATCAAGCGGCAACATCGCGGTGCATCGTCGTCAGAGCACATCAAGCCGAACATCGTCGGAGCAGCACACACACACGCAACATCGTCGTCGAGCAGCATCAAGCGCAACATCTTCGTAGGGAGCAGGCGAAACATCGTTCGTCGGAGCGCATCAAGCGCAACATCGCGTCGGAGCAGCATCAAGCGCAACATCGTCGTCGGAGCAGTATCAAGAGCAACATCGGTTGTCGCGTGCAGCATCAAGACAACATCCTCGCAACATCTTGCAACGCAATCGGACCATAGAGAACCGTCAATTGGAGTATATTCAAGAGCAACGTCCTCGGAGCAGTATCAAGT
>CM054160.1:5285502-5302987 GCA_028751875.1 Rapana venosa
CTTTTTTTGTTAAAACTTACGGCCACGAGTGGCACGTCGGAGAGTGGTACTATATGCCTAGAGGCAGTAAGGGATTACTTCCACTGACCGATCTCATGCGTAGGTAGGTATCCCTTGACTTCATGATGGGGGTGCGCAACGATCTTATTGAGCGATATTTGACACGCAGAGCGGGCTAGTCTACCGGAATCTTCGACTCTTGACTCTGTAGACATAAGCTTTGACTACAAACAGATTCCCCGCGGAACTTGCGTGAAATATATTTCAACGTCTTCCATCTATCATGACAGCACGTCGTACATCGGAGCAAACGAGGAGAAGCGTTATCTAAGTCCACTCGAACACGCTGGCTGTTCTTGTAGTCAGCTTAGAACTCCATTCCAAACCAAAAAAATCCAGCTTCCGTGTGCAGGAGTGAGCTATGAGCTTGCTATACTGAGAGATACGAGCGGAGTCTGTGCATCACATGGACACAGCAGCCGTCCGAGTCCAACCCTATCTGTCACCACGCCCATCTGTGGTCAGCGGAAACAGCAAGAGAGCATGCGGAGGTAGTTAATACGATCGCGAGAGGGGCAGAGGGCGGATAAGGATGGGCGAGGAGTGTAAACACGGGTATGTGAGATCTTCTCATTGTACGGGCTGACATTCCTAGATTCACAATGTCTGTGTGAGTTCACAGAAGTCAGTCGTGCGTGCAGGCAGCACAGGGTGGAAGTGTCGAGCGGTTGAGACAAACAGTCTTATCCAAGACAACGTTCTTGATCTCCCGGACGGGGTATCCGCGTGGAAACTAAGAGATAGCACGTCTACTACCCTGACGCACAAGCCACGCTATGTGAGACACAGGGGGCAAACCAGACGTGACACAGGTGTAACTGCGCGATGTTGATGCAACCACCACTTTGATTGGCAAAAGAGGTCCATAGGGAGCCACCTACAACCCTCGCATGCCGAGTAGCGCGATGCAGAATTCAACAAGACGGAATATGAGGCATCGGTGTGGATTGATTCTATGCTGCTCCGCACGTGGTAACCCTTCCCTAGAGGTGTGCTACTCGAGTGTGAGCTCGAGTATACCGTTGTGTCGACAGCTACACAATATCCCCACGGACTCAGCGGATAGTGTCTTACTGAGCGGCGGCGAGCTAGTATTGTATACTTGTATCGCACGCCAGCCTCCCCTTCAGACCTATTGATAGCTCTGGTCTGCTTAGAGCCACACGGCGTAGAACACGCAACGGACCTTGCACTCGCACCCCTGGAGTTGGATGGCCTCATCAATATCTAATAGATTCATTCTGCATCGCGCAACAGTCTAGTAGACGCCTGAAATCTGCCCATTTGATTTACACAACAACAACAATCTGTGAGATAAGACTTCACTGTTAAGACTAGCATATCTAGAGATGATAAAGCGAATCTAGCTTCACGCAATACGTATGTGACACATCAGATATTTGTTTGAAAGATTATCGAGACCAGTGAATGATGGAGAACAAGACCAAGAGATAATGAGTAATGAGCAAATAGAGTAGACGCGAGGGGCAGGGGGGCGGGAGGGGCGAGTCTGTTGTTTCACGTCCAAGGCTACCAACGATCATGAAATTGAAGGTTTGCAATTCCTGGTAGCTTGCTGCTGGGTTAATGTTCGGCGGGTGCACATGAGTGGACCACAGATGGCAGGAAGATAAAATTGGTTGTAAGCTTACACCATGCTCCAAATTGTTTCTGTTTTTCGTTTCTTCGCGCGCGGTTCGTGGGAGGAGGGTGGGGGGTTTAACCAGTAAGATTTCTGTTGTGCGTTTTGCGGCACGTGACTTCAGTTTATTAGTCGCATCCGTAGTAACTTGTTGGAGGAGTGGAGTGGCACTAGATTGTTAGTCCAGACGGAAAATTTTTTTTCCATTGAACGAACTCGAACCCGGTTTCACAGCAGATGACGGCGCGATGCGCAAACTCTCTAAGAACCAACCAGGCTATACCCTCACCCCCCCACAGAGAGAGAGAGAGGAAGGAGAAGAGAGAGATGGGAGAGGAGGAGAAGGGAGAGGGGAGAGAGGAGAGGGAGAGGGGAGAGGGAGAGGGAGAAGTTAGAGAGAGAGAGAGAGGAAGAGTGGCGAGAGTGGAGTGGCGGGAAAGGGAGAGAGAGAGTGGCGGAGAGAGAGAGAGAGGAGTGCGGAGAGAGAGAGAGAGAGAAGAGAGAGAGAGAGAGAGAAGAGAGAGAGAGGGATGGTGGAGAGGAGAGCGCGGAGCGGAGAGGGAGAGCGAGAGCGGAGGTTAGAGAGAGAATGTAGGGGGCAGAGAGAGGATAGGGCGGTAGAGTGAGAAGTGCGAAGAGAGGAATCGCGGAGAGAGAAGAGAGAGAGAAATGTGTTGTGTGAGGTGAGTGAGTGAGTGTGTGTGTGTGTGTGTGTGTGTGTGTGTGTGTGTATTCTTGTACTGCAATGCATATCTACGGAATGGTATACCACAGAGGCATTTGTCCAACACTGAGCGTATCTTCCCGTGGCGCGTATGTGTTAAAGAAAAATCATTTCATCTGTTTGGTTTGCGGATTTTTAAAAATTGACATAGTAAAGACAAAAAATGGCCGAAATTTTGAAAGGATAGAGGTAAAGCCTTGAAGCAATTGCACATAAAAAAAAAAAACGCATTATTTTTGATAAAGTAAAAACGGTCCGTGACCTTTTTATCTACCAACTTTTTGTTAGAAAAAGACTAGAGTAGACTCAGTTGTCAGTGCACTCTCGCTTCTCCCCCGAGTTTAGGTTAAGCCACGTTGAGCGTGGGGAAAAGGACGACCGTCGTGCGTCTCGCTTCTGTACAGCCCCCCAGTTCAACCCCAGGTGGTAAATGGGTGCCTTCCCTCTTTAGGGGCAGGGAAGGTAAAGCCAGCGAGGGAAGAAGGGAGATTGGGGCGCAGGTTTCTTTAAGATGCTGGCCCTTAAGAAGCTTGAGGGTTTCTGACACCCTCGCACCCCCAACGACCGCAAAGGCTATGGGAGTACCTTTACCTAGTTTTTTTTATCTCAGTAAATAGCAGTTTTTCCCTCCTCTTTGCTTTAAACATAACAATGTACCAGAAAACATTTTTTATTTCATTTTAATAATGGGCATTAAGAATTGCGTAAATCTTGTAGGTGGTGTGTGTCCCCTGCAACCTATTTCGTTCTTTGCTTTGCCTTTAGCTTTGCCGTAGGTCAGGGACATGCCCATTACCCAGGTCATAAAGCAACTCACAGACCCATTGAGGAGAGACTGAAGCACGCAGCTCCCATCTGCATTCACCTAGCAATCTTTGAGTTTTCATACAAAGAATAACGGGATAAAAAGATGATAAAATTGAGAAAAAGAATAAGTAGAGGAGTAAATGTTGGAGGCCAAGAAAACCCACCAAAATCTGGTGTAAGTTGGCAAGTACCTGAAGTCGAAAGATTTTTATATGGATTTCCCTTCTGCTTCAAGGATTTAGTAATGACACCTGTTAGGTACCATTTGGTGCTAATATTTCTGCCAGTATGAAACTTCCATTTCACAGGTTTGCAAGGTAAAAAAAATTTCCAGTGTAAAGCAAATTGTGTGAAGATAACTGTATTCTAGCAGATCCCTGTGATAATACAGTGTGGTACAAGGTTGTCGGTTTTTGTTCAGCCTTCTTAATGCTCTTCACACCCTGTGAACCTAAAATGAAAACGGGTTGTGTAAAAACAAGAAAATAGTAGTTTAGAATCTGGGGGTGTTTTTTTGAATAAGTTGGTCTAAACTTGTACCAGCAGTTGTGACGAAACACTTTTTGGCTTGCTGTATATTTTTTTTTATTGTGGGAAGCTTTAAATACTGTGTTCAAAGCATGAAGAAAAACGGTGCCTTTCAGCACAGCAAGGCAATGCGGTAGAGGACAGCTAGTCTTGTATTTAAAGGACTTGCCCTTTTTGGATGGGGGGGGGTTTGGGGGGGGGGTTTTTTTTTTTGAAAAGTGTTTTCCCACTTGTCAATTCACAATCTGGGACAGTATGTTGATAGGAGGGATCTCGATGAAATTTTGAAACATGTATTATGTTTTCCCCCCGCCCGCGGCCCCATGGCCTTAATTTGCCTCCGAAGTTTTTTTCCTTCCTTTGTGCTTATTTTCCTTCGTCTCATTGGGATGGTTACTTTGGCCATGGTACTTAGACAAACTATATCTTCGTTCAACGTACAGCGTGCCAAGTGCCGCATATAAACCCTAGCAGGACTAATCGACAAACTACGAGCCTTTTCTTTTCCTTGGCATCTTACGTGTATATTTGCCCATTAGTCGCTACAGATTTTTTCTTTATTTCCAACATAGCCTGACTGGAAATGTATGAAGCTGAAATACACGTTTACAACCCGATTTAATCTACATCATCATTATGTGCTGATTAGAGAAGTTACGCAAAAGCTGTTTTGTTGTAACCTAGCATTGCATTCCCATTTTTTCTGTATTTACATTGACAGTCCTGAAAAAAATTGACTGAATTTCCTGAAAAAGTTTCAAGTTTTCGTAGCGCGTATTTTTTTTGGGTTTTTTTTTTAAGGTGGTGAGCAACACAGGACCACTGGACTAAACTAACTTGGGTGGCTACCCAAACTGACTTTCTCTTTCCTGAGAAAAAAATTACAAGGTTTGCACCACTTCTGTGTCAAAAACGTACGAGCTGTTTTGCACTTACAGCAATCAAAAGGTGTCCTGCGTTTTCTGGCGTAAAGATACACGGCTAGAGGGAACTGAAAACGCTTTTTTTTTGTTGTTTTAAAAAAAACCCATCCTGGAATGAACACAATCATTCTGGTAGTATATTGGTTTTCAAAAGGTATAGAGAAAAATCTTCCCAAAAGCAAACGAAAAGTCGGTGGGTCTGTCAATGTGTCCGCTGCTGGTCAGAGTAAGCATTGGGAAAAGCCTACCACTCCCCCCATCCAGCCAAAAAAGAGAGGCTGGAGTTAAGGGAGATGGGTAGCACCGGCCGCAGCAGATAGCAAAGGGAAATGGCAAATGACAATGTAACACATACTACTGTATACACAGGGCTGTCAAACCGTCATGAAATGGTCATAATCTGATGAAATTCTAACCAAATCTCATGAAATGTTTCAAATCTGACATGTTTCTAACAATCTGAGAAATGTTTCTACAATTCTGCAAAATAGTTGTACAAATCTGCCAAAAGAAAAATAAAAAATCAATAAAAACAAGCTTGACAAGAAACCTTTGTTCAGGGGGTATGTTTCTGTTCAAATGAATGACTGTTTTAGTGTAAGAGTATGTGCGCCAATCTTCTCGGCTAACACCATCTGTCTGATGTCTGCCTATCTCCTATCCGCTTTCTCCTCTCCCTTCCTCTCTCCTCGGCTCACCGCTCTCTCTCACATCCTCCTCTCCCTCCCTCTCTCTCTCTCCCCCTTCTCCTCTCTCTCCCTCACTCTCAATCACATCTCAATCTCTCCTCCCCTCTCTCTCTCCCTAACTCTCGCATTTCTCCATAGCTCAGACTCTCTCCCTCACCCTCATCTCTCTCTCGCATTCATCGCCTCATGGCTCTCCTCTCTTGTCTCTCTAATCTCCCTCTTCCGGTCTCATCCTCCCCACATCCCCTCCCCCCTCCCCTCTCTCACTCTCTCCTGGCCTCCTCCTCTCCCCCTTTCTCTCCTCCTCCCCCCTGCCGCTCCCTCCCCACCATCGCGCGTCCTTCTCTCTAACTCTCTCTTCAAGCTCGCAATCCCCTCCGTCTCCTCTCTCAACACCTCCCCTCTGCGATCCCCTCCTCCTCATACTCTCGACTCCCCCTCCACGTCTCTCTCTCCACGTCAAACTCCTCTCATCTCCCTTCCCTCCCACACCCCTCAGCCTCCACCACCTCTCTACACCCCATTCTCCTCTCTCCCCCCTTCTCTCTCCTCCTCTCCCTCCTCTATGTGCACAAGAATTTCGGCATAACAACATCAAATAGCTGTCTCTCTCTGTCTCTGACCTGTCTCTCTCACTCCTCTCACCTCGTCCTCCTTCATCTCCTCTTCCTCATCTCTCGTCTCTCTTTTCCTCCTCCATCTCTCCCCTCTCTCTCTCTCCCTCAATCCTCTCTCTCCCTTCTCTCCACTCTCATCCACTGTCTATCTCACTCGTTCATCCGAAACTCTCACCTCTCTCTCATCAACTCCTCTCCCTCTCCTCGCTCTCTTCTCCCCTCTCAATCTCTCCACTCTCCAATCTCTCTCCTCTCATCGTCTCTCCATCATCGCTCCTCCACGCACTCCAACTCGGCATCCCTCTCTCTCCTCTCCTCTCTCTCATCGCTCCCTCACCTCTCTCTCACTCTTTCTCTTTTTGAGTATTTGCACAAGATCTGGGTGCACAGCACCGAATAGAAAATATGTCTCTCTTATGCTCTCTTTCTCTCCTTCTTTCTGTCCTTTTGCCCCTGGTTCTGTACATCTTCTGCCCCCCTCTACTCTCCCCCCCCACCCCCCCTCCAGTCCTCCTCACCCCTCCACAATTCCTACATTCCTTGCATTGTGGGATGTACTTAATAGTCTTAACGCAAACCAACCTCTGACAAGTTAATAAGATGTTTTCCAAATGCCTCCCGTCAGAAAAAAACAACATGCACAAAATACTTAACATTTTTATTTTCCAAAATGCATGATATGTGGTAGGTGAATTAAATGCATCCGGCAACAAAATATCCTCTGTCTGGTCTGTCTGTCTGTCTGAATGTGTGTGTGTGTGTGTGTGTGTGTGTGTACTCGTGTGTGTGTAACTTCTGTGAGTGTAGTATTACAGATGCTATACTTATACTTAAAAAAGCGCTATGAATATTTTAATATTTTATTCATAAGCAGAAAGGAAATAACTAACAACCCACATACCCACAACAACTGGATGTTTGATAACAATATTACAATACACAGACACGTGTATGCACGCAAACACACATAATTAACCACTGAGTCCACGCGCACCCCTGGACAGTCACATTCACACAGATATACATCCTTTGCACATTCACACCACACCCTGCGCACTGTACACAGCGCACACAACAGCGATTCGACACGTAAAGTATACGCACTACATATCATTCAATAGCCATACACTAAATGTAACTTAATTCCTTCTCCACTCATAACGCAAACGGATAGTAGAAACAACTAACCACGCACACGCACTCGCGACGCGCGCGCTACCTAGCACACACACACACACACAAAAACACAGGCGCACACACACCCACACACGCACACACACACACACCCACACGGGGGTGGTGGGGGGGGGGAGGGGGAGGGGGAGGGGGACGGATGGCCTAGTGGTTTAGAACATTGCCTCGGCAACCTGACGACCCGGGTGTTTGATTCCTGTTCAAGGGGATCTTTCCCCTGGAGTTCACTTCAGTGCAGACTACCAACTCTACCCAAAAGGTGCTTTTCTGATGTAACTATACACCGAGGCCCCGTGTGCAAACGGTACGCAGAACATATTGTGCACAAGTAAAAATCCTGGTATTCCGCTTTTTGTAGAGGAAGGAGGAGGTAGGCCAATGTGTGCCAAGTGCGTGGAACAGAATAGATAAAAAATTTACAAAACAGTATTGAAACGAGGAACTGGATACAAAAGCACATAAGTGCTGAATCTCCTGATATCCTCGATATAAAAGAATAAAAACAAAAATAATAATAACATGTAGCGACGCAGCGCTCGGTAGTAGAAATAATAATAGGAAGGTGAAGGGGGGGATGGGGGATGAGATGGTGAAAGGATATAGAAAGATTAATTCGGTCACATATGTAAACACAAGCTCATCATACATGAATGTGCACGCGCACGTAGTTCAAACAAACATATATGCTACACAACGTGAATGCATGCGTGCACACACACTCTCGAGACACGCATGCGCAGCAAGACAAATGCCACATTCATACAGATATACACTTCATATACATTTCAACACAGAAACACACACACGAGCGCGTGCACGCGCGTGCGCGCGCGCACAACACAACATATAGACAACACACACAAACACACAAACACCACAAACACAAGCGCAACGCAACGCCCTCACAACCAACACTCATACGTACGCATGCAAATGTTATGTACAACATTATTATTCCTTACTTTCTTTTCTTCCTCTCTCACCTCCCTCTCACACAAGCACGCAAGCACACACACAAACACACAACACACTACAACACAAATACACCCACAAACAACACGCGCGCGTGTGTGTTCACATGCAAACGGAAACGCGCGCACACATATATAACGCGTGCGCGCACTTGAAGGTATTCGCAGGAGAGATGAGAAAAGAAAAAGACATACCAGCAGAGAGAGATAGAGAAGAGATAGCCAGAGACAGACACACTGACGGACACACACACAGAAGAGATAAAACGATTTGGGACAGGCGCACTGGGCCCTCAGCTCAACCCCAAAACTAAACTGCAACTTTAATGCACACGACATAAGAACAAAACGAAGAAGAAGAAAAAACACAACCTCTGGTTCTAACAGCATGAGACCAAACAGCTCAAATCCCTGTCTTCACTTTAAGGTTTATTCATTGCAAAGCTATTTAAGGTATGCGGACGTAAACTATACACAGCGCTAGGCCTACATAGCTGCATTTAGGCCCGAGGGCAATACCGTTTAGAGCGCGGCGCGCGTGCAACGCCACACCAATACAATCACGCGTACGCGCTTGTAAATTAACATAAAAAATTTTTACAAAAAACACCACTATCCATCAACCATTACACCCAGTGTGTGTAGGGTAGCAAAAAAGTGCTTCCTACTCACTGCCTAACCTGGGCTAACCTAGTCACTGATCCCCAAGATGCTGCATGGGGGTTTCCCTCACTTTTTACAGTTCTGCTCCACGTTGCTTTTTTTCTTTTCCTTTCTTTCCCTTCCTTTTTTGGGGTCCAGTCAATGCTGTTTTGGATTGAGTTGGGCTTCCCCGGGGGAGGGATGTGCCCAATCCCCTTTTTCCACCCGTTGTCTGGTAAGGGGGTGGTTCCCAAGTTTTCCCCTTTGGGCCCACATCTCCAAGTAGGCCCTTCCCCTTGGAATTTTTTCTCTGGGGCCAAAAAAATCCCGGGGAATTCTTCGGAAAGCAAACGGTGAAAGGATTAAAAATTTGGGAAGATTTTTGCTCCGTCTCCTTCCAGGCACTCAGAACCTTTCATGAGGAGATACAAACCAGCTCTGGGAAAAGCTTTAGCTTGGTGTTGGGGCTGTACTGAGTTTATCTCCAGATATTGTTTATTCCCTAAAAACCACACTCCTTTTGGCCTTGGCCCAGTTGTTGGGATTTTTTCTTTTTTTTGCCCCGCCCTCTGGTTTGAGTTTTGGGTTTTCCCCCAAAGGGATGTGAAATTGCTTCTGGGAGGTCAGTTTCCATTCACTTTCACAGGGGGGGTGGTGTGTTTTCACAATGAGCGATTTGTCTCTGTTTTCTTAGCTTGCTAATACGAAGCCCCACCTTTGCTGGTCCGGATTGTTTTGGGAGTTGCTGGTCTTTCTCCTGAATATGTTGGTGTGTGTGTGACAGGCGCGCCCCAGGTTTTCATCGGCAATGGTCAAGGTTCGTCTAGTGTTTGAGAAAAAAAGGCCTCCCAGGCGAAATTCCTCTAGGGGTTGGCTTCTGTTTTCTTTGGTCTTCCTCATCACCAATCAATAGGGCCAGAAATTGAAGATGGGGAAATAAAAAAACTTTGCCGACATCCCACACAATCTTGTCTTACTCCAGTCTTTGAATCTTCAAAAGGGACAGTGTATTGCTTATGGCCAACAGAGGCATTATGTCTGAAGTTGGTTTCGTAGAAGCTCTGATATGGTGTTTCAGGTTTCGATGGGATTGCCCATGCGTCCGAAGGGATTACTCCAAAAGGGCTGGTCTCTGTGTATTTGCTGGTCAATATTTTGCCTTTTCGAAAAGTCCACCAAATTTCATCGTTTACAGTTGTCTTAGCCAACTCTGTTTGCCACTGTTCGAAGATTGTTTTTGGAGCGTGAATATATGGTTCTATAATTCCTGTTTGCCTCCCTTGAAACCTGCTTGTTCCCTTCTCAGGGGCCATCGTTTCACAAGCATCTAATATTTTCTTCTGAATGATTGACCTTGGCCAGTATCTTGCCTTCGGGGCACAGAAAAAAATGGAGGTGAGTTCCCCTCAGATTGTTTGAGTCGCTCAAGGGTTTTTTATTGGGGATTTTGACTATCCACTCTTGGGGTTTTCCAATCGTTCAGGGTATTTCTCGTTCTTCCATTGCAGACTGTGAAAACAGTGGTTGCAGTATGTCAGCTGCTTAGTTTCAGAATTCTGCCTTGAATAGTTTTCTGCCACCAAGGTTGTCCTGGCGGGTGACTTGGCGTTTCTTGAGGGGTCTTTGATGGGCAGGCCACTATCTTCTTCTTTGTTTAGGGGGTTGACGGTCAATGGTCTAAGTCTTTTTGTAGTTTCTGGGATGTTTCGGGCTGTTCTTCTCGTCCAGGTTGGTCGGTCAGTTGAGGGGAAAAAATCCTGGAAGTGGGGTTCAGCCCCATCTTTCTTCCGTGCTCTTTCAGCTGTTGTCAAACAGTTTTCCTTGTCCGTCCCTGATTGGTCCAAGCGGCTCTTCTAAATTTGTTAATTACTTTCTTGGTGATTCTGTAGACTCTCACTTGCTCTTCCTGGGGGCCGCCCGCCTCCTCTTGCCTCAGCTGCCAGCTGGTTCCCATGGCTTCTCTTTCTTGTCAACGGCGGTGCGAGTCCTCTTCCACTTTCTGTTGTGCTCTCGTACCAACTTCTTCTGCTGCCTTCTTCGTTGCCGTGGTAGGAACTTTAAAACTTGCAATAAGTCTCTTCTTGATCTCTCTCCTTTCTTTGATTTTGGCATTCGAGGGTTCTCTTGTTGGATCAAGTCATTGTTTGGTCTTCTTCGTTTGATGGACGGATGCTCTCCTTGCTGCTCTCAGTGCTACAGTTTTAACAGATCTTGACTTTCCATTTGTCCGACAATCTATGTCATGCTGTTCTGTCATGTTATGCAGGGATGTGGGAATTTGTTTCCTCAGATCGAATTTAGGATCTAGAGTGATTAGAGATATAGTTGTGGGGGATAGCGAGAATAGATAGGAGTATATATTTACATAGATAAATAGTTAGATTAGATAGGATAGATAGATAAAAATAGATTAGATAGATAGTAGGTAGAAAGATTAGAATAGATAGAAAAGATAGCGAGATAAGGAGATAGAGGGTAGGATGTATTGATAGATTGAATAGATAGATAGAAGATGGGATAGGATTCAGAAGGAGAAAAAGATATATAGAACACAGAGAGAAGAGATAAGGATAGATAGATCGATCGATTAGATTAAGATGATTGAGATAGATAGATAGATAGATAGATGATCGATAGATAATAGATAGATAGATAGATAGATAGATTAAGTAGAATTGAAAAAGAAAAAGTGGAGAGAAAAAAGTATAAAAGGATGGAATGGATAGAGTAGAGGGAGAAAAAAGAGAGAGATAGGGAGTTATAGTGAGATAGGGAAGATAGATAGGGATATATAGATTCATACTGGATAAAATAGATAAGATAGATTAGATTAGATTAGATAAATAGGATAGATAGTTAGATAAGGATTAGATAGAAGAATAGGATATAGATAGATTAGATATATAGATAGGTAGAAAAGATAGATAGATAGAAAGATAGAGGAGGAAGATTAGTTTGGATTGATAGGGGATATAGTTGTTAGATTTTAGATTAATATAAGTTTTTTGATAGATTTTTAGTAGATTTTTTTTTATAGATAGTTTAGATAGGATAGGATAGATAGATAGATTAGATAGATTGAATTGATTGATTGATTTGTTTATGATTGATTGATTGATTTGTTTATTGATTGAATGATTGATTGATTTGATTGATTGATTGCATTGATTGGATTGGTTAAATTAGAAGGGGACAGATAGGAACCTGATAGAAATAAGAATAGATAGATAGATAGGATTGATTAGAAGATAGGTAGATAGATAGGACAGATTTGATAATTATAGATGAAAAGATAGATAGATTAGATAGATAGGATAGATTTGTTAGAGAAGATAGGTTTAGATAGATAGATAGATAGCTCGATAGATAGGGGATTGAGTAGCTAGATTTAGAGATAAAGATAGCTAGAGGAGGAACAAAGAATATGACACAGGATGTGAGATTAAAGAATAGGATTAGATCGATCGATGATAGTTTAGATTGATTGAATCGAAATAGAAGAGATAGGAAGATTAGTGATATAAGTGAGGATAGCGAGGATAGATAGGTAGATAGATAGGATAGATAGGATAGTAAATAGATAGGGATAGATAGGATAGATAGGATTAGATAGTATATATAGATAGAATAGATAGATAGGATAGATGGGGGGGGACCAGAAAAGAAAGAGAGATAAAAAAAAGGATAGATGGGATGGATAGGAGAGTTAAAGAGATAGATGGTATAGTTGAGGATAGCCGAGAAGGATAGGAATTTATAGATACATAGATAAATTAGATAGATAGGATATATGATAGATGGTAGGGAAAAGATAGATAGATAGGAAAAGATAGAGAGATAGAGAGGATAGAAGGAGATTTGATGATAGATAGATTAGAATAAGATAGATAGGTTAGAAAAAGATAGATAGATAGGATAGGATAGAATAGATAGATAGAGATAGAGATAGGTTGGATTAGATAGATAGGATAGATAGAATAATATTAGATGATAGGATAGATAGATTGATAGAAATAGATAGACTGATAGGATAGATTTGCAATCGATTTGATTGAATTGTTTGATTTGGTTTATTGATTGGTTTGATTGATTGATTGATAGGCTTTAATAATTAGAACAGATGATAGGGTTGGAATTAGATAAATTAGATAGGGTAGAAAGGATTAGATGATGGAAAAAAAGATAGGAGGAGGATAGGTGAGATAGAGAGGAGATTGGATAGATAGATTAGATTAGATAGGATAGATAAGGATAATAAGATTGGAAAAGACTGATAGGATGAAAAAGATAAAAAGATAAGGATAGATAGATTAGTTAGATAGGATCGATAAGATAGATAGATAGATAGATAAGATAGAGATGATTGGGATAAATGTGATTGATTTGTTTATTGATGATTGATTTTGATTGAATTGATAGATGGATTGACTAGGTTAATAAGTAGGGGAACCAGATAGATAGATAGATAAAATGAATAGATCGATAGGGACAGATTGATTGTGGAATAGAAATTTTTAGATAGATAGATAGAATTAGAATTAGATGGATTTAAAATAGGATGATAAGGAATAGAAAGATAGATAGATGATGATAGCTAGATGGATAGATAGATTAAGATAAAGAAATAGATAAATTAAATTTAGGATAGAAAGGTAGATAGGATAGGGGGATAGATAGATTGACAAGATAGGAGAGAGAAGTTAAGATCACATAGGCATAGAATTAAGATTAAGATAGGTAGAAATGTTGGAAAAGATAGAATGATTAAGAGAGATAGAGAGATAAAGAGATTGATAGATAGATAGATAGGGGGACAAGATAGATAAGTAGATAGATAAGTTAGATAGATAGGCTAGGGACAGATAGACAGATAGTTTAGATAGATAGATAGCTAGATAGTTTAGGTAGAAAAAAGGATATATGAAGTTAAGAATAGATAGATAGAATTGAATTTGATTAGACTTTGTTTTATTTGATTGATTTGATTGATTGGATTGATTGATAGGGTTAATTTTTAGTAGGGGGGGGACAGGGATAGATTAGATAAGAATAGTTAAGATTTAGATAGATAGATAAGATTTTATTGGATAAAGATGGAATAATATAGAGAGATAGGATAGATAGATAGATAATAGTTAGATAAATTAGATAGGATAAATAGTAGAATAGAATTGTAGCTAGAATAGATTAGATAGATAGATAAGGATAGATTGAATTTTGATTCTTCTTTTATTGAATTGAATGGATTGAATTGATTTGATTGATTGAATTGATATCGTTAATAAGTAAGGACTAGTTAGATAGAAGGGATAGATAATTTAAGATAGAATAGAATAGAATAGATAGATGAGAGATTAAGTAGGATAGATAAGATTTTGATTAGATAGATAGTTAAAGGATAAAAATTAGATGAGATAGATAGATAGATAGATAAAGATGGATTAGATTAGATCGATAGTAGATAGAATAGATTGTTAGATAGGAATAGTTAGATAGATGGATGGATGGAGGGGATGGACTGGATGGGGGATGGGATGGATAGGAAATCAACTCGGTTAGTTTCGATTCGATAGAATCGATGGAAAGAAATCGATAGTTACGATCGAATCGATTGATTTTATAGATAGTTTAGGTAGATATGGTAGATAGATTAGATAGATAGAAGATAGGCAAAAAAGATAGATAGATAGATTTAGTAGTATAGGTGATAGTAGATAGATTTATGTAAGAATAGATAGATAGATAGATTAAGATAGAATAGATAGGATAGGTTAGATAAGATAAGATAGGTAAGATAGATAGATAGGAGAGAGGAGATTAAGAGAGAATAGATAGAGAGATGGGAAAATGGATAAGATGGATAGATGGGAAATAGGGTCGACCGAATAACATCGATAGAAACCGATAGATAGGGATTGGATAGATAAGTTTAGGGGGACTAGATAGGATAGGATTGGATAGATAGAATAGGACATAAAAAGAAAATAGAAGAGATAAATAAGGATAGATGGAATGGTTAGGAGGAAGATAAGAAGAGATAGAGTTTATAGTGAGATAGCGAAGATGTTAGATAATAGTTTAGATTAAGAAAGGATAGATTGATAGATAGATGATAAGTAGATGATAGATAGACATAAAAAAAGAAAAGGGGAGACGGGAGAAGGAAAAATAGATAGTTGGAATGGATTAGAGAGATAGAGGAGATAGAAGATATAAGTGGAAGTTAGCGGAGAATTGGATAGGTTATATTGATACATAGGTTGTTGACATAGATAGGATAGTTAAAGATTAGATGGGGAAATAGATGGGTTATGATAGGATAGATAAATAGAATTTAGATAGATTAGAGATAAGATTGATAGAGATAGATAGATAGAGAGAAGAATATAGGACACAGAGAGGAGAGCTAGTTCGGATTAGGATCGATCGAAAAGAATAATAATAAGATAGATTAGAATTGATAGATAGATAGATAGTAGATAGATAGGATGGATAAGGATAGGTCGATTAGATTTTAGATGGATTCGATAGATAGATTGATTGAAATATAGTTGGAAAGAATAGATAGATAGATAAGAATAGATAGATAAGGATTAGTGATAGGAATTAGATAGTAGATAGATAGATAGATAGGATAGATAGATTAGATTAGATAGATTGATTAGATTAGATAGATAGATAGATAAGATAGATATGCGATAGATAGATATGTTGGATAGGGGACGCGGTATTAGATGGGTGATAGAGATTTCGGGAACCGTGAGATCGATAACATCGATTAGGACAGATAAGATAGATAGATAGATAGATCGCTCGATCGATAGATTTAGATGGTGATTATAGGTTTAGATAGATAGATAGATGATAAGACATGAAAGGGAAGAGGTGCGATTAAAAAGATAGATGGATGGGATAGTGTGAAAGGAGGAGATTAGGAGGTGGGGTTGTAAGTGAGAATAGCCGAGATGATAGGATTAGATATAATATATACGTAGTAAAAATAATAGATAGATAGTTAGTTAGATCGGAAGATTAGATAGCTAGATAGATTAGATAAAATGGAATGATAGATAAGATAGATTAGGACAAAGGATTAGATAGTTAATCTGGGTAGGTAGAAAAGTTAGATATTGTTCAAAAAGATAGATAGATTAGAGAGATAAGGATAGATAGATGATTAGGATAGAGATAGATAGATTTGAATTTATTGATTGATTGATTAGATTTATTGATTGAATGATTGATTGAATTGATTTGATAGGTAATAAAAAGTTAAGAAGATAGAGAGATAGAGAGATTAGCGAGTAGATAGGATAGATAGATGAAATATTAGATTGGGGGGAAAAAGAAGAGATAGATATGATAGATAGAGAATAGAGGAGATTTAGAGGAGATAGAGGAGATACAGATAGAGCGATAGTTAGATAGAGGATAGGATAGGATAGAGGATTGATGATAGAGAGAAAGATATAGACACCAGAGAGAGTTAATAGGATAGATCGATAGATAGATAGATAGGATAGGGGATAGATCTTAGATAGATTGAAAATATAGGATGGAAAGGTTAGTAGATGATAGATAGATAGATAGATAAGGATAGATAGGGATAGAATATGTATAGTAGATAGAAAGATAGATAATAGATAGATAGTATGGAAGGGGACGGATAGATGGGATTAGATTCGGAAGTGAGATCGAACAATCGGATAGACAGGATAGATACATAGATTAAGATAGATAGATTTAGATAAAGGATCGATTAGAATAGAAAAAGAATAGTTTAGTTTAGTAGGATAGATAGATCATAGTATAGTAAAGATAGGACAGATAGGATAGATAGGAATGGCTTAGATAGATAGGGATAGGATTAGATGGGATGGATGGATTGATGGTGGAAGGATAGATCATGGATTAGATCGATCGATAGATCGATTGGATAGATCGATAGTTAGATCGATCGATTGATATATAATGGATTCAGATAGGTAGATAGGTAGGATAGATAGCATAGAATTGATAATATAGATAGATAGATAGATTTAAACCAACTCTCTGAAACTGAAAAACTCATCAAAACCCACAAAAAATGTCTGAACTGAACTCACTCAAACCCACCTTGTGTGTACTGAACTCCATCAAAAAAAAAAACCACCTGGTTTTCTGATCGGAACTCACTTGAATACACAAAAATGTTTCAAAACTTTGAAAAAAAAACACACTCCACCACAACATAACTGAATGAATGAAAAACTTTCACTCAATACACAAAAAAAATTGTCTGAAACTGGAAACTTCACTCAAACCACAAAAAATAAATAACTGTTCCTTGAAAAACTTACTTTAAAACCACACTGTATTGAAACTAAAACTCACTCAAACACCACTGTATCTGAAATACTGAAACACACTCAATACACAACTGCTATGAAAACTGAACTCACTCAAAAACACCTAATGGTTCTGAAACTGAAAAACTCAACACAAAATCACAAAAAACTGTCTGAACTAAAAAAAAAACTCACTTCAAAACACCAACTGGTTCTGGAAACTGAAATTTACGCAAACACAAAACCTGTCTGATTTCTGGAAACTCACTTTTAAAAAAAACAACAACTGTCTGAAACATGAAACCCTCAATCATAATAATACACACGGTCTGGTGAAACTGAAACCTTGACTCAAACAACA
>CM054160.1:5303487-5335947 GCA_028751875.1 Rapana venosa
ATAAATTTTTACAGGACGAATGAAGAGAGAGAGGAGAGAGAGAGAGAGAGAGAGAGAGAGAGAAGAGAGAGAGAGAGAGAGAGAGAGAGAGAAGAGAGAGAGAAAGGAGGGAGATTTTATTCAGTAAGCCAATGCTCCTTTAGAACGGGCGTGAACAGCAAACAATTTAAGTGAAACACAAAATATATACACTATACTTCAACATTTCATTCAGATTTTGAACAAAATGTTTGATGTCACGTCTACAGCAATACATCATTCAGATTTTTAGCAAAATAACTGATCTAATACTACAACCAGCATGAACGACATAATTATTATTCAGATCTTAAACAAAATGGAACAACTAATGTTAAAACTACAACAAACAATTATTCAGAGTTTTAACAAAATCGAACTAAAACCAGACACCATGTTGGTACGACAATCATGCACACACACGCACGCACAACACAACACACACATACACACACACACAACACACACCACACACACACACACACACACAACACACACCACACACACACAAAACACACACACACACACACACACACACACACACACACAAGGGATAGCCTAGTGGTTAGAACATTACGCTCGCAATCTGACGACCCGGGTTCGATTCCAGTTCAAGGGGATATATTCCCCCTGGAGTTAGCAACAGTGCAGACTCCACTCTCCCCAAAAGTCCTTCGGATGAAACTATAAACCGAGGTCCCGTGTGCAAACGCACGCAGAACATCTTGCGCACACGTTAAATCCTGTTCCGCTTTTCGTAATAGTAGGCCATTGTGTGCCGGTGGGAACAGATGACATAAATTACAAAACCGCATACACAGGGGGACTGGGAAAAAAAGCACATGAGTGCTTATTCCATTATCCTCGATAAAAAAATTAATAAATAAATAAACACACACACACACACACACACACACACACACACACACACACACACACCACACACACACCACACACACACACACAAACACACACACACACTACAAAGAACAGGTATTCTTTCACTCAATTACAGTCTGCATTTCAAGAAGTGTCTATGTATGTTAACGAGCGCTTTGATTTGTTGCTTTACAATATTCAGCGCTATATAAATTCCATACATCATTATTATTATTATGGACAATATGATAAACGGAAAAGCCCCAAAGAAAATTGTGAAAAATGTTTCTCTTGATAAAAACAGGCATACTCATAGACAGTTTTTGTACAGGCCCCATAATAATCTCTATAAATCAAGCTTTGTTTTTTTCAAGAACAGTGTGGAATAATCTACCCCCTTTTAAAAATCAGCTCCTTCGAAACAAACGTTTATATAAACTCTTGAAGAAACATCTGATGGACAAATTCTAAGTCCACTTTTTATACTTGAGGTTACATTACATCTGGCAGCTTTGTTGTTTTTATCCTAACCTTGTCATTTTGTATTTTCTTCATTTGTCTGAATGACTTGAGCTTATGTTGGTGTTGTGAATCTGGTTTATATTTTTTAAAAACCTTCATAATTATATTTTCATTCTTTTCAAAGTGTATCAGCATCATCTTTTAAGTGCTTTTATATGTCATTTTCTTGATCACTTTTGTGTGAGGGCAGGATGAAAAAAGGTTGCGTAAACTTAATCTATTACCCTCATATAAAGATCATTTTAACTTGACTTGTCATGACACACACACAAGAAACTTATCATCTATAACCATCCTTCCACTCAGGTACTTGATTTAATTAAGAAGGCTAACAAGTGTTTGACCAGAGGCTAGGTAAAAACATAAAGGTAAAGGAAATCCCATAACCTATGTGGTCGTAGGGGAGCGAGGCATCAGAGACCTCAGCTTCTCTAGGGGCCAGCATATGGCGGGGCGGCGCCCATCTTCTCTCGCTCAGCTGCTTTACCTTCCCTGACCCTAAAGAGGGCAGGTACCCATTTACAGCTGGGTGAACTGGGGAACTCTATCAGAAGCGTCAGGCGCACAAACTGTCACCCATCCCAAGTGGTAACCATGCTCGAAGTTGCTTAACATTAGCTGGGGGGGAAAGCGAGTGCTCTGACCACTGAGCTATCTATCCCGTTTAGTTATCCCTGCTGTCTTTTAAACTCTGTGAATGTATTCCTTATGAAGGATTATGTGTTTGTGTTACAGTGGATTATTGTTTCCTGCACATGAATACTGGACGTGTTGAGGATTCGTGAATGGTCAGCGGAGTACGAGCCCTTCATACAGGTAAATTCTGTCGTTGTTGTTTGTTGTTGGTTGTTTGTTTGTTGTTTCTTTCCCTCTCTGTCTCTGTATTTTTTCTGTCTGTCTGTTTGTTTGTTTTGTCTCTGTGTTTTGTTGTGTGTCTGTCTTTGTCTGTCTGCCTCTTTGTGTCTGTCTCTCTCTGTCTTTGTCTTATGTCTGTCTGTCTCCTTCTCTGCTGCTCTCTTCTGTTTCTATCTGTCTGTCTCTTTCTGTCGCTTTGTCTGTCTGTCTCTCTCCCTGTGGCTCCATATCTTCGTCTGACTGTCTTGTCTGCCTGTCCCCTTCTTTGTCTCACTCTTCTGTCTGTCTGTCTGTCTGAGTCTGTGTCTCTGTCTCGTCTGTTCGAAATGTCTGTCTGTCTGTCTGTCTGTTCTGTCTTCTCTGTCCTCGTCTCTCTCTCTCTCTCTCTCTCTCTCGCTCTTCCGCTCCTCCTCTCCCCTTTTCCCCTCTCTCTCCCTCTCTCTCCTCTTTCCCCTTACAAAAAAGTTTTTTTGAAATGTTTTCTGCTTTAAAATCATCAAAGGTTATCAACAAAGGAAAGGAGGGAGAAAACAAAGAAAAGAGATGAAAAAAAGGAGGGAGGGAAGGGGAAAAAAAGGGAAAGGGGAAGGAGGGAGAGAGGAGAGGGGGAAAGGAGAGAGAGAGGAGAGAGGAGGAGAGGGGTGGAGAGGAAGAGAGAGGGGAGAGAGGAGAGGAAAGGAGAGGAGAGAGAGGGAGGAGGAGAAAAGGAGAGAGAGGAGAGAGGAGAGAGGGGGGGGAAAAAAAAAGGGGGGGGGGGGAAGAACTGAATTCGAACTCGAACTCGAAGTTTTAAGAGGAAAATTAAATAACCCAGGGGCTTTTTTACCCATTTTCCTCAAAAAAAAACAAAAAAAAACAAAAGGATGAAAAATGCATAGCATATTACAATAAAGCTGAAAAAAAATTCATTTTGTTATACTTGCAATCAACTACTACATTAACATTAGTTATATACAAAACAGCCAATCAAAAAAATTGATAATTTCATGTTATACACCAAAATTTCCCCCACACTAAAGATTTATTTACCCTCTATCATCACTTCGCACTCCCGCATTTCAACAAAACCAAACGAAGCAATCAGCCCAACTTTTGTTAAATTGAGACGAAAATGGAAACGACCATTTTCATCAGTTATTGGAAAGAAAATAAATGATGTAAAAACCCTCATCCCCAGTCACAGTTTTTAAAAAATACACACACCACCCCAAACCCCCACACACACCACCACGCCCACAACACCACCGCACGGGACGCACACAACACACACACCCCCGCACCACCACACAAAACACCCACACCCAAACCCCAAAAACGCACGCCACAACACACACCCCAAACCACACACACGGGCCCCAAAAAACCCCAAAACCCCACGCACGCACGCAACCCCGTACGGACACAAAAGTCACACACACATTCAAGGCACAAACAATACCATGCACATGAATCAAATCAATACCCCCTTCCAATTTTAAAAAATATCATCCAAAAAGACATACTCACAAAACCAAATTTTTAAAAGTTAAAAAACAAGCCAAATACACATGTCAATGCCATAAAGAGCAAAGAACTAGGTTAAGAAAAAACACAAAAAAACCCCCAACAAAACCCCCCCCCCCCCCTTCCCCCCCCCCCCACTTTTTTTTTCGCCTCCGCCCCCTGGCCCTTCCCCTTCGCCCCCTCCCTGCCTTTTTATTCTTTCCCCTTTAAAATTATCCTTCCTTGCCTACTCAATCCAATTTTCTCTTTAAATTAAAACGCACGCCCCCCTGTCTGCCAAAAAGGCAAAAAAATTTTTAAAACAAACCTTTTTCCCCCGCCCCCCCTTCTCTCTTTTTCTTTTTCCTTTTATAAACCATCAAGTCGACATTCTAATCACAAATCCAAATCATTCTTAACAGAAACAAATGCCCCCATACCCATTCGCCAAAACGATATTTCTTACGCCAGTTCAAACGCAGAGAGAGAGAGAGAGAGAGAGAAGAGAGGAGAAGAGAGAGGAGAGAGAGAGAGAGAGAGAAGAGAGAGAGAGAAGAGAGAGAGAGAGAGAGAGGGGAGAGAGGAGGTGAAGAGAGAGAGAGAGAGAGAGGGAGAAGAGGAAAGAGAAGAGAGAGAGAGAGAGAGAGAGAGAGAGAGAGAGAGAGAGTAAATAATTTAATGTAAAACGTCAACATTGATTTTAATACTTAATAAGTAGTAGGGGATGAGAGCGAGAGAGCAATGACACCATCAATATGTTTTCTATTTAAAAAAAAACACACACCAAAATTGATGATGATTCTTAATAAGTAGCAAGGGGGAAGAGATAGATAGATAGACAGACAGACAGATAGACAGACAGACAGATAGATAGATAGAGAGAGATTGCAATGATCTCAATATCTTTTATATAAAAAGTCAAAAGTGATAATGTACTTAAGATGTAGTAAGGGGAGAAGAGAGGGAGGGATAGAGAAAAAGAGAGAGTGAGAGAGAGAGGAGAGAGAGAAGAGAGATGAGAGAGAGAGAGAAGAGAGAGAGAGAGTGCATATGAATGATCATCATATTCTATATAAGTTTTTTTATATAAAAAGTCAAAACTGATTACAATACTAAAAAGTCGCCGAGAGAGGTGAGAGAGAGAAGAGAGAAAGAGAGAAAGAGAGAGAGAGAGAGAGAGAGAGAGGAGAGAGAGAGAGAGACAGAGAGAGAGAGAAAGAGAGAGAGAGAGAGAGAGAGAGAGAGAGAGAGAGAGAGAGAGAGAGAGAAGAAAGAGAGAGAAAGAGGGAGAGAGATTGAATGATACATCAATACTTTCATATAAAAAGTAAAAACTGGTACTTAGAATTAGTGAAGGGGGAGAGAGAGAGAGGAAGAGAGAGAGAGAGAGAGAGAGGAGAGAGGAGAGAGGAGGGAGAGAGAGAGAGAGAGAGAGAGAAGAACACTGAACACTGAACACTGAAAAGTTTTATTGTACTTCGGCCTTAGGCCACTATACAAAACATGTTTCGGGCAGGGGGTAGGTAAAGATCACAGCAGCAAGCGTTATATCCATTTGGCATTCAAGCATACAGAATCACACTTCTAGTCTTCTAGTTATCATAATCCCCATCATATTCTTCAGCATCTACATCACCATCGCTATTAGCATCTTCATTTTTTCTATAGCAGCATCTGCAGCAAAGAATATCAGCATAACCATCATTACTTTTCATCAATCTATGTCATCATCACAAACATCTTCCTCCTCGTTATCTACACTATCATCGTCTTCTTTGAACTGTATCATTATCATCATCACGCCCATCATCTTTAGTATCTACAATTATTGTCGTGATCGTTAATCTCAATCATCCACACACCACCCGCTTCAATAGACATTTTACAACATATACATCATTGCCAAGACCATCGTCCATCTTAAACATCTGTCATCATAATCACCATCACACCACATCCTCAAAATCTGCACCATCGTTACATCGTCACCTTCAATATCCCCACATCATTGTCACCATCCACACATCAACACTTTCAGCATATACATTAACACCACTTCAGCATTTCCATCATCAATCGCCACCAACTTTTATGAGCGGGTCATCAAACCCATGCTCATCAACATCACTGTTATCATCATCAATATCTGTATCATCGTACACCACCTTGTAGCATCTCCCTCATCCTTTTCTATTACAGGTTTCAGTGTCACATCATCATCGCCTTAATAATTTTGATTCCTACAATCGCATTGCCGTCACCATGTACAATATCCCCATCATCTCGTCACAATAGTTTTCACCATATCGCATCACCTCCATCGTCTTTTCAACATGAATACATCATCATCAATTAACATATTTTTTCAATATCTCCATGTCCACCACCATTACCTCAACATCCACATCACAACAGCACACCATCATCTTACAATCCACAACAATTTCTTCATCAGCCTTCACCCCTATATTATCAATCATCATCTTCATCTGAACAACCACATCACCACCATCATCAACTCAACATCTAACATCATCACCACCAACATACTCAACATCCACAACACCCGCCACCATCATACTCAATACATACATCACCACCACCACCATCCAACTCAAAATCTACATCACCACCACCCATCATCCTCATTAACTACAATCACCACCACCCTCATCCTCAATATATAACATCACCACCACCACCTACCAAAATCTAAACATCACCACCCACATCATCCTCAACATCACATGACCATCGTCCTCACATCCACATCACCACTACCAAACGTCTCATCAACTACATCATCACCGACCATCGTCCCTATCAACATCCATAACGTCAAGCACCACAACACCGCAACCACTACGCCCACCATCATCATCAGTTACTAACTGATCAGAAGACAATTTCGACGTACAGACAGTTGATATAAGATGTTTCATGATAAAGCTTATTATTATTCATCGGAGAAAAGAACCCCCCTCTCCCCCCCCCTACAAAAAAAACCAAAAAACTTCGCTATCATCATACAATTGTCACAAGACTGTAAACTAAAGAACAAGGGCTTATTTGGTGCTCTAATTCATAAACAAAATT
This sequence comes from Rapana venosa, assembly GCA_028751875.1. Classification (NCBI taxonomy): domain Eukaryota; kingdom Metazoa; phylum Mollusca; class Gastropoda; order Neogastropoda; family Muricidae; genus Rapana; species Rapana venosa. The sequence goes on from CM054160.1 coordinate 5,310,340, forward strand.
TATTACCTTAACATCATATTCTCTGTAATCGTCAAGTTACAACAACTCATTTGTAAACATTCAGCAAAGTTTAATCCAAATAACAAACTCAGATGATAATTTCTTTCGTCTGTTGGGCTGAATGGAAGACATACCGGTAAAACACAATGCATCTGGTGAGGTTTGCTACTGCAACAACACATGTAAAGGAATTTCAGCTGAATCACGCGGAAGGAACTTTAGCTCTGAGATCAAATACAAGGGACGTCAAAACAAAAATGCATTTCGTTTTCAGTTATTGCTTACAAAAGGACAGGTATTATCTTGTATAGAATCACTAATATCGCTGTATATTGCATTTAGAGGCAGAACGTTAATCTAACTTGAAAATGGCCACCCAGAAGCAATAAGTATCAACATCGTTATAATAATTTTCACTTTCAAAAATCATTTGAAGGATCTAAAAATTTTTCATATCTATAACGATCTCTAACGTAGAATCATTCTTGAATAGAAATGTCCAATAAGTCGCTGTTTAAATTGACCCAAGAACGCTTTGAAATCCTCCAACAACTTTGTTGCAAACCAAACAAATGAAAACCCGTCTCGCATGAAATTTCCACTGATTTTAAAGATACCCTGCATCTTTTCGCAAATCCTAATCTAGTTCAAGAAGCATCTCGAGGCTTTAATGAGTAATCCTTCATTTTCCACTGAAGAGTCCTGAACCAATACCATAAGACAGAAACACAAGAATTTATATATAAAAGGAACCTTCCATATACACCATAAACATCTTATCTGACTGGGACACCTAAAAATCTTTTGCACGCTACAATGACTTTCTCTAAAATGATCTAACTTACTCAACCCCCAAATTTCAGACTAATACATTAAAACAGATTGTATTTTAGCAAAAATATTTTTATAAATAGGTGTAAGCACGTCATTTCTTTGTATTACTGGAAGGCTCTATTTAATTGAGCAGCTGCCTTTTTTGCCTTAATTACCAAATGTTCAGTGCCTTTCTTCGTACTAGCCATTCGTTGTGAATTAAACCCTAAATAACATATAATTATTCACGACATCTAGCTTTCTGTCACCAAATACCCATTGCTACACGATCGTCCTAAAGGCCCCCCTTTCTGAAAACCATAATTTTTGTTTTTTCATCATTTACGTTTAAACTTCAGACTTCCACAACATCTATTAACACCATTTAGCTGGTTTTGTAATCCATGGTGCACTTGTATGACAAGAGAGCCACATCATCATCAAAAAGCAGTAACAAATAATTTCCATAAACTCTGGCAAAATCTGATGCCATGTTTACCTTCATCAATTCATATGGTCCAGATAGCTGATTTAAGAATATAGAAAACAATGTGGTGCTAACACGCAGCCTTGCCGTACTTCCGAAGGACAGTCAAACAATTCTGTGGACTCGATTATTGCACGCACAACAATGACAACAGTGAACAATACATGATTTTAACACACAAATGTCCATAAACCTACCTTTTAACACAGCAAAAAGCCTGAATCCTTAGCAAAAAACATAACTAATTCTCAGCATTTTGGCGTAAGGTTAGAAATCATGGATTGGCATACTCCTGAAGAGTATTCAATAACATTAGTACTGATGAATTGGTTACTCATTTTAAAGAACTATTTCAGAGCCGCGACGGAAATATTGATATAAAGTATTACAGAGATCTATTGGAAGACACTGACATACTTTAAATAGGACATATCCGAAACAGAAAGTCACAGAAGCAAAATTCGTAAACTAGAAACAAAGAAAAGCAAGTTGAATAGATGCATAATACGGCTGAAATGTTAAAGGTGGGTAGTGCCGATGTGTCATCGTTTTCTAGTTAAGATGTTTATTGTTTTATTTTTTCATCTGGTATAATAACCCAAAAGAGTGGTCAAGAGCAATGGATTATTTCCAATTCATGAAAAAGGAAAGTCGTGATAACATACACCGATAATTATAGGGGTGTATCATGTTTAAGTATCATTTCGCAAATTACTACGAACAATATTTGACACACGATTAATAACTAGTATAGAAAATAACAACATATTTTTGAAAGTCAGCGCAGTGTAATCGTAAAGGATATCCACTATCGACCAATATTTAACTTGTCTGCAGTTAATCAGAATTACTCAAAAAAAGGGAAGAAAACTTTATGTTGCTTTCGTGATTTCAGGAAAGCATTTGATTCTGTTCGACATGAAAAACTTTTGAATGTATGAAAAAACAAGGAGAGAGAGATAATATATATATATGTGGGGGAGATGCACTGTTTGTCCTATTAGTTTTTATGTATATAACAAACCAACATTGGAGTAAGTGCAGGGCTGGTCTACTCTCACCCACTCTTTTCAACATCTTCATTGAGAGAAACCTGCTGGTGCACTGGAACATCATGAAGGATCAGTCCAGCATTGGTGCAAACGAACACAAACCTCCGCTTCGCAGATGACATTGATGGAATAGCAGATCAGAAAAAAGCTTGCGCAGCCTAACAGAACACCTGAATACGGCCTATCCAAAACATACGGCATGGAAATCAGTGGCAAGAGAAGACCAAACTGATGACTAATAACACCAACGGCATTAGCACTGATATCAGGGTTAATGACCCAGAAGCTGGAAAAGTTCAAAAGCTCAAGTTACCTGGGAGCCATTGTATCAACCAGGGATCCAAGCCAGAAGTAGTATGTGCAGGAATGCACAGACATAACAGCACTGTCAAAACTTAACACCATCTGGAGATAAAACAAAATATCTCATTTATCTCCAAGATCAGACGAAAAAATATAATGCCTCCCTTGTCATATCCATATTTCAGTATGCCTGTGAAAATCATGGACCCTGGACTGCAGATTTGCCAGAGAAGAGTACTGGCGGTGAAAAGAATGATAAGATTTCGGAGACTCCTTGGCATCTCCAACAAAAGACCACATAGCAAACGAAGCGGTGCATAACAGAAATCCAGCAAAACCATTGGACCCTATGAGAACCGTTCTTAACGAATCTGAAAAAAGCGTAAAAACTAAATGGTATGGGCATGTAACAAGATCCAAAGAACTTGCAAAGAGAATTTTACAAGGCACTGACCAAGGAGGAGAAGAAGAAGGCAGAAAAAGGAAGAGCTGGGAGGATAACATCAGCCGAATGGACAGCCTAGACCTCAACAAAACCCTGAGAAGGCAGAACAGAGAGAGGAATGGAGGAACTGGTTTTTGAAGACTATTGAGGGTGCCCCCAACGTCGTCAGACAACGGGACAGATAAGATAGATAGATCGATAGCTGATAGATAGATAGATAGAAAGATAGATAGATAGATAGATAGAAAGATAGATAAAGCCAAAATTGATTACGATACTTTAGAAGTAGTACCCCCGGGAGGGGGGGGCAGAGAGAGAGAAGAGAGAGAGAGAGAGAGAGACAGACGACAGACAGTGCACAAAAAAGACACACAGAGAAAAGACGAACAGACAGATAAACATACAGGCAACAGAGAACAAGATTGCTACAGCATGTTTTTTCAATAAAACCTAAAAATTGCGATTGTAATATTTAAGCGCTAGTACAAGAGGAGAGAGAGAGAGAGGAAAGAGAGAGAGAGAAGAGAGAGAGAGGAGAGAGAGAGAGCGAGAGAGAGAGAAGAGAGAAGGATAGAGAGAGAGAAGGGACAGAACCTGGAATTCGAACTCAACTCGAATGTTTTAATGAGGATAATTGATTAGCTCAGGGGCTACTTTACACCAGGTCCACAAGAAAAAAAACCGAAAAAAAACCAAAAGGCAAACAAAACTGAAGACAATGCATACATATACACCATGAAGGCTTGACAAAAAAAAACTTTAAACACTTAGTTAAACTTTGCCAATCAACCTAAAAAACTAAAACACCTTAACATCAGGTATAGATACTAAACAGCCAATCAAAACAAACTGACTGATTTCATGTGTATACAACCCCCCCCAAAAAATCGCAAAAAAAAAAATTTTTTTTCCCCCCCACTCATAAAGATTCATTCCACACTTCCACCATTTACTCTCGCCTCACTCATGATTCAACGACCAAACGAGCAATCAGCCCTCCTTTTTTTTAAATCAGAGACGAAAATGGAAACGACTCATCTTATATCAGTTATTGCAATGAAAGTAAATGATGTAACAACCTCTCTTTCCACAGTCATCAGTTTACCAAAACACACACACACACACACATCACACACACACACACACACACACACACACACACACACACACACACACACACAACACACACACACACAACACACTACACACACACACACACACTACATAATATGTGAGATAGCCTTGTCTCTGTTGCAATCCCCGGCTTTCTCTTTTTTGTAAATTTTGTTCGTGGGAATCTACATTTTGCTTGTTCACAGCTGCCGTTACAAGTATATCAAAATTGTTGTTTCCAACATTAGAGTATTTACCATTGTGTGGGTTTTTGTTAATTTATGTAGTTTATGCCATGTTTTTTGCAACATACAATTTTATATAGATTGGTAAATATCTTTTAATGAGCATTCATACCACACGTATCTTTCTACTTAAAAGCCCTTATCTCATTAAGTTCCCCCCCCCCCCAATCCCCCCCTGCCCCATCCATCGTCTAATATCACTTAAGTGAACAGACGTAAAATAGAAGACACGTCACACACACACACACCACCACACACACACACACTCACACACATCAAACAAACACACCACAAACACACACCACACACACACACACACACACATACACACACACACAAACGCACGCAACGTACGGACACAAAAACGCACACACACATACATGCAGGCACAAACAACTCACATAAAAGTGCAACAAAAATCAAAACAATACACATTCCAATTAATATATATCAACCAAAAATAGACACTACTCCACAAATCCAATTTTTATACTTTAAACAGAACAAAACGCAAGCGCAACCATACACCATGTCAATGCCATAAAGAGCAAACAAACATAGTTCAAGATAATAAAAAAAATCCACTCTCAGTCATGCACGCGCGCGCGCGCGCGCGCACGCACACACACACATGTATTCATATTCATATGAATAATTAAACCATCCAAGTCCCCCCAAAAACCATTCTCATCACAAATCCAAATTATCTAACAGAAAAATAAAAGCACCCCTACACCATTTTCATTACCATAAAAAAAGGGGAAGCAAAAAAGACACATGAAAGTTCAGAGATAATCAGAAATCAATGCATCAATAAACACTCGTACGTGCGGGTACAACTCTCACAAACGCGCAATGAAAACGTCTCATGCAACAGCGACACCGCACGCACACTCCAAAACACAAACATTGACATAATACACCAAAAAATAAGCAATTAATTCCAGTACCTATATAGATATAGAAATTCAATAATCTACATGATGATATTCAAACCTTTAACCTTTTCAATGACATAAGAGAAAACACACTGAAGTACAATACACACAATATGTCCACACACACACACACAACACACACACACACACACACACACACACACACAGCACACACACACACACTCACACACACACACACACACACACACACACACAAACACACACACACCACAGCACACACACAACCACACCCACACACACACACACAACACACACTCAAATCACTATCAAAGCCATTCATCAAGCAACAACCAGCTATGAACAAAAAAAATTAGTATAAGTAAAATAAGGGGGGGGGGGGGGGGGGGGGGGGGGGGGGGCATACATAATCATGATATAAACAAATGACAACGTACACATTAAATATTCAGTAACATTTCAAATAAATATATTATGATAAGCTTTTTGAATGAAGACAGACTGCATTTCTGTTTTAAATTAATCGAAGTAATTCTATTCTTATTTACCTGTATAGACGAGGGATGACTTGTAAAGATCAGTTCTTGGACGAGGGATACAATAGTACTTTACCCGAAAACAGAGACAGAGATAAACAAACAGACAGACAGAGACAGATAGAGACAGACAGACAGACAGACAGACAGACAGACGGACAGAGACAACAAAACAGACAGAGACAACAGAGCCCTTGCCACACACAGGGAAATAGGAGAAAGACTCAGCACAGTCGTGTCAGCTTCACTGTTTATTGCAAAATACTAATATCGCTTAAGCAATCCCGCAAAAGCAGGAATCAATCCCGCTATCATTTTAGAAAAAGGACAAAGCATCCAGCACCAAAACATCCGACATGAGGAAAAGGAGAAGGCACTACAAGCCCTTGTCCTGTAGGCTTGGGGAGTGGGGGGTAGTCCGGGGGGAGGGGTTCAGGGGGGGGGGGGGGGGGGGGAGGGGGGGGGGGGGGGGGGGGGGGGGGGGGGGGGGGGGGGGGGGGGGGGGGGGAGGTGGGGGGGGGGGGGGGGGGGGGGGGGGGGGGGGGGGGGGAGGGGGGGGGGGGGGGGGAGGGAGGGGGGGGGGGGGGGGGGGGGGGGAGAGGGGGGGAGGGGGGGGGGGGGGGGGGGGGGAGGGGGGGGGGGGGGGGGGGGGGGGGGGGAGGGGGGGGGGGGGGGTGGGGGGGGGGGGGGGGGGGGGGGAAAGGGGTTGTCAGGGGGACGGGGTGTCTGTAAATTATCGTTTCCTGTGTATTGTTTCTCTTTTGTTCGCTATGTAATATAGCGGCGGGCAAGTCCCGCAAAGGTTGGAATCAATCTTGTTAAATGATTACTACTAGTGTTTGTTGTCGTGTTTTTTTTTATAAAATTATATGTTTTTCAATTATTCGTTTTGATACTGTTTTGTTTGTTATTCTTGTTATATTTTAGTAAATGTTTTGTTGTTGTTGTTTGTTTTTGCTTTTTGTTTTGCTTCTTTTTTTTTGGGGGGGAGGGCGTGTTTTGTCATTCTATTGTGTTTTGTGGGTGTTTTTGGGTTTTTTTTTTAATCCTATAATACATAATAGTGTGATTGCAACTTTTGTGCTGATTGTAATTTAATTTTTTAAAACGGGTTTCGGGGGAAATAGAAACTTATTTTTTCTTTGGGGGGTTGTTCCGGGGGGTATTTAGGGGGGAACGTAATGTCAGAGTTTAACCCTTGAATCTTTGCTAGCATGACTGACGGAAAGACAAGACATTGAACTCAACATAATAAAGATAGCTTATGTAGCTGTTCGTTTTATTATTGAAGTTTTTCTTGATTGTGACGTGATTGTGTACGTTTTTAGAGGTAAATTTATCTTCTCCGAATATAATGAAGTGCTAAGCCTGCTTGCTTCTGACTCGGGGGGCAGGACGTGGGGTCGGTAGTTCGTTTCTTGTTGCAGTCGTTTTGAAGTCCAGTTGATCACTTAGATCTACTGTGCCTGTTCGGTGCTCTTGCAATTTCATTTTCTTTCGAGATTTCGCTCTTTTTCTTCTTCCTTTTTTTAAAATAATGCTTCAAGTTCTGTTTCATTCTTCTTCTTTTTTTTTTGCTTCATCTTCTTCATTCATGTTTCTTTGTGTTCTTCTTCTACCTTGTCTTTTCTTGGAGGGTTTTGGGTGCGTTGGGGTGTTTTTTATCTTATTCGTTCTGTTTTGTTTTCTTTATCGCTTTTTCTTCCTTCATTCTTCTTCTCTTCATTTCTCTTCTTCTTCTTTTCTTCTTTCTTTCTTCTTCTTCTTCTTCTTCTTTTCTTTTCTTCTTCTTCTTTAATTCTTCTTATCTTCTTCTTCTTTTTCTTCTTCGTTCTTTTTCTTCTTCTTCTTCTTCTTCTTCTTCTTCTTTCTTCGTTCTTCTTCTTCTATCTTCTTCTTCGCTTCTTCTTCTCATTCTTCTTCTCGTTCTTCTTCTATTCTAATTTTGCCTTTCTTCTTCTTCTTCTTCTTCTATCTTTCGTTCGTTCTTCTTCTTCTTCTTCTTCTTCTTTTCTTCTTCTTTTCTCTTCTTCTTCTCTCTTCTTCTTCTTCTTCTTCTTCGAATTCTTCTCTTCTTCTTCGTCTTCTTTCTTCTTCTCTCTTCTTCTTCTTCTCTTCTGCAATTCTTCTTCTTCTTCTTCTTCTTCTTCTTCTTCTTCTTCTCTTCTCTCTCTCTCCTCTCTTCTCCTTCCTCTCTCCTCCCTCCTCCTCCTCCTCTCGCAATTCTTGTTCACAGTTCCTTGCAGCTCTTCCTTTTCTTTAGTACTCTTCACTTTCCTCTTTGTCATCTTCTTTCTCCCCCCCCCTCCCCCCTCCTTCCCCGTTTCTTGTCCATGTCTCCCTCTCCCTTCATCATTTATTCACTTGTTCTTCCATTTTTTCCAACGATGCCTTTTTTCCCCATTCTTAATGTGTCTTTTAAAAATTTGTTTCTTTTTGTTGGAGGTTGTAGGGTTTGTGTTTTTGCATTTGTTTTCGGACAATATCTACCATTTTTTGTCTTGGTTTTAATATTTGCCATTATTTCGTTCAGGTTTTTGTACCCGGTGTAGCGTTGTGTGTTTTTGATAATGACTGTCATATTCAAAGCAGAGGCGTTGTTTTATCTTTCTTTCGCTTCGATACATTTTTGTCGGTGTCTATTTTGGGTAGCTTGATTGACAGCTGTAATCCTCTTAAGGAAACATGGGAAAGTTTCTAAGATGCTTCTTCTTAGGGATTTACTGCCGAGGTCGTCATCGTCATTAGCGTTGTCGTCATGATGATCGTCGTCATCGTCGATTTTGTCGTCATCGTAGTCCCAGTCAACAGTGTTGTCTGCGTCATCATCATCATCATCATTATTATCATCATCTTGCTGTCTTTTTATGTATGTATAAATCAGAAAACTACATATTATTATTATTATATATATATATATATATTAGAAAATAGATACAAGAAATATTATATATTGTTTCAGTCTTCTCTCTGTGTCCTGTCTGTCTGTCTGTCTGTGTCTAGTACTCGTCGATCTTTGTTCCTGTGTGCTGTCTGTGTCTGTCTGTCTCTGCTCTTCTGCTCTCTCTCTCTCCTCTCCTTCTCCTCTCTCTCTCTTCTCCCTCCTCCCCATCTCTCTCTCCATTCTCTCCTCTCTTTCCTCCATTCTCACTGCGTACGTCTGTCTGTCTCCTCTATCTGTCTGTCTTTCAGTTTGTCTGTCTGTCTGTCTGTTTCACCCCTCTCTCCCTTTCTCTCTCTCTCTCTTCTCTCTCTCTCTCTCTTCTCTTCTCTCTTATTCTTCTCTCATCTCTCATCTTCTCATCTCGTCCTCTCCCCTCTCTCTCTCCTCTTCTCTCTCCTCTTCTCTCTCTCTCTCTCTCTCTCTCCCTCCCCCCCCTCCCCAACTTTATGAATGAATTTTCTACGTCTGCGTTTTCTGCCTGCCCTTCCTCAAATCCCCACCCTGTGTGTATGCGTGTGCGTGCGCGCGCGTGCGGTGTGTGTATGTTGTATGCGTTTGTTGTGACTCATGTGTGCGCGTGCGTGTGTGTATGTGTGTATGCGTTTGTTTTGTGATGCGCTGCGTCGCGTGCTATGTGTGTGTTATGTGGGGGGTGTGTGCACTCTCCGCGGTGAAGTGGCGTTCGCGTTGTTTTTGTTGTGGAACAAGTGGAAAAAACAACAAAAAAGGGGTAGAAAAGAGGGGGGAATTCCCAAACAGAATTTCCAGAAGGTGGGGGGAACTTATTACCTATTTTTCTATCTAAAAATAAAAATTCCCCAATCGGGATGTGGTGGGGGGGGGGGGGTCAGTATAAATAGCATACCCCTTCTGGAAATTATGTGCAAAGAATTTCCCTCTTTTCTATCCCTCTCATTGTTTCTGCCTTGTTCCTTTTCTTCATGTCATCCCCTTGTCTATACTTTTCCTTCTTGGTCCATTCTCCTGCCTTTTTTCCAGAAAGGCTTAAAAGAAAACAGTTCTCATCCCATGCTGAAGTGGATGTGCGGGACCCGATTTTGACAGACGCTTGACGGCAGCACAACGCATTCTTGCTCATATGACAGACAGTAGTTTGCTGTCCGAGCTTTTATGAGGAAGAAGGAAAAAAAAATATAAAGCATTCGAGGGTAGATTATTCATGAAGGTATTTCCTAATCGTTTTTGGTTTGATTCTGCTGAGAAAGCAAAAATTTTTGCCAGTCCCTCAAGACGTATGAAGACAAAAAAGTTCTTTGAGAACTAACCCAGTAACTTGATTCGTTAAAGACAAATGCAGCCGATGCAATCTCGTCCTTTATTTCTCGTTGACCGTTACCGTAAGTCCTGGAACAGGTCACTTCATGCCGTTGAGACCGTTTATTGATACATGGTCCATACGTTCTTAGATGTTGCTCAGACTACGAAGTTGCTCTTGATGCAGCACCGACGACGATGTTGCTCATGATGCTAGCTCACCGATGACGTTGCTCTGGAAACTGCTCCGAAGACGTTGCTCTTGATACCAACTCCAATGAACTTCTTCATACTGGTCCGATTGCGTTGCAATATTATTGCGAGGATGTTGCTCGTGATGCGCTCCGACAACCGAAGTTGCTCTTGATACTGCCCGACGACGATTTATGCGCTTGATGCTGCTCCGAGAACTATGTTGCGGCTTGAATGCTGCTCCGACGACGATGTTGTCGCTGCTCCGACGACGATGTTGCGCTGATGCTGCTCCGACGACGATGTGCGCTTGATGCTGCTCCGACGATGTATGGGCTTGATTCTTCTCTGACGACGATGCACCGACGATGTTGCGCTTGATTATGCACCACGATGTTGCGCTTGATACTGCCTTGCCGATGATGTTTGCGCTTGATGCGCTCCGATGGCGTTGCAAGATGTTGCGACTATTTTGTGCTTGATGCTGCTCCGCTGAACGATGTTGCTCTTGATGCTGCTCCGGCGACGATGTTGCGCTGCTCCGACGGCGATCTTGCTCTTGATGGTGCTCTGATGGCGTTGCAAGATTTGCAACGATGTTGCGCTTGATGCTGCTCCGACGACAATGCTCCGACGGTGTTGCGCTTGATGCTGCTCCGACGACGATGTTGCGCTTGATGCTGCTTCGACGACGATGCTCCGATGATGTTGCGCTTGATGCTGCTCCGACGATGTTGCGCTTGATACTGCTCCGACGACGATGCTCTGACGATGTTGCGCTTGATACTGCTCCGACGACGATGCTTCGACGATGTTGCGCTTGATGCTGCTCCGACGACGACGACGTTGCTCCGACGATGTTGCGCTTGTTGCTGCTCCGATGATGTTGCGCTTGATGCTGCTCCGACGATGTTGCGCTTGATGCTGCTCCGACGATGTTGCGCTTGATGCTGCTCCGACGATGTTGCGCTTGATGCTGCTCCGACGATGTTGCGCTTGATGCTGCTTCGACGACGATGCTCCGATGATGTTGCGCTTGATGCTGCTCCGACGATGTTGCGCTTGATGCTGCTCCGACGATGTTGCGCTTGATGCTGCTTCGACGACGATGCTCCGATGATGTTGCGCTTGGTGCTGCTCCGGCGACGTTGCTCCCGACGATGTGCCTGGTGCTCTGCACCGAACGACTATGTGCGCTGATACTGCTTCCGATGATGTGCCGTAACTGATACTTCTCCGAGGCATTGTTCTTGATACTGCTCTGATGACGTTGTTCTGATGCTGTATCCGACATGTTGCGCATGATGCTGCTCGACGATGTAGCTCTTAATGCTGCTTGCCGACGTTGCGCTTGAAAAATGTTGCTGCTTGACGACGAATGGCACCGATGATGTTGCCTTGGTTGCTGCTGCTCCGACGATGTTCGCTTGATGCAGCTCCGACGACGATGCTCCGACGATGTTGCGCTGATGCTGCTTCGACGACCGAAGCTCCCGATGATGTTGTGCTTGATGCTGCTCCGACGATGTTGCGCTTGATGCTGCATTTGACGAGACGATGCTCCGACGATGTAGCGCTAAGATGCTGCTCCGGCGACGATGCCCGAAACGATGTTGCGCCTGAATGCTGCTTCCGGGACGTGGCTCCGATGATGTTTGCGCTTTGGCTTAGCTCCGAACGATGTTGCCGCTTGATGCTGCTCCGGCCGACGTTGCTCCGACGATGTTGCGCTTGATACTGCTTCCGATGATGTTTGCGCTTGATAACTTCTTCCGGCCACGATGTTTGCGACGATGTTGCGTTTTTGATAACGCTCCGATGGCATTGTTCCTTGATACGCACGTCCGAAGAAGATTGTTCTTGAAACTGCTTCGAATGACGTTGTTCATGACACTGCTCCGTGACGTTGCGCTGCTACTGCTCCGACGACGATGTTCTGATGCAGCTCCGACGAAGTTCCATTGAATGCTGCTTCCGACGATGTTGCGCTTGATACTTCTCCGACGACGATGTTTCTCTTGATGCGCTCCGAACGATGTTGCGCTGATACTGCTCCGCCGAACGATGTAGCCTTGATGCTGCTTCTGATGATGTTGCGGTGGCTAGGTACTTACTGCTTTGAACGAGACTCTTGGGTAACTTGCTCGACGTTTATGCTGGCTCTTGATGCGTTGATGCTAGCTCTTGATGCGTTGATTCTAGCTCTTGAGCGTTGATTGCTAGCTCCTCGATGCGTTGAATCAGCTCTTGATGTGTTGATGCTACCTTGATGCGTTGATGCCTAGCTCTTTATGCTTTGATGTTAGCCTCTTGAAACAGTTGAGAGCACACAAGCCCAGAACTGAGATATCGTATCCCCATTACAACTGTCGACACCAATGCCTGACTTCTGAGGAATCAGAGCAAGAATAAGAGACCCAGAAAGTAGTGAAAGTGTTTTGAAGACAATGTTTTGGGGGGTGTGAGGTGTCCCCTTCCCCTAAATTGGTCTGAGTGTTTGAAGAATAAAGGAGAAAACAACGTACAAGGGTTGGTGAAAATGTCGGCGGGGCGGGTGTCTCGTCGCATCTAGTCCCTAAAGTGATGCAGAGATGGGAGGCTCATAAATAACGCACTCTGTTACCATAAGCCCCCAAACTCCTACTACATACTACGCGGTTCAATCAGTATAAACAAAGGACGGCCATGGATTGTTCTACATCCCGGGCATCGTAACCAGGAGTATTGCACCAGGACATCCCATCAGGTATTCGGTGAAGCACTTTCTCTTATATCCCATTCCTAAACCCTTCAATACCCATACTATATGAACATCTGTCTACCGAGTCATGGGGATCTTGGACAATGCCGGGTCAATGCGCTCCAACATCGTGCCGGGCGTCTCGTGATCTCTGGTGAGAAGGGGTGATATCACAGGTGAATGATCTGGGACAATGACCATGATGGAGTCTCCATGATCTCTGGTAGAAGGGAGATGATCACTGGTGAAGATCTGGTGACAAAGACCAGAATGGCGGTCTCCATGATCTCTGTTAGGAGGGTGATGATCACTGGTGAAGATCAGGTACAAAGAACATGAAATGGCGTCTTCCATGATCTCTGGTGAGAGAGGTGATGATCACTTGGTGGAAGATCTGGTGACAAACAACCAATGAATTGGGTCTCCATGATCACTCTGGTGATGAGGTAACGACATCGGCGAAGTTCTGCCGACAAAGAACCATGAACAGAATTATCATTACATAGTCTACAGTAAACTTTTTTCAACCCCAAAATAAAATCAGCGACAAAAAAGGAGCGGGATAACCTTAGTGGGATCCAAGTTCTGCGCTGTGATCTGACGGCCCAGGTTCGAGCCACCACAGAGGTGCCTGATTGAGGGACGTTTTTCCCTTTTATTTCAACATCAGTACCTATTCCACCAGCCAAGGTTAATGCAGCATCGAGCGTGGATACCAGTTTGGATGGGTACCGTTGCGTGGCCTTGGCTTCAATACAGTCCCCGCGTTTCACCAGACTGTAAATGGGTACATGCCATCCTTATGTCAGGGAAGGTAAAGAGCGAGGGAGAGGAGATGGTCGCCGCCCACAATATTCTGGGACCCTGGAGAAGTGAGGTCACTGACGCTTCGCTCTACCTACGACCATTATAGGTTATGTGGACACCTATATACCTTTACCTTACCTACTCCACTACCCGAAAAATCCCTTGTTCCGTGTGCGAACACAACGCAGATCATCCTTGCGCAGGACATTAAAACTTGTTTATTCCTTTCAAACAGAATAGGCGTATTCCTGCAGGTAGGGATGGAATGACAACCTCAAAACACATGCACATGGTGATCTTTACACAACATCCCTGAATCAAATGCGGCTGCCTTAATGGTGCGCACAAATGGTCGCAACGCAAATCTCACCAACTTCGGAACTTCACTTTCCGAGGAACGAAAAAAAAATACCGCATGATTTTCATAGACCGAGTTACGGTAAATTTTAACCCATAGAAAACAATCCTCGTAAGACGGTGCAAACCAAGGCCCCGAACCAGTGTTAATGAAATCCCCTCACGATTCGAAGTTCCAGTCGCTTCTAACCACTGAGCTCGGCCCCCCCCCCCCCCCCCCCCCCCAAAGTTTTATCTCTCAGAAACACGCATGCACACTAGTCTCGCGCTTAGACATCAGCCCCGAAGTCAGAATGCGGCTGCCTTAACGGTGGGCAAAAACGGTGGCATACTCAACAATCTCACCTTTGGTGAACACTCGGAGCGTAGGCGGAGAAACGAAACGAAAACAGTTTTTGGCTGCAGGTGAAAAATTCCTCTTATGTGGCTTGGCCAAGGGCCCCAACCTATGCAGTGAAATTACAAATATAAATAACCCTTATGACTTCGGTCGCTCTGAGCTCTGTCCTTCTCCCCTCCACCCCCCCCCCCCCCACCCAACCCCACCTAAACGGTTCTTCATAAAACATTTTCCGCAAAGTACGAAATCCGTTAGAGGAAACTGCAAACAAAAAGTATCACAAAGCTGCGCAACACTGTAACGTGAGCGTCAACAATTTTTAAACTAATATTGAACTGCATGACCCTGGGTGCGAATCTCTTCAAAAGCGGATTTGTCTCTGGAGTTAACATCAGTGCCCGACACCACTCTTTCCCTAAAAACCTTCGGATGAGACAATAAACCGATTCCCGTGTGCGAACGCACCAGAACGCAACTTGCCACGACTTTCAAAAACCCGTTCCTCCGCCTTTCGTAAGAGTAGGTCATTGTGGTGCCGTATGAACGGATGACAACATTTACCAAGGCTGAATACACACGGGGACTGGATGTTAACAATTGCGCGTGTGCTTTACTTATTCTATTATCCTCGAAATTAAAACAAATGAAAAATAAAAAGACTGATGAAGTACCTTTCGTCACATTAAAAGCGTTGAATAAATTCCGGTCCATGTTCTTTGTGATATATGGCATACATAACTCCGCTTGAAGGGGAGGTAGGGGGAGGCGGAAATAGCCTATTGGTTAAGCATTGCGCTTTGTCCGATGTTAAAGGCCGGGATCAAGTCTCCCCCGAAGAACGCTGTTTCAAGGGGATTCCTTCCATCAAGTCCACAGCAGTTTCCGACTCCCTCACCCCGAAAGTTCCGCGGATGCGACTATTAACGATAGTCCTGCGCGCGCACTTGCGCAGCAAAGCACACGCGTTAAAACCTGTTAAATCCATTCCAAAGAGTAGGGCCTTTATTTGCGCGGTAAGAATGGACGATTTGTTAAAACCATTGAGTCGCAGTGAAATGGATCCCGCCATTTTGAGTGACGCACTTCTTTTGGCTATATTAGAAAAATTTACAGACTTACACCAACATAATAATGACATACTCATTATATAATCTTGAAAAGTTTTATAATGTCTTCTTTTGAGATTGTTTCACGTTTTTTAATAGAGACTGTATTATTTTTTACACATTTTCCAAAATAATGTCACTGAATGCTGGAAAAATAAAAAGTTTTGAAAATTAGGGTTGGTTATCTTAAAGGCTTGAACAAGACATCAACTAGTCCCCATGAACCCAATGTGATGATTTTTCAACAAAGTAAACTTCCCAAAGCTGGCTGAATCCATGTGATTCACTTTTTGTACAACAGACTTTTTTTAAAGATCATTACACACACACATGGGGTGCCTGAAAATCCCAAAGATATCACTTGTTGACATTTCATTAAGAATATTGCCAAGCAGATAAAAACTAGGCAAGCTTAATGGTCAAAGAAAGCAATTGTGTTTAGAAAAATGATGCCATAGTAATTTCCCCCCGAGTTATAACCAATACTTTGTGTTTTAAAAAAAAATTTAAGTCTTGCCGAATCCATAAGCTTCGGCACGTCACAGTAAAGGAAAAAGAGCCGAATCTTAAGCTTCGGCACAACCTCAATGAGTAATTAAGAATGCACACGCGGAGTTGCGTTTATAATACATCATGTCCTGAATTTCTGATTGAGGCTAACTGAAGGGTAGCGAAAACGTCGCATACGCAAAAAATGTCATCATTGATGAACCTCGAACGGTAGTCGAGAAAGAAAAAAGAAAAATAAACTCCGCAAAATGAAATGAACAATTCCGAAAGATGTACAAGACAAAATAGTTCGACTATTCTGCTTACATCTGACATTCGAGCTGATCAAAGAAGTACCTATCTAAACATATAGTTTTCTTTCTGGATAACATCTCCGTTAAAAAAAAAGTACCAAAACTGTGGTCTAGTGCGTTGTTGTGTTTTGGTGTGTGTGTGTGTGTGTGTGTGTGAGTGTGTGTGTGTGTGTGTGAGAGAGAGAGAGATAGAGAGAGAGAGACAGACAGACAATCGAGTGGTGGATGTGTGTGTGATGTGTGCGCACGACGGGCGTGCGTTTGGGTGTGTTCAGGTTTCGAAAGTCCTATTTTACCTATGCAGCTTGATGTACAAACAAATAAACAGTTTACTTAAAAGCCGAATTTTGTTAACATTATAAGTACAACTATATAACGCATCAACATTTCACATTTCCCTTGCAAATAGTAAGCTATGCAAATAGTAAGCACTAGAGCCAAGTCACTTTTAAAATAACGTGAGGGGGAAGGGGGTAGGCCAAAATCTTTGTTAGTTATCGATATATAAGCAAAGGTACTAAGACCTACATTAAAATGCTGTGGTTTAGAATACCTTATGAGGATCGTCTTCTTCCACTGAACAAAATTATCTGGTCGGGATATTGCTGCCTAAACGTGGGAGTACTCTACATACAACCTTACTGAGTACTCAATCGATTCCGAAATGAGACGAAATGGGTGGCCTCTTTGGTGATCTTGAAAGAATAAAGCTTTAGACAACAACATCCACAACAACAGACTACCAACCAACTAAACATTTATACTAGAAAAAAATCTTGGTGATCTTCAAAGATCAAGCTGTAACACAAGACGATAACAACAACAGAACTAGACCAGCAAGAACATATACTCAAATAAGAAAAAAGCGATCTTGGTGATCTTCAAAAGTTTAAGCTTTAAACAACGGCGATAACAACAACAGAACTAACCAACGCATTTACTCTTTACAAAAATCTTGGAGATCTTCAAAGTCAGCTTTGATCAACGACGACGACAAACATAACACCAACAAAACAAACAACAACTCACACACAAACAACGATCCTTCAACTCACCCAAAACAATCCCGACTTTGACAAAGATCAGCTTGTGGTGAACTTAGAGCTGTCGAATCTCCCGGTCGCCGACTTCCTCCAGCCAAGTGTTTCCGGGAAGGCAGGAAGGTTGATGTCTTGCTCCAGTGGGCGCCCTGTGGTTGCTGTGGAAAGGCGGGAAACCAGGTCACCATCTGTGGAGGAAAACTTGTGGAAACCCCGCCCTCGTCTCTCATGCTGTCTTCTGTAGGTCTTCAGAGCCTTCTATCCCTGAGCGCCAACTGTCTCATGCAGCTCAGACCAGTCGTACTGCAGCTGCTGTTGGTTTTGAAATGACACAAGATTCAAACGACCGAGGCCTTGGCTTTTCGCGGTCAGTTGACAGGGATGAACACTTTTTTTTTAAAAGCGAAAGATGAAAATGCCAGAGTTCATGTTCAAGTTTTTGAACCCTGACCTACCCCCCCCTCTCCCACCCCCACCCCCAACCCCCAACCCACAAAAAAAAGAAGAAAAAAGGGTAAAAATAGGGAAAAGCAGCAAGGAAAAGAAAGAAACAGAAGCAAGCTTTGCAGGGAACATGTGTGTGTGTGTGTGCTGTTAATGATGAGGGGTTGTTTCTCTCTCTCTCTCACTCCTCTACTCTCTCTCTCCCCCCACCTCTCTCTCTCTCTCGCCTCTCTCACTCCCTCTCTTCTCTCCCCCCCTCTCCTCTCATCTCACTCTCCGTCTCTCCTCTCTCTTCACCCTCTCTCTCTCTCATCTCTGCCTTTGTCCACTCTCTGTCTGTCATCGGTCCTGTCCTGTCCGCTGGTTGACATAGAATACTCTCTCTATCTCTCTCTCTCCCTCTACTCTCTCTCTCTCTCCTCAACTCACTCAGAACACAGTTCACGTCCTCCTCTCACATCACTCACTCACTCTTTCTCTCTCTCCCTCTCTCTCTCCTCTCCTTCACCTCTCTCCGCTGTTCCGCTTTTCGGAAGAATAGGTCAATGTGTGCCGGTGGGAAACGGATGTAAAATGTACAAAACTGTATACACATGGGACTGATTTAAGAAAAGCCCATGATGCTTAATCCATAACACACATGGACTGGGATGTAAAAAAAGCACACATTTATTCCATTAAAACCTCGATACACTTTTCATATAAAAAGAAAAAACTGTACTTTAGAATTAGTAAGGGACGAGAGAGAGAGGAGAGAGAGAGAAGGAGAGAAAGAGAGCGAGAGAGAGAGAGAGAGAGAGAGAGGAGAGAGAGAAAACACTGAACCACTGAACACTGAAAAGTTTTATGTACTTCGGACCCTTAGGCCACTATACAAAACATGTTTCGGCAGGGGGTAGGTAAAGATCACAGCACAAGCGTTATATCCATTTGGCATTCAAGCATACAGAATCACACTTCTAGTACTTCTAGATATCATCATCCCCATCATAATCTTCAGCAACTACATCACCATCGCTAATTAGCACTTCATTTTCATAGCAAGTATCTTCAGCAATAAATCAGCATAACCTCATTACTATTCATCATCTATGCATCATCACAACATCTCCTGCCTCGTTATCTAGCACTACATCGTCTTCTTTGAACTGTATAATAGGATCATCTCGCTCAACATCTTTTTATCAAACATAGTGTCGTGATCGATATCTTCATCATCCACACCACCGCAACAATTGACATTTCACCATATACATCATTGCCACCCATACGTCCAACTTAAACATATGTCATCATAAATCACCAATCAACCCATCATCCTCAAAATTCTGTACCTCGTTACCATCGTCACCATTCAATTATCCACATCAATTGTCACAATCATCACCATCCATCACATTTCAGCATCTACATTAACACCAGCTTTTCCCGCATTTCCATCATCCACGCCACCATCATTTTGAGCATCTACACAAGGTCATCAACATCACTGTTTATTCATCATCAATATCTGTATCATCGTCACACCACCTTGTAGCATCTCCCTCATCCTTTCTATTATCAGGTTCAGTGTCTACATCATCATCGCCTTAATAATTTTGAATTCTACATCGCCATTGCCGTCACCATGTACAATATCCACATCATCTTCGTCACAATAGTTTTCACCATACGCATCACCTCCATCGTCTTTTTTCACACGATACATCATCATCAATTAACATCATTTTCAATATCTACATTTCCACCACCATTACCTTCAACATCCACATCACTACAGCCACCATCATCTTACAATCCACATCAATTTCTTCATCAGCTTCACCCTCTATATTATCATCACTCATCATCATCTTGAACATCCACATCACCACCATCATCATACTCAACATCTACATCATCACCACCATCATACTCAACATCCACATCACCGCCACCATCATACTCAATATATACATCACCACCACCATCCTACTCAATATATACATCACCACCACCATCCTACTCAAAATCTACATCACCACCACCATCATCCTCAACATCTACATGACCATCGTCCTCAACATCCACATCACCACTACCAACGTCCTCATCATCTACATCATCACCACCATCGTCTTCAACATCCATATCGTCAGCACCATCAACACCGCAACCACCACGCCCACCATCATCATCAAGTTACTACTATCAGAATGACTATTTCGACGTACAACAGTTGATATGAAGATGTTTTCATGATAAAGCTTGATTTATTCATACTGGAGAAAAGAACCCCCCCCCCCAAAAAAAAAAACCCAAAAAACTTCTGCTATCATCATACATGGTCACAAGACTGTAAACTAAAGACAAGGATTATTTGGTGCTCTATTCATAAACCAAAATTTATTACATTAACATCATATTCTCTGTAATCGTCAAGTTTACACCAACTCATTTGTAAACATTCAGCAAAGTTTAATCAAATAACAAGCTCAGATGATAATTTCTTTCGTCTGTTGGCTGAATGGAAGACATACCGGGAAACACTATGCATCTGGTGAGGGTTTGCTACTGCAACAACACATGTAAAGGAATTTCAGCTGAATCACCAAGGAACTTAGCTCTGAATCAAATACATGGGACAGTCAAACAAAAAGTGCATTTCGTTTTAGTTATTGACTTACAAAAAGGACAGGTTTTTTTCTTGTATAGAATCACTATATCGAGTATATTTGCATTTAGAGGCAGAACGTTAAATCTAACTGAGAAAATGGCCACCCTAAGCAATAAGTACAATATCGTGTATAAATTTTCTCTTTCAAAAAATCATTTTGAAGGATCTATAATTTTCAAAACTATTACGATCTCTAACTGTAGAAGTCCATTCTTGAATAGAAATGTCAATAAGTCGCTGTTTAATTGACCCAAAACGCTTTGATATCTCCAACAACTTGTTGCAACCAAACAAACTGAAAACCCGTCTCGCATAAAATTTTCCCTGATTTTTAGATACCCAGCATCTTTTCCCAATTTTCTATCTAGTTCAGAAGCATCTCGTAGGCTTTATGAGGTAATCTTTCATTTTCCATCTAAAGGGAAATCTAAACCCAAATTTACCATAAGACTGAACACAAGAATTAACTATAAAGGATACCTTCCCAGATCACCATAAACCATTTTATCTGACTGGACACCTAAAAATCTTTTGCACGCTAAAAATAGGACTTTCTCAAAATGATCTAACTTACCCCAACCCCCAGATTTCAGACGAATACATTAAAACAGTTTGTATTTTAGAAATCAAATATTTTAAAAAAAGTGTAAGCAGTCATTTCTTTGTATTTCTGGAAGGCTCATTTAATTGAGCAGCTGCCTTTTGCCTTAATTACCAAATGTTCAGTGCCTTTCTTCGTACTAGCCATCGTTGTGAAATTAAACCCTAATAACAATAATTATCACGACATTAGCTTTTTGTCACCAAATACCCATTGCTCACGTCGTCCAAAAATGGCCCCCTTTCTGAAAACCATAATTTTTGTTTTTTCAACATTTACTTTTAATTTCATGACTTCACAACATCTATGTAAAACATTTAGCTGGTTTTGTAACCCCATGTGCACTTGTAAACAAGAGAGCCACATCATCAGCAAAAAGCAGTACAAATAATTCCATAAACTCTGGCAAAATCTGGATGCCATGTTTACCTTCAGCATTCATATGGTCAGATAGCTGATTTATGAATATAGAAAACAATGTGGGGCTTAACACGCAGCCTTGCCGTACTCCGATAGGACAGTCAAACAATTCTGTGAACTCGTTTTTTGCACGCACACATGACAACAGTGAACAATACATTGATTTTAAACACACCATAAACCTACCTTTTACACAGCAAAAAGCTGAATCCTTAGCAAAAAACATAACTAATTCTTCACAGTTTTGGCGTGAAGTTAGAAGCATGGGATGTGGCATCTCTGAGAGAGTATTCAATAACATTAGTACTGAGAATTGGTTTACTCATTTTAAAGAACTTTTCCAGAGTCGCGAAGGAAATAATGATATTAGAAGTATTACAGCAGATCTATTGGAAGACACTGAACATACTTTAAATAGGGACATATCCGAAACAGAAGTCACAGAAGCAATACGTAAACTGAAACTAAGAAAAGCAAGTGGAATAGATGGCATAACGGCTGAAATGTTAAAGGTGGGTAGTGCAGATGTGTCAGCGTTTCTAGTTAAGATGTTTAATGTTATTTTTTCATCTGGTATATACCCAAAAGAGTGGTCAAAGGCAATAATTATTCCAATTCATGAAAAAGGAAATCGTGATAACACCGATAGGTATAGGGGTGTATCATTGTTAAGTATCATTTCGAAATGTTCTACAACAATTTTGAACACACGATTATATAACTGGTTAGAAAATAACAACATGATTCTGAAAAGTCAGGCAGGTTTTCGAAAGGTTATTCCACTATCGACCAGATATTTAACTTGTATGCAGTTTTTCAGAAATGTACTTAAAAGAAAGGAAGAAAACTTTATGTTGCTTTCGTGGATTTCAGGAAAGCATTTGATTCTGTTCGATATGAAAAACGTTTGGATTGTATGAAAAAAACAAGGAGAGAGAGAGATATATATATGGGGGGAGATTGCACTGTTGTCCTATATTTTTATGTATATATAAAGCCAACAGTTGGAGTAAGGCAGGGCTGTCTACTCTCACCCACTCTTTTCAACATCTTCATTGAGAGAATCATGGCTGGTGCACTGGAACAACATGAAGGATCAGTCAGCATTGGTGGGAGAACGATCACAAACCTCCGCTTCGCAGATGACATTGATGGAATAGCAGGATCAGAAAAAGAGCTTGCCAGCCTAACAAACACCTGAATAAGGCCTCCAAAACATACGGCATGGAAATCAGTGCAAGGGAAAACCAAACTGATGACTAATAACACCAACGGCATTAGCCCCGATATCAGGGTTAATGACCAGAAGCTGGAAACAGTTCAAAGCTTCAATACCTGGGACCATTGTATCAGACCAGGGATCAAGCCAGAAGTAGTATGCAGGACTGCACAGACAATAACAGCCCTGTCAAAACTTAACACCATCTGAGATATAAAAAATATCTCATTTATCTCCAAGACAGGACTAATGCGCTCCCTGTCAAATCCAATATTTCTGTATGCCGTGAATCTGGACCCCGACTTGCAGATTGCAGAGAAAGACAGCGTGGAGATGATATGAAAATTTCGGAGAAATCCTTGGCATCTCCTACAAAGACCACATAAGCAACGAAAGCGTGCATAACAAATCCACAAAACCATTGGACCCTATGAGAACCTTCTAACAAACGTGAAAAAGCGTAAACTTAAATGGTAGGGGAAATGTAACAAATCCAAAGACTTGCAAAGACAATTTTACAAGGCACTGTCCAAGGAGGAAGAAGAAGAGGCAGACAGGGAAGAGCGGAGGATAACATCAGCGAATGGGGCAGGCCTAGACCTCAACAAAACCCTGAGAAAGGGAGAACAGAGAGAGGAATGGAGGGAACTGGTTGTTGAGTCTTTGAGGGTGCCCCCACGGTCGTCAGACTACGGGACAGATAGATAGATAGATAGATAGATAGATAGATAAATAGATAGATAGATAGATAGATAGATAGATAGATAGATAGATAGATAGATAGAATAGATAGATAAAGCCAAAATTGATTACGATACTTTAGAAGTAGTACCCCGGGGGAGGGGGGGGAGAGAGAGAGAGAGAGAGAGAGAGAAGAGAGAAAGACAGACAGACAGACAGACAGACAGACAGAGAGAGCCAGACAGACAGAAAAGACGGACAGACAGATAAACAGACAGGCAGACAGAAGACATAGATTGCTACAGCATTTTTTCAATAAAACCTAAAAATTCGATTGTAATATTTAAGCAGCAGTACAAAGAGAAGAGAGAGAGAGAGAGAAAGGAAAAGAGAGGAGGGGGAGAGAAGAGAGGGAGAGAGATGAGAGAGAGAGAGGAGAGAAGAGGAGAGAGAGAGAGAGAGAGAAGGGGCAGAACTGGAATTCGAACTCGAACTCGAAATGTTTTAATGAGGATAATTGGATTAGCCAGGGGCTTCTTTACACCAGGTCCTCAAGAAAAAAAACGAAAAAAACCAAAAGGCAAACAAATATGAAGAAATGCATAGCATATACACCATGAAGCTGACAAAAAAAACTTAATCACTTAGTTATACTTGCAATCAACTAAACACATTAACATTCGTTATATACAAAACCCACCAATCAAAACAAACTGATG
Source organism: Rapana venosa (assembly GCA_028751875.1). Lineage (NCBI taxonomy): Eukaryota > Metazoa > Mollusca > Gastropoda > Neogastropoda > Muricidae > Rapana > Rapana venosa. The sequence goes on from CM054160.1 coordinate 5,334,595, forward strand.
TTTTTCATGTGTATACACATCGAATTCCCTCACACATAAAGATTCATTCACACTTCCACCATTCACTCTCGTCACCCATGTATTTCAACGACCAAACAAGCAATCAGCCCACCTTTTTTTAAAGTCTGAAAACAAAAAAGGGAAAACGACTCATCTTTATATCAGTTATTGCAATAATAAATGATGTAACAACTCTCTTTCCACAGTCATCAGTTTACAAACAAGCACACACACACCCCACCACACACACACACACACACACACACACACACACACCAACACACACACACACACACACACACACACACCTACACACACACACCCCACATAATATGTGAGATAGCCTTGTCTCTGTTGCAATCCCCATATTCTCTTTTTTGTAAAGTATGGTCGTGGGAAATCTACATTTTGCTTGTTTCACAGCTGCCGTTACAAGTAGTTCAAAATTGTTTGTTTTGCAACATTAGAGTATTTTCAATTGTTGGGGGGTTTTTTTAAATTTTTTTGTAGTTCTTTGCATGTTTTTTTGCAACATACTATTTATATAGATTAATAATCTTTTAATGTGCATTTTACCAACACTATCTATTCTACTTTAAAGCCCTTATCTCATTAAGTTTCCCCCCCCCCCCAAACCCCCCCTGCCTCCATCGTCTAATATCACTTTAAGTGAACAGACGTAAAATTGAAGACACAACACACACACACACACATACACACACACACAAACGCACGCACGTACGGACACACGCACACACACATACATGCAGGCACAAACAACTCACACATGCACATAAATCAAATCAATACCCATTCCAATTAATATATATCATCCAAAATGACACTACTCACAAATCCAAATTTTTATACTTTAACAGAACAAAACGCAAGCGCAACCATACCATGTCAATGCCATAAAGAGCAAACAAACATAGTTCAAGATAATCAAAAAATCCACTCTCATCATGCACGGGGCGCGCGCGCGCGCGCACGCCACACACCACAGTATTCATATTCATAAGAATAAATAAACCATCCAAGTCAACATTCTAATCACAATTTCCCAAAATTATTCTTAACAAAAAATAAATGCACCCCATACACTTTTCATTACATAAAGAGCAAAAAAGACCACATGAAAGTTTAAAATAATCAGAATTTCAATGCACATACCTCGTACGTGCGGGTAACACACACGCGCACGCACGCACGCACGCACACTCAAAACACAAACATTGACATAATACACCAATAAATAAGCAATTAATCCAGTACCTTATAAAAGAAATTCATAATTCTACATTGATGAATTCAAACCTTTACCTTTTCAATGACATAAGAGAAAAAAACCCC
>CM054160.1:5336447-5351977 GCA_028751875.1 Rapana venosa
CCAGAATCGCCCATGATCTCGGGTGATGGAGGGATAACGTTCTTCGGCGAAGATCTGCCGACAAAGACCATGAACAGAATTATCATTACATAGTCTACAGTAACTTTTTTCATCCCCAAAATAAAATCAGACGACAAAAAAGGAGCGGGATAACCTTAGTGGTTCAAGTGCTGCGCTTGTGATCTGACGGCCCAGGTTCGAGCCACCACAGAGGTGCCTGTTTGAGGGGACGTTTCCCTTTGATTTCAACATCAGTACCTATTCCCCCAGCCAAGGTTAAGCAGCATCGAGCGTGGTTACCAGTTGGATGGGTGACCGTTTGCGTGCCTTGGCTTCAATACAGTCCCGCAGTTCACCCAGCTGTAAATGGGTACCTGCCTCCTTAGGGTCAGGGAAGGTAAAGCAGCGAGGGAGAGGAGATGGGCGCCGCCCTCAATATGCTGGACCCTGGAGAAGTGAGGTCTCTGACGCTTCGCTCACCTACGACCTTATAGGTTATGGGACACCTTTACCTTTACCTTACCTACTCCACTACCCGAAAAATCCTTGGTTCCGTGTGCGAACACACGCAGAACATCTGGCGCAGACATTAAAACTTGTTATTCCTTTCAAAAGAATAGGCGTATTCGTGCTGGTAGGGATGGATGACAACCTCAAAAACACATGCACATGGTGATTTTACACAACATCCCTGAAGTCAGAATGCGGCTACCTTAATGGTGCGCAAAAAATGGTCGCATACGCAAATCTCACCAACTTCGGAACTCTTTCCGAGGAACGAAAAAAAAATGACCGCATGATTTTCTGAGACCGAGTTACGGTAAATTTTAACTCCAGAGAAAACAATCCTCGTAGACGGTGCAACCAAGGCCCGAACCTGTGTTATGAAATCCCTCACGATTCGAAGTCAGTCGCTCTAACCACTGAGCTCTGCCCCCCCCCCCCCCCCCAAAGTTTTATCTCTCAGAAACACGCATGCACACTAGTCTCGCGCTTAGACATCAGCCCCGAAGTCAGAATGCGGCTGCCTTAACGGTGGGCAAAAACGCTGGCATACTCAACAATCTCACCTTTGGTGAACACTCGGAGCTGTAGCGGAGGAAACGAACGAAAACAGTTTTGGCTGCAGGTGAAAATTCCTCTTAGGTGGCTTGGCCAAGGCCCCAACCTATGCTGTGAAATTTCTATATAAATAACACCTTATGGACTCGGTCGCTCTGAGCTCTGTCCCTTCTCCCCTCCACCCCCCCCCCCCCCCCCACCAATCCCCACCTAAACGGTTTCATAAACATTTCCGCATAGTACGAAATCGTTAGAGGAAACTGCACAAAAAGTAGCCAAAGCTGCGCTACACTGTAACGTGTGCGGCAACATGTTTCAAACTAATATTGATCTGCTGACCCGGGTGCGAATCTCGTTCAAAGCGATTTGTCCTCTGGAGTTAACATCAGTGCCGACTCCACTCTTCCCTAAAATCCTTCGGATGAGACTATAAACCGATGTCCCGTGTGCGAACGCACGCAGAACATCTTGCGCACACGTTAAAACCCGTTCCGCTTTTCGTAAGAGTAGGTCATTGTGTGCCGGTAGGAACGGTTGACAACATTTACCAAGGCTGAATACACACGGGGACTGGATGTTAACAAGTGCGCGTGTGCTTTACTTATTCTATTATCCTCGAAATAAAACAAATGAATAAATAAAAAGACTGATGAAGTACCTTTCAGTCACATTAAAATCGTTGAATAAATTCGGTCCTTGTTCCTTGTGATATTTGGCATACATAATCCACTTGAAAGGGGAGGGAGGGGGGAGGCGGAATAGCCTAGTGGTTAGAGCATTGCGCTTTGCGATGTTAACGGCCCGGGATCAAGTCGCCACCGAGACGCCTGTTCAAGGGGATTCTTTCCATGAAGTCCACAGCAGTTCCGACTCCACTCACCCCGAAAGTTCTTCGGATGCGACTATTAACCGAAGTCCTGCGCGCGCACTTGCGCAGAGCACACGCGTTAAACCTGTTAATCCTTTCGAAAGAGTAGGCCATTTGCGCCGGTAAGAATGGACGATTTGTTTTAACTCATTGGAGTCGCAGTGAAATGGATCCCGCCATTTTGTGGTGACGCATGATTTTGGCTATATTTGAAAAATTTAGCAGACTTACCCAACATAATAATGACATACTCATTATATATCATTGAAAAGTTTATAATGTCTTCTTTTGAGATTGTTTCACAGTTTTTTAATAGATGACTGTATTTATTTTTTACAAATTTCCAAAATATGTCACTGAATGCTGAAAAATAAAAAGTTTGAAATTAGGGTTGGGATCTTAAATGGCTTGAACTAGTCATCAACTAGTCCCCTTGAACCAATGTGATGATTTTTCACCAAAGTAAACTTCCCTGAAGCTGGCTGAATCCATGTGATTTCACTTTTTGTACAACAGACTTTTTTTTAAAGAATCATAACACAGGGGTGCCCTGAAATCCCAAAGATATCACTTGTTGAATGTCAAAGAAATTTGCCAACAGATAAAAATAGGCAGCTTATGGTCAAGGAAAGCAATTGTGTTTAGAAAAATGATTGCCGAGATAATTTCCCTCGAGTTAACCATTACTTGTGTTTAAAAAAAATGTAAGTCTGCCGAATCTTAAGCTTCCGGGCCCTCACAGTAAGGAAAAGAGAGCCGAATCTTAAACTTCGGCACAACCCCAATGAGTTAAAGAATGCACACCGGGTTTTGCTTTTTATACATCTTTCCCTGAAGTCGATTGTGGCTCCCGAAGGGTAGGCAAAAGTCGCAAAAAGCAAAATGTCCTAGATGAACCCGAACGGTAGTCGGAAAGAAAAAAGAAAAAAAACTCCCCAACATGGTAAAATGTACAATTCCGAAAATGTACAAACAAAATTTTTTTCACTTTCTGCTAACGACTTCAGCGATCAAAGAGTACCTATCAAACATATAATTTTGCTTTCGGTTTAACACCCCCTTAAAAAAAAAAAAGTAACAAAACTGTTTTCTGGGGGGTTTTTGTGGTGTGTGGTTTGTGGGGGTGTGTGTGGGGGTGTGTGTGTGTGTGGTGGGGGAAAAGAGAGGAGAGAAAGGGGGGGGAGAGAGAGAAGAGAGAGAGAAAAAAACAGACAGATCGTTTTGGTTTTGTGTGTTTTGTGTGGGGCGCACGCGCGTGCTTTTGGGTTGTCAGGTTTCAAAGTCCTATTTACCTATGCAGTTGAGTCAAAACAAAAAAACATTTTACTTAAAAGCCGAATTTTTTTAACATTATAAGTAAAAACAATAACCATCAACATTTCACTTTTCCCCTTTTGAAAAATATAAGCTATGCAAATAGTAAGCACTAGACCAATCATTTTAAAAAAACGTGGGAAGGGGGTAGCTAGAGGTTAGAGTGTTGCCTTTTGATTTGACGCCCAAGATCGACCCCCGGGTTTGAAACCCTCCCCAAGACACCCATTAAAAGGTTACTTCCCCCTGGGGTTTCATACAATTCCACTTCACAGATTTGTCCTCTGGGGTTTTCGTGATGCCGACCCACTCCCCCAAAAACCTCCGAATGAGCTAAAAACAAGGCCCCCTGTCGAACGCACGCAGAACATCTTTCCCAAAACTAAAAACCGTTTTTGTTTTCGGAAAGTAGGGCCCTTCGGCCCGGGAAAATGAAAAGATGGGTTTTAGTCATTCTTACCATTGAAAATTAAGTGCGCTTTTCCATTTTTGATTTTCTCCTTCACTGTTTTCTTTGCAGACATTGAAACGCTAAAACCCCAAAAGTGTGTGTAAACTCCTAAAAAAAACACTTCCCTCTCAGTACCCGGTCTAGGCCAAAATCTTTTGTTAACGATATAAACAAAGGTACTAAGACCTACATTAAAATGCGGGTTTAGAAACCTTATAGGATGCTTCTTCCCCTGAACAAAATTATCGTCGGGATATTGCTCCCCATACGGTGGATACCTACATACAAACTTTCTGGTTTCCAGGAATTCCGAATGAGACGAAATGGGTCCTTGGGATCTTGAAAGAAAAGCTTTAAAAACAACAGTCACAACAACAACTAACCAACCCCAAATAACATTTTTTCAGAAAAAAAATTTGGTGATCTTCAAAAATCAAGCTGTACACAAAGACAAAAAAAACAGAACTAACCACAAGACATTCTCTATAAGAATAAAAACGATTTGGGGACTTCAAATTTTAACTTTAACAACGCGAAAACAACAAAAACTAACCAACGCATTTTCTCTTTTTAAAAAAAAACTGGGGGTCTTTAAAGAAAATTTGATAACGACGACGACAACAGAACAAAAACAAAACAAACAACAACTCCACACAAACAACGATCCTCAAACCCCCCAAAAAATTCCCGCTTTGACAAAGAGAACTCTGTGGTTAACTTTAAACTTCAGGGAAACTCCAGGGCCCATCTTCCCCCTGCCAGGTTTTAGGGAAGGGAGGAATTTGAGCTTGCTCCTAGGGCCCCTGTGTTCTGGGAAAGGCGGAAACCCGGGCACCACTGGGGAAAACTGTGAACCCCCGCCGCTCTCTCATGCTTCTTCTGGTTTCAGCAAAGTGTTGAATTTCAGAGGGCCCCTTTCCGTACCCTACGTCCCAGCGCGCCATCCTCTGGGACGCTGTTTGGTTTTTAAATGACACAAAAAAATTCAAAAGCCCTTCTTTTTCGCGCGTAGTTGAAGGGGAAAAACTTTTTTTAAAAAGGAAAATGAGAAATGCTCAGGTCGTTTCAAAAATTTTAAACCCGACCTACCCCCCCCCCCCCTCCCCCCAAAACCCCAAACCCCCAGGGGGGGGGGGGGGGGGGGGGGGGGGGGGGGGGGGGGGGGGGGGGGGGGGGGGGGGGGGGGGGGGGGGGGGGGGGGGGGGGGGGGGGGGGGGGGGGGGGGGGGGGGGGGGGGGGGGGGGGGGGGGGGGGGGGGGGGGGGGGGGGGGGGGGGGGGGGGGGGGGGGGGGGGGGGGGGGGGGGGGGGTTTTTTTTTTTTTTTTTTTTTTTTTTTTTTTTTTTTTTTTTTTTTTTTTTTTTTTTTTTTTTTTTTTTTTTTTTTTTTTTTTTTTTTTTTTTTTTTTTTTTTTTTTTTTTTTTTTTTTTTTTTTTTTTTTTTTTTTTTTTTTTTTTTTTTTTTTTTTTTTTTTTTTTTTTTTTTTTTTTTTTTTTTTTTTTTTTTTTTTTTTTTTTTTTTTTTTTTTTTTTTTTTTTTTTTTTTTTTTTTTTTTTTTTTTTTTTTTTTTTTTTTTTTTTTTTTTTTTTTTTTTTTTTTTTTTTTTTTTTTTTTTTTTTTTTTTTTTTTTTTTTTTTTTTTTTTTTTTTTTTTTTTTTTTTTTTTTTTTTTTTTTTTTTTTTTTTTTTTTTTTTTTTTTTTTTTTTTTTTTTTTTTTTTTTTTTTTTTTTTTTTTTTTTTTTTTTTTTTTTTTTTTTTTTTTTTTTTTTTTTTTTTTTTTTTTTTTTTTTTTTTTTTTTTTTTTTTTTTTTTTTTTTTTTTTTTTTTTTTTTTTTTTTTTTTTTTTTTTTTTTTTTTTTTTTTTTTTTTTTTTTTTTTTTTTTTTTTTTTTTTTTTTTTTTTTTTTTTTTTTTTTTTTTTTTTTTTTTTTTTTTTTTTTTTTTTTTTTTTTTTTTTTTTTTTTTTTTTTTTTTTTTTTTTTTTTTTTTTTTTTTTTTTTTTTTTTTTTTTTTTTTTTTTTTTTTTTTTTTTTTTTTTTTTTTTTTTTTTTTTTTTTTTTTTTTTTTTTTTTTTTTTTTTTTTTTTTTTTTTTTTTTTTTTTTTTTTTTTTTTTTTTTTTTTTTTTTTTTTTTTTTTTTTTTTTTTTTTTTTTTTTTTTTTTTTTTTTTTTTTTTTTTTTTTTTTCCCTCTCTCTCCTCCCTCCTCTCCTTTTCCCCCCCCTCCTCTCTCCTCCCCCTCTCTCCCCTCCCCTCTCATTTTTTTCCCCCCCCCCCCTCTCTCTTTTTCCCCACCCCTCTCCTCCTCCACCCCTCTTCTCTTTCCCCCCTTTCCTCTCTCTTTCCCCCCCACCCCTTTTCCCCTTTAACCCCCCCTCTCGTCCCCTTCTCACCCCTCTCTCTCCCCCCTCCCTTCCCCCTCTCCCCCCCTTTTCTTTCTCCCTCTCTCTCCCCCCCCCCCCCCTCTTACCTTTCCCCCCCCCACTCCTTTTCCCCCCCCCTTTTTTCCCCCTTCCTTTTCCCAACCCTTTTTTTCCCAGTTCCCCCTTAAACCTTCTTTCCCCAACCCCCCCTTTTTAAACCCCCCTTTTTCCCCCTTCCTCTTCCCCCCTTTTTAAATTTCCTCCCCCCTTTTTTTTATTTTTTCTTTCCCCCCCCCTCCTTTTTTCATTCCCCTCCCCTCTCTCCTCCCCCCCCTTTTTCTCTTCCAACCCCCCTCTCTTCTTCTTTCCCCCCTTTCCCTCTCTCTCCCCACCCCCCCAACCCCCCCTCTCTCTCTTTCTTCCTCCTTTCCCCTCCCCTCTCCCCCCTTTTCTTCCCCCCCCCCTCCCCCCTCTCTCCCCTCTCCACCCCCCCTCTCTCTCTCTCCACCCCTCTTCTCTCTTCCCACCCCCTTTTTCCCCCCTTTCTTGTTTTTATTTCTCCTCCCCACCCTCTCTCCCTCCTTTTACCCCCTCTCTCTCCCCCCTCCTCTCTCCTCCCTCCCTTTCCCCCTTTCCCCTTTTCCACCCTCCTCCTCCTCTCTCATCTTCACCCCCTTCTCTTCTCCCCCTCTCTCCTCCTCCCCCCCCTTCCTCTCTCCCACCCTTTCTCTTTTCCACCCCTCTTCTCTTTCCCACTCTCTCCTCTTCTCCACCCCCCCCCCTCTTTTCTCCACTCCCCTTTTTTCCCCCCCCCCTCCTCTCCCCCCCCTCCTCTCTTCTCCAAACCTCTTTCTCTCTCTCTTTTCCCCCCCCTCCTCTTTTTCTCCACCCCCTTCTCCTCTTTTTCCCAAATCCCCCTCTCTCTTCTCCACCCCTCTTTCTCTCTCTCTTCCCAACCCCCTCCCCTTCTCTCCCCCCCTTTCTCCCCCACAAAAACCCCTCTCTCCTCTTCCCCCTCTTTTCCCCCCCTCTTTTTTCCCCCTCCCTCTCCCCCTCCCCCGCCCCTTTTCCCCCCCCACCCCCTCCTCCTTCCTTTTTCCACCTCTCCCCTCCCCTCCCTCTTTTTCCACCCTCCCCTTTTTCCTCCCCACCTTTCTCTTCCTCCACCTTCTCTCTTTTTCCCCCCTTCTTTACCACCCCTCCCTTTCTCCCCCCCCCTCTCTCTCTCTCCCTCCTTCCTTCCTCTTCTCCACCCCCTCTCCTCTTCTTCCCCCTCTCTCTCTCTCCTTTTCCCACCTCTCTCCCTCTCTTCCCCCCTCCCTTGCACTCTCTCTCCCCCCTCCTTCTCTCTCCCCCCCTCTCTCCCCCCACCCCCCTCTCTCTCTTTCTTCCTCCTCTCTCATCATCCTCTCCTCTTTCTTTTTTCCACTCTCTCTCCTTCCCCTCTCTCTCCTCTCCCCTCTCTCTCTTCTTCTTCCTCGCTCTCTCCTCCTCACCTCTCTCTTCTCTCCCTCCTCTCTCTCTCTCTCCTCACCTTTACAATCTCTCTTTCCCACCTCTCTCCTCTCCTCTCTCCCCCTCTCGTCACTTTTCTCTTCCTCTACCCCTCCCCTCTCTTCTCCACCCTCTCCTCTCTCTCTCTCTTCTCCCTCTCCTCCCCTCTCTTCTCCACCCTCTCTCCCTTTCCCCCTTTTTCTTTTCCCCCGTTTCCCCCTTTTCACTTTTTTTAAAAACCCCCTTTTTTTTTCCTTCCCACCTTTTTTTCCCCCCTTTTCCTCCCCCCTTAAAAAAAAAATTTTTCCCCCTTTTATTTTTTTTCTTCCCCCTTCCCCCCTTCCCACCCTTTCCCCCTTTTCCCTTTCCCCCCCCCCCCCCTTTTTTAACCCCCTCTCTCTCTCCCCCTTTTCCCTCCCCCTTTTTTTCCCCCCCCCCAAAAATTTTTTTCCCCCCCTTTTTTTTTCCCCCCCCCTTTTTTTCCCCCTTTTTTTTTTCCCCCCCCCTCCCCCCCCCCCCCCCCCCCCCCCCCCCCCTTTCCCCCCCCCCTTTCCCCCCCGCCCCCTCCCCCCCCCCCCCAAACCCCCCCTTTTTTTTTAACCCCCCCCCCCCCCCCCTAAATCCCCCCCCCCCTCCCTCCCCCCTCCCACCCCCCTTCCCTTTCCTCCCCCCCTTCCCCCCCCCCCCCCACCCCCCCCCCCTTTCAAACCCCCTTCCCCCCCCCCAAATCCCCCCCCCCCCCCTCTCGCCGGCAAACCCCCCCCCGCCTTCCCCCCCCCCCCCCCCCTCCCCCTCCACCCCCCCCCCCCCCCCCCCCCTTCCCCCCCCCCCCCCCTTTTTTCCCCCCTTCCCCCCCCTTCCCCCCCTTTCCCCCCCCCTCCCCCCCCCCTCCCCCCCCCCCCCCCCTTTTTTCCCCCCCCCCCCCTCCGGCCCCCTTTCCCCTCCCCCCCCCCCCCCCCCCTCCCCCCCCCCCCCCCCTTCCCCCCCCCCTTCCCCCCCCTTTTCTCCCCCCCCCCCCCCCCCCCCCCCCCCCCTTTTTTGGGGCCCCCCCCCCACCCCCCCCCCCCCCCCCCCCCCGCCTCTCCCCCCCCTTTTTTCCCCCCCCCCCCCCCCCCTCCCCCCCCCTCCCCTTTTAATCCCCCCTTCCCCCCCCCCCCCAACTCCTCCCCTTCCCTCTTTCCCCCCCTTCCCCCTCCCCTCCCCCCCCCCCCCCCCCTCCCCCCCCCCCCTCCCTCCCCCCCCCCCCTCCCCCCCGCCCCTCCCCCCCCCCCCCTCTTCCCTGTTTTCCCCCACCCCCTTTTTTCTTTTCCCCCCTTTTTTTCTTAACCCCCCCTTTTTTCCTTTTTCCCCCCCCTTTTCCCCCTTTTTTTCCCCCTTTTTTACTCCACCCCCCCCCCCCCACCCCCCCCCCTCCCCCAACCCCTCCCCCCCTCCCCCCCCAAAAACCCCCCCCCCCCCCCCACCCTTTTCCCCCCCCCCCCCCCCCCCCCCCCCCCCCCCCCCCCAACCCCATCCTAAAAAACCCCCCCCCCCACCCCCCCCCCCTTTCCCCCTCCCCCCCCCCCTCCCCCCCCCTTTCCCCCCCCCCCCTCCCCCTTCCCCACTCCCCGCCCCCCTTTCCCCCCTCCCCCCCTCCCCACCCTCCCGCCCCCCCCCCCCCCCCTCCCCTCCTTTTTTTCCCCCCCCCCCCCCCCATCCCCCCCCCCCCCCCCACCCCCCCCCCCCCCCTCCCCCCCCACCCTCCCCCCCCCCTCCCCCTTTTCCCTTTCCTTTCCCCCCCCCTTTCCCCCCCCCCCACCCCCCCCCCTTTTCCCCCCCCCCCCCCCCCCCCTCCCCCCCTCTCCTCTCTCTTTCTCTTCTCAAATCCCCCTCTCTCTCTCTCCACCCACTCTTTCTCTCTCTCTTCTCCAACCCCCCTCCTTCTCTCTCCTCTTCCACCACTCCTCTCTCATCTCTCTATTCCCACTTCTCCCATCTCTCTCTCTCTCCTCTTCCTCACCCTTCTCTCTCTCCTCTCCACTATCTCTTTTCTCCCTCCTCCACTCTCTACCTCTCACCTCTCCTCACCAGCCTCTATCCCTCTCTCCACTCTCACTCATCTCTTTCTCAACTCTCTCTCTCCTACACTCTCTCTCTTCTCCAACCTCTCTCTATCTCTCTCTCCCCCCACTCTCTCTCTCTTCTTCTCCATCCTTCTCCTCTCTTCTCCACTCCTCTCTCCATCTTCACCACCCATGCTCTCTCTTCTCTTCTCACACCCTCCTCTTTCTCTCCTCCACCTCTCTCTCACTTCTTCCCCTCTCTCTCACACCAGCACTCTCTCACTCTTTCTCTGTTTCTCTCTCTCTCTCTCCCTCTCTCTTCTCCCCACTCTCTCTCTCTCTCATCTTTACCCCTCTCTCTCTCTCCTGCAAACTCTCTCTCTCTCTATCTCTCTTCTCTCTTCAACCTCCTCTCTCTTCTCTTCACCACCCCCCCTCTCTCTCTTTCTTCCATCCGCTCTCTCCTATCTCCCTCTCCTCCACTCTCTTTATTCCTCCACTCTCTCTCCTTCCCACCCTCCATCTCTCTCTCCTCTATTCTCTCTCTCTCTTTCTTCCCCCTCTCCTCTCACCTGCACCTTCTCTCTTCTTGTCCACCATCTCTCTCTCTTGTCACCCTCTCTCACCTCACTTGTCACACCATCTCTCCTTTTTCTCCACCCTCTCCTCTCCACTCTCTCCCCTCCGCTCTCGTATTTCTCTCTTCTCTACCCCCTCTCTCTTTCTCTGTTCTCCATCCTCATCTCCTCTCTATCTTCTCTTCTCTCTCTCTATCTCTCTCTCACATCCACTCTCTCTCTCCTCTTCCTTCACCCTCTCTCTCATCCTCCCACCTCTCCCTCTCTCTCTCTCCACCCCTTCTTTCTCTCCTTCCACTCCTCTCCAATCTCCCTCTTCCACCCTCTCTCTCTCTCTCTCTCATCCTCTCTCTCTCTCTCTCTTTCTCCACCCTCTTGTCCTCTCTACTCTACTCTCTCTCTCTTCTCCACCCATCTCTCTCTCACTCTCTCTCTCCTGCATCTCTCTCTCTCTCGCCCTCTCGTCTCACTTACACTCTTCCCTTCTCCACCTCTCTCTCCATCGCTCTCTCTTCATTCACCCTCTGTCTGTCTTCTCCACCCTCGCGCTCCTTCTCCACCCCCTTTCACTCTCTTCTCCACCCTCTCTCTCTCTCCACCCTCTCTCTCACTCTCATCTCTCTCTCTCTCCTCTTCTCTCTCTCTATCTCTTCTCCACCATCTCTCTTTCTTTCTTCTCCACCCTTTCTATACCTCCCCCTTACCCTCTCTCTCTATCTCTCTCTCTCTCTCTCTCCCTTCCCTCTCTCTCTCTCTCTCTCCTCCTCTCTCTCTCTCGCTCCTCTCGATCTCTCTCTTCTCCACCGTCATTTCTCTATCTCTCAACACCTCCACTCTCTCTCTCTCTTCTCCATCCCTCTCTCTCTCCTCCACTCTCTCTCCGTCTCTCTCTCTCTCTCCGCCTCTCTCTCTCCACCCTCTCTCTCTCCTCCACTCCTCTCTCACTCCCTTCTCCACCCTCTCTCTTACTCATCCACTCACTCTCTCTCTCTCTCTTTCCACCCCTCTCCCCTCTCTCCTCCACTCTCTCTTTCTCTTCTCCACCCCCTCTCTCTCTCTCTTCTCCACTGTCTCTCTCTCTTTCCTTTCTCTACTCCACCCCCTTTTCTCTTTTCTCTTTCTCTCTCTCCTCTTTTCTCTCTCTCCTCTTCTCTACCCACCCCCCCCCCCCTCCTCTCTCTCTTTCTCTCTCTCCCCTCCACTCTCTCCACTCTTTCCTTTTTTCTTTTTTTTTATGGTGTGAGTGATGGGTATTGAGTTTATTTCATTATCATGGCATATAATGTGAACAGTAATAATCAAAAATGAGTGTTGATGGTAATCTTGTACTGTTTTGAGAATTATATAATTATTTAATATGATCTCTGAAATACACACACTCTCTCTCTCTGTATCTCTGTATCTCTGTCTCTGTCTCTCTCACCTTTTATCATTTTGCTTATAGTTATAGTTGTTATGTATCCTGAAGAAGGATTCATACTTTATATTTTCAATATTTTATTGGGTTTGTCGGCTTTACTTTAGTTTTAATGAACAAACCACACACACACACACCACACACACACACACACACACACACACACACACCACACACAACACACACACACACACAACACACACACACACACACACACCTACATACACACGCACGCGCGCGCGCAACAAACATGTGCTAGGCAGTTTGAAAATAATAATTTTCCAAGTTTGTTTTTTTGACACGAGTTTGCCACAGTTGAACGTCTCAATCCAGTTAACGACAAGAACACCACATAAGGACACCACACAGGTCCTCTTTCTCATCAACTGTCACCCACCCTCACCCCCACCCTATCTGGTGCCAACACCTTCTCTCCCACCCACCTTCCCCACCCCTTCCCTACCCCTCACCCGATTCTGCGGTTTCCGAGTAGCTTGTATCAACTGTAGATAAAGACAGAACAGTTATAATGATAATGACAGTTTCCGAGAAGTCAGCCGTCACTCTCTGTCTCTCCCTCATTCTCTGTCTCTCTACCTGTCTGTCCTTCCCCTCTCCGTCTGTGCATCTGTCTCTTTCCTCTCTTCTGTCTGTCTTTGTCTTTCTAGCTCTGTCTCCCTCTTTCTCTGTTTCTCATTTGTATCTGTCCTATTTGTCTCTTTCTCTCCCCCTACTCTCCCCCCCCTCTCTCTCCTCTGTGTGTGTGTCAAGTCAGATCAAATTTTTATTTCCAGATGGTACATTAAATAAGCAATGTATTTGCGTTTTTTCATCAAGCCATCTATCTAAGAAACACATTTCTTAATGATAATACTGAAATACTACATTATTGCAACCTTTACCAATAAATTGAACCAGTAAAAAGAGGAAAACCGATAAAATAATACATTGGAAAATACAAACTACACACATATACATACACACACACTCATACGCACAAGTACTTTTATTATTCTTTGTTTTTGAAGTATTCCAGTACTTTTATCATTCTTTGATTTTGAATGATTGCAGTACTTTTATCATTCTTTGAATTTGGAATGATTGCAGTACTTTTATCATTCTTTGATTTTGAATGATTGCAGTACTTTTACATTCTTTGTTTTTGAATGATTGCAGTATATTTTTATCATTCTTTGTTTTGAATGCCTAATATCACAACTTGTGAATAGACGTTAAAATTAATTTGAACACACGCACACACATACACACTCAAACACCCCCCCAAACACACACACAAACACAACACACACCCACACGAATCTTATCATCTAAAACCATCATCCACTCAGGAACTTGATTAATTAAGAGGCTATCAAGTGTTGACCAGAGGCTAGGTAAAAACATAAAGGTAAAGGTGTCCCATAACCTATATGGTTTGTAGGGGAGCGAGGCATCAGAAACCTCAACTTCTCTAGGGGCCAGCATAATGAGGGGCGGCGCCCATCTCCTCTTTCTCGCTGCTTTACCTTCCCTAACCCTAAAGAGGGCAGGATCCTACCCATTTATAGCTGTGTGAACTGGTGACTGTACTGAAGCCAAGGCGCGCAAACGGTCAACCATCCAAATCGTAACCACGCTCGAGGCTGTTTAACTTGGCTAGGGGAAAGGGAGTGCTCTGACCACTGAGCTATCCCGTATAGTTGATTCCTGCTGTCTTTTAACTCTGTGAATGTGTTCCTTATGATGGATTATGTGTTTGTGTTACAGTGGATTATTGTTTTCTGCACATGGATACTGGACGTGTTGAGGATTCGTGAATGGTCAGCAGGAGTTCGAGCCCTTCATAAAGGTAAAGTCTTTCGTTTTTGTTGTTGTTTTTTGTTGTTGTTGTTTGTTGTTGTTTCTTTCCCTCTCTGTCTCTGTATTTTTCTGTCTGTCTGTTTGTTTGTTTTTTGTCTCTTTGGTTTTGTCTGTGTGTCTGTCTTTGTCTGTCTGTCTCTTTGTGTCTGTCTCTCTCTGTCTTTGTCTATGTCTGTCTGTCTCCTTCTCTGTCTCTCTCTGTTTCTATCTGTCTGTCTCTGTCTGTCGCTTTGTCTGTCTGTCTCTCTCCCTGTGGCTCCATATCTTCGTCTGACTGTCTTGTCTGCCTGTCTCCTTCTTTGTCTCACTCTCTGTCTGTCTGTCTGTCTGTCTGACTCTGTGTCTCTGTCTGTCTGGCTGTCGAAATGTCTGTCTGTCTGTCTGTCTGTCTGTCTTCTGTCTTCTCTCTCTCCCCTCTCTCTCCCCTCTCTCCCTCTCTCTCTCTCTCTCTCTCTCTCTCTCTCTCTCTCCTCTCTCTCTCTCTCTCTCTCTCTTCTCCTCTCTCCCCTCGGGGGTTGCTAGCACGTGCATCAAGCTACAAGCGGTGTGTGACATCGTCGGAAGTTTTTCCCTAATTGCTACGGACAGACAGTGTGTTTGGTGCCATAAGTTGGGGACCTATCTCGTTAGGTACCATGCCTTCCAGTCAGTTGGACTTTCGCACTACATGTGGTACCTTTCTTCCAGTATACCTGCATTTCATGTGGCGAAGATGTCAACTCAAAAGGGCAATGCGGGTGACCATGTTGAAAGTTCGCTCCCGTACCACCGGTGTCTTCCTTGGCTTGACCCTCCTGTACCTGTTTTGGGGGACAATTTGTTCCTGCATCACGGTGGGGTGATCAGCTCCTGCGCTGTGGAGACATTGAGGCCAACCCTGGCCCCAACCCCCGGAGACTCCAGCGCCTCCTCGTCATCAGGTAACGCCCGGCAGACCAGCTGTCTGCCTCCTACACCTCTCGCTCTGCTAAGGAACCATCACTGACTGAAGTCATGACAAAGCTGAATGACATGAGCCAGAAATAGACAGTGTGCAGGAAGACACCAGCAGATACGACAGGATCATAATGCCCTTCGTGAAGTTGTGACAAGTATAAAGGAGGAAATAAAAGAACTGTATCACCGAAATAAAACCTTAGAACAACAGAACAGTGACTTACGTGACAGAGTCAGTGATCTTGAGCGATGATCTTGAGAATCGGTCTCGTAGAAACAACTTGATTTTTCATGGTGTTGGCAACGTGATGGCGAGACAACTGAAGAGTGTGAGAACACTCTCGGGATATAATTACTGACAAACTTGAGCTGGCCGATACCATTTGATTCGATCGAGTTCACCGGCTTGGTTCCAAGTCCGATTCTCCAATTATCGCTCGCTGCTGTTCCTACAGGTTGAAAGTAAAAATTCTGAAAGCAAGGCAAAGTTAAGGGGACGAACATCTTTGTAGGCAAAGATTTCTCGTGAGAGTTCGTGAGGTAAGGCGGAGGTTGACCCCTCACCTGAAGCAGCGAGGAGTGAGGGAAAACAGGCCCGCATGGTGCATGACCATCTCCTTATAGATGGCAAGAAAGTTTGGCCTGGACTCTCAGGACTCTCTGAGAGAAATCAGATAGGGTTCGGCCGGCCCTGTGTTGGAAGAAAAAACGGTAGGGTTGTTTTTCAGAGGGGAACAAAATCTACCTCTGCACCTAGAATCTCGCCAGCAAACACATGCAGCTCTCTTCCCACAACCCGCTCAGCCACACAGGCAGCACGTGCGAGGTTACATGCATACCATACTAGTTCAAGTTTGTTTGTTGAATGTGCCTCTCCTTGCATGCAGGATAGTTCGGAAGGAAGTTGTCAGTTAACATTCCAAAAGAGGGGAATCCCCTCTCATGTCGGAGATACCACGTCATCGTTTGTTTGCAAAATTCAAAAGTTTTTCTTTTCTTTCCTGGAATATTATGTTTACAATCAAAATTTATACATAATGATTTTGTAACATATATTTCATCTTTGATTTCATTTGTTTCTGGGAGACGTTTGAAGAAGTGGTTGACTCTGATTTTTTTTGTAGATTTAAAACATTTGGCAAACACAATTA
>CM054160.1:5352477-5390561 GCA_028751875.1 Rapana venosa
AAATTTTTCGGGTTCAAAAAATTTTTTTTTGAAAATTTTTTTATTTTTTTTTTAAAAAATTTTTTTTAAAAATTGGGATTTTTAAAAACCCCCCTTTTCCCCTTTCCCCCCGTTTAAAGGGGGGGAAAAACAACCCCAAAGGAAAGGGGAAAAGGGGGGGTTTTTCCCGGGGTGTTCTGGGGGCCGGGGCCCCCTTTTTCCCCCCCCCTTTTCCAAAAGGAATTCCCCCTTTTTTGGTTTTCTTTATGTCTTAGGAAATTTTTCCCCTATTTTATTTTATGTTGGTGGGGGGGGTTTCAGCCAAAGGGGGTCCTCATTAGTTTTGGCGTTTTTGGGGGGGTGGGGGGTTTTGTTTTGTTTGCTTCCCTTTGGGATTTTGGGTTTTTTGGGCTTTTTTTTGGGTTTTGGGGCCGGATTAGGTTGCGGAGGTTTGTTTAATTTTTTTTCCCGTCCCCCGGTAAAAAAGGTGGGTACCGAACCCGCTTTGGGGGGCCGGGGCCCCCGCCCACTTATACCCCCCGGCCCCCCCGGTTGGGCCCCCCCCCCCCCCCCCCAATCACCCCCCCCTGAACCTTTTTTCCCCTTCCCCTCCCTCCCTTTCCTTTTTTCCCCTTTTTTTCCCCCCCCCCCTTCCCCCCCCCACAAAAATTTTCCCCCCTTTTTTTTTTTTTTTTTTCACCCCAAAAAAATCACGGCAAACCCAAAAAACCCCAAGGCAACCTGAACATCCCCCCCCAAAAGCAACCAACCCCACCACCCCATCTCCCTTTTTTCTTCAAAAACCCCCTTCGGGAAACCCCCCCCCCAAGCCAGGAAAAAAAAACCCCCCCCCCAAAAAAAAAACAAAAACCCCCCCCCCAAAAAACAAAAAAGGCAAAAGGAAAAAAGGAACACCCCAGGCCCCTTTTTTCCCCCCCTCTCCACCCTTAACCCCCCCCCCCCCCCCCCCCCCCCCCCCCCCCCCAAATTAATTTACTTCTTTATGTATTTATCATTTACTATCATCTTTTTATGAGGTTATGGAATAACACTCGTGTCTTTAAAAAAAAAATCCAGTCCCGTGCGAAGCGTTTGAAAAACGCGGTCCCATCACACACAATGGTCTACTCTTCTGAAAAGCGGAACAGGTTTTAACGTGTGCGCAATTCTCGTGCGTTCGCACACGGAAATTCGGTTATACCCATCCGAAGACTTTTTTGTGGGGGTGATGTGCGGCGAGTGGTCCCTTTAACTCTAGGAAAATTCCCATACTGATTCGAACCGGGCGCAGAATGATCAGAGCGCAATGCACATCGCGCTTTCCCCCTATCTATCCTGTCCTCCATTTCACCCGGGGGTTTTCCGGCTTTTTGGGGCGAAGTGAACATTTGGGCTGGAAACTCGTTATAGTCTCATCCAAAGGACTAAAAAGAGAGAGAGAGAGAAGAGAGAGAGAGAGAGAGAGAGGAAAGAGAGAGAGACAGATAGACAGATAGAAGAGACGAGAGAGAGAGAGGGGGAGGAGAGAGAGAAAAGGGGGAGAGAGAGGAAAAGGGAGAGAAAGATTCATTACAAAATAGACAAAAAGATATGAAAAATTTTCTGACTTTTCTCACAACCCTTTTTTTTCTTGTTTTTTTTTTTTTTTTATAAAAAAAGACATTTATTCCCAAACATTCACAGGCCCAACCAACTCCATCATTTATATACTTCAACACAAGTTATACACGGCAAAATTAAAAAAAAAGATCCCCCCCCAAAAAAAATTTACGACGCTTAATCAAAATGAACACACAGTTGTACATTGTATAATAAAAAATCAAACTGAAAATTAAGAACCAAACAATACAAAGATGAATATGGAAGACCCTTAATTTTTTTAACCAAAAAGAAAAAAAGAAAAAAATGAAATACAAGGTCAGACTATACGAAGGAAAAAATACATAGGAAATTGCCACAAATTAAAAAAAGAGCACATCATTAAACTCAACCACACAATTACATCTATACATGGTTTTTCGATTCACTCTTGGTTCAAAACTTTACGAATCCCAAACACACCTTACTATAAAACTTCACAGTAAAGAAAAAGGAAAAGCCGCACACATGTTTTACTAAAAGAAAAAACAACCCACAAAAAGACACATCAAAAAACACGTTTCTTATGTAAAAAAAATTTCATCTAAAAAATAAAAAAGCAAGACGATGATTTTAAACTCTGCTTGAAAATGAGTGACATACAGAAAGTATTGCATGAAAAGGAAAAGGAAAATGGTCAGAGATATATTAAAAGAAAAAGGATCTTAGAAAAGACGTCCTGATCAACATATGTTCAAATAGAGCTGCTCTTTTTTTTTCTATTTTTTTCCTGTACATATTTACAAGGGTTTAGTAATGCAATTAATATTCAAACCTTTCAACCCCTTGGATGATTTCTACCATTTTTTTATATTTAAAAAAAAGGACCCCGAATAAAGCTAGTTCTTTTTTGTTCATTTAAATTAAAAAATTAAAAAAAAAAAAATAAATAAAAATATTAAAAATTTATTTAAAAAAATATTAAAATAAATTAAAATTTTTTAAAAAAAAATTATTTTTTTTTGGGAACTTCTTTTAAAAATTTTTTAAAAATTAATTTATTTTTTTTTATTAAAATTTTTATTAAAAAACGAAAGGAATTTAAAAATATTTTATTTTTTTTACCCTGGGGGCGCCAGGGGCTTCTTTTAAACAGCTCCCACCTTCTGCAATTCCTGTGCTAAATATTTCCCTCTTTTTCTCTCCTCTCTTTCTTCTGCTTGTTCCTTTTTTTCCTGTCATTTCCTTCTTGTCTTTTTTCTGCCTTCCCGTCCATTCTCCTTCTCCCCCCCCCCCCTCCCGCCCCCCCCGAAAGACAAAGATAATTCTCTCCCATGCCGAAGTCGGATTTGTGCCTGACTGACAGCGCTTAACGACAGCGCGATCACTTTCTCACATCAGTCAACGATAACTGTAGCGTTCGCCGACGACGACGACGACACGAAGAAAAAGACGATGAAGAGACATCCACTTACATCGCTGATTTTTTGTTATAAGGGACGTAGGCTAATGCCGTCGAAAACCTTTTCCCCCCCCCCCTCATTCCCAGCTGTCCCCCCAGCTCGCTTTTTTCTTAACTGCTCAAATCCGCAAAAAATTCCCCTTGTACCCCACCTACGGACTCTTAACCCCCCCCCCCCCCCCCCCCCCCCCCCCCTCCCCCAAATGCTTATTCTATATTCTCGAAATAAAAAAATAAAGAATAAAAAAAATTTGTACTTAAAAGAGTCACCAATCTGATAAGATGAAAGGCACCATAACACCAGCTTTTTCATTTTTTCTCTTTAAAGGCACAATCAGTCCCCCCCCCCCCCCTCCCCGAAAAAAAACCCTTGTCTTTAAATTATTTTCAATATTAGTTTTTTCAAACGTGTTTAAAAGTACGTACAATTCATTATATTTTTTCAGACTTTTTTCTTTAAAAAGGCACATGCAATATATCATATACCTTAAAAGACTTATTTTCTATCTAATCTGAGCAGTCGTGAGATAATATAAATATATATATATATATACTATATATATATATATATATTCATAGATAAATACATTACTTAAAAATATCATCAAGTATATCATCTTTGTGATCTTGATAAAAAAGAAGACATGATTCCAAAATTGCATAATCATTCATAATAAAATGCCTTAAAGAGGAAACCCAAACATAGCATCTTCAAGGATAATTGACTAGTTTTTATAACAAAAAAAAAACTACAAAAATTAATGTGAATACATAATCATTAAAGCTAGAGCATATAATTTGGTTGGTTTAATTTTCATCAAATATCTACCCACATCTTCTTCTTCAATTCATATTCCTCTCTCCCTTCTCTCTCACTCACTCCTCCTCTCACTCCCTCTTACTTCTCCGTCTCCCTCTCCTTCCCACCCTCTTTCTCGCGTCCTCACTGCCTCCCCTCCCTCCTATCCTTCCTCACTCACTCTCTCCCTCCCTCTCTCCTCCCTTCCCCCCTCTCCCTCCCTCCCTTCTTTCCCCCCTCCCCCCCTTCCCCCCCCTCCCCCCCCCCCTCCCCCCCCCTCTCCCTCCCTCCCTACTCCCCCTCCCTCTCCTTCCCCCCCCCCCCCCCCCCACCTCTTCTCCTCTCTCTACTTGTTCATCACGTATACGTACTGCACTCACAACGACCTGTTTGTACATCATCTGACCGCTCAAGCTAAGAAGAAAAAGAAAAGAAGAAGAAGAAGAAGAAGAAAAGAAAGAAGAAAAGAAAGAAGAAGAAGAAGAAGGAGGAGGAGTAGGAGAGGAGAAGAAGAAAAAGAAGAAGGAGAGGAAGAAGAAGAAGGAGAGAAGAAGAAGAGAAGAAGAATAGGGAAGAGAGAAGAAGAAAAAAGGAGAGGAGGAGAGAAGAAGAAAGAAGAAAGGAAAGAAGAGAAGGAGAAGAGAAAAGGGGGAGGAGAGAAGAAAAGAAGAAGAAGAAAAAAGGAGAGGAGGAGAAGAAGAAAAAAGGAAGAAGAAGAAGAAAAGGAGGAGGAGAGAAGAAAAGATGGAAAAGAAGAAGAAGGAGAGCAGAAAGAAGAAAAATGGAAGAAGAAGCAGAAGAAGATGTAAGACAGAGAAAGTAGAACGAAAAAAGAATGAAAAAAGCAAAGAAAAGAAGAAAAAAAAGAGTAAAAACAGAAGAAGAAGAAGGAGAAGAAGAATAAGAAGGAGAAAGAAGACGAGCCTTCACGTCAGGTCCTTGGTCAGTCTATCCAGCCCACACCGTCATCCACGCTACTATGACTAAACAACCCCGCCATCCACGCTGCTATACTACCACAACCGTCTCCACGCTGCTATACTCACACCGCCATCCACGCTACATACTCACAAACCGCCATCCACGCAACTAACTCACACCGTCATCCACGCAGACTAATGACCCACACCCGTCACCACGCTACTATACTCTACACCGTCATCCACACTAACTATACTCCACACACCGTCATCCACGCTACTCTACTAGTATCTCACACCCCCTCATGCTTCTTCATAGTCACCCTCCTCTTCACCACACGATGTAAGATCGATGTCACACATATCACTTTCCATGATTTCGAATACCTACAACTCTTTATCG
The DNA here is from genome assembly GCA_028751875.1 of Rapana venosa. Taxonomy (NCBI): domain Eukaryota; kingdom Metazoa; phylum Mollusca; class Gastropoda; order Neogastropoda; family Muricidae; genus Rapana; species Rapana venosa. Next base: position 5,357,619 of record CM054160.1, read on the forward strand.
ATCCGATCGTTATTGAGAAAGATACATAAATAATTCATCACAACTCTAAGGTAGTCCTTCTCCACCAGTAACCCCGTGCTTTGAGCGTCAAGGCGATTTGACTATGCTGACCCCCGAGGTAAGCAGGAAGAAAAAAGAAAGAAAAAGATGACTGGCTCTGTGAAGATACTGGCATGTTTTTTTCATACCTGCTGTATGCACGATTATTGGTGTGATACTTTGTTCATACTGACCCATCGAATCAATGAGGAAGATCTGGCGCGTGACGCGGGTAAAAGTGCGATCCATTATTTTTGTTTTTGTTTTTGATTAATGTGCTCTTCTTGCGGTGTCATGTTAGTTGTGATAACTAGAAATTATTCAGTTGAACAAACAAAACAGACTGCATAAAGAATCAGTATGTGCCATACGCACGACGCATAAACGTGCGCTCTCTCCACTACCACAACACACACATACACAGTACACACAATCACACTACACTACACCAACACACACACACTCTCGCACGCACGCCACACACACTCGCACGCACGCACACACATACATACACACACGCGCTTGGATTTAGTGCCCTAAATGTTCCCTTCAATCCCATCATCCCCACACGGATGAATAAACACAACGTGGTACGTGTGCGAAGCATCTGGAGTAAACGCTTCTAACACTGTCACTTCACGCATCTTTTGCATACAAACTCTTTTTAAATTTCTTTTTTAAAAAAAACAACCCACAAAACCAAAAATCCCCAACCCTCAGATCCCCTTTTGTTGTACACAACGCTTGTGGGCTTCTTCAAATTTAAAACCTCCCTTCAACTCCACACACACACACACCCCACACACACACACACACACACACACACACACACACACACACACACACACACCCCCCAAAATTCATTTCGTTGTCCTGGACTGAATAGGCCTACAGTAAAAATTTTTGTTTGTCTCTCTCTCTCTCTTCTCTCCCTCCATAGCGTTTGTGTACCGACCATTCAGGGAAAGTTCAAGAGTTCCAAACAGCCTGGCACTGTAGGTCTCGGCTTTTGAGATACCAGATGTGAACTAGGCTAGGGGTGGTGGCAGTTACAGCGTCACAGAAATCACCACTGAGCCTCGGGCTGGTTGTCCAGTGCCCGGCAACCATGTCGCACATCATCGCAAGTACTTACACACACACAGGCCGCAGACGAAGGGGTCAGTCCACCCACCACACGACTCGAATTGTCCAGCGCACAGCTAAAAACTTAATTCCCGTACTTTGTGAGGTCACCGTGGGTTGTATCCACGTACGTGCACGTGCTCGTCTGTGCTGGCGGCGCAGCAGCGCTTTTCAGTCGGCGATTTTCGAAGCAGAGCTTGGGGGCACAGCATGGGAAGATGGCACGCGCAAAAAAAGGGTTTGGGGGGGGGGGAGTGGGGAAGGGGGAGAAAGGGGGCTGAACCACTTTAAATTTTAACATTTCCATGATTCCACCCCACCCTCCCCCCCCCAACCCCCACCCGTACATCCCCCCACGATTTCTCTACCAGAGCAGCAGTGTTACAAAATTTTAAAAAGTCTGCCCGCTGGGGGCTACTAAGAGGACAAAATTTAAAAAAAACAACATGAAGGGGTCAGACTTTCTCCGCGTGTCCCACCGGCAGAGCTCTGCAATGAGGGCGTTTGATTTTAAAGCACCCATCGGCTCACAAGTGTGGAAACTCTTTTCTTTCTTCTCTCTTCTCTTCTCTCTCCCCTTCTCTCTCTCTCTCCTCTCTCTCTCTCTCTCTTATATATATATAATATAAATAAAAATAAAATATATAAATAATACATCTCTTTCTCCGGGCGAAATAACGAGGGAGTTTTTGGGTCTTTGCGATGAATTTGACACGGGGGCTTCGCTTCAGACAGGTTTTTCCCCCTTTCAATGCAGATGGCAAACTTGCCCCCCCCCCACACCCCGCCCAACCAACCCCACACAAAGACCGTTCAGAACAGCAAAAAAAAAAAGCGGGTTTTTGCTTTGGTGCACCATTGGAGGAGTAAGTCACCTGCGCCGTGCAGCTTCACTTCACTCTGCTGCTGGGGGTCCTGGTTCATCCCCACCCAAAAAAAAAACAACAACAACACAATCTGGCGCCACGTAAAGTCAGGTACCCAAGATGCCCCCCACCCCCTGCTCATCCTCGTTGACACAAGACACGCCTTCGTGGCATGACCATATGAGTAAGGACAAGGGTCAGGTCAGGGGTCAGGTCAGGGGGGGGCGGGCAGGGTCAGGGCAGAGGCTGGGTCAGTCAGGGGGTGTGGTAGGGGCAGGGATTGGGTCAGGGCAAGGGGTGTAGCAGGTCAGGGGGGGCTGTGGTCGGTCAGGGGGTAGGTCAAAGGGGTGTAGTCAGGGCAGGGGGCTTTTGGGCAGGGGAGGGTGCTGTGGTAGGTCGGGAGTTTGGTCAGGTCGGGTGTGGTCAGGTCAGGGGGGTGCGGCGGTCAAGGGGGTAGTCAGGTCAGGGGGGTGTGGTCAGGTCGGGGGTGTTGGGCATAGGGGGAGGGGGTAGGTCAGGGCTATGCAGGGGTTGTGGGCGGCGGCTGGGCGGTCGGGGAATCGGGGCTTTTGGTCGGGGGGGTGGTCAGTCAGGGGGCTGTGGTCAGGTCAGGGGCTGTGGTCAGGTCAGGGGCTGTGGCAGGTCGGGGGACTGTGGTCAGGTCAGGGGACTGTGGTCAGGTCAGGGTGCTGTGGTCAGGTCAGTGGGGCTGTGGTCAGGTCAGGGGGCTGTGGTCAGGTCAGGGGGTGTGGTCAGGTCAGGGGGCTGTGGTCAGGTCAGGGGGCTGTGGTCAGGTCAGGGGGCGGTGATCAGGTCAGGGCTATGTCAGGGAGCTGTGGTCAGGTCAGGGTCATGTGGTCAGGTCAAGGATCAGGGTCAGGGTGCTGTGGTCAGGTCAGGGGTCAGTCAGGGAGCCCTGCAGGTCGGGCAGCAGCTCTGGCCCTGTAGTAGGATGACCGCAGGCTCTGTGCTGCTTGACCAGGTGACACCACTGCTCCTTGTCCACACACGGGGGCGCGGGGGTCACTGCTGGCCCTGCAATGAGGGCAGCGCTGTCCTCAGGAGTCTCATGCAACGATGGGACCGTTACAGACCCATTCATGAAGCAGGATAATTATGGAAACAGATAACCATCAAGCCGAAATCATTATTTATGTTTGCACTAGTTTTGAAACCAAAAAAAAGAAGAAGAGAACAATGAAGACGAGACAGAATGCAGCATGGTGTTTTCTTGCACATCATGTCAGACAGGCTGAGCAGTGAAGACCACGTTGTATTGTTGAATTATGAACAGTTTCTTTCGTCGTGTCAAATAAGTCCATGCGACTTTTATAGCAATAAATAATTTCTGATTCTGATTCTACAGCGTTCTAATCTGATGACGGATGAGACTATAAACCGAGGCCCCGTGTGCGAACGCATGCAGAACATCTTGAGCACACGTTAAATCCTGTTCCGCTTTTCGAAAGAGTAGGCCATTGTGTGCCGGTGGAAACAGATGACAAAATTGACAAAAACCGCACACACACGGGGACTGGATGTAAAAAAGCACATGAGTGCTTATTCCATTATCCTCGATATAAAGAATAAATAAAAAAAGAAAAGAAAAGAATAATATGATGATTGTGTTTGTGTTGTTTTTGTATTGTATTGGGTTGTAATGTGTTGTGTTGTATTGTTTTCTATTGTGTAGTACTGCTTATCACTTTAAATCACGGCAGATTTTATCTGCGTGAAATTCGGGCTGCTCTCCCTGGGTAGAGCGCGTCGCTACAAGAGCAGCGCCACCCTTTATTTTTGCTTTTCCTGTCTGCATAATTATGTATTTGGTTTCCTATCAGAGTGGCTTCTTTTCTACATAACTTTGCCAGGGACAACTCTTTTGTCGCCGTGCGTTCTTTTACGTGCACAAAATGAGCATTGCACACGGGACCTCGGTTTATCGTCTCGTCCGAAAGACTAGCACCCAGAACCACCACTCACGGTCTTAATGGATGGGGAGAGGAGGAGTTAGTTTCTGGCCCAAACGGGGATCGAACCACCACACACTTGGAACCCGGACTTTTCGCTTTCTAGGCAGGTGCGTTACATCTAGACCACCGATCCACAATAATATGCTGTGATTGAAGTGTGACAGGGCCATGGGTGCATAGCGACACTGTGCATCTGTACAGGTACCTACAATTATTTTTGTTTATTCTTTCTTTTATTTCGAGGATAATGGAATAAGCACTCATGTGTTTGCTGTTTTTCTAAGCATCCATTTCCCGTGTGTATGCAGTTTTGTCAATTGGTCATCCGTCCCCACCAGAACACAATAATGGCCTACTCTTCCGAAAAGCAGAGCAGGTTTTAACGTGTGCGCAAGATGTTCTGGGCGAGTACAAGACCAGGCCAGTACGCTAAGGTCCCAGTTCAATCAAGTGAGATGAGACTGAAACCTGCGTTAAGTTTGACTCAAGGTTGGCTAAGACAGGGATAGCTCAGTGGTCAGAGAACAAGCTTTCCCCCACCAAGTTAAGCAGCATCGAGCGTGGTTACCAAGTGGAGGGGTGACCGTTTACGCGCCTTGGCTTCAGTACAGTCCCCCAATTTCACCCAGCTGTAAATGGGTAGCTGCCCTCTTTAGGGTCAGGGAAGGTAAAGCAGCGAGGGAGAGGAAATGGGCGCCGCCCTCAACATGCTGGACCCTTACTTTTCTCATTATTTCCTGTTATTTGACTTTTGCCAGTACACTTCATGAACAAAAAGCTCTTATGTTTTTGTTGATGCAAGTTCCTCCAATTTAAAATTAAAAAAAAACACCATTAGCCTCTGTGGTTGGCTGGTAGGATTATAAACAATATGACAGGTTGGGAGTTCACACACACCAACACACACACACACACACACACACCCCGCACGCACGCACGCACGCACACGCACGCACGCACGCACGCACCCTATCCCCCACACAAAACACACACACAGGGTTGGCATATAGATGGGTTGATGAAAAAAAATCAAAACCAAACCATATGCATTGTTTACTCAAAAGTACCCATCTGAAAAAAAAGACTTGACTTCACACACACACCTACCCACACAAATTATCCCACGCACCCAAATCTCCTCTCTCTCTCTCTCTCTCTCTCTCCTCTCACTCACACACACACAAACACACACACCACACACACACACACACACACCACACACACACACACACCACACACACACCCAACACACACACACACACACACAACACACACACACACACACACACACACACACACACAACACACACACACACACACCACACACCTTTCGGATGCGTCCTTCGGGTGAGACTATAAACCGAGGCCCCGTGTTCGAACGCATGCAGAACATCTTGCGCACACGTTAAATCCTGTTCCGCTTTTCGGAAGAGTAGGTCATTGTGTGCCGGTGGAAACAGATGACAAAATTAACAAAACCGCATACACACGGGGACTGGATGTAACAAAGCACATTAAGTGCTTATTCCATTATCCTCGATATAAAAGAATAAATAGATTAATAAAACAAATAGACACGTACACACACACGTATACACACACACGTACACACACACACAACACACAACACACACACCATACAACCCCCCCCCACCCACCCCCCCACAAACCTCCCCGTCCCCACAGCCCCCACACACCCACGCACCCTCCTCCCACACCACGCACGACACACCACACACACACACAACACACACACACACACACACACACACACACACACACACACAAACACCACACACACACACACACGCGCGCGCGCGCGCAGCGCGGCGCACCCTCTCTCCACCTCACACACACACACACACACACAACCCTCACCCCCACAACCCCCTCCCCTAAACACCCCACCCCTTCCTCCACCCCCTCCCCCTCTCCACCCCCCCTCGCCCCCTCCTCCCTCCCCTCCCCCCGCCCCCCACGCCCCTCCACCCCCCCTTTCCCCTCCACCCCCCTACCTCCTCCACCCCCCACCTCCCCTCCACCCCACCCACCCCACCTCCCCCTCCCCACCCACCCCTCCCACCCCCCATCCCCTCCTCCCCTCCCCCCCACCCCCGATCCACACCCACCCTCCTCTCCCCCACGCACCCCACCAGTCCTCCCCCCGGTCCTCCCCCACCAACCCCTCCCACAATTATTTAAACCCCTTCCACCTCCACCCCATTCCCCCCCCACCTCCCCTCCCCCCCATTCCCATCACTTCCACCCCCCTACCTCCTCCCACCTCCGCCCACCCCCCCACCTGACCTCCACCTCCCCCTCCCCTCCACCCCCAACCCCCCCCCCCCCCAACCCCTCCCCTCCACCCCCACCCCCCAACACCTCCCCTCCACCCCCCCCCCCCAACCTCTCCCCTCCACCCCCACCCCCAACCCCTCCCCCCACCACCCCACCTTCCACCTCCCCTCCCCTCCCACCAAGCCCCTCATCCCCCCCCTCACCCTTTCCCACCCCCCCTCACCCCTTCCTACCACCCCCTTCCCCCTCGCACCTCCCCACCCGAACCCCCCTCCCTCTCCCCCACCTCCCCCCTCCTCCCCCCCCTCCCCCCCTCCTCCCCCTCCACCCCCTCCCCCCTACCCTCCATCCATCCCCTCCCACCCCCCCCCCCCCCAGCTTACCCGCCATACGGGCCATTACTGCTGCAGGCGGGTCGGGCGGGCGCTCAGGCGCTGACACTGGGGGAGGGAGCAGGGCGGGTGGAGGGGGGCCGGCCGCGTGGCCGCAGCGTGCCCATGCCGTGTCTGCTGTGTCCGTAACTGCACCACACCTCCCCTCTCTGCTGCCCGATCCCGCACGATACCGAGCACATGCATGGGAAGAAAGTTCCACACCGGAGAATAGGCAGGGTTTTGTTTGGGGGTTCGATATGTTTAGTTCTTTGATGACTATGTCTTGTTGTTGTTATTGTTGGTTGTTGTTGTTGATCCTTCTTCTTCTCTTTTACTTCTTTTTTTACTTCTTCTGTTTATTTGACGAATGTGCTGTATTTCCTTCTTACTCTTTAGTGCTTTCTTTTATTTTCTTCTATGAGTCTTTCTTTCTTTCTGTACTTCCTCTTTCTCTCCCTCTCCTCTCCTTTCGATCTTCGAATTCTGCTCTCTCTCTCTCTCTCTCCTCTCTCACATCTCATCTCTCTTCATCTCTCCGTCTCCTCCTCATCTCTCTCTCTCGTCGTCTCTCTCACTCACAGCTCTCTCTCTTCTCTCTCTCTCACTCTTCTCTCTCTGTGTGTGTGTGTCTGTGTGTCTGTCTCTCTCTCTCTCTCTCTCACTCACTCCTCTCTCTCCGAATTCTTTTTCGAACAAATTTTTAAGTGCTTACGATAATTATTATCACGTTTTTGGATGGGCTGGATGAGAAAAAAAAGTTCATTGGCTTAATCTCTGTTACCCTCAGATACATTTTTTCCCTCTCTCCCTCCCTCCCTCACACACACCGAAAAAAAAAACACACACACACACACACACACACACACGACACATACGAACAACACACACAACTCACACCACACACACAAACACCACACACACACTCTCTCTCTCTCTCTACATCTCCAGCCTTCTCTCTCTCTCTCTCTCTCTCTCTCTATTTTCAGTGTGGTGCATGTTTCGCTGTGTGTGAGTGTATGTCCGTGTGGTGTGTGTGTGTGTATGTTCAGAGTGTTGTTCGTTTGGTGTGTGTGTGCATGTTTCGTGTGGTTGTTTGAATGTTTTGTGTGGAGTGTGTGTATGTTCGTGGTGTGTGTGGTGTGTGTAGTTCGTGTGTTTGTTCGTTTGGTGTGTGTGCATGTTCGTGTGTGGAAAGAGTAAGGGTGGAGAAGAGAGAGAAGAGAGGGTGAGAATAGAGGGAGGAGAAGAGAGAAGGGGTGAGAAGAGAAAGAGTGGGTGGATAAGATATAGACAGGTGGTGGAGAAGAGAGAGAGGTGATAGGGTGGAGAAGAGAGAAGTGCGTGAGAAGAGAGAGAGGGGATTGGTGAAGATATAGAGAGGTGATAAGAGAGAGAGAATGGTGGAGAGAAGAGATAGAGGGTGGAGAAGAGAGAGATAGGGAGTAGTGAGAAGAGAAGAGATGGGAGACGAGAGAGAGAGGACGGTGGAGAAGAGACAATAAAGAGAGGGTGTGAAGAGAGAGAATGGGGTGTTTGGAGAAGAGAGAGAGGGGAGGGTGGAAAAGAGAAAGAAGGTGGAGAAGAGATAGAGTGTGGAGTGGGTGAATAAGAGAGAGAGATAAGGGTGGAGAAGAGAGAGGTGGAGAAGAGAAAGAGGGGGGATTAGAGAAGAGAGAGAGAGGGATAGAGATGAGAGAGAGAGGGTGGAGAAGAAGAGAGAGAGAGAGGGGTGGAGAAGAGAGAGAGAGAGAGAGAGAGAGAGAGAGAGAGAGAGAGAAGGAGAGAGAGAGTGGAAGAAGAGAGAGAGGGGGGATTGGAGAAGAGAGGGAGTGGCCGAAGAGAGAGATGGGATGTGTGGACAAGAGAGAGAGAAGGGGGATGGTGAGATAGAGAGAGGGGGGGGGGGGGTGGAGAAGTGAGAGAGAGGATGAGAAGAAGAGAGGGGGTTGGAGGAGAGGACAGAGAGGGTGGAGAAGAGACAAAGAGGGGGGGGTTGGGAGAAGTGAGAAGAGAGAAAGGAATGGAGAAGACCAGAGATAGGGGGGACGGAGAATATAATGCGAATGCGAATGCGAATGCGAAATGTTTATTCAGATTAGGCCATAGCCCCCAACTGAAGGGGTAGTCATGAAACATACCACATGTAAATCGTTGCATTATAAATCAGAAAATATCAACATCAAAGTATATTGTATAGTAAAACAGCTATGATACGGCATCATCCAGACGTTTTAATGCTTTATAGATGTATAATGCCAAGTTATTCAGCACTTTTTCATTTTCGATGCCATAAGTACATTAAATCGGAAACGACATGGATATTTATAATATTTTGGTTGGATAAATTTAATCCTCAGGTCATAAAGAACAGGACAACATAACACAAAGTGAATTTCATTTTCTACAGAGTTGTGGCATAGACGGCAAAATCGTTTTATCCGTTAACCTCCTGTCGTATCTAGAACGATGACATGCAATAGCTGATACACCAAATCTAAATTTTGTCAATGCACTTTTGACATATCTGTTCATTTCCAATTCAGTATATGGTTCAACACAATTTGTAACTTTAAACATGCTATATTCCCCAAATCTACTACTGTTTTCTATATGGTCATGCCATTCCTGCCACCTGCAGTCAATGAGTCTTTGTTTAAAACATTTGATAAAGCTTCCAACATCCTCAACGCCCCGATTATCCCAAACATATGCAAATCCATAAGTACTTAAGCACCTCCGTACATTTGTAGCCCAAGTCTTCTTACCATTAACATCCAGATTATACAGCATCTTATAAGCCCTGTGTGGCAGTCTATGATTTTCCAGTCTAGTTATCCTAAGCCAGTAAGTAATGCATTTTACATAAGAATTAAGATATATAGGGTATCTTCCCAATTTCTCCATAAATAAGGTCATTAGGTGTTCGATTATCAACATTCATAAAACGTTTCATAGCATACAAATGAAGCTTTTCAATTTGATTTCCGTTCTCAAAAGCCCAGATTTCAGCACATATTGTAAAATAGATTGCACCTGAGAATCAAACAATTTTACAAATATCTTCAATGACTGCAATCAAGTCTATATATAACCTGAGTATAACAAGTACTGCTCTCTTTGCTCTATTGATTAAATCCTGACATGCAGAAGTGAAACTTAATCTAGTTGAAAAAAATATTCCAAGATATTTATAAGCATTTACTACTTTCACAGTTTCAGTATTGTATTTCCAGTGTTCATGTCTAGCTAGATATCCCCCCTTACGAAAAACAATGATATTTGTCTTCCCCATATTTACCTTTAATTCTAATCTCATTGCTGCATGATACAAACTGTTCATCTGTCTTTGTAATCCTACAACAGTTGTTGATATCAAAATAATATCATCAGCAAAAAGTAACACAAATAATTCTATAAAATCAAAAGAAACCCCATGCTTTCCATTTTCTATAATTTCTAAGGCAAGATCATTCACAAACAATGAAAACAATATTGGACTACACACATCTCCTTGCTTTACACCCTTGTACAATTCACAAAGTCAGATAATGTTGCTCCATTTCTTACTCTAGCTTTTACTTCACTATACATACTTTGTATACATCTATGTAATTTTCCTCTAACACCATTCTTAAACAAAATAGGCCACAACAAATTTCTAGAAACAGAATCGAAAGCTTTTTCAAAACTACAAATGCAACATATAATTTATGGTTATTTGCAAATTGCTTTTGAACAGCAGCTAACAGAGTAAACATATGGTCAACAGTGCTATAATCCTTTTTGAACCCAGCTTGGTGTTCTCCTGTAATATTATTTGTCATTACCCATTCTTGTAATCTATTATTAACAACCAAACTATATATCTTACTCGCTATGTTACACAGAGATATTCCTCTATAATTGTTTGTATCGTTTACATTTCCTTTCTTAAACAGAGGCAGAATTATTGATTCCACCCAGCCCTCTGGATAGATGCCCTTGTCAAACAAATGATTAAATAGCTTCACTAAAAATGTAACACAGATTCCCCTGAAAATTTGAAAAACTCACCTATCAACCCATCAGGTCCTGCTGATTTACCGTTTTTTAATTTTCCAATTGCTAGCATTATTTCCTGTGCTGTGATAGGGCTGTCTAACAATGCATCTCCCTCCCCTATGTCTTCAGTCTCAACTGACTCAGTCACTTCCTTTTCTAGTACATCTTTGAAATGATCAAACCACTGACTTATAGATATTGTATTATGTGGCTGAGATCTTTTGCGTGATATTTTTCTGATAGTTTCCCAAAGCTTGTTTGACTGTTAACGGATACCAGTAGTTCTTTTAAAAGTATATCATTGTACTCTTTTTTTATGATAAGCATATTTTTATATTCTCTTCGTGCAATACAACATAATGTCCTATCGTCTTTCTGTGATGAGCGTTTGAATTGTCTATACAGTCTTCGTACTTTACGTCTTGATACTCTGCATTCGTGATCGAACCAGTCTTTCTGTGGCTGTTTATTAAACTGAATTCTCGTTTCATTGTGCTCTGCATGATCTTTAATAATTTTGTTGAACGTGTTTATAGCTAGATTGACATCACTATTTATCAACTCTTCTGCCCTATTCATATCATCTTTTACACTTCTAGCATTCATTGAGTCAGTAAAGGTTTGAGCAAGTGACGGTTTCCATCTATACTTAGTTATGAACTGTTCTTTCCCCTACCTTCCCACTTTTTTCTATTAGAGGTGCTCCTAAAATCTATATCTAAACATAACGAAACAGGTAAATGATCTGAATCTACCCTGTCTAAAACTTCAAGTGTCATGGCATCACAAGCAAAATCAAAGAAAGGCACAGAAGTTAAAAAATAATCAATAACACTGCTCCCTTGGTCAGAAATGTATGTGTAACAACCATTCTGGTCATTTTTACAAACACCATTTAATATGTATAAACCCATTGCTGAACACATGTTCAGCAATGATCTACCATATGAATTTATTGAAGTATCCTTAGAATGTCTTTTAATATGATTTTCAGTATATTTACTACAATCTTCATGTAAATTGTTTTCATCTACAAATCAGGAAAGTAGTCTGAAGTCCGAGCATTTAAATCCCCACATAGTATAATATCAATATCATCAAACATGAACATCTTTTCACAAATATTTTCTTCAAGTATACTAATTCCATCGTCACAATCAAAATACGAATAATATGGAGAATTTTCTGGTTGTAAGTAAGTACAAACAAATAAAACATTTTAGGAAAATGAAAAAAATCTTTATCAAGAATAAAAGACACACAACAGTCACTGCTATCCTCAATATAGCGCACGTAAGGGAGAAAAGCCTTACGCACAAGACAAATAATCCCCCCTGAACATCTCCCACGCTGTGGGACGGAGAAGAGAGAGAGAGAGAGAGAGGATGAAGGAGACAGAGAGGGGGGTGGAGAAAAAACAGAAGTTAGAGAAGAGAGAGAGAGAGAGAGAGATGAGAGAGAGAGAGAGAGAGAGAGAGAGAGGATGGAGAAGAGAGAGAGTAAGGGTGGAGAAGAGAGAGAGAGAGAGGGGTGAAGAGAGGGAGTAGAAGAGAGAAAGGGTGGAGAAGAGAAAGAGTGGGTGGAGAAAGATAGACAGGGGGTGGAGAAGAGAGAGAGGGATAGGGTGGAGAAGAGAGAGAGAGAAAGTGTGTGGAGAAGAGAGAGAGGGGGGATTGGTGAAGAGATAGAGAGGGTGGAGAAGAGAGAGAGTATGGTGGAGAAGAGAGAGAAGAGATGGTGGAGACGAGAGAGAGAGGGTGGAGAGATGAGAGAGAGGGGGCTGGAGAAGAGAGAGAGAGGTTGGAGAAGAGAGAGAGGGGAAAGTAAGGAAGAGAGAGGGGGGATGAGAAGGGGGATAGAGAAAGGGTGGAGAAGAGAGAGAGAGAGAGAGAGAGAGAGAGAGAGAGGGGTGGAGAATAGAGAGAGAGAGCGGGGTGGAGAAGGGAAAAAGAGTGTGGTGAAGAGAGAGATAGGGGTGGAAAAAAAGAGAGAGAGAGAGGAGAGAAGAAGAGAGAGAAAGGCGGATGGAGAAGAGAAAGATAGGGGGTGTGGTGAGAAGAGAGAGGAGGAATGGAAAAGAGAGAGAGAGAGAGGGGGAGGAAGAAAAGAGAGAAAGAGAGGGGGTGGAGAAGAGGGGAGGGTGGGAGGAGTAAGAGAGAGGGTGGAGACGAGAAAAAGAGAGTGAGTGTGGAGAATAGAGGGGAGAGTGGAGAAGAGAGAGAGAGAGAGGGTGAAGAAGAGAGAAGAGAATGTTTGGGGAAGAGAGAGAGAAGGGGGGGATGGATAAGGGGAGATAGACGGGAATGGAGAAGAGAGATAGAGAGAGAGGGTGAAGAAGAGAGAGAGAGAGGGGGTGGCGAAGAGAGAGAGCGGGGATTGGAGGAGAGAGTAAGGGTGGAGAAGAGAGAGAGAGAGGGTGGTGAAGAGAGGGAGGAGAAGAGAGAGAGGGTTGAGAAGAGAAAGAGTGGGTGGAGAAGAGATAGACAGGGGGGTGGAGAAGAGAGAGAGGGATAGAATTGAGAAGAGAGAGAGTGTGGAGAAGAGAGAGAAGGGGGGATTGGTGAAGGATAGAGAGGGTGGGGAAGAGAGAGAGATGGTGGAGAGAGAGAGATAGAGGGTGGAGAAGAGAGAGAGAGGGAGGAGTGGAGAAGAGAGAGAGATGGTGGAGACGAGAGAGAGAGGGCGGGTGGAGAAGAGACAGAGAAAGAGAGGGTGGTGAAGAGAGAGAGAGGGGTGTTGGAGAAGAGAGAGAGGGAGGGTGGAAAAGAGAAAGAGAGGTTGAGAAAGATAGAGAAGGGGGGGGGGGGTGATTAAGAGAAGAGATAGGGTGGAGAAGAGAGAGGGTGGAGAAGAGAAAAGGGGGGATTTAGAGAAGAGAGAGAGAAGGGGTTAGAGATGAGAGGGGAGAGGGTGGAGAAGAGAGAGAGAGAGGTTGGAGAAGAGAGAGAGAGAGAGAGAGAGAGAGAGAGAGAGAGAGGGGAGAGAGAGAGAGAGAGAGAGAGAGAGAGTGGGAGAAGAGAGGGGGGGGATTGGAGAAGAGAGGGAGTGCAGAAGAGAGAGATGGGGATGGTGGACAAGAGAGAGAGAAGGGGGGTGGAGAGAGAGAGAGAGGATTGAGAAGAGAGAGGGGAGGTGGAGAAGAGACAGAGAGGGTGGAGAAGAGACAAAGAGGGGGTGTTGGAGAAGTGAGAGAGAGAAAGGATGGAGAAGACAGAGATAGGGGGACGGAGAAGAGAGAGAGGAGAGAGAGGGTGAAGGAGACAGAGAGGGGGTGGAGAAGAGCAGAGGGTGGAGGGAAAAAGAGAGAGAGGGTGGTGAAAAGAAAGGGGTAGAAGAGAAGAAGGTGTAGAAGAGAAGAAGTGGGTGGAGAGAGATAGACAGGGGGGTGGAGAGAGAGAGAGGGATAGGGGGGAGAAGAGAGAGAGGAGAGGTATGGGAAGAGAGAGAGGGGGGATTGGTGAGGATAGAGGGGGGTGGAGAAGAGAGGAGAGAGATGGTGGGAGAAGAGAGAGAGATGGTGGAGGGCGAGGGGAGAGGGTGGAGAGGAGAGGAGAGGGGGGTGGAGAAGAGAGAGAGAGGGTGGGAAGAGAGAGGGGTTAGAGAGAGACAGACAGGGGGGTGGGAGAGGAGAGGGGATAGGGTGGAGAAGAGAGAGGAGAGGTGTGTGTGTGGAGGAGAGAGAGGGGGGGATTGGTAAAGAGATTTGAGGGGTGGAGAAGGGAGGGATGGTGGAGAAGAGAGAGAAATGGTGGGAGACGAGGGGAGGGGGGGAGTGGAGAGGAGAGAGAGAGTGGGTGGAGAAGAGAGAGAGAGGGTGGAAGAAGAGAGAGAGAGAGAGAGAGAGAGAGAGAGAGTGAGGAGAGGAGATAGGAGGAGAGGGGTGGAGAAGGGAAGAGAGTGTGGTGAAGAGAAGGGTGGGGGTGGAGAAGAGAGGAGAGGGTGGAGAGAGAGAGAGGCGGGTGGGAGGAGAGAGAGAGATGGTGGAGAAGAGGGGAGAGAGAGGGTGGTGAAGAGAGAAAAGAGAGCGGGTGGAGAGGAGAGAGAGAAGGGGGGTGGAGGGGTGAGAGAGAGAGATAGCGAAAAAGAGAGTGGAAAGAGAGAGAGGGGCGTGGAGAAGAGAGGGGGATGGAGAAGAGAGGGTGGAGGTAAGAGAGAGAGAGAGGGCGGAGAGGAGGGAGAGTGGAGAAGAGAGATAAAGAAGAGAGAGATAGAGAAGGTGGAGAGGAAGAGTGAGAGTAAGGATGAGATGGGAGTTAGAGAAAAGGTGGAGAAGAGAGAGAGAGAAAAAGGTGGAGAACAGGACAGAGAGAGTGGGATGAAGAAGACATAGAGACGTGGTGAGAGCGAGATATGGAGTGTGGAGCGGAGAGAAGACGAGGGAGAGAGAGGAGAGAGAGAGAGATTGATGAGAGAGAGATGAGATGAGAGAGAGAGAGAGATGGTGGAGAACAGACAGAGAGAGTGGATGGAAGAAGACAAAGAGATGTGGTGGAAGAGAGAGATAGTGGATGGTGAGTGAGGACGAGAGGACGAGGTGAGTGAGAGAGAGAAGATGATGACGAGAGATGAGATTGAGAGAGATGAGAGGACTGAGAGAGAGAGAGAGAGAGAGATGCTGGAGAAAGACAGAGAGAGTGGGCTGAGAAGACAAAGAGAATGTGGTGAAGAGAGAGATATGGATGTCTGGAGAGGAGAGAGAGGGTGAGAGAGAGAGAGAGAGAATGAGAGAGAGATGAGAGATGAGGAGTGATGAGTGAGATGGTCAGGGATGAACAGACAGCGAGGAGTTGGGATGAGAAGACAAAGAGAATGTGGTGAAGGGAAGAGAGAGATTTGGAGGTGGATTGAGGAGAGAGGAGAGGGAGAGGAGTGAGAGAGAGACGTGATGTGTGAGTGAGAGAGAGATGGTGGAGACACAGACAGAGAGAGTGGATGAAGAAGCAAAGAGAATGTGGTGAGAGAGAGTTATGGAGGTGGAGTGGGAGAGAGAGGGAGACGAGAGAGAGAGGTGATGATGAGAACGAGATGAGGAGAGATAAATGGCTGGAGAAGCGAGAGAGGATGGAGAAGAGAGAGAGGATGTAAAGAGAGTGAAAGGGTAGATAAGTGAGAGAGAGGGGTGGAGAATGCGGAGAGAGAACGTAAGGCGTGTGAGAGAATCGAGAGAAGCGAAATAAAGTGGAGATAAGAGAGAGATGTGGCAGCGAAAGAGAGAGAGGGGGGGGGAAGGAGACAGAGAGAGAGAGGGTGCGTGTGAAGAATGAGGAGAGGGAGAGGGAGGTGGAGAAGAGACAAGTTGGCAGGAGACTGAAAAAACTTATTAATAGGTTGAAAAGAGAAAGAGGTGTGTGGAGAGAGATAGAGAGAGGGTCGAGAAGGCAGAGAGAGAGGAGCGTAGGGTGGAGAAGAGAGAATGAGAGGATGGAGAAGAGAGATGAGGGGGTAATTGGGAGAGAGAGGAGAGGAGTGTGAAAGAGAGAGATAGATGTTGGAGTAGAGGAGAGATGGGGTGGTGATGAGAGATAACGGGTGGGGAAGAGGGGAGTGTGATGGGTGGAGAAGAGAGAGAGGGTGGAAGAGAGGAGAGAGAGGGTGGAGAAAGAGAGAGATAGGTGGGGATGGAGAGAAGGAGAAAGAGAGGGGGATGGAGAAGAGAGAGAGGGAGGATAGGTGTGGTGAAGGAGAGAGAGGGGGTGGTGGGAAGAGTGAGAGAGATGGAGAAAATAGAGAGAGAGGGTGGGATAAGAGAGAGAAGAGAGAGGGGTGAGAAGAGAGATGGAGAGGTTGAAGAAGAGGAGAGGGGGGTGGAGAATGAGAGAGAGAGAGGATGGAAGAAAAAAGAGAGAGAGAAAGTGGAGAGAGAGAGGGAAGACTGTGTACAGAGAGAGAGGGGGGGTATGAGAAGAGTAGAGAGAGAGAGGGGGTGTGAGAAGAGAGGAGAGAGAGAAGACGAGAGAGAGAGAGAGATTTGAGGACGAGTAAGAGAGAGGGTGGTGGAGGAAGAGACTGAGAGGGGTGGGTAGTAGAAGAGAGAGAGAGATAGGGTGAGGAAGAGAGATGAGGGTAGCGAAGAGAGAGTAGAGGAGGGTGGAGAAGATGAGAGACGAGCTGTGTAGAAGAGAGAGAGGGGGATTGGAGAAAGAGAGGAGGTGAAGAGAGGAGGGTGGAGAAGAGAAGAGAGGGGTGGGGTGGAGGAAGATGGAGAGAGAGGATGGAGACGAGAGAGCGAGAGAGGGGACGAAGAAGAGAGAGAGAGGATGAAGAAGACAGATGAGGGGGTTGAGAAGAGAGAGAGGGTGGAGAAGAGAGAGAGAGAAAGGGTGGAGAAAAAAGAGATAGGGGTTTTGTGGTGATGACAGAGATAGGAGGAATGGGAAGGAGAGAGAGAGGAGGGTGGGATAGAGAGAGGAGAGAGGGTGGCAGGTTGCGTGGAGAAGAGAGAGAGAGATAAGGGTGGGAAAAGAGAGAGATAGGGGTGTTGGTTGAAGAGAGAGAGAGTGGATAGAATGGAGAGAGAGAGAGAGATGGGTTGAGAAGAGAGAGCGGAGAGGGTGGGAAGAGACAGAGAGTTGGAGAGGAGAGAGGGAGAGGGTGGAGGTGACGAGAGAAAAGAAGTGGACAGGTAAAGTGAGAGAGTAGTGGGATCGAGAAGTGTGAGAGGCTGGAGAAGAGGAGAGTGGAGAGAGAGAGAGAGAGAGAGGAGAGAAGGAGACGAAGAGAGAGAGAGGTTGGAGAAGGAGAGAGAGAGAGGGTGGTTGAAAGAATGAGAGAGAAGAGAGAGAGGCTGGAGATGAGAGAGGAGGGGGTGGGAGAAAGAGGCTAGTAAGTGGGGTGTGACGAAAGAGAGAGAGGGGGTGGGGAGATGAGAGAAGAGGATGGAGATAGAGAGCGAAAGGGTGTTATATGAGGTAAGAGAGATAGGGGTGGAGAATGAGAGAGAGGGGGAAGAGGAATCGAGAGCGAAAGGGTGGAGAAGAAGAGAGAGTGCAGACGAGAGAGAGAGTGGGAGGGTGGATGGAGAAGAGACAGAGAATGAGAGGGTGGTGAAGATGAGTGGACTGGGGGAGGTGGAGAAGAGAAGAAAAGAGGGTTGCAAAGAGAAAGAGTGGGTGGAGAAGCGAGAGAGATGGGGTCGGAGAAGAGATAAGAGAGATAGGGTGGGAGAAGAGAGAAAGATGAGGATGGAGAAGAGAGTTGAGGGGGATTGGAGAAGAGAGAGGGAGGGTAGGAGAAGTGAGAGATAGATGGTGGAGAAGAGAGAGAAAGGGAGGGTGGAGAAGGAGAGAGAGGATGGTGGAGACGACAAGAGAGAGAGAACGTGGAGAAGTGAGAGAGGGGGTGGGTGGAGAAGAAAGAGAGCGATGGTGTCGAAAGAGATGAGAGGGGGATGGAGAAGAGAGATAGGGTGGAGAAGAGAGAGAGGGGGGTGGGGTGTGGAGAAGAGAGAGAGAGTTAGAGAGAGAGAGAGAGAGGGTAGGAGGAGAGAGAGATGGTGGTGAATAGAGATAAAGGGTGGTGAAGAGATAGAGGAAGGGGGGTGGAGAAGAGTGAGGGGGTGTGGCGGAGGGAGCAGAGAGAAGGATGCAAGAGAAAGAGAGGATGGGGGTTGAGGGTGTTGAGAGAGTGGAGACGGTGGATAAGAGAGAGATGGATGGAGAAAGAGATGGTGATGAGGGGAAAGGACCCTGTCTCTAGAGATAGTGAGTGGTGGAGAAGAGAGGAGAGAGAGGGTGGATAATAGAGAAAGGAGAGGGTGGAGAAGAGATAGAGAAGAGAGGGTGAAGAAGCTGACGAGGGAGGGGGGATGGAGATGTGGGAGAGACAGAGTGGGTGGTGATGAGAGAAGGAGTTGCGTGGAGAAGAGAGAGAGAGGAGGGTGGAAGGGCGGAGAGAATGGATAACAGAGAGAGAGGGTGTAGAGAGAGTGTGTTGATGAGATAGAGAGAGAGGCTGGGAGGAAGAAAGATGAGGGGGGCTTGGAGAAGAGAAAGAGGGAGGAGAGAGAGGAGAAGAGGGTGGTTAAGAGAGTGTGAAGAAGGACGAGAGGGATGGAGAAGAGAGATGAGGAGAGGAGAGGAGGGCGGAAGGAAAAAGAACGAGAAAGTGGGTGAGGATGAGAGTCGAGAGATGGGAGGAGAAGAGAGAGAGAGGCTAATAGAGAGAGAGATGAGGGGTGAGGAAGAAGAGAGGAGAGAGGGTGGTTAAGAGAGTGAGAAGAGGAGAGAGGGTGGAGAAGAGAGAGAGAGAGGGGTGAGCAGAGATAGAGAGGTGTGGAGAAGACGGAACAGGACGAGAGGGGAAGGAAGAGAAGAGAGAGAGAGAGAGATGAGAGAGAGAGCGAGAGAGAGTGAGAGATGTGAGGGAATTAGAGGGTGGAGAAGGGACAGATTGAGATGAGTGGGTGGTACATGAAATGAGAGAAGGGGGAGGGGTGGAGAAGAGAGAGAGGGAGAGGGGGAAAGAGGAAGAGTAGGTGGAGAAGAGATTAGAGAGGGTGGTTGGAAAGAGAGTGCGAGGGGATTTAGGGTGGCGAGAGAGAGAGGAGGGGGCTGGGAAGAGGAGAGTGTTGGTTTTAGAAGTGATGAAAAAGGGAGGGTCGAGAATGAGAGAGGAGGAGAGAGATGAGAGACGAGAGAGAGAGATTGGATGAGAGAGAGAGAGAGAGAGTGAGAGAGAGGGTGTGGAATAGCGAGAGAGTGGTTGGGAGGGAGAGAGGTGGAGAAGAGGAGAGAGCAGAGGTGGAGTAGAGAGAGAGGTGGAGTAGAGAGAGAGAGAGGGTGGAGACGATGAGAGAGGGAGATGGAGAAGAGAGAGAGAGAGAGGCTGGAGAGATGAGGAGGGGGGGATTGGAGAAGTAAAGTTAGGGTGGAGATGATGAGAAGAGGGTGGAGAAGAGAGGGCGGAGAAGAGAGAGAGAGTTAGGGTGTGTGTAATAGAGAAGAAAGGGGGTTGGAGAAGAGAGAGAGAGATGGAGAGGGTGGAGAGAAGTGAAGAGAGGGGGAGGATATGAGAGAGAGAGAGTGGAGGAGAGAGAGAGGATGAGAGGGTGAGAAGAGAGAGGAATGTTGTGGGAAGTAGAGGAGGAGGATGAGAAGAGAGAGGGTTTGGAGTAAGAGAGAGAGAGAGAGAGAGAGAGAGAGCTGAGGGTGACTCTGATGAGATGAGTGAGAGGAAGAGAGAGTGGGTGCAGGCGAGAGAGAGAGGATTGAGGGGGTGGTGATAGAGATGAGAGAGAGAGGGTGGGAAGAATGAGAGAGTAGGGGTGGGAGTGGATAGAGAGGTTGGGTGAAGAGAAGTTTGTGTGTGCGCGCGCAGTGCGTGCGTGGCCCTCAATGATGTGTGATTAAAAAAAACACCCCTAATCATGTAAGAAAATTTATACATGAAAAGCAACAACAGGCCATAAATTAAACACGGAGATGTGATAATCACACACACACCCCCATCCACACACACACACACACACACAACACACAACACACACAACACACACACACACAACAACACACACAAAACACCAAACACACTTGAACACACACACAACACAAACATACACACACAACATTCATAAGTGTAGGCTCATTGCTGTGCGGGTCCTGGGAACAGACTAATAGAAATTTACAAAACGATATACCACACGGGGATTGGATGTAAAAAAGCAATAATGTGCGTAATTCATTATCCTGATATATAAAAAGAATAAAATAACATTTAAAAAATTAATTGAAAAACACATACATGACAATTCATTCACGGACAGCCAAGTCTAAATATGATGGTTGAGCTATCGCAAGTTGAATTTCCGAATAGAAACGATTCTCTGAAGGCTTGCCAAGTGCATGTCACCGCCACATTTACTGTTTTCATTTGGTTTAGAGGGTATCGGAGGATTAAATCAACAAACTACACATGACACATGCATGCACGCATAACACACACGCGCGCGTCGAAGAGAGCAGTTGGAGGAGGCGAGTAGTGTGAGAGAGGTGATGAGTTGAGACGGAGTGAGGGAGAGGAAGAGAGAGTAGAGAGAGAGAGAGATAGAGAGAGAGCAGAGTGTGTGTGTGTGTGTGTGTGTGTGAGGGAGAGAGAGAGAGAGAAGAGAGCGTGATGTCGACGAGAGAAGGAGAGAGAGAGAGAAGAGACTGAAGACAAGACTGACAGACAGAGAGACTTGACAGAAGACGACAGAAGACAGACAGACTAGAAAGACAGACAGACAGACAGACAGACAGACGGACGGACAGACAGACAGAGAAAACCGACAGACAGATGACTGAGAGATGGAGAGTCTAAGAAAGAAACAGAGACTGAAGATAGGTTTATTATTTTTTATTCTTTGTATTTTGAGGATTCTTTTCTTTTCTTTTCTTCTGTATCGTGGGTTAATGGAATATGTGGGCTTTTTTTTTTCATCAAGTCCCTGTGTGTATGGAATTAAGAACTCATGTGCTTTCTTACTTCCAAAGTCTCCATGTGTATACTGTTTTGTCCATTTTATCATCTCCGTTCCCACCGGCACCAATAGATCTATTCTTCCGAAAAAGCGTTAAGTGAGAGAGTGACGAGAGAGAGAGAGAGGCTAGATTTTGCGGCTAGTTACTTGGAGAGAGAGAGAGAGAGATTGAGAGATCATATTGAGAGAGGAGAGTGAGAGAGCATACTTGTCACTAGCGTGACAGAGGACAGATGACAGAGAGGCGAGTGACCAAAGGCAGTTAGAGAGAGAGAGAGAGGGGTTGAGAGAGGAGAGCAGAGGGGAGTGTGGGAGAGGGTACGTGAGAGAGAGAGAGAGGTGGGAGAGAGCGAGGGGGAGTGAGAGAGAGAGAGAGGGGGGGAGAGAGGGAGGGAGTGAGAGAGGGCGAGAGAGAGAGAGAGAGGGGGGGGGGAGAATGTGAGAGATGGGAGTGATGGAGAGAGAACAGATCCGTCATCAAAAAACAGATACACACCACACTATTTCCTGCCAAAGCATTCTTTGTCTTCTTTTCTTTGCTGTTTTTTCCCTTTTTTTCTTTTTTCTCTTTTTTTAGGGGTGGAGGGTTGGGGGTGGGGTGGGAGAGGGGGGGGGGGGGTAGGTCAGGGTTCAAACTTGCACTCGGGAACCTGAGCATTTCTCTTTCGCTTTTTAATAAAATGTGTTCATCCTGTCAATAGCGCGAAAAGCCAGGCGCGTTTGAATTTGGTGTCATTTACAAACCAACAGCAGCTGCGAGTTACGGACTGGTCGGCGCTCTGGCTGAGTACAGTAGGTCGTACAGGAAAGAAAAGGCCTCTGAAGACTTTCACACTTTGCTGAAGAACCACAGAAAGAAGCATGGAGACGCGGCGGAGGTGACACATGTTTTCCTCCTGTGGTGACTGGTTTCAGCCTTTCTCACGCTGCAACACAGGGGCCTACATAGGAGCAAACATCACATCCTGCCTTCTCGAAACAATGGCAGGAGGGAATGATGAGCGACGGGGTTCCTTGATCAGCTCTAAGTTCACCTAAGGTCTATTTGTCAAAGTCGGGAATGTTTTGGTGTGTTGAGGATCGTTGTTTGGGTGTGAGTTGTTGGTTGTTGTGTTGTGCGTTCTGTTGTCGTCGTCGTTGATCAAAGTTACTTTGAAGATCACAAGATTTTTTTTAAAGAGTAAATGCGTTTGGTTAGTTCATGAGTTGTTATCGCCGTTGTTAAAGCTTAAACTTTATGAAGATCACAAAGTGCGATTTTTTTTTCTTATAGAGTAAATGTCTTGCTGGTTAGTTTGTTGTTGTTATCGTCTTTGTTACAGCTTGATCTTTGAAGTTCACCAAGATTTTTTTTCATAAGAATAAATGTTATGTTTGTTGGTTGTCTTGTTGTTGTGACTGTTGTTGTCTAAAAGCTTAATCTTCAAGATCACCAGAGCCACCCATTTGTCTCATTTCGGATATCGGGAAGTACAAGTTCAAGTTTGTATTGTATGTTAGTGTACTCCACGTAAAGGCCGCAATATCCCGACCAGATAAGTTTTGTTCTGTGGGAAGAAGACAATTACTCATAAGGGTATCATAAACAAAAGCTATTTTATGTAGGTCTTAGTACCTTTGCTTATATATCGATAAACTAACAAAGATTTTGGCCTAGACCAGAGGTACATGAGGGGAGAAGTGTTTCTTTTAGAGAGTTTACACTACCACTATTGTGGTAAGCGTTTCAATGTCTGCTAAGACAACAGTGAAGGAGAAAATCAAAAGATGGCTAAAGCAGCACCTAATTTTCAATGGTAAGAATGACTACAACCATCTTTATCGTTTTCACCGGCACGAACGGGCCTACTCTTCCGAAAAGCTAACGGGTTTTTAGTGTACGCAAGATGTTCTGCGTGCGTTCGCCACGGGACCTTGTTTAGTTCTACGGAGGACTTTTAGGGGGAGTGGAGTCGGCACTCACGTTAATCCAGAGGACAAATCTGTGAAGTGGAATCTGTACTGACAACTCCAGGGGGAAAGAACCTCTTGATGGGTGTCTTGGGGGTGGTTCGAACCCGGGCTCGATCTTAGGGCGTCCCAAAACACAAGGCAAAAACTCTAACCTTACGCTACCCCCTTCCCCCCCACGTTTTTTAAAAGTGACTTGGCTCTAGTGCTGTTACTATTTGCCATAGCTTACTATTTGCAAGGGAAATGTGAAATGTTGGATGCGTTATATAGTTGTACTTATAATGTTAACAAAAATTCGGCTTTTAAGAAATGTTTATTTTGTTAGTACATGCAAGTGCTTAGGTAAAATCGGGACTTTCGAAACCTGAACTACCACCCAAACGCAAGCGCTGTGCGCACACACACACAGCACAACATCGATCTGTTGTCTGTCTGTCTGCTGTCTGTTGTTGTCTCTCGCTCTCTCTCTCTCTCTCTCTCTCCTCTCTTCTCTTTTCACACATACACAACACACCACCACCACACGCACAGACTCAGTTTTGTTAATTTTTTTTTAAGGGAGATGGTTAAAAAAAAATAAAACAACCAGAAAGCAAAAACTATAGTTTGGTAGGTACTCTTTGATCGCTCGATGTCGATGTAGGCAGATATGTGAAAAACTATTTTGCTTGTAAATTTTCGGAATTGTACATTTTATCCTTTGTGTGCGGAGTTCTTTTTTTCTTTTTCTTTCTCAACTACGTCGAGGTTCATCAATGATGACATTTTGGTATGCGGGACGTTTTCGCTTCCTCTTCAGGTTAGCCACCAATCCGTACTTCAGGATTGATGTATAAACGCAAACACCGGTGTGCATTCTTGTAAACTCATTGAGTTTGTGCGAATTTAAGGATTCGGATGTTTTTTCCTTTACTGAGACGTGCCGAAGCTTAAGATTCAGCAGAACTTCATTTTTTTTTTAAAAAAAAGTTATGTTAACTGCGAGGAAATTACTCTGGCCATCATTTTTTAAACACAATTGCTTTCCTTGACCTAATGCTTGCCTAGTTTTTAGTCTGTTGGCAATTTTCATTGAGATGTAACTCGTGATATTCTTTGGGATTTCAGGCATGCCCAGTGTTATGATTTTAAAATAAAGGTCTGTTGTACAAAAGTGAAATCACATGGATTCAGGCCAGTTTCAGGGAAGTTTACTTTGGTGAAAAAAATCATCAGTTAGTTCAATGGGGGGACTAGTTGTATTGACTAGTTCAAGCCAATTTAAGATACCAGAACCCTAATTTTCAAAGACTTTTTATTTTTAGCATTCAGTGAATATTTTGGGAAATTTGTAAAAATAAATTACAGTATCTTACAAACTGTTGATGAACCATCTCAAAAGAAGACATTATAAACTTTTCAATGATATATGAATGAGGATGTCTTTTTTATGTTGGGGTCAAAGTCTGCTAAATGTTTTCAAATATAGCCAAAAAGCGTCACCAAAAATGGGCGGGATCATTTTCACTGCGATCAATGATTAAAACAAATCGTCCATTCTTACCGGCGCAAGTCCTATCTTGGAAAGGATTAAACAGGTTTAACGCGGTTTTTTGATTTGTGCTGTGCGCTAAGTGCGCGCGCAGGACTTCGGTTAATAGTCGCATCAGAAGAACTTTCGGGGTGAGTGGAGTCGGAACTGCTGTGGACTTCATGGAAAGAATCCCCTTGAACAGGCGTCTCGGTGGCGACTTGATCCCGGGCCGTTAACATCGCAAAGCGCAATGCTCTAACCACTAGGCTATTCCGCCTCCCCCCTCCCTCCCCTTTCAAGTGGATTATGTATGCCAAATATCACAAGGAACAAGGACCGAATTTATTCAACGATTTTTAATGTGACTGAAAGGTACTTCATCAGTCTTTTTATTTATTCATTTGTTTTATTTCGAGGATAATAGAATAAGTAAAGCACACGCGCACTTGTTAACATCCAGTCCCCGTGTGTATTCAGCCTTGGTAAATGTTGTCAACCGTTCCTACCGGCACACAATGACCTACTCTTACGAAAAGCGGAACGGGTTTTAACGTGTGCGCAAGATGTTCTGCGTGCGTTCGCACACGGGACATCGGTTTATAGTCTCATCCGAAGGATTTTAGGGAAGAGTGGAGTCGGCACTGATGTTAACTCCAGAGGACAAATCGCTTTGAACGAGATTCGCACCCGGGTCAGCAGATCAATATTAGTTTGAAACATGTTGCCGCACACGTTACAGTGTAGCGCAGCTTTGGCTACTTTTTGTGCAGTTTCCTCTAACGATTTCGTACTATGCGGAAATGTTTATGAAACCGTTTAGGGGGGGGGAATTGGTGGGGGGGGGGGGGGGGGTGGGGGGAAAGAAAAGGGACAGAGTTTAAGCGCCCGAGCCCCAAAAGGTGTTTTTTTTAATTTTAAAAAATTTTCACGAAAGGGGTTTGGGGGGCCTTTGGCCCAAGCCCCCTTTAAGGGGAAATTTTCACCTGCAGAAAAAAAAACGGGTTTTTCGTTCGTTTCCTCCGCTACAGCCCCCGGTGTTCCCCAAAAGGGTGGATTGTTGAGTAGGGCCCCCTTTTTTGGCCCCCCCCTTTTTAAGGCACCCGTTTTGGGATTTTCGGGTTTTGATGTAAAAAGCGCGGGGGACTAGTGTGCATGCGTGTTTCTGAGAGATAAATTTGGGGGGGGGGGGGGGGGGGGGAGAGTTTAGTGGTTAGAGGGGACTGACTTCGAATCTTGAGGGATTTCATAACAAAAGGTTGGGGCCTTTGGTTCCCCGTCTAGGGGGAGGTTTGTTTTTTTGGATTTAAAAATTTACCGAAACTCGGTCTAAAGAAAATCTGCGGTCTTTTTTTTTTTCTTTCCCTCGGAAAGAGTTCCGAAGTTGGTGAGATTTGGGGTATGCGCCCTTTTTTTTGCGCACATTAAGGTAGCCGCTTTTTCTGACTTCGGGGATGTTGTGTAAAATCCCCATTTTGCAGTTTTTTTTGGGGTTTTGTCATCCACCCCTCCCAAGCACGAATACGCCTATTTTTTTTAAAAGGAAAAAAACAATTTTTTAATGTCTGCGCCAGATGTTCTGCGTTGTTCGCACAGGGAAAACCAAGGTTTTTTTCGGGTATTGGATAGGAAAGGAAAAGGGTTTAAAGGTGTCCCAAAACCTTTTAAAAGGTCGTAGGTGAGCGAAGGTCGGAGCCCTCACTTCTCCAGGGTCCAGCATATTGGGGGCGGGGGCCCATTCCTCCCCCCTCGCTGCTTTCCCTTTTCCCTGCCTAAGGAGGCAGGGTACCCTTTTTACAGGGGGTGAACTGCGGGATTTTTATTGAAGCCAAGGCACAAAAACGGTCCCCCATCCAACGGGTTTAACCACGTCGATGCGGGTTTAAACCCTTTGGGGGGAATGGATGTTTAAAATTAAAAGGGGAAACTTTCCCCCCCAAACAGGAAACCTCTGGGGTTTGGTTTCAAAACCGGGGGGCCGTCAGACCCAACAAGCGCAGCACTTGAACCCCTAAGGTTACCCCGCCCCCCTTTTTTGTCGTCTGATTTTATTTTGGGGATTTTAAAAAAAATTATGTAGACTATGTAATGTTTAAATTTTGTTCCTGGGGCTTTGTTGGCAGATCTTCGCCGATGATCGTTTTTCCCTCCTCACCAGAGTTTTGGAGACGCCCTTCATGGTCTTTGTCCCAGTTTTTCAAACCCGTGATCTTTACCCCCTCCCAGAGTCCAAAGGAGACGCCATTATGGTCTTTGTCACCAGATCTTCACCCGTGGCCCTCACCCCCCTCCCCCAGAGATCATGGAAGGGGCGCCAATTTTATGGGTTTTTTCCCCCCGATCTTCACAGTGATCATCCCCCCTTCTTCCCCGAGTTTTTGGGGACGCCATTCATGGTTTTGTCACCTGATTCCCTTTAAACCCGTGATCATCCCCCCTTTCCCAGAGATCACGAAGGGCGCCACGGCCCGATGTTGGGGGCGAAAGACCCGGAACCTTGGGCCCCAAAATCCCCCTGGGCTCGGTTGGGGCCCGATGTCAGATGTTTTGGGGCTTTAAGGGTTTAGAATGGGATATAAGAGAAAGTGCTTCACGAATTTCCCCGAAGGGCCCGGGCCCGGTTTCATCCTGCCTGGGTTCCCATTGGGCCCCGGGATGTAGAACAATCCCCTTGGGGCCCTCTTCGTTTTTCCCACTGGATTGAACCCCGGGAAATAGGTAGGGAGGAGTTTGGGGGTTAGGGTAACAAGGTTGGCGTCATTATTTACCCCCCATCTCCCGCATCCCCTTTTTGGGGGCCCAGATTTGGGCGAGACACCCCCCCGCCCACATTTCAAACCCAAACCCCGTCTTTGTTTTCTTTTTTTCTTTTTCAAACACTCAGACCACATTTTGGGGGAAAAGGGGAAACCTCGCACCCCCCAAAATTTTTTTCTTCAAAACTTTCATACCCCTTTTGGGTTCTCTTCCTTCTTTGCTCTGATTCCTCCCGAAGTCAGGCATTGGTTTTCGACCGTTGTCATGGGGGTTTGTATCTTTGTTCTGGGTTGTGCTCTCCCAAAAGTTTTAAGAGCTAACTTTAAAAGCCTTTAAAAGCTAGCATCAAGGATTTAAGAGTAGCATCAAAACTTTAAGAGCTAAATTTAAAAGCATCGAGAAACTAGCATTTAACGCATCAAGAGCTAGCATCAAGCTCAAGAGCTAGAAACAAAAGCTTTAAGAAACCAGCATAAACGTGCGCAGTACCAAAAAGTTCGTCGTTTTAATGCTAGTTTCCCAAACGCAAACATCATCGAGCAGGGATTTAGGCAACATCGTCGTCGGGGCCAGTATTTTAAAAGGGAACTCGTCGGAGCAGCTCAAAAGAAAAAATCGTCGTCGGAGCAGTATCAAGCGCAAAAATTGTCGGAAACCAAACATCAAAACGCAAAATCGTCGGGCGCATCAAAAACATCGGGGGTCGGGAGGAGGAGTACAAGCGCAACGGGCCTCGGAAACAGTATCAAGAACAAAGTCACGAAGCAGTATCAAGAAAAAAAACGTTTTTCGGGGGCAGTTTTCCCAAAAACAATGCCTTGGGGGGCAGTTTTCAAAAGCAACATCGTTTGCAAAAATCGTGGCCGAAGAAAATATCAAGGCAACATCATCGGAGCAGTAAAAAAGCGCAACATGTCGGGAAACAAAAGTTTTCCCCGGGGCAGCATTTAAGCGCAACATCGTCGGAGGGAGCACCAAGCGCCCAACCCTCAAACGGAGCAACGTGCCCGGGGCAGCATCAGGCGAACATCGTGGGGCAAAGTCCCCCGGAGCAGCCCTCAAGCGCAAAATTCCGCCCGGGCATCCGGGTGTCTCAAAACAGCTTTTAAACGCAACATCGGGCGGAGCAGCCCTTAAGCCCAACCCTTGGAAACACTTCAAGGCAACATCCAAGTCGAACATCGTCGGGCAAAAAATTTGTCGTCGGAAAACAGTTCAAGGAAAACTCTTTGGAAAGGGGCACCAAAAGGCAACTCATCGGGGTTGCAAATCGTCGTTTGAAAAGCCCAGCAATCAAGCGCAACATCTCGGAAACCCGATTAAAAGGGAACCATCGCCCCCCCCCCCCCCCCCCCCCCCCCCCCCCCCTTTCCCCCCCCCCCCCCCCCCCCCCCTCGGTCGGGAGCTTTAAGCGGGAAAAATTTGTCGGAAAAGCATCAAAGGAACATCGTTGGGGGCAGTTTCAAGGGGAAAAATTTGTCGGGGCCCGAAACAAGGAAAAACTCTCGGAAAAGATCAAGCCAAAAATCATCGGGAAGGGGATAACCCAAGGGGAAAAAAAAGTCTCCGGGGGGCATTAAAGAAAACAAATTGCCTCGGAGCAGTATCAAAACGCCCCTCAAATTTTGGGCAAATATCAAGCGGGAAAATCGTGGAGCACACCCCAACCCCAACAAACTGGAGCCCCGTCGGGAAACAGGGACCCAAACGCAACCCTCGGAGCCCTTGTTTGTCGGAAACTGCATCAAACGCAACAAACGTTGGGAAAAGCCAAAACATCAAAAATCCCTCGGAAGATCGCCCTCGGGGCCCAAACGCCAACAAACGTCCCGGGGCAGAAACAAAAGGGAAAATCGTTAGGGAGCAGCATCAAGCCCGGGGAAAAATTTCGCCCCGGGGCGGGATCAAAAGGGACTTTACGGGCAGACAAGCGCAACAACATCCCGGGGGACAAACAAACGCAAAATCGTGGGGCCAAGGGCTGTCGTCGGGGCAGCATTTAAGCCCAACATGTCCCCAGCATCTCCGGAAAGCTAAAATCAAACGCAACATTTGTCAGAGCCTTTGTCTCGGAGCAGCATCAAGCGCTAACCACCTCGGAACATTGTCGTCGGAGCAAAATCAAGGCAAAAAATCGGTTTTTCAAGCTTGACAACCCTCCAACAGCAAACCAAACAAGAGAGATCGCCTTTTTAGAGCCAACACGTCCGGAGCCAGATCTGGGGCAAACGTTCCCCGGGAGCAGCATCAAGCAAACTGTCCGGGGAACATCTTTCAAAACGCCTCGGAGGGAGCATTAAGGAACTTTATCGGGGGAGTATCAAAACCGGGGCTTTAAAGGCCAACTACCGTTTGGGGGTCGGGCGGGCCGAGGAAAAAAGGCCCCCAATTCTCGGAGCAGCTTTTTTTTGAAATCCAAATTCGGAGCCCCAAAAAACGCCTTCGTCGGGGACGGGGAAACATTTTTTTTCTCGAGCTAAACCAAAAAAGGGAAAAAATCGTTCACCCCCTCAAGCCAACCTTTTTCGGTCGGGAAAAACCAGTTGTCAAGAGCAAAATTCGGGTTTTGGGCCTCAAGGCCCTTTTCCCGCAAATCGGGGCCGAAAACCCAACCAAATATGAAAAACGTTTTTTTTAAATTTTCGGGGAAAAAAAGGCAGGAGAAGGACCCAAAAGGAAAAAAATGGACAAGGGGGAAAAAAAAAGAAAAGTTGGGGAAAAAATAAAAAAAAATTGTTAAAAAATTAAGGGAAAAAAAAACCCCCCCGTAAAAAATAGGCTTTTTTTCGGTTTGAGTGGAAAACCAAAAAACCCGAAAAAAGGAACGGCAAAAAAAGAGAAATGGAAAAAAGGGGAAATTTTTCCAAATTTTGGGGGTGCATTTTCTTTTTAACCAAATTTCCCGATTGGGGTTTTTTTTTAAAGAAATTTTTTGTTCCTTTTTCATTAAAAGGGGCTTGGGGGGAAAAAAATGCAAAAAAAAATTTTTGCATTTTCCGGAGAAAAAAAACCCAAAGATTTAAAAGGGGAAAAATTTCCCCTTTTTTTGAAATTTCCCCCCCAAACATTCCTTTTAAATTTTTTTTTCCTTTTCCCAAAGGTTTTGGGAAAAAATTTTTTTGTTTTCTGGAAGGGAAAAGTGACCATTTCCCAGATACAGGTAACGGTACGAGAAAGGACGAGATTGCATCGGACTGCATTTGTCTTTAACGAATCCAAGTTACTGGTTAGTTCTCAAAGAACTTTTTGTCTTCATACGTCTTGAGGGACTGGCAAACATTTTTCTTGCTCATTCATAGACAGAAATCAAACCCCAAACGATTTGGAAAATACCTTCATGTAATACTCCCGCAAACATGCTTTATATTTTTTTCCTTCTTCCTCAAAGCTCGGCAGCAACTCTGTACTGTCACATGGAGCAGAGAATGTTGTGCTGCGTTCTAAGCGCTTTCTGCAAATCAGGGTCCAGCACATCCCAAAATCAGACATGGGAGAGAGAACTGTTATCTTTAAGCTCTGGGAGAAAAAGCAGGAAATGAATGGACCAAGAAGGAAAAGTATAGACAAGGGGATGACATGAAGAAAAGGAACAAGGCAGAAACAATGAGAGGGATAGAAAAGAGGGAAATTCTTTGCACATAATTTCCAGAAGGGGTATGCTATTTATACTGACCCCCCCCCCCCCCCCCCACCACATCCCGATTGGGGAATTTTTATTTTTAGATAGAAAATAGGTAAATATGTTCCATTAATTATGCAGCCGTTGGGAAACTCGGTGTCGGAGATCTCAAAAATCGAAATTGCAAAATAAGACAATTGATTAGTCGATGATTTTGGCCCGGAGTTAAAAACAAATCCCAGAAATGACTTTACAAAGGATCCTGGTCATGAGACAACTCTACCCAGGACTGTTCGTTGCAAAATTTCGAGAGAGCAGTTCAACTTTGAAATTTTCTGATGATTCATTGGAAATCCGAGAGAGTAAGTCGGAAGATAGATTTTTTTTGTTTTGATGACAGCAAAATTGGTAAGGAGTTTAGGGGCATTGTTAACAAAGCTGATTGATGAATTTTACCAGTGGTATACCATTCCATGCTTTCTGTCTCTCTCTCTCCGTCTGTCTCTCTCTGTGTCTCTGTCTGTCTGTCTGTCTGCTCTGCCTGCTGCCTGCCTGCCTGTCTGTCTGTCTGCCTGTCTGTCTGCCTGCCTGTCTTGTCTGTCTGTCTGTCTCTCTCTCTCTGTGTGTGTGTGTGTGTGTGTGTGTGTGCGCGCGCGCGCGCGTGTGTTTGTGTGTGAGTGTGTGTGTGTGCGTGCTTTTCGTGTGTGTGTGTGTGTGTGTGCGCATGCGTGCATGTGTGTATATGTGTGTGTGTGCTTGTAGTGCGTGTTCGTTTCGTGTGTGCGCATGCGTGCGTGTGTGTATGTGTGCGTGTGTGTGTGCGAGCGTGTGTGTGTGTGTGCGTGCGTGCGTGCGTGTGTGTGTGTGTGTGTGTTGTGGGGAGGAGGTACCCCGGTTGGAAGGAGAGGTCAGGAAGGGAAAGGGGTGTTTAGGAGGGGTGGGGTAGGGACGCCCAGTTAGAGTCGTGAGACAGAGAAACAAAGGAGGCTGGTTACTATTTTTCTGACACCCTTTATTTTGGACTTCTTTTTTGTTAAACGGATGGCGCTTGTTCCAAAGTGTCTCCGATTTCATGACGACAGCGAAATTGTTAAAGCAGCTTGCTCAAAAACGATTCCCGGCTTGAAATTCACTTCACTTTTGACCATAATGGAATAAGCACTAAGTGCTTTTTTTCCAAACCAAAAAAATCCAGTCTCCGTGTGCATGCGGTTCTTTGTAAGAGTAGTCATCCCTTTCCCACTCGGCACACAAAGGCGTACACTTTGGAAAGGCAGAAAAGGTTTTGACGTGTGCAGATGATGTTCTGTGTGCGTTCACACACTCGGTACCTCGGTTTACAGTCTTATTCGAAAGACTTTTCGGCGGGGTAGGAAAAAGATAGTACACCTGAGAAAATTGCAGGCACCGAAGTCCAGTGCACAGCCTTACCTGTTCACAGGACTGGTGATTTTGATGCATAGCTCCATGCTTTTTGCGAGCTATGTACCGTTGTGTCTACAGCTACACACCCGTTTGTCTAAGAGCTAGTTGTGTCCACATGTCCCTCAGACCGACCAGTTGACAGACAACCCTTGCATGCTTGTTGACTAACATTGTACGTGCATTTGGCTAACCTCAACCCTAACCCTGGCCCCCACATGTGGACACAAATGGCAGGAAGATAAAATGGTTGTAAGCTGACACAATGGCTCCAAATTGTTTCTTTCTTCGCGCGCGGTTCGTGGGAGGAGGGGTGGGGGTTTTACAGTAAGATGTTCTGTGTGCGTTTTGCGCACGGGACTTCAGTTTATAGTCGCATCCGTAGAACTTTTTGGAGGAGTGGAGTTGGCACTGATGTTAGCTCCAGACGGAAAATTTCCCATTGAACGAAACTCGAACCCGGTTCAGCAGATGACGGGCGCGATGCGCAACTCTCTAACCAACCACCCC
>CM054160.1:5391061-5419414 GCA_028751875.1 Rapana venosa
ATCCATTCCCGTGTGTATGCGGTTTTGTAAATGTTGTCATCTGTTCCCACTGGCACACAATGGCCTACTCCTACAAAAAGCGGAACAGGATTTAACTTGTGCACAAGATGTTCTGCGTACGTTCGCACATGGAGCCTCGGTTTATAGTCTCATCCGAAAGACTTTTGGGGAGAGTGGAGTCTGCACTGATGTTAACTCCAGGGGGAAATATCCCCTTGAACGGAAATCAAACCCGGGTCGTCAGATTGCGAGCGCAATGTTCTAACCACTAGGCTATCCCGTCCCCCTGGGTGTGTGTAAGTTGTTGTGTGTGTGTGTGTGTGTGTGTGTGTGTGTGTGTGTGTGTGTGTGTGTGGTGTGTGTCGTGGGCGTGCGCGCGGCGCGCGTGTGCGTGTGCGTGTGTGTATGAGCGAGAGAATATGTATACATTTACGTGTTTGACTATGAATGATTGTGTGTGTGAGTGTGTACGTGTGTGTGCGCGTGTGTGCGTGCACGCGTGCGTGCGTGCGTGCGTGTGTGTGTGTGTGTGAATGTGCGCAAGTATGCATATCTGTGTGAATGTGTGTCCATATGCGCGAGTGTGTATAATTATGTTTGCGTGTGCATGCGTGCATGTACGCGCGCGCGCGCGCGCGTGTGTGTAAGTTTGCGAACGCTTGCGCGTACACGTTCGTATATGCATGCGCTTGAGTGTGTGTGTGTACACACACACACAACACACACACACACACACACACACACACACACACACATAATATGGTCTTATGTTTACATCTACAAATCTGCAAATATAGATATTTATGGGTTGCATAAATGATGTGATTTTATATTTTGCAGAGAGCTCATTTGCATACACGTATCTGTGTAATATAGTATCAACGTCAGGGTGTGATTATGGGTGGATAGTTATTTCGCTTCTGCTTACTGAAATAAAATATTAAGTTATCTATAAAGCGCTTTTATAAGTATAAGTATGGCATAGTATCCTACACACACACACACACACACACATTCAGACAGACAGACAGGCAGACAGGCAGGCAGACAGACAGACAGACAGACAGAGACAGACGGACAGGAGTTTTGTGCCGGATGCATTTAATCAACAACCACATAACATGAGTTTTGGAGAAAAAAATGTTAAGTATTGTGTGCATGTACGTTTATTTCTGATAGGCATTTGAATGCATCTTTACATGTCAGAGTTGTTTGTGTAAGACTGATTAAGTACATTACAATGCAAGGAATGTTAGAGGGGGAGGGGGGGGAGTAGAAGAGGGGGCAGAAAGAGAGAGATGTCTCTATGTGGTGTGCATCCCAGATCTTGTGCACATAGAGAGGGTGGAGAGAAAGAGAAACAGGGGAGGGGAGGAGAAAGGGGGGGGTGCACTGGGGGGGGGCAGAGAGAGGGGGAGAGAGAGAGAGAGAGGGGGGGGGAGGAGAGGGAAGATATGCAGACAGATGTGTAGCCGAGACTTGCCACATACTCGTCACTGAATAGTCATTCATGAATCCAAACTCTGAACAAAGGCCTTGTCAAGTTTTTCGTTTTATTTTTTTTATTTTTTCTTGTGGCAGATTGGTAAATCATTTTCATCAAATTGTAGACATTTCAATCAGAATTGTAGAACATTTCATCAGAATGTAGAACTTTCATCAGAATTGTAGAACAGTCCATCAGAATTGTGAACATTCTTCATCAGAATTGTAGAAACATTCATCAGAATTGTAGAACAACTTCATGAAGGTTTGGTACAGCCCCTTGTGTACAAGTCCCTTCTTCCGTTTCCCTTTCAACATCCTGCGAGCCGAGGCTACCCAACCCTAACTCCAGCCTCTCTATTTGGGGGCTGAAGGGTAGTAGGCATTTCCAATGCTCTACCAAGCAGTGACACAATACAGACCCACCTGACTTTTCGTTCCTTTCTTGAATTTCTCATACCTTTGAAACAAATATACTACCAAATGATTGTGTTCATTCCAGGATGGGTTTTAAAACGCCAAAAGTTTTCAGTCCAGCGTGAAATATTTACAGCCAGAAAGCGCAGACACCTTGAATGCGTAAGTGCAAAAACAGCTCGGTAAGTTAGACAAGAACTGTGCAAGCCTGTATTTTATTTCTCATGAAAGAAAGTCAGTTTGGGTAGCCAAGTGGGGTCAGTGGTGTGTGCTCACCACTTTAGAAAAAACAACAACCACACGAAACTTTTTCAAGGTAATTCATCATATTGTGTAACAGGGCTGTCAAGAAATACAGGGAAAAAAGGATGCAAATGCTGGTTACAACAACCACTTGTTGCGTAAATATTCTAATCATCAACAAATCATACAGATGTGGATTCAATCGCGTTGTTAAACGTAGTATTCTTATACATTTCCAGTACAGGCTATCTGGAAATAAAAAAAAAATCCACATAGCTACAACTGGGCAATGCACGAGATGAACAATACCTCAAAACTGTTATCGTTTGGAATTAAAATGAAAAATACGTCAGCATAAACTGCTTCACTTCTCCCGCTCAGTAACATCAAATGAAGTGCCATCCCCCAAATAAAAATAAAAAGAAGAAAATCTTGAGGTAATTAAGTTCCAAGAAAACTATCATGTTTCACACATAATGTCAAAGTTTCCTGAAGACAAGAAAACCAAATTACAAAAAAGGCAACCCTTAAAAACAAGACTAGCTGTCGCACCAGCATTGCTTTGCTTAAAGCAGGTTTTTCTATCAGCTTGAACACAGTGAGTTAAAGCCCACCACAACAAAAAAAGAACCGCCATGTGTTTTCGTCGTACAACTGCTTGTCCAGTTTACGACCAACTATTAAAACAGAAACAACCCGACTAAACTACATTTTCTAGTTTTACACAACCCAGGTTTCATTTGGGTACAAAGGTGAAAGCAATAAGACAGGCTGAACAAAAACCGACAACCCGTACCACACTGTATCAATCACAGTGATCTGCTAGAAATACATTATTTCACAAAATTTGCTAACACTGAATTATTTTTTACAAAACAGACAAGTTAAACGGAAGTTCCAGACTTGCAGACAAATTAGCACAAATGGACATAACGAGATAGTAAGTACTAAAGTTGGGACCTAAATCCTTGAAAGCAAAAATCCATCTAAAAATCATTTCACTTTAGTCTTGACTAATACAACCCAGATTTTTTGTTGGGTTTCTCGTGAGTTTATTTTGAGCCTCCAACAATTACACCCACTTATTTCCTCTCTACTCAAATTTTATCATCTTTACCCGTTATTCTTCGTAGTATGAAATCAAAGATTGCTAGAGAAATGCAAGGAGCATCTATCAATGGTGCTGGGAGTGCCATCATTTTCTCCTGGGTAATGGGCATGTCCCTGACCTACGGCATAAGCTAAAGGCCAGAACGAAATAAGGTAGCAGGAACACACCACTACAAGATTTCCGCAATCTTATGCCCATTCTATACACTGAAATACAAATGATTTCTGGTACTCAAGCTTTGTAAAGCAAAGAGGAGAAACAGCTTTTACTGATATAAAAAACAAAATATGTAAAGATAACTCCCATCAGCCTTTCGGGAGTGAAGGTTTCAGAGAACTCAAGCTTCTCTAAGGGCCCAGCATCTTAAAGGCCGCGCCCATCTCCTCTCCCTCGCATGCTTTTACCTTCCCGTGCGAGCCCTAAAGAGGGCAGGCACCCATTTCGTCAACTGGGTGAATGGGGGACAGTACAGACGTCCGAGACGCACTAAACGGTCGTCCTTCCCCACGCTCACGGCTGCTTTAACCTAAACTCGGGGAGAGCGAGTGCTCTGACCACTGAGCTATCCACGGCATTTTCTAACGAACGGTTGTAAATAAAAGGTAACACGGACCGTTTTACTTTATCAACAACCTGCAGTCTTTTTTTTTACGCATCGCTTACAAATGCTTTACCTCTATCCTCTCTTCCAACAAATTTTCGGCCAATTTTTGTCTTTACTATTCAATTTTTAAAATCCGCAAACCAAACAGCTGAAAAGATTTTTCTTTAACACACGCGCGCCGAAAATACGCTAGTGATGACAAATGCCTGTGTATACCATTCCTAGAATGTGCATACAGATCAACACACACACACACACACCCTCTCTCTCTCTTCTCTCTCCTCTCTGTGTCTCTCTTTGTCTTCTATCTCTCTCTCTCTCTTCGCTCTCCCCCTTCTCTCTCTCTCTCTCTCTCTCTATCTCTCTCTCTCGCGTTCATAGTCTCTCGCACTCTCCACTCTACCCTCCCTCTCCTCTCTCCTCCCCTTTCTCTCTCTCTCTCCCATCTCCGCCATCGCTCTCCCACTCCGCCACCTGCTCCCTCTCCCGCCACTCTCCCTCCCTCTCCGCACTCTCCTCACTCTCTCTCCTCCTCTCCACTCTCTCTCTCCCTCTCCCTCTCTCTCTCTCTCTCTCTTTCTCTCTCATTTCTCCCTCTTTCTTCTCTCTCTCCTCTACCCTCCCCCTCTTCCTCTCCCTTTCGCTCGCTCCTCCTTCCTCTCCTCTCTCTCTCACATCTCTCCCCCTCGCTCTTTCTCTCTCTCTCTCTCTTCTCTCTCTCTCTTCCTCCCCTTTCTCGCGCTCTCTCTCTCTCTCTCTCTCATCTCTATCTCTCTCTCTCTCTCTCTCATCTCTCTCTTCCTCTCTCTCTCTCCTCCTCTCTCTCTCCCCTCTCTCTCTCTCTGAGTGGGAGGGATAGCCTGTTGTTAGAGAGTTGCGCATCGCGCAGGTGACATCTGCTGACCGGGTTCGAGTTTTGTCAATCGGAAAATTCTCCTCTGGAGCTAACATCAGTGCCAACTCCACTCCTCCAAAAAGTTCTACGGATGCGACTATAAACTGAAGTCCTGTGCGCAAAACGCACGCAGAACATCTTACTCTAAACCCCCACTCCTCCTCCCACGAACCGCGCAAAAAAAGAAACAATTTGGAGCCATTGTGTCAGCTTACAACCATTTTATCTTCCTGCCATGTGTGTCCACATGTGGGGGCCAGGGTTAGGGTTGAGGTTAGCCAAATGTACATGCAATGTTAGTCAACAAGCATGCAAGGGTTGTCTGTCAACTGGTCGGTCTGAGGGACATGTGGACACAACTAGCTCTTAGACAAACGGGTGTGTAGCTGTAGACACAACGGTACATAGCTCGCAAAAGCATGGAGCTATGCATCAAAATCACCAGTCCTGTGAACAGGTAAGGCTGTGCACTGGACTTCGGTGCCTGCAAATTTCTCAGGTGTACTATCTTTTTCCTACCCCGCCGAAAAGTCTTTCGAATAAGACTGTAAACCGAGGTACCGAGTGTGTGAACGCACGCAGAACATTTTCCGACACGTCAAAACCTTTTCAGCCTTTCAAAAGTGTACGGCCTTTCGTGTGCGAGTGGGTAAGGGGATGACTCTCTTCAAAAACAGCATGGCACCACGGAGAACTGGATTTTTTGGTTTAGAAAAAAAAGCACTCGAGTTAGTGACTTATACCATTTTGGTCAATAGTGAAGTGCATTTCAAGACGGGTTCGTTTTGAGCATCGCTTTTACAATTTCGCTGTTCGCCCTTGAAATCGGAAGACACTTGGATTCAGCGCCACCAGTTTAACAAAAATGAAGTTCTATAATTATTAACGATGTCCAGAAAAAATAGTAGCCAGCCTCCTTTGTTTCTCTGTCTCACGACTCTAACTGGGTGTCCCTACCCCACCCTTTCTGGGATTTGTTTTTAAATCCGGGCCAAAATCATCGACTAATCAATTGTCTTATTTTCCAATTTCGATTTTTGAGATCTCACTCACTGAGTTTCCCAACGGCTGCGGGTGAAGAATAATTAATGGAATCATATTTACCTATTTCTATCTATAAAAAAAATCCCTAACTAGGGATGTGGTGGGAGTGGGGGGAGGGGGGGGGAGTCAGTATAAATTAGACATACACCTTCTGGAAATTCTGTGCAATGAATTTTCCCTATTTTCTTCCCTTTCATTGTTTCTGCCTTGTCCTTTTATGTCATACCATTGTCTATATTTTTCCTTCTTGGTCCATTCTCCTGCCTTTAGTTCCAGAAAGGATTTTAAGATAACACGTTCTCTTCCATCTGAGTGGGATGTGATGGACGATTTGACCAGGCGTTGACGCAGCGCAACGCATTCTTGCTCAATATGACAGAAAGTAAGTTGCATGTCCGGATTTGTGGAAGAAGGAAAAAGCATTCTCGAGGGATAGTTTATCATGAAGTTATTTTCCTAATCGTTTGGTTTGATTCTGTGAGAAAGCAAAAATGTTGCAGTCCCCCAGATGTATGAGAAGTCTTTGGGAACTAACCTATTAAATTGATTCGTTAAAGAAAAAGCCAGTCCGATGCAATCTTGCCTCTTCCACGTTGACCGTTAACCTGGTAGTCTGGATATGGTCTCTTCAGGCCGTTGAGCTGCTTGATACTGGTCCGATGACGTTCTTGATGCTGTTCCGACGACGATGTTGCTCTTGATGCTGCTCCGACGACGATGTTGCTCTTGATGCTGCTCCGACGACGATGTTGCTCTTGATGCTGCTCCGATGACGTTGCTCTTGATACTGCTCCAATGACGTTCTTCATACTGGTCCGATGACGTTCTTGATGCTGCTCCGACGACGATGTTGCTCTTGATGCTGCTCCGACGACGATGTTGCGCTTGATGCTGCTCCGATGACGCTCTTGATACTGCTCCAATGACGTTGTTCTTCACACTGGTCCGATGACATTCTTGCTGCTGCTCCGACGACGATGTTGCTCTTGATGCTGCTCCGACGTTGATGTTCTTGGTGCTGCTCCGATGACGTTCTTGATGCTGCTCCGATGACGTTGCAAGATGTTGCGACGATGTTGCTCTTGATGCTGCTCCGACGACGATGTTAAGCTTGATACTGCTCCGATGACGATGTTGCGCTTGATGCTGCTCCGACGACGATGTTGCGCTTGATGCTGC
This sequence comes from Rapana venosa, assembly GCA_028751875.1. Taxonomy (NCBI): domain Eukaryota; kingdom Metazoa; phylum Mollusca; class Gastropoda; order Neogastropoda; family Muricidae; genus Rapana; species Rapana venosa. The sequence goes on from CM054160.1 coordinate 5,398,040, forward strand.
TCCGATGACGTTGCAAGATGTTGCGACGATGTTGCTCTTGATGCTGCTCCGGAGACGATGTTTCGCTGCTCCGACGACGATCTTGCTCTTGATGCTGCTCCGATGGCATTGCAAGATGTTGCAACGATGTTACGCTTTATGCTGCTCCGATGACGTTGCAAGATTTGGAGGACTGTGCCGCTTGATGCTCGACCCCGATGATGATGTTGAGATTACGTGATGCTCGACAACGATGCATCGACGTTGTGCGCTTGATGCTGCTTCGATGGCGTTGCAAGATGTTGCGACGATGTTGCTCTTGATGCTGCTCCGACAACCGACGTTGCTCTTGATACTGCTCCGGCGACGATGTTTGCTGCTCCGACGACGATGTTGCGCTTGATGCTGTTCCGACGATGTTGCGCTTGATGCTGCTCCGACGACGATGTTGCGCTTGATGTTGCTCAGACAATGTTAGGCTTGATGCTGCTCCGACGATGTTGCGCTTGATGCTGCTCCGACGATGTTGCGCTTGATGCTGCTCCGACGATTTTGCGCTTGGTGCTGCTCCGACGATGTTGCGCTTGATGCTGCTGCGACGACGATGTTGCGCTTGATACTGCTCCGATGATGTTGCGCTTGATGCTGCTCCGATGATGTTGCGCTTGATGCTGCTCCGATGGCGTTGCAAGATGTTGCGACTATGTTGCGCTTGATGCTGCTCCGATGACGATGTTGCTCTTGATGCTGCTCCGGCGACGATGTTGCGCTGCTCCGACGGCGATCTTGCTCTTGATGGTGCTCCGATGGCGTTGCAAGATTTGCAACGATGTTGCGCTTGATGCTGCTCCGACGACAATGCTCAGACGATGTTGCGCTTGATGCTGCTCCGATGACGATGTTGCGCTTGATGCTGCTCCGACGACGATGCTCTGACGATGTTGCGATTGATAATGCTAAGACGACGATGCTCCGACGATGTTGCCGCTTGATGCTGCTCCGACGATGTGCGCTTGATGCTGCTCGACGGCGAAGACGTTGCTTACGACGTTGTTGCCTTGGTAATGCTCCGACGATTGGTGCGATTGATGTTGCTACGACGATGTGCGCTGATGCTGATACGACCATGGTGAGCTTGATGCTGCTCGACGATGTTGAGCTTGGTGATGCATTCGATGATGATGCTAAGTTGATGTTGCGCTGGTGCTGATCAGATACACTGTTGCGCTGGATGCTGCTCCGAAGACGCTGCTCAGAAGATGTTGGCGCTTGATTCTGCTCCGGCGACGTTTTACTCGACGATGTTGCGCTGATGATGATACGGCAGACGTTGCTCACGATGTTGCGCTTGTGCTGCTACGCCGAATTGGTTGACGATTGATACTGCTCCGATTATGTTTCGCGCTTGATACTTCTTCGGACACGATGTTTGCGACGATGTTGAGTTTGTTACTGCTCCGATGGCCATTGTTACTTAATAATGCTAGATGTAGTTGTCTCTTGATCACTGAGATTCGTTGATCAGTTGTTCTTGATACTTTTCCGATGACGTTGTTCTTGATACTGCTCCGACGACGATGTTCTTGATGCTGCTCCGACGATGTTGCGCTTGATGCTGCTCCGACGATGTTGCGCTTGATGCTGCTCCGACGATGTTGCGCTTGATGCTGCTCCGACGACGAAGACGTTGCTCCGACGATGTTGCGCTTGGTGCTGCTCCGACGATGTTGCGATTGATGTTGCTCCGACGATGTTGCGCTTGATGCTGCTCCGACCATGTTGCGCTTGATGCTGCTCCGACGATGTTGCGCTTGATGCTGCTTCGACGATGATGCTCCGATGATGTTGCGCTTGGTGCTGCTCCGACAATGTTGCGCTTGATGCTGCTCCGACGACGCTGCTCCGACGATGTTGCGCTTGATTCTGCTCCGGCGACGTTGCTACGAGATGTGGATTGATGCTGCTCCGGAGGACGTTGCACCGACGATGTTGCGCTTGGTGCTGCTCCGACGTCTATGTGCGCTTGATTTCTGCTCGTTTCTGTTGCGGCTTGATATTATTCGGCCACGAGTTGCCGTCGATGTTGCGTTTGATACGGCTCAGATGGCATTGTTCTTGATACTGTCCGATGTTCGTGGTTCTTGTTACTGTTTAGTTGGACGTTGTTATTGATACTTTTTTATACCGTTGTCGTTGTCTCTTGATATGCTCCGGACGAAGATGTTCTTGATGCTGTCGACGTTGTGCGCTTATGCTGCTCAGACGATGTTGCGCTTGTGTGCTGCTCCGACGATGTGCGCTGATGTGCTTAGACGACGTTGCTCGTGATGTTGGCGCTTTGGTGTGCTCCGACGATGTTTGCGGTCTTGATATGATCCGCGACGTGTTTCTCCTGATGGCTGCTCAGAAGATTGTTGCGTTGATACTGCTCCGACGAGGATGTGCTCTTGATGTGCTCTGATGATGTTGCGCTTGGTTACTGCTTTGACGTCGACTCTTGGTACTGCTGCGAAGATTATCCTGGATTTGAGGCGTTGTGCTAGCTCTGCATTGCGTTTGATGCTAGCTTTGATGCGTTGATGCTAGCTTTGATGGTTGATGCTTAGCTTTGATGCGTTGGGATGCTAGTGCTTGATGCGTTGACTGCTAGCTCTTGAAACTGTTAAGAGACCAAGCCAGAACTGAGATACGATCCAATGACACTGTCGACACCAATGCCCGACTTATGAGGAATCAGAGCAAGAAGGAGGACCAGAAGGTAGGAATGTGTTTTGAAGACAATGTTTGGGGTGCGAAGTGTCCTTCCCTAAATGTGGTCTGGTGTTTGAAGAAGAAAAGAAGTTAAAAAATGTCAGGGTTGGTGAATGGTCGGCGGGCGGGTGTCTCCGCTCGCTTCTAGTCCATAATGTGATGAGAGTTGGGAGGGTACTTAATGACGGCCACTCTGTTACCTAAGCCCAAATTCTACCTACCTACTTCGCGGTTAATCCAGTAGAAGACGAAGTCGGCCATGGATTTCTCTTAATCCTGGGCATCGGAATACAGGCAGTGATTGCTATTGGTATGCCTTCAGGTTCTGTTTTTTTTTGGTGAAGCCACCTTGATCTTATATCCCTTATAAACCATTCATGACCAATTAATTGCATTTGTCTTCTGAGTATGGGGATCTCTGGTCATTGTTACGGGTCAGTGCTCCAACAATCGTGCAGTGGCGGTCTTCGTGATCTCTGGTGAGAAGGGTCGATTGATATTGGTGAAGTTCTGGTGACAAAGACCATGAATGGCGGTCTCCATGATCTTGGTGTGATGGGTGTTTAATGATCACTGGTAAAGATATGGTTGACAAAGACCATGAATGCGTCTCCATGATATCTGGTGAGAAGGGTGATGATCTATGGGTGAAGTTATGGTGACAAAGAACATGAATGGAGTCTCCATGATATTGGTGAGAAGGGTGATGATCACTGGTGAAGATCTGGTGACAAAGACCATGAATGGGCGTCTCCATGATCTCTGGTGCAGGGTTTATGAATCACTGGTGAAGATCTGGTGACAAAGATCATGAATGGCGACTCCTTGATCTTGGTGAGAGGGGTGACGATATCGGCGAAGATTGCTGAACAAAAGACCATTGAACATCAACTACAATTACAAGGTATACAGTAACTTTTTACGACAAATAGGTGAGGATAACCTTTGTGGTTCAAAGCGCTGCGCTTGTGATCTGACGGCCCGGGTTTGTGCCCACAGGAGGTACTGTTTGGAGGGGACGTCTTCTTTGATTTCAACCATCCGTACCTATTCCACAGCCAAGGTTAAGCTGCAATCGAGACGTGGTTCCAAGGTTGATGAGTGTTTGCGCGCCTTGGCTCCATTTACAGTCCACTGTTTAACCATCTGTAAATGAGTACATGCCCTTTAAGGGTCAGGGAAGGTAAAGCAGCGAGGACAGAGGAGATGGGCGCCGCCCTAATATGGATGGCCCCTAGAGAAGGTTAGGTCTTCTGACCCTTTGCATCCCCTTATGACATTATAGGTTATGGGGACACCTTTAACTTTACCTTAACATACCTACTCCACTCCAACACAGGCCCGAACCTGTGTTATGAAATCCCTCACGATTCGAATCAGGTCGCTCTAACCAGTGAGCTCTGCCCCCTCCCCAAAATGTTTGTCAATTCCTGAAAAAACTCTGTTTAATACGCATGTGTTACAGGGCAACTAAGTAGAAAGTAGCGAAAGCTAGGTACATTTGACTTTACTTGGTTTATAATGTACTACTAGGAATCAATAGAATGATAGCCTGAACGCCGTTAAACTTATTTTCCCTTGTGATCTTGGGAATACAGATTTCATAAGGGGGGTAGGGTGGGGGGGTTAGCCTAGTGGTTAGAGCGTTGCGCTCACGAAGTAACGGCCCGGGTTCGGCCTTCACTAAGGCACTACGTTCAGTTGATTTTTTCCTTGAGTTATTAGTAGCACTGAACCACCCCTCCCCCCCCCCTTCTTCTTCGAATGTCTGATGAGATTATGAAACGAGGTTCTGTGTGCGAACTCTTGGGAACATCTTACGCACTCGTTAACCCGTTACGCCTTTTCGGAGGAGCGGGTAATTCAGGGCGCGTGGTAAGAACGGCTGATAAAAATAGACTAAAAAGACGCATGCACAACTTGTCTCGCGCTTAGACATCAGCCCGAAGTCGGAATGCGGCTCTGCCTTAACGATGGCAAAAACGGTGGGCATATCAACATTCTCACACTTTGGGATCACTCGGAGCTGTAGCGGAGGAATCGAACGAAAAAAGTTTTTGGCTCCAGGTGGAAATTTCTCTTTGGTGGCTTGGACAGGCCCATCTATGCTGTGATATTTCTTGTTTTAAAAAAAAAATTACGGATTCGGTCGGCTCTGACCATGAGCTCTGCCCCCCCCCCCCCACCCGCCCCCCTCGCAAACAAGTTTTTTTCTCTTTCAACACTTCTGCATAGTTACACATTGTTACAGGCAACTGCGCAAAAAAAAGTAGTGAAAGCTGCGCAACACTGTATCGTGGTGCGGCAAACATGTTTCAAACTATCTTGATCTGCCTGATCTGGTTCGAATCTCGTTAAAGGATTTGTACTCTAGAAATAACTTAGTTCGACTCACCACCCCCTAAAATCCTTCGGATGAGACTATAAAACGATGTCCCGTGTGTGAACGCTCGCAGGATATCTTGCGCACACGTTAAACCCGTTCGCTTTTCGTATATGGTTAGGTCATTGTGTGCGGTAGGAACGGTTGTCAAATTACCAAAAGCTGATACATAAGGGGACTGCATGTAATCAAGCGCGAGAGTGCTTTACTTATTATATTATCTCGAAATAAAATGAATAAATAAAAAGACTAATGAAGTACTTTGAGTCATGATAATCGGTGGAATAAACTCGGTCCTTGTTCTTTCTTGATATTTGGCATATATAATACACTTGAAAGGGGAGGAGGGGGAGGCGAATAGCATAGTGGTTAGAGCATTGCGCTTTGCGATGTTAAACGGCCCGGGATCATGTCGCCACGTGACGCATGTTCAAGGGGATATTTCCATGAAGTCCACAAGCACGTTCAGGTTTCGTAAGGTCTATCTTTACCTTTGCAACTTAATGTACCAACAATTAAACAGTTTACTTAAAAAGCCGAATTTTGTTAATATGTATAAGTACAACTATATAACGCAATCAACATTTTAACATTACCTTGCAAATAGTAAGCTAAGCAAATAGTAAGCACTAGGAGCCAAGTCACTTTTAAAATAACGTGAAGGGGAAGGGGTAGATAGAGGTTGAGTGTTGCGCTTGTGATTTGACGCCCTTAATATAGAGCCCGGTGTTCGAACATCACCAAGACACCCATTCAAGAGGTTTTACTTCCCTGGAGTTGTCAGTACAGATTACACTCCTCAGATTTGTCCTCTGAGTACGCGAGTGCGACTCCCACTCCCCTTAAAAGTCCTCGTATGAGACAATTAAACGAAGGTCCGTGTGCGAACGCACGCAGGACATTTGCGTACACGTAAAAACATATGCTTTTCTGAAGTAGTAGACCGTTCGTGCCGGTGAAAACTGATAAGATGGTTGTAGTCATTACTTAACATGAAAAGTAGGGTGATGCTTTAGCCATCTTTATTTTCTCCTTCACTGTTGTCAAAGCAGACATTGAAACGCTTACCACAATAGTGGTAAGTGTAACTCTTAAAAGAACACTCTCTCTCATGACCTCTGGTCTCGCCTAAATCTTTGTTAGTTATCGATATATAACAAAGGTACTAAGGACCTACATTAAAAATGCTGTGGTGTTTAGATACTTATGAGGATTCGTCTTTTCCACTGAACAAAAATTATCTGGTCGGATATTGCTGCTATTATGGTGGATACTTACATACAATTTATGTTTACTCATCGATTTGAAATGAGATGAAATGGGTGGCTCTTGGTTGATTAGAAGATAAGCTTTTTTAGTCAACAATGGTGACAACAACAGACTAAACTATCAACTAACATTTATTCTAGAAAAAAATCTTGGCGATTTTCAAAGTTCAAGCTGTACACATCGACGATGACAACAGAACCAACACAAGTTATTGACTCTATCAACAAATCGATCTTGTTATCTTCAACGTTTAAGCTTTTAAACAATGATGACAACAACAACAGAAACTAGCCAACAAGACTTTTACTCTACAAACAAAAATCTTGGTTGATCTCAAGTAAGCTTTAATCAACGACGATGACAAACAGAACAACAACACACTACCACAAACAACAATCCTTCAACTCACGATGCATATTCCCGGACTTTGACAAGAGAGCTCTTGTTGTGAACGTGGAGCTGTTCAGGAATCTCCAGGACGCCATTTCCCTCCTCCCTTGTGTGTCAGGTGAGGGCAGTAGGTTGATGTCTTGCTGCGGGCGCCTGTGTTGCTGAGGAAGCTGGATACCAGTTCACCAGTGGGAGGAAAACTTGTGGTACCCCGCGTCTCTCTGCTTCTTCTGTGGTATTCAGCAAAGTTGTTGAAGTCTTCAGAGGCCTTCTTCCTGTAATGCTATGTCTCTGCAGCGCAGACCAGTCGTACTGCTGCTTGCTGTTCGTTTGGAAATGACACAAGGGATTCAAAACGCTCTTGGCTTTTCGCGCGTAGTTGACAGAGATGAGCACTTTCAAAAAAAGCGAAAGTGAGAATGCTCAGGATTCACGTTGCAAGTTTGAACCATGACTCCCCTCCCCCCCCCCCCCACCCACCACACCCCCACCCACCCACCCGTAAAATAGAAAGAAGAAAAAGAAAAAGACTGGAACAACAGCAAGGAAAAATAGAGAAAAAGAAAGCAGCTTTGGAAGGGACTTGGTGTGTGCTGTTTTTGATGAAGTTTATGTTCTCTCTCTTCTCTCTCTCTCTCTTCTCTCTCTTCTCTCTCTCTCTCTCTCTCTCTCTCTCTCTCTCTCTCTCTCTCTCTATCTCTCTCTCTCTCTCTCTCTCTCTCCCTCTCTCTCTCTCTCTCTCCCTCTCTTTCTCTCTTTCTCTCTCTCTCTCTCATGCTCTCTCTCTCTTCTCTCTCTTCTCTCTCTCTCTCTCTCTCCCCCCTTCTCTTCTCTCTCCATCTCTCTCTCTCCTCCCCCAACTCTCTCTCTCTGCCTTTGTACGTCTCTCGGTCTGTCATCTATCTGTATGTCGGGATGGAATGAAAAGTTGCACTCTCTCTCTCTATTATCTCTCTCTCTCTCTCTCTCTCTCAATCTCTCTGTCTGACTTTTTCGAAGAATAATGTCATTGTGTGACTGTGGAACGGATGTTATAATGTACTAATTGCATACAACGGCGACTTGATGTAAGAAGCACATGAGTGCTTATTCAATTACACACAGGACTGGATGTAAAATAAGCCCAAGTATGTTATTCATTAATCTCGATATAAAGAAATGAAGAAAAGAATCCTAAAATAAAAGATGAGTAAATAAATAAATAATATATTTCTGTCTTGTTTCTTTCTATGTCTCTCCATCTCTCTGTATCTATTGTCTGTTTTTTTATGTTATGGTCTGTCCGTACGTCTGTTGTATGTCTATCTCTCTCTCACACACCACACACACACACACACTACTCTCTCCTCTATCTACTTATCTCTCTCTCTCTCTCTCTCTCTCTTCTCTCTTGTTTGGTCTCTATTATTACAATGTGAAGAGTTCTTTTTTATGACCTTTATTTGGGTTCCCCCTCCTGTATTGTGTGAGGGTATGGGTATTGGCATTATTTTTTTCATGACATTTCAATTTGTAAGGGCTATAATTAAAAAGTGTTGGTGTTGATCGTTGAGCTCTGTGTGTATTATATATTTGTATTATCCATGAGACTCACAACACCCAAAAAACACCCACAAACACAACTTAAGCACACACACCACACACCACACACACACACCACTCCACACACCCAAACACACTACAATTCACTCCTTCACTCACTCACATTTTCTCCGCAAGTCAGTATAAGTTTTGATTTCATTCTTTTGTTTTGTTTTGTTTTTTTTGTGTCTCTGGGCTCTCTCTCACTTTTATCGTTTTGCTTATAGTTATGGTGTATCCTGATAAAATGTTTCAGTTTTTATATTTTCAATACTTAATTGGACTTGTCCTCTTTACTAAGCTTATGGTGCCCTATTTCAATATCTTAATTGTTATGTGTACACGTCATAGGTACCATTTGACAATGTGTTGATGTTTTTATCTTTTATGACTTATTAATTTTGGTTGTTATTCTTCTTGGTTTTGTTGTTGTTTCGGTTCTCTTTGTCTTCTTTTTTTCTTCTTATGTTGGTTTGGTTTTTCTTTCTCTTTGTTTGTGTGTTTGGTTATGTTCTTTTTTTCTTGGGGGTGTTTTTAGGGTTTTCTTTATCTAGTTTGCTTTAGGGGTGAGGGGTGTTGGGGCGTGGGGGGGGCTGTTTTTGAAAAGGGTTTTTTCCCATGTTTCTAATGTGAGAATGAATACGTGTGGGGTTATTATTAAGTTGTATCACTACGGGTGGGACTGGGTGGTTAAAAAAAACACATGAGATGCTTATTCATTATCTAGATTTAATAAAATAGGGGAAAATTTTTCATATGTCATTGTCATTGTCTTCTTCTCCATCTTCTCTCTTCGGGCGGGCGCGTGTGTGTATGTGTGGGGTATGTGCGTGCATGTATGTGTGAGTGTAGGTGTGGTTGATTGACTCCTACGATTACTCTAAACAATGAAACAGTAATGTGGGTGGCTGCAATTGTTAAATCTTTCAGAGAATTCACGTTTTCTTTTTCGGGATATATTAACTTACGGATAGCATAACAGAGCATTTAGACTTGGCTGTCCGTGTAATGAATTGTCTGTGTATGTGTTTTTAATTAATTTTTTTAATGTTATTTTATTTCTTTTATATCGAGAAATGTATTAAGCACTTATGTGCTATTTTACACTCCAGTCCCCGTGGTATTTCGTTTTGTAATTCTGTCATCTGTTCCCAACGCCACACATGGCCTACTCTTACGAATGTGTGAGTGTGTACTGTGTGTGTGGTGTGTGTGTGTGTATATCTTATATTTGTGGTGTTTTCTTGTGTGTATGTGTGCGTGCGTGGTGTGTGTGTGTGTGTGTTTGTGTGTGTGTGTGTGTGTGTGTGTGTGTGTGTTGTGTGTTATCAATCCCGGTGTTTAATTTTATGCTGGGTTTGCTTTTCAATGGTATATAATTTTTCTTAACAGATTAGGTGGTGATTTTTTTAATCAAACACAATGAGGCCACGCAACGCACGCGCACGCGCACACACACAACACACACTCACACACACGGGAGAAGAAAAAGAAGAGATGAGAAGAGTAAGAGGAAGAGAGTGAGAGATGTGAGACGGACGAGGAGAGAGAGAATGGAGAGAAGGAGGAGGAGGGAGAGAGGAGAGAGTGAGTGAGAGGAGAGTGAGATGTGAGAGTAGAGAAGAGAGTTTGGAGAGAGTGAGAGAGAGTGATGGAGAGAAGTGAGAGAGAGAGAATAAGTAGAAAGAGAGACGAGAGAATGGCAATGACATAATAATTTAATGTGTTAAGCCTTTCAGCCCATTCATCTGAGACGTCAGGCGAACAGAGACAGCACGCGAGATAGGGACACGGGCAGAGAAACAGAGAACAGGACACACAGAAAAAGAGAGAGGGAGTGAGTGGGGGGAGGGCAGAGAGAACAAAGAGAGATGTTGTGGGGGTAGAGTGTGACAGACGAGAGGGAGAGGGACAACTGAAAGACAGTAGGAACAGAACGTGTAATGCCTGTCTGAATGACTGACTATTTTGACAAGGGAGTGAATCTTCACTGCAGCGGGAACTATAAAGAGGAGCGTCATCGGATCATTAGGATAAAGTGAAATCTCTCTACTTTTATTTAGAACCACAAGGATGTGAGGGAGATCTCTATTATCTGGGTGATGGTTGTTGTTGTTGTTTTTGATGATGATTAAAGTGTTTTTGATTTATGGCTTGACTTGACTTTCTCTTCTCCAACCACCTCTCTCTCCTCTCTCATTCTCTTCTCCACCCTCTCTCTCTTTCACCACCCTCTCTCTCTCTCTTTCCCCTCTCTCTCTCTCTCTTCTCCACCCTCTTTCTCTTCTCCATCATCACTCTCTTTCTCGACCCCTCTATCTCTTCTCCATCCTCTCTCTCTCTTCTCCACCCCTCTCTCTCTCTTCTCACCCTCTATGTTCTTTCCACCCCTCTCTCTCTCTTCTCCACCCTCTCTCTCTCTCTCTCCTCCTATCTCTCTCTTTCTTCACCTCTCCCCTTCTATTCTCTCATCTCCAGCCTCTTCTTCTCCACCTCTCTCTCTTTTCCACCTCTCTCTCTCTCTCTTCTACCCTCCCCCTTCCTCTCTTCTCCATCCTCTCTCTTTTCTCGACCCCCCACCTCTCTCTCTCCTTCTCAATCCTCTCTCTCTTATCTTCTCCTCCATATCTCTCCTTCTCACCCCACTTTCTCTCTCTTCTCCACTCTCTCTCTCTCTCTCGTCACATTCTCTCTCTCTCTCTTCTCCAAACCCACCTTCTCTCTCTCGTCTCCACTGTCTTTCTCTTTCTTTCTCCACAACTTGCTCTTTATCGTGTCCACTCTCCTCTCTCTCCCTCTCACCCTCTTCCCTCTCTCTCTCTCTCTCTCTCGCTCTCTCTCTTCTCTCTCTCTCTCTCTCTCTCTTCTTCCTTCACCCTCTGTCTGTCTTGTCCACCCACTCCCGTCTTCCCCCCAACTCTCTTTCTCTTCTCCATCCTCTCTCTCTCTTTCTCCCACCTCTCTCTCTCTTCACCATCCCACTCTCTCTCTCCACTCTCTCTCTCTCCATCCTCACTCTCTCTTCTCCAACCCCTTCTGTCTCGCTCCTCATCTCTCTCTCTCTAATCTCTCTCTCTTCGTCTATCATTTTTCTTCTCCACCCCTCATTTTAACTTCTCTTCTCTATCTCTCTCTTCTCCACTATTTCTTTCTCCTCTCCACCTCTCTCTCTCATCATCACCCTCTTACACTTTCTCACATCCTCTCACTCACTCATCTCCACCACACACTCTCTCACTTCTCCACCACTCACTCTCACACATCTACACCCGCTCTATCTTCTCATCACTTCTCACTCACTCTCTCTCTTCTCTCTCTTTCTTTTCTCCACCCTCTCTCATCTCTCTCTCACTCATCTTCTCCTCTCCTCACACTCTTCTTCTCCATCATACTCTCTCTCCTATGCTTCCTCACTTTCAAACTCACTCTCCTCCAATCTATCTCTCTCCACACTCTCTCATCTCTTCCATCACTTTCTCATTCTTTACCCCTCTCTCCTCTCATCACACTCTCATCTCACACTTACACACATACTCATTCACAACCCTATCACTCAAACCCCCTCTCTCACAATCATCAACAATACACACACACACTAACACTCACACACAACACTCATCCACCAACACACATCACTACACCACCCACTCACTTTCTCTTTTTCTCCACCTCTCTCTCTCTCTCTTCTCTCACTCTCTCTCTCTCTCTCTCACTCTCTCAACTCTCTCTCTCTCTCTCTCTCTCTCTTCTCAACCGTCCTCTCTCATCTCTTTCAACTCCACTCTCTCTCTCTCTTCTCACCTCTCTTTCCCACCACACTCTTTCACTTCTATTCAAAACTAACACACTCCACCATCTATCTCTCCCTACCATACCACTCAACTACTCATCACTCTTACTCTTCTCACCTACATATCATCCACCCATCTCACTCACTTCTCTCTCTCACTCTCATCAACTCTACTATTCTTACCCAACAACTTCCTACTCACTCAACACTCACACACTTCACACTAAACTAATCCCAACCCCACCACTACTCATACAAACAACACCCTTCACTCTCTCTTCTTGCACTCTCTCTACTCTCTATCTTACTCACTCTCTCTCTCTCTTCTCCACCCTCTCTCTTTTCCACCTCATTTCTCCCTTTTAACCTCTCTCTTCTTCTCCACCCTCTTCCTTTTCTTCTTCACCCCCTTTTCCCTTCTCTCTTCTCTCTCTCTTCCTCCTCTCTCTCTTCTCTCTCTTCCTTTCTCTCTCCTTTCTTTACCTCCTCTCTTTCCTTCCCCACTAACTCTCTCTCTTTCCCCCCCTTACTTTTTCCCCTTTTTCCACCCCCTCTCTCTCTCTCTCTATTTCTCCTCTCAAACCCCCCCTATTCTTTCAATCCACTCTCTCTCTCTCTTCCCCCCCTCTGTCTCCCCCACACTCTTCCCCCTTCTCTCTGTTTCCAACCCTTTCTCACGCCTCCACTCTTATCTCCCCCTTCTCCATCCTTCTCTTCTCTCTCTCCTCTCTCTCCTTCTTCCACCTTCTGTTCTCTTCCTCCTTTCACTCTCTCTTCTCTCTCTCTCTCTACTTCTCACCTCTCTCTCTCTCTCTCTCTCACTCTCTCTCTACTCTCTCCACTTTCTTTCTTTCATCTCCACCTCTCACTCTTTCTTCTCTCACATATCTCTCTCTCTTCCCACTATTCTTACCTCTACTACACCCTCTCTCTCTCTCATCTCACCCACTCTCTTTCTTCTCACCCTCTCTCACTCTTCTTCATTTTCTTCAATTGTCAACCCTATCTCTCTCTTCTTCCTCTCTCTTATTTCAATACCCTCTCTCTCTCTCTCATTCTCTCTCTCTCTTCTCCACCCTCTCCCTTATCTCTATCTCCTGCCATAACACTCTCTCTTCTCACCCCTTACTTCTTCTTCTCCCCGCTCTCTCTTCTTTCTCTCCTCTCTCTCTCTCTCTTCTCTCTCTCTCTCTCTCTCTCTCTCTCTCTTCTCTCTCTCTCTCTCTCTCTTCCTTCTCAACCGCTTTTCTATTTCAACTCCATTCTCTCTCTCTTCTCCACCCTCTCTGTTCTCCCCTCTGTCTCTCTTTCTCTGTCTCCACTATTCTTTCTCCCTTTTCAACCCTTCTCTCATCTTTCACCTCAGTTATCTTTCCATCCTCTCTCTCTCTTTTCTCACCCACTCACGCTTCTTTTCTCCACCCACTCTTTCTTCTCCACCGCTCTTCTCTCTCTCATCCACTCTCTCTCCCTTCTCTCTTCTCTTTCTCCACCCTTCTCTCTCTCTCACTCTCTTTCTCTCCACTCTCTCTCTTCTACATCATCTCTCTCTCTTTCTCCTTCCATTCTGTCTATCTCTCTCTACTCCACTCTCTCTCTTCTCATTTTCTTTCTCTCTTCTTTTACCCTCTCTTCTGCACTCTCTAAAAACCCTCTCTCTCTGTCTCTCACTCATGTCAACCTCTCTCTCTCTTCTCCACCCTCTCTCTTATCTTCTTCCCCTCTCTCTCTCTCTCTTCTCCACCCTCTCTCTATATCTCTCTCTCCTCCACTAACTCTCTCTCTTCTCCACCCTCTTACTTTCTCTCTCTTCACCCGCTCTCTCTCTCTCTCCTCTTTTCTCAAAGTCTCTTCTATCTCTTCACCCTCACTCTCTATCTTCTTCACCTCTCTCTCTATCTCTCTCTCCTCAACTAACACTCTCTCTCTTCTCCACCCACACTCTCCTTTCTCTCTTCTCCACCTTCTCTCTCTCTCTCTCTCTCTCTCTCTCTCTCTCTCTCTCTCTCTCTCTCTCTTCTCTTACTCTCTTCTCAACCGTCTCTCTCTATCTCTTTTAATCCATTCTCTTTCTTCTCCACCCTCTCTGTCTCCCTCCACACTCTGTCTCTCTCTCTCTCGTTCCACTATCTCTTTCTCCCTTCTCCACCTTCTCTCTCTCTCTCTCCCCACCCCTCTCTCTCTCTCTTCTCCACCTTCTTCCCCCTCTCTCTCTTCTCCCCCCCTCTCTCTCCCCTCTCTCTCTCTCTTCTCCACCCTCTCTCTCTCCCACTCTCTCTTCCTCCACTCTCCCTCTCTCTCTCTTCTCACCCCTCTCTCTCTCTCTTCCTCCTCTCTCTCTTCCACCACTCTCTTTCTCCTCCTCTCTCCATCTCTACCCCTCTCTCTCTCTCCACTCCTCTCTCTCTCACTCTCTTTCTCCACCTCTCTCTCTCTCTCTATCTCCATCTCTTCTCCCCCCACTCTCTCTCTCTCCTTTCCACCCCTCCCTCTCTCTCTCTTCTCACCCCTCTTCTTCACTCTTCTTCTCCTCACCCCTCCTCTCTCTCTTCTCCACCCTCTCTTTCTCCATCTCTCTCTCTCCCACCCTCTCTTCTCCTCTCTCTCTCACCCTCTCTGTCTCTCTCTTCTCCACCCTTCTCTCTTCTCTTTCTCCACTCTCTCTCTCTCCTTCTCATCCTCTCTCTCTTCCTCTCCTCTGCTTTCTCTTTTCCTCCTCTCTTCTTCTCCACCCTCTCCTCTCTTCCCCTCTCTCATCCCCTCTCTTCTTTCTCCACCCTTCTTCTCTCTTTTCCACACTCTCTCTTCCTTCTCCCATCTCTTCTCTCCTCCTTCTTTTTTTCCCACCTCTCTCTCTCTCTCTTTCCCACTCTCCCTCTTCTCCTCTCCTCTCTCTCTCTCTCTTCTCCTCTCCTCTCTTCTCTTTCTCCACCTCTCTCTCTCTCCTTCTCATCCCCACTTCTCTCTCCCTCTTCTCTCATTCCTCTCTCTCCTCTCCCCCCCCCTCTTATCTCTCTTCTCCACCCTCTCTATTTCCCCACCTCTCTCTCTCTTCTCCATTCCCTTTTCTTCTTTCTCACACCCCTCTCTCTCTCATCTCCACCCCCTCTCCTCTTATCTCTCTTCTCCATCTCTATTCTCACATATCTCTCTCTCTCCACACCTTCTATCTTTCTCCCCCCCTCTCTCTTCTCTCTTCTCCACCCTCTCTCTCTCTCGCTCTCATCCCCACCCTCTCTCTCTACCTCTCTCACCTCTACTCTCTCTCTCTTCTCCACATTTTTTCTCTCCTTCTCTCTCTCTCTCTCCCTCTCTCTCTCTCTTTCTCTCTTCTCCACCCTCTCTCTCTCCTCCACTCTATCTCTCCCTTCTCCACCCTCTCTCTCATCCTCTCTCTCTCTTATTATTATTATTATTATTATTATTATTATTATTATATCATCATCATCATCATCATCATCATCATCATATTATCATATTATTATTATTATTATTATTATCTCTCTCCTCCACTCTCTCTCTCTCTCTCTCGGGGGGTGCGGTGTGGCAATGACAGAGTGCAGACGTGTTGAACAGCTCTCTGTTGAAATGCAAAATTATGGTGGTTTCAATGGATGTATTCACATTATTCTTGGCAAGCGTGTGTGCAGTGACTTTGTGCCTTCAGGTTTGTTGGTGAATAAGTGATGGGGTCAACTGGACGACTGTGGCTGGTACTTTAATAGTTACATGGTGCAAAGAAGGGTGGTTTTTTTTTTTTTTTTTTTTTTTTTAACAACAAACTTCATAGCCTCTCTCCACCAGCATTGTGTGTATGGTTGCACGTGCATGAACTCTCGTGGTGATGGTGGGGGGAAACGCTGTGCTGTGTTGCTTGGTGAGTAGAGCCGTGTGTTTACTGGTTGTCATCTGGGCATGTGTTGGTGCATATTTGATAAACACTGGGGGTGACAAAACATAGGCGCCTGAAAAATGACACAGAACACTTGAGCTCCACTTTGTGTAATCCAGTTTCTCCTGTTTGAAATTGTTCTTGTGCCTTCATACCTCTTTGATAAAGAGTGGATTAACACTTGGGAAAAAATAAAAATAATAAAACATAGGCACATGAAAATGTCACAAAATATGCAAAATATGCATGCTCCATCACCAAACAATATGTTCCATTTTATGGACTGGCACTTTATGCAAATGCAGCAAAGCTTACAGCAACATTTGAATGGAATCAAAACTGACATTGATGGAAAATTTTGCACTCTGGAGAACAACCTATCAAACTTTCTGGCTGAAATTAGTGAGCTAAAGGAAAGTGTAGTTGTGAATGCAGAGGACATAAAAGAGCTGCAAGAAGGCAATACAACCATGATGGACAGACTAGATCTGCTGGAAAGAAAATTAGAGTCAGCAGAGCAAGATGCAAAGGCTTACAACCTCAGGTTCATGGGTATAGCTGAATGTGACAGGGAGGATGAGTATCTGACAAGTCAAATTATCATTGACATTCTCAATGA
Organism: Rapana venosa; assembly: GCA_028751875.1. Taxonomy (NCBI): domain Eukaryota; kingdom Metazoa; phylum Mollusca; class Gastropoda; order Neogastropoda; family Muricidae; genus Rapana; species Rapana venosa. The sequence goes on from CM054160.1 coordinate 5,414,694, forward strand.
TCATTCTTCAATACCAAACTGGGAACATGCAGATATCTCCAGAGCATTTCGCATTGGGAGACCACACCCACACAATGCTCGCCCCATTCTGGTGCGATTTTGTCGCTTTGCAGACAAATTATCAGTTCTGTCAGACAAGGAATTGAGGGACAACCTGAGAGAAAGCGGCATCAGAGTGGCTGCTGACCTCACAACTCGTCAAAGGAACATGATGGAGTTCCACCGTGGGCAAGGCAAGATTGCCTACGTTTACAGTGGAAGGCTGTATGTGAAAGACAGACAACCACCAGGCTTGGCCGGAAACTCCAACAACGCAGACCGTCCATATTCCTATCCCTTGCATGCAGAGGATGGCAGAGATGGTCAGCATCCCAGTGGTCCCCACGCTGGAGGGAGGTCTATGTCACGCTACAGAGAGCAGCCACGAAGACATCTCTCTGCAGCCAGACAGGGCAGCTTTGGATCACCAGACAGGCGCTACAGGAGGACGGAGCCACCTCGGCAATACAGGTCTCCGAGATATGGTGATCTGTCTGAGGAACGGGAACCACGAATTCCACCTACCACCAATTCAAGACTGGTGACCAGAGACAGGATGACCCCCAGCCACCAGGACTACAATGGAAAGGGAAGTGTGCCTGTCGCCCCTGGTACACGATCTGTACAGTGAAGTGACCAGATTTGGTCAGGCCAGAGGACAGACTGCTACCAATCACAAAAGAATGATTACAATCAAAAACAGAGACAAACATTCAATCAGAGAGGACAGTAGCTACAAATCAGGGAGGGTTCAGGGTAAAAAATCAGCGAAATATCAGCTGACAAGGAGGCAAGCAGTGACACCTCCTGAGGAGGAGGAAGAGCTTAACATTGCTGACCTCAATAAGGAAAACCAAAATGATACACTAAATGACGGGTCACAGGTAGAGATTTCAAATAAGGAAGACACAGCCAACAGTGATGTTATTAACGATGAAGAAGATGACAACAACACTGACAACCAGGACGAAGACAAGTCAGTGACAGGCAATGATGACATACTAGAAAACAATGAGCGTATGTCCCAGGGTAACATGACAGGTATCATTGCAAAAGCTTGTGATGGAATAACAGGGACTGTAAACCAAAGACAAGACATTGACAAAAATGACCCACAAGCTACAAGTGAAGAAGACCCAGAAGTAAACATAGGTCCCGATGACCTGACAGAGGAGACTATCCCAAAAATGGCATTGAGGCAGGGAGCAAGTAGTGACACTCTGACAGATGGACATGACTTAGGACATAACAGTACTGATGCATGCAGCAGGTCTGATAAAGAGGGAGATCAGACAGAAGGGTCTTCACCTTCTTCCCATGATTTACGTCCAAGGCGGACTGCATCTAGTTCGCGTGCTGCAGAGCAGAGTCAGAGCAAAACTGCTGCCAGATCAAAAAGTCAGAGCAGTATTGTTGACTCGTTTAAAAAGCAGGCTCTGCAAAGCAAGCAGGGGGTAGGCAGCGACCCCAACCTCAGAGATGCCAGACTAAAAAGAATGGTGTCCCACACACCAACAGATAGGGAAACGGCCAGGCCACAGTACTTTGTAGTCAGTCCCCTGTATCAACATCTAGGATGGTAACGAGTCCTAATGTACATAGTGTAAGTATGCAATGTGCAACATTTCTGAATTACAATGTTAATGGACTTTTACAAAAGTTAGAAAACAGTGATTTTATTAATTTTCTAGTGTCTTATGACTTCCTATGTCTAACTGAAACTTTTGTAGCTTTTGATTTTGAATCAGCTTTATTTGATGACTTTAAAATATTCACTTCCAAAGCAAGGAAGCTGTCCCACCAAGGAAGATACTCTGGTGGAGTAATTGTAATGGTTAGAAAATCTTTTGCTGGTTTTGTTACACGCATCCAGGTAGAACAAGAAAATACAGTAGTTTTACAAATAGACAGACAGCTCTTTTCTACTGACAAAAACATAATGATGATTTGTTCATACATCCCACCATATGATTCTTTGTTTTGGAAGTCAAAACATGGCGTATATGGAATTGAAGTACTAGATCAATGCTTAGCAGATATATATGAACAACATGGGGATTTTTCATTATGCTAAGTGGAGATTTTAATGCAAGAACTGCAATGGAAACTATAGCTTTAATGGAGATAGCAGTGATTTCGAACAAATGTCAATTTCTGACTGTAATCATTATCCAAGGAAATCTCAAGATGCCAACATCAACAACTTTGGGGAACAATTAATTGAACTGTGTAATATGCATGACTGTATAATATTAAATGGCCTTAGTGCACCAGGTTTTGATGATAGCTGTACATTTTATTGGATATTCTGGTGAAAGTATGGTGGACTACTTTATTGTATCAGTGGAACTTTATTCATCTGTTCATATTTCATCTTTAGAAGTAGAGAGTATTGTAGAGTCAGACCATTTACCAGTAAATATGAAAGTAGAGTCGAGAGACAAGCAGAAAAGGGGTTATATTAGAGAAAAACAAAATGAAAATAAAGTATGTGAAAAGTTCATTTGGAATGAAGCATATAGAGATGAGTTTATAAAATCATGGGAGAGCAAAGATATTCAAAATAGAATGTTGATAGCCATGAAGGATTTAGAGAAAGATGTAGACAGTGCCCTTGATATATTTGTACATTGTCTTAAAGATGCAAGCAAATGTATGGTTAAACAAACTGGTTTTCACAAAAAGAAAAGATCAGCATGGTTTGATGATGAGTGTAAAAGCATGAAAAAAGAAACTAGAAGAAAACTTAACCACTTTCGATTTACAAGGAAGGAAGAAGATAGAATTATTTATGTTGAAGCTAGAAAGAGATATAAGCAGTTGCTAAAAGTCAAGAAACTCACTTATAACAGGCAACAAACTGAAAAGTTAGCAAATGAGGCGAACAGTCCCTCTAGTTTTTGGAAGGAATTACGTAGATTGGGTCTTGGAAATAAGAATAGAATTACAAACAACATTACCACAGATGACTGGTTTAACCACTTTAAAAACATCTTTCAGGGTAATAATGATGAGTGTATTGATGAATGTGACATTGTGAATGATTTATCCGAGGAAATATACCACGTGTTAAATAAAGAGATAACAGAAGAAGAAGTTAGTCATGCTATTAGAAGACTGAAAAACAACAAAGCAAGCGGCATTGATGAAATTTCTGCAGAAATGATAAAAAATGGTGGTCCAAAAGTAAATGTATTTCTGGTAAAGCTATTTAATGTAATTTTTGACCAAGGCATATACCCTCAAGAATGGTCTAAAGCCATAATTATTCCTTTGTATAAGAAAGGAGATCCTGAGAATGTTGATAATTATAGAGGAGTTTCTCTCTTAAGTATAGTATCTAAATGTTACACTACCATATTGAATGTTCGATTGTATGACTGGTTAGAAAGTAATAACCTAATCTCAGAATGTCAGGCAGGTTTTCGTCAATCATATTCTACAGTTGATCAATATTTACTTTGTATGCCACTATTCAGAACTATATGACTAAAAAAGGAAGAAAATTGTATGTTGCCTTTGTAGATTTTAAAAAGGCCTTCGACACAGTTGAACATGACAGGTTATAAGTTATATCAACAGCAAGGTGTAAAGGGTAAATTTTTTTTTGCATCACTTGGGGCTATGTATAAGTCATTATCAGCATGCATTCGAGCAAATTCTGAATTAACTAATATGTTTCAAACCCCCATGGGGTAAGACAGGGATGTTTCTAAGCCCAACATTATTTTCTATGTTCATTAATCAGTTAGCAAACGTTATGAATGAAAAAGGTAAGCATGGTGCACAACTGTTTCCAGATATTTTTGAGTTGTTTATCTTGTTATTTGCTGATGACGTAGCATTAATGTCAACTACACCTACTGGTTTACAAAATCAATTAAAGGTCTTAGAAAGTTGTTGTGATAATATGAAATTAAGTGTAAACATAGACAAAACTAAGATTATGGTATTTAGGAAAGGGGGGCACTTAGGAAAACGTGAAAAATGGTTCTTTGATAATAAGAGATTAGAAGTAGTTAACAATTATTGCTATTTAGGATTTAATTTTACATCTATGATTAGCGTAAAAAGAGGTACATCACATTTGGTTACTAAAGGTAAAAAAGCAGTTACTCAGCTTAACAAAGTTTTTTCAGAAGTGTAAAGAAATGACAGTAAATACATTTTTTAAAATTTTTGATACCAAAATCCAACCAATACTGTTATATTCAGCTGAAATTTGGGATTGAATAGACTAGAGCATCTAGAAAAAGTACATTTAATCGCTTGTAAAAGATTTTTAGGTGTTCCTGTCAAGACACCAAATAAAATGGTGTATGGAGATCTGGGCAGGTACCCATTATATGTAAATACGTATGTTGCATGCGTAAGATTTTGGTTTAAATTATTACATATGGATTCTGAAAGATTGCCACATAAAGCTTATTGTATGTTGTTAGAATTAGATAAAAAGGGCAAACAATGCTGGGTCTCTAAAATCAGGGAAATATTCTGCATAACTGGGGTTTAATATCGTTTGGTTAAACCAAGGAGTAGGAGACATAAAAAAAGTTCTTACTGCCTTTAAACAAAGACTTGTAGATTGGTTTACCCAGGAATGGACTGGCACCAAACAGAGATCGCAGTAGATATGATAGTTACAGAAACTTTAAGATTGTTTTTGAAGAGAGAAGTATATT
>CM054160.1:5419914-5432414 GCA_028751875.1 Rapana venosa
AGCATCGTCGTCGGAGCAGTATCAAGCGCAACATCGTCAGAGCTTCGTCGTCGGAGCAGTATCAAGCGCAACATCGTCGGAGCAGCATCAAGCGCAACATCATCGGAGCATCGTCGTCGAAGCAGCATCAAGCGCAACATCGTCGTCGGAGCAGCATCAAGCGCAACACCGTCGGAGCATTGTCGTCGGAGCAGCATCAAGCGCAACATCGTTGCAAATCTTGCAACGCCATCAGAGCACCATCAAGAGCAAGATCGCCGTCGGAGCAGCGCAACATCGTCGCCGGAGCAGCATCAAGAGCAACATCGTTCAGCGGAGCAGCATCAAGCACAACATAGTCGCAACATCTTGCAACGCCATCGGAGCAGCATCAAGCGCAACATCATCGGAGCAGTATCAAGCGCAACATCGTAGGAGCATCATCAAGCGCAACATCGTCGGGGCATCGTCGTCAGAGCAGCATCAAGCCCAACATCGTCGGAGCAGCATCAAGCGCAACATCGTCGTCGGAGCAGCATCAAGCGCAACATCGTCGTCGGAGCAGCGAAACATCGTCGTCGGAGCAGCATCAAGCGCAACATCGTCGTCGGAGCAGCATCAAGCGCAACATCGTCGTCGGAGCAGTATCAAGAGCAACATCGGTTGTCGGAGCAGCATCAAGAGCAACATCCTCGCAACATCTTGCAACGCAATCGGACCAGTATGAAGAACGTCATTGGAGTAGTATCAAGAGCAACGTCATCGGAGCAGTATCAAGAGCAACGTCATCGGAGCAGCATCAAGAGCAACATCGTCGTCGGAGCAGCATCAAGAGCAACATCGTCGTCGGAGCAGCATCAAGAACGTCATCGGACCAGTATCAAACGGCTCAACGGCCTGAAGTGACCAGTTCCAGACTACAGGTAACGGTCAACGAGAAAAAGGACGAGATTGCATCGGACTGCATTTGTCTTTAACGAATCCAAGTTACTGGTTAGTTCTCAAAGAACTTTTTGTCTTCATACGTCTTGAGGGACTGGCAAACATTTTTGCTTTCTCAGCAGAATCAAACCAAACGATTAGGAAAATACCTTCATGATAATCTACCCCTCGAAATGCTTTATATTTTTTTTCCTTCTTCCTCAAAAGCTCGGACAGCAACTACTGTCTGTCATATGAGCAAGAATGCGTTGTGCTGCCGTCAAGCGCCTGTCAAATCGGGTCCAGCACATCCCACTTCAGCATGGGAGAGAACTGTTATCTTTTAAGCCTTTCTGGAAAAAAGGCAGGAGAATGGACCAAGAAGGAAAAGTATAGACAAGGGGATGACATGAAGAAAAGGAACAAGGCAGAAACAATGAGAGGGATAGAAAAGAGGGAAATTCTTTGCACATAATTTCCAGAAGGGGTATGCTATTTATACTGACCCCCCCCCCCCCCCCCCACCACATCCCGATTGGGGAATTTTTATTTTTAGATAGTAAATAGGTAAATATGTTCCATTAATTATGCAGCCGTTGGGAAACTCGGTGTCGGAGATCTCAAAAATCGAAATCGCAACATAAACAATTGATTAGTCGATATTTTGGCCCGGAGTAAAAACAAATCCATAAATGACTTTACAAAGGATCCTGTCATGAGACAACTCTTACCCAGGACGTTCGTTGGCCAAAATTTCGAGAGAGCAGTTCAACTTTGAAATTTTCTGATGATTCATTGGAAATCCGAGAGAGTAAGTCGAAGATAGATTTTTTTGTTTTGATGACAGCAAAATTGGTAAGGAGTTTAGGGGCATAGTTAACAAAGCTTGATTGATGAATTTTACCAATTGTGGTAATCCATTCCATGCTTTTCTGTCTCTCTCTCTCCGTCTGTCTCCTCTGTGTCTCTGTCTGTCCTGTCTGTCTGTCTGTCTGTCCTGCTGCCTGCCTGCCTGTCTGCCGTCTGACTGTCTGCCTGTCTGTCTGCCTGCCTGTTCTTGTCTATCTGTCGTCTGTCTCTCTCTGTCGTGTGTGTGTGTGTGTGTGCGCACGCGCGCGCGGTGTTGTGTGTGAAGTATGTGTGGTGCGTGCTTTTCGGTGTGGTGTGTGTGTGCGCATGCGTGCCATGTGTTTAATGTGTGTGTGTGCTTGGTCGTGCGTTTTCGGTGTGCGCATCGTTGCGTGTTGTATGTGTGGCGGGTGTGTGCGAGCGTGTGGAGTGTTTGTGCGTGTCGTGTGTGTGTGTGTGTATGTGTGGGAGGAAGGTACCCTGTGGTTGGAAGTAGAGGTCAGAAGGGAAAGGGGTGTTTAGGAGGGGTGGGGTAGGGACCCCAGTTAGAGTCGTAGACAGAGAAACAAAGGAGGCTGGTTTCTATTTTCTGACAACTCCTTTATTTTGGACTTCTTTTTGTTAAACGAATGGTGCTTGTTCCAAAGTGTCCCGATTTCAGGACGACAGCGAAATTGTTAAAGCATCTTGCTCAAAAAACGATTCGGCTTGAAATTCACTCACGTTTGACCAAATGGAATAAGCACTAAGTGATTTTTTTTTCCAACCTAAAAAATCCTTTCCCTCCGTGTGCATGCGGTTCTTGTAAGAGTAGTCATCCCTTTCCCACTCGGGCACAAGACATAGGCGTACACTTTGGAAAGGCCGAAAAGGTTTGGACGTTGTGCATAAGATGTTCTGTGTGCGTTCACACACTGGAACCTCGGTTTTACAGTCTTATTCGAAAGACTTTTCGGCGGGTAGGAAAAGATAGTAACACCTGAGAAAATTGCAGGCACCAAAGTCAGTGCACAGCCTTTACCTGATCACAGGACTGGTGATTTTGATGCATAGCTCCATGCTTTTTTGCGAGCTATGTACCGTAGTGTCTACAGCTACACACCCATTTGTCTAAGAGCTAGTTGTGGTCCCCCAAACATGTCCCCTCAGACCGACCATTGACAGACTAACCCTTGCATGCTTGTTGACTAACATTGTTACTGCATTTGGCTAACCTCACCCTAACCCTGGCCCCCACATGGTGGACACAAATGGCAGAAGATAAAATGGATGTAACTGACACATGGCTCCAATTGTTTTCTATTCTTCGCGCGCGTTCGTGGGAGAGGGGTGGGGTTTACAGTAAAGATGTTCTGTGTGCGTTTTGCGCACGGACTTCAGTTATATCGCAATCCGTAGAACTTTTGGAGGAGTGGAAGTTGGCACGATGTTAGCGCCAGAGAACGGAAAATTTCCCGATTGAACGAAACTCGAACCCGGTTCAGCAGATACGGGCGCAATGCGCAACTCTCTAACCAACAGGCATCCCTTCCCCCTCAGAGAGAGAGAGAGAGAGGAAGAGAGAGAGCGAGAGGGAGAGGGAGAGGAGGAAGGGGAGAGGTAGAGGGAGAGGTGAGAAGTGTAGAGAGTTAAGAGAGAGAAGAGAGTGGCGGAGAGAAAGCAAGAGGCGGGAGAGGGAGAGAGAGAGGTGGCGGAGAGAGAGAGAGAGAGAGAGAGAGTGGTGGAGAGAGAGAGTGGCGGAGAGAGAGAGAGAAAGAGAGAGAGAGAGGGAGTGGTGGAGAAGGAGAGCCGAGAGCGAGAGGGAGAGCGAGAAGCGAGAGGGAGAGAGAGAATGGTGAGAAGAGAGAGAGGGCGGTAAGTGAGAGAGTGCAGAGAGAACGCGGAAGAGAGAGAGAATGTGTGTGGAGTGAGTGATGAGTGTGTGTGTGAGTGTGTGTGTGTGTGTGTGTGTGTGTGTGGTGTGTGTTGTGTGTGTGTGGTGTGTGTGTGTGGTGTGTGTGTGTGCTGCATGCACATCTACGGAAGTAATACACAGGCATTTGTCAACACTAGCGTATCTTCCGGTGCGCGTTGTGTGAAATAAATCTTTTCAGCTGTTTGGTTTGCGGATTAAAAATTGGAATAGTAAAGACAAAAATGGGCCGAAATTTTGAAAGGATAGAGGTAAAGCACTGAAGCAATGCACAAAAAAACGCAGTTTTTTTATGAAAGTAAACGGTCCGTGTACCTTTTATCTACCAATCATTTGGTTTAGAAAAAGCTAGATAGCTCAGTGGACAGTGCACTCGCTCTCCCCGAGTTTAGGTTAAGCAGCGTTGAGCGTGGGGAAAGGACGACCGTTCGTGGCGTCTCGCTTCTGTACAGCCCCCCAGTCATCCAGTTTGTAATATGGGTGCCTACCCTCTTTAGGGCAGGGAAGGTAAAGCAGCGAGGGAGAGGAGATGGCGCGGCCTTAAGATGCTGGGCCCTTAGAGAGCTTGATTTCTCTGACACCTCACTCCCCACGACCGCATAGGCTATGGGAGTATCTTTACCTTGTTTTTTTATATCAGTAAAAGCCGTTTTCCTCTTTGCTTTAAAACTTGTACCAGAAAACATTTTGTTTTCTTTTAAAAGGGGGCTAAGATTGCGGAAAACCCTTTAGGGTGTGTCCGTTACCTTATTTCGTTTTTGCTTTAGCTTTGCGTAGGTGGGGGACACCCCCAATTTCCCCGGGGGTCATACCTCCCGCCCATTGCTCATCTGCATCTCCCCTGCATCTTGATTTCTACAAAAAAACAAGGGGATAAAGTAAATTTTTGGAAAAGAATAAGGGGGAGTAAATTTTGGGGGCCTCACAAAAAAGCAAAAAACCCCCAACAAAATCTGGTTGTATTGGCAAGAGAAGGAAGATTTGTATTGGATTTGTTTCACGGTTATATGACACGTTATGCCCATTTTGCTAATTTTCTGAAAGTAGGGAAAAACTTCCATTTCAAAATGTTGCAGTTAAAAAAAAAATTTTGGTGGTAGAAACAAAAGGGGGTAAAAAATACTGAAAAAAAATTTGCGACAAATGTGTGTTCAGGTGGAAGGGTTGCCTTTTTTCAGCCTTTTTTGTTTTTTGCCCCAAAGCCTGGGTTTGTAAAAAAAAAGGGTTTGCTTTTTGGGGTTTTTTTTTGATAACTTACTTTGTAAAACAGTTGTGGAAAACCGGTTTTTTTTTTTACTTTTTTTTGTTTAAGGTAAAAAAAAACGTTTTACGAATGAGGTGGAAAAGCATTTTTGATTTAAAAGGGCTGCCTTTTTTTTTTTTTTTGAAACTTTAATTGGGAAATTGTTTTTCTTGAAATTCCAAAAATTTTTTTTTTTGCTTATTTTTTTTTTTTTTAAATTTTTTGACTGGGAAAGGAAAATTTAAAGAAAAAGTTTTCACCCTTTTTTCTTTTTTTAAAGAAAAGGGGATTTCCCCGGTATTGCCAATTGACAATTTTTTTTTTTAAATTCCCCAAAAAGCCTGACAAATTTTACTGAAAAAATTTTCAAATTTTTAAACCCACTAATTTTGGTTAAGGATTTCCAAAAAAAATTTAAAAATTTGCACCTTTTTTTCCTTTTTTCAATGTTTTGAAATACCAAAAAAAGTTTCTGGGTTTTTCTGGTGGAAAATACACGGCTCCCCCAAACCTTTTTTTAAAAAAATCGGTTTTTGCAAAATTTTCTGGTAAAAAGTTTTATTGTTTTAAAAGGGGTTTTTAGAAATTTTTAAAAGCAACGAAAAGTTTTTCCCTTTGGGTGACCTTATTCGGAGATTGGAAAAGTTTTTAAAAAGCAAAAAAAGGGGGGTTGTTTGGTTGGGTTTAAAAGCCCTCCCCCTTAGAAAAAAAGAAGGGGGGTTTTTGGGGGGGTACCGGCTCCCCTGAAGAAAAGGGGAAAGGCAAAAAGACTGTAAAAAGGGTGTAAAATTGAATTTAATTCTGATGAAAGTCTACAAATTATAAATGTTGTACAAATCTGCAGTTTAAAAATTTTAAAAAACAATTTGAAAGGTTTTGTAAAATTTCTTCCCAAAAAAAAAAAAAAAAACTTTTAAAAGTTTTGAAAAGGAGTTCCGGTTCCTGTTTCCAATTTCCCCCTTTTTTTTTCCCCCTTCCCCCCCTTTTCCCCCTCCCCCCCCCTCTTCCCCCCCCCTTCCCCCCTTCTCTCTCTCCCTTTCTCTTCCTTTCCTAAACCCCCTTTTCCCTCTTCTTCTTTCTTCTCTCTCCCCCTCTTTCTCTTTTTCCTTTCCTCCTCCTCTTCTTCTCTCTCTTTTTCTCCTCTTCTCTCTGTGAGTATGTGAAAAGATCTGGATACACACCAATAGAAATATCTCTTTTTTTCCCCCTTTCCCCCCCTCTCCCCCCTCTCCATTCTTGCTTTTTAAGTACTTAACGTATTACGCAAAAAACCCTTGAAAATTTAAGATGTTTTAAAAATCCCCTGTTAGAAAAAACAAATGCACAAAATCTTAAATGCGTCCGGCAAAAAAAAAATTCTCTGTCTGTCTTCTGTTGTCTTTTTCTGAATGTGTGTGTGTGCGTGTGTGGGTGTGTTGTGTGTGTGTGTGTGTGGGGTGTGTGTGTGTGGGGTTTTGGTTACTATGCTTACTTATTTATAAAGCGCTTAATAAAAAATATATTTTATTTCAGAAACAGAAACGAAATAAAACTATCCACCCCCCTGTCACAAATGAGTTGATACTTATAAACAGGAAACTGTTTGCCCGCAAAAACACATAATTTTTCACATCGCGCACATGGAAAAAATTAAACAAGGTTACATATTGGCACTTCAAAATAATAATGATGAAAGGGATGTGACGCAAAAAAACCTTTGGGATGGAAGATGCGAAAAAATGGACAGAAGAGTAATAAAATGATGACGTGAGCCCTGGCAGGAAAAACCCAAGAAAAGTTTTAGGAATTTTGTTTTTTTAGGGAAAGCTGCAATCAAAAGACCAAAAAAAGAAAAAAAAGAAAAGGGAAAAAGAAAGAAAAAAAACCCAATAACAAATTTATAAAACCACAACGGTACACCTAAAAAAACCTAAACAAAAATGCAAAATTTTTAAAACCAAAAAAAAAAAGGTAGTTATTGGAAAAAAAAAGGGAAACACAAACACAACCTCACGAAAAAGAAACAAAAAAAACAAAGAAAAAAGGAGGGAAAAAACATTTTTTAAAAAAAATAAAAGAGTGAATAAAAAGATGAAAAACATGGGGAAAAGGGGAAAAAGGGGGGGGGAAAAAAAAGAAAACAAAAAAAATAAGAACAAAAATAAAGGAAACCGGGCCCTCAAGAAAAAGAAAGGGGAAAGGGAAAAGGGGAAAAAGGGGGGAAAAAAGAGGAAAAAAAAGAAAAAAAAAAAAAGAAAACCAAACCTAAACCCTAAGATTTTATTTCCAAAACGAAAACTAAAAAAACGCAATCGCACGTGCACAACCTTTTGGTTTTCCCTAAAAATGTGCCTTCCCCCCCCTGGGGCAAACCCCGCAAAAAAAAAACCAACCCCTCAAAACGTTTTAAAAAAAAACCCCCAAAAAAAGAAAAAGAAAAAAAAAAATAACTTAAAAAAAAAAACAAAAAAAAGAAATCATCTTGTTCCGTATTCCCCCGTTTATATTAATACGAAACAAAGAAAAAAAGGGAACCCCGGTAATTTTTAAAAAATACAGAAAAAAACCCCCCCCCCACCCAACCCCTTTTTTTTTAAAATTTTTTTTTTTTTTTTTTTTTTTTTTTTTTTTCCCCCCCCGAAAAAAGGGGGCCCCCCCCTTTCCCCCAAAAAAAAAAAAAACTTACAAAAGGGTTAAATGCTTTTTTTAGGGGTTTGTTTTGGTTTTATGTGGGGGGGTTTTTTTTTTGGGGGGGTTAAAAGGGTTTTGGGGTTGCTAAAGTTTTATTTTTTTCTTTTGAAAAAAAGGGAAAAGGGTTTGAATTTTTTTCTGTGTTTTTTTTGGTTAAAATTCCCTTTTGTTTTTATTCTTGTTTGTTTTTTGTCGGGCCCGGGTCCGTGGGCCGGGTCTTCGGGGGTGTTTTCGGTTTCCTTTGCTTGTTTTGTTTCTTTATTTTTCGGGGTTTTTTTGTTTTTTGTAAAAAAAATGATGTAAATTTATTTTTTTTAAGGAAAAAAAGTTTTTTTGGAATTTGGGTTTTTGGGAATTTTTTTAAAAAAGGGGGGTTGAGTTGTCTTTTCCCCGGGCTTTCATAAATATTTTTAAAATTCTGTTTTTTTGTCTTTGGTTAATTTAGGGGTTGTTTTTTTTCTTTAAAAATTTTTTGTTATGGGTTTTTTTGGTGTTTTTAAAATTAAAATGGTTTGATTTTGATTTAGTGTGTGTTTTTTGTGTTTTTGTGTGTGTGTGTGGGGTTGCTATGGGGGTTTGGGTTTTATGTGTTTTTTTGTTTTTGGGTTGGTTTGAAATTTAAAGAATTTTTAAATTTCTTCATAATAGGGGTTAAAAAAGTAGTGTTTTCCTTTTTGCCAGATTTTAAAAAAAAAAAGTGGGGTGTTGCTTCGTTTGTTCGTTAAAAATATGGGTGTGGGATGTGATGGTGGAAGGTGAATGAATTTTTTATGGTGGGGGGAAATTGTGATGTTATAACTGAAATCGTCATTTGTTTTGATTGGGGGTTTAGTATAAAGAATGTTTATGTGATATTTGATTGAAAGTTAACTAAGTGTTAAGTTTTTTTGTCAGCTTCATGGTGTATTGCTTGCATTTTTCATATTTGTTTCCCTTTTTTTTTTTTCTTTTTTTTTTTTGAGGACTGGTGTAAAGAAAACCCCCGGCTTTATCAAAATTTCCCCATTAAAACATTCGATTCGAGTTCGAATTCGGTTCGTCCCTTTTTCTCTCCTCTTCTCTCTCTCTCCCTCTTCTCTCTCTCTCTTTCTCTTCTCTCTTTCCCCTCTCTCTCTCTCTCTCTCCTTCCCGTACTGTGCTTAAATTTACAATCGCAATTTTTAGGTTTTTTGAAAAAATGCCCGTCTCGTCCTTTTCTGTCTTCGTTTTCTCTGCTTTGTTTTCTGTCTGTCTTCTTCTTCTTCTTCTCTCTCTTCTCTCTCTTCTCTCTCTCTCCTCTTCCCCTCTCTTTTCTGCCCCCCCCCCTCCCGGTACTACTTCAAAATATGTAATCAATTTTGGGTTTATTTTCTATCTATCTGCCCCTAGTCTGACGCCCGGGGGGACCCTCAAAGACTCAAACCCGTTCCCTCCATTTCTCTCTCTGTTCTCCCTTTTTCAGGTTTGTTGAGGTCTAGGGTCCATTCGGGTTATCCTCCAGCTCTTCCTTGGTCTGCCTCTTCTTCTTCCCCCCTTGGGGCATGCCCTTTTAAAAAGGGGCTTTGCAAGTTTTTTGGGGCTTGTTACATGCCCATACCTTTAAATTTACGTTTTTCACGATCGTTAAAGGTTTCCCTAGGGTCCAATGGTTGCTGGTTTTTAGCACCTTTCTTTTCTTATGTGGTCTTTGAGGAGAGGCAAGGAGTCTCCCAAAGATCTATTCCACGCCCGTATCTTTCTCCCAAATTGCAGTCGGGTCCATGATTAAAAGGGAACAAAAAAATGGATTGACAAAGGGGGGCTTAGTCTGTCTTGGAGATAATGAGAATTTTTTTTCTCCAGATGGTGTTAATTTTGACAGTTGGTTTTTGTTGTGCAGTCCCGCATACTACTTTGGCTTTTTATCCCCGGTCTGATAATGGCCCCAGGTACTTTAAGCTTTGAACTGTTCCCGCTTCTGGTCCCTTTAACCCCGATATCAGTGCTAATGCCCTTGGGGTTATTTGTCATCGTTTGGCTTTTTGCACTGATTTATGCGTTGCTTTGGGGCCTTTTTAGGTGTTTGTTAGACTGGGGAAACTTTTTTGATCCCGCTTTCCATCAATGTTCGCGAAGCGGAGGTTTGTGTCGTTTGCCACCCAAAGCGCTGATTTCCCTTTATGATGTTCAGTGCACCCTTTTTTCTCCAAAAGGAAGATGTTGAAAAAGTGGGTTAGGTAGAAAAACCCCTCCTTTACCCAACGGTTTGGGTTTATTTAACTAAAAATATAGGACAACAGGCAAACTCCCCCCCCCCCCTTCTCTTCTCTCTCTCTCTCTCTCTCTCTTCTCTTCTCTCTCTCTCTCTCTCCCCTCTCTCTTGTTTTTTCATACATTCCCAAAATTTTTCGGGCGAAAAGAATCAAAAAATTTCCCGAAATCCCCCAAGCAACATAAAATTTTTTCTATCTTTTTGAATACATTTTTGAATAACTGCTACAGTTAAAAAATTTTTGGGCGATAGGGAAAACCTTACGAAAACCCCCTGACTTTCAGAAATCTGTTGTTATTTTCTAACCAGTTATATAACGGGGTTTTTCAAAAAAAGTTTTAAAAATTTCGAAAAAATTTTTAAAAAAAAAAACACCCCTATTTATCGTTTATCACGATTTTTCCTTTTTCATGAATTGGAATAATTATTGCCTTTGACCACTTTTTGGGTATATACCGATGAAAAAATAAATTAAACGTCTTAACTAGAACGCTACACATTTGACTACCACCTTAACATTTCAGCCGTTTTGCCCTCATTTCCCCCTTGTTTTCTTAGTTTTAGTTTACGCTTGCTTCTGTGACTTTTGTTTTTGGATATTCCCCTTTTAAAGTTTTTCATGTCTTCCAATAGATCTCTGTAATACTTCTAATATATTTTTTCCTTCGCGACTCGGAAAAATTCTTTTAAAAAAGAAACCAATTCTCATACTAAGTTTTTGAATACCCCTCAGAGATGCCACATCCCTGTTCTAACTTCACGCCAAAACGTGGAAATTAGTTATGTTTTTGCTAAAATTCAGCTTTTTGCTGTGTAAAAGGGAGGTTTATGATGTGTTTAAAAAAAAATGTATTGTTTATGTTTTCTGTGTGCGTGCAAAAAAACGAGTTCACAGAAAATTTTTTTGACTGTTTCCTATTTGGGTCGGCAAGGTGGTGTTAAACCCCACTTTTTTTTTCTTATTTATAAAACAGCTATCTGACCAAAGAATGCTGAGGTAAAAATGGATCCAGATTTTTCCAGAGTTTATGGAAATTTTTTGTACTGCTTTTTGCTGATGAGTGGCTCTCTTGTCAACAAGTGCACATGGAATTTCAAAAAACCAGTAAAAGTTTTACATAGTGTTGTGAAGTCATGAAAATTAAAGAATGTTTAAAAAAAAAAAATTTTGGTTTTTAGAAAGGGGGCATTTGGACGACGTGAGCAATGGGTTTTGGGGACAAAAAAACTAATGTGTGAATAATTATTGTTATTTAGGGTTTAATTTCAAACGATGGGTAGTACGAAGAAAGGCATGAACTTTGGTAATAAGGGGAAAAAAGGGAGTGCTCAATTTTAAAAGAGCCTTTCCAGAATACAAAGAAAAGACTGCTTTACACTATTTTAAAAATATTTTGATTTCTAAAATACAATTGTTTTAATGATTGTCTGAAAACTGGGGGTTTGAGTAAGTTAAAATCATTTAGAGAAAGTCCATATGTTTGCTGCAAAAAATTTTTAGGTGTCCCATCAGAAAGATGGTTTAGGTGATTGGAAGGTATCCTTTATTGTAAATTTGTTTCATCTTATGGATTGGTTCAGACTCCTTTAGAGGAAAATGAAAGATTACTCATAAAACCTAAGTCTTCTTGAACTAGATGAATTGGGGAAAAGATGCTGGGGACTAAAAACAGGGGGAAATTTTATGCGAGACGGGGTTTTTATTTGGTGGTTTCAACAAGTTGTTGGAGTATCAAAACTTTGGGTCATTTAACAGCGACTTTTGAATTTCTATTTAAGAAAGGGCTTCTACAGTTAGAGATCGTAAAAGTTTGAAAATTATAGTCCTTCAAAGTTTTGAAAAAGAAAAATAAACACGTATTTTATACTTTTTGCTTAGGGGGGCCATTTCTAAATTAGATTTAAAAGTCTGCCTTAAATGCAAAAAAACACGATATGTGTTTTTTATCCAAGATAAAACCTGTCCTTTTTTTGTCAATAAGAAAACGAAATGCACTTTTTTGTTTGACTTCCCAAGTATTCTGATTCAAGCTAAGTTTCCCTTGGGGATTCAGCGAAATTCCTCTACATGTGTTGTTGGGTGCAAAACCCCCACAGATGCTAGTGTTTCCCTATTTTCCTTCACCAACAGACAAAGAAATTATCATCTAGCTTGTTTTTGATTTAAAATTTTGAAGTTTACAAAAAAGTTGGTGTAAACTTGACGATTACAGAGAATATGATTTTAAGTAATAAATTTTGGTTTAAATAGAGAACCCCAAAAAATCCTTGTTTTAGTTTACAGTTTTGGGGCCATTATGATGATAGCGAAGTTGGTTTTTTTTTTGTGTTTTTTTTTTTTTGGGGGGGGGTTCTTTTTTCCAGTATGAATAAAAACAAACTTATATGAAAACATTTTTTATCAATGTTGTAGTCGAAAAATCTTCTGATGTAGTAATTGAGATGATGGGGGGGTGGTGGTTGCGGTGTTAGGGGGTTTCTGCGATATGGATGGAGCATGGGGGTGATGATGTAGATGAGAGGACGTTTTGGTAGTGGGGATTGGAGTTTAGGACGATGGTATGTAGAGTTTAGGGGTGATAATGGTGGGGATGTAGATAGAGGGTGTGGGGGTTGATTTTTTGGGGGGAAATTTTTTTTTTTGGATATTGTTTTTTTTTTTTATATTTTTTTTTTTTTTTGGGGGGTTTTTTTTC
>CM054160.1:5437414-5452498 GCA_028751875.1 Rapana venosa
GAAAAGAAGTGGAGAGAGTGGAGGGGAGAGAGAGAAAGAGAGAGAGAGAGGGGGGGGGGTGGAGTAGAGAAGAGAGAGAGAGAAAGAGAGAGAGAGAAAGAGAGAGAGAGAAAGGGGGAGCTGGAGTAGAGAAGAGAAAGAGAGAGAGACAGTGGAGAAGAGAGAGAGAGAGGGGGTGGAGAAGAGAAAGAGAGAGTGGAGAGAGAGAGAGAGAGGGTGGAGAAGAGAGAGAGGGAGAGAGAGTGAAGGAGAGAGAGAGAGAGCGGTGGAGGAGAGAGAAGAGAGAGGAGAGAGAGAGAGAGAGGAGAGAGAGGAGACGAAGAGAGAGAGAGGAGAGAGAGAGAGAGAGGGAGAGAGAGAGAAGAGAGAGTGAGTGGAGAGAGAGACAGAGGGTGGAAAAGAAAGAGAGAGAGAGAAGAGAGAGAGAGAGAGAGAGAGAGAGGGAGAGGAGGAGTGAGGAGAAAGAGGAGGGTGGAAAAGGAGAGAGAGAGAGAGGAGTGGAAGAGAGAGAGAGAGTGGAGAAGAGAGAGCGAGAGAGGGAGAGAGAGAGGTGGAAAAAAGGGGGAGAGAGAGGGTGGAAAAGAGAGAGAGAGAGTAGAGAGAGAGGAGGGGTGGAGAAGAGAGAGAGAGGAGAGAAGAGGGAGAGAGGAGAGGGTGGAGAGAGAGAGAGTGAGAGAGAGAGAGAGAGAGAGAAGAGAGAGAGAGAGAGAGAGAGAAAGGGGGAGAAGAAAGAAAGAGAGAGGTGGAGAAGAGAGAGAGAGAGGGAGAGAAGAAAAGAGAGAGGTGAGAGAGAGAGAGTGAAAAGAGAGAGGGGTGGAGAAGAGAGAGAAAGGGTAGAGAAGAGAGAGAAAGGGTGGAGAAGAGAGAGAATGGGTTGGAATAGAGAGAGAGGAGAGAGAAAGGAGAGAGACTTCAGACTTCGACTTCAGACTTTTACTGTACAATCGGCCTTAGGCCACAATACAAAGGAATGACGGGTGTGTGGAGTGGACATATGACATGAGTGTTATAAACACATTACTATCAATGTATATAAATATGAAATGATATATCAGCAATAATAAAGAAATTACATCACCATTTCTTGAATATTCATCACAAATCAATTCACGTTCGTCATAATCGACAAATGTTTTGAATGTAGTTTTCATCAATATAAGGATCCATTTCTATACAGTTATCTTACTTCTTCTGTTGGTTGCATGAAAAATAAATCGTGATAAATTATGTCTATCAGTAGATATTGTAGCTTTGAGTAGCACGTGCAAAGGAAGTCTCTTCGCATCTTTGAGAAACTTGTGTCTCAAATCTTCATAGACAGGGCAATTAAATAAAAAGTGTTCTTCATTCTCTATTTGGTCTTTACAAACAGGCACTGCTTATCTTCATTTGAACTACTATAGCGATGTGTATTATGTTTAGTGGTAGCGCATTCACTCGTACTTGAGTAACTGCAACTCGAAAGCAATATGTATCCATTTCACTAATATACTTTCCTCTTTTCAAAAACAATCTTAAAGTTTCTGTAACTATCAATCTACTGCGATCTCTGATGGTGCCAGTCCATTCCTGGGTAAACCAATCTACAAGTCTTTGTTTAAAGGCACGTAAGAACATTTTTATGTCTCCTACTCCTTGTTTAACCAAACGATATTAAACCCAGTTATGCAGAATTTTTCCCCTGATTTTAGAGACCCAGCATTGTTTGCCCTTTTTATCTAATTCTAACAACATACAATAAGCTTTGTGTGGCAATCTTTCAGAATCCATATGTAATAATTTAAACCAAAATCTTACGCATGCAACATACGAAATTTACATATAATGGGTACCTGCCCAGATCTCCATACACCATTTTTTTTGGGGTGTCTTGACAGGAACACCTAAAAATCTTTTACATCGATTAAATGTACTTTTTCTAGATGCTCTAGTCTATTCAATCCCCAAATTTCAGCTGAATATAACAGTATTGGTTGGATTTTGGTATCAAAAATTTTAAAAATGTATTTACTGTCATTTCTTTTACACTTCTGAAAAACTTTGTTAAGCTGAGTAACTGCTTTTTTACCTTTAGAAACCCAAATGTGATGTACCTCTTTTTACGCTAATCATAGATGTAAAATTAAATCCTAAATAGCAATAATTGTTAACTACTTCTAATCTCTTATTATCAAAGTACCATTTTTCACGTTTTCCTAAGTGCCCCCCTTTCCTAAATACCATAATCTTAGTTTTGTTATGTTTACACTTAATTTCATATTATCACAACAAGTTTCTAAGACCTTTAATTGATTTTGTAAACCAGTAGGTGTAGTTGACATTAATGCTACGTCATCAGCAAATAACAAGATAAAAAAACTCAAAAATATCTGGAAACAGTTGTGCACCATGCTTACCTTTTTCATTCATAACGTTTGCTAACTGATTAATGAACATAGAAAATAATGTTGGGCTTAGAACACATCCCTGTCTTACCCCCATGGGGGTTTGAAACATATTAGTTAATTCAGAATTTGCTCGAATGCATGCTGATAATGACTTATACATAGCCCCAAGTGATGCAAAAAATTTACCCTTTAACCTTGCTGTTTGATATAACTTAATAACCTGCCATGTTCAACTGTGTCGAAGGCCTTTTTAAAATCTACAAAGGCAACATACAATTTTCTTCCTTTTTTAGTCATATAGTTCTGAATAGTGGCATACAAAAGTAAATATCTGATCAACTGTAGAATATGATTGACGAAAACCTGCCTGACATTCTGAGATTAGGTTATTACTTTCTAACCAGTCATACAATCGAACATTCAATATGGTAGTGTAACATTTAGATACTATACTTAAGAGAGAAACTCCTCTATAATTATCAACATTCTCAGGATCTCCTTTCTTATACAAAGGAATAATTATGGCTTTAGACCATTCTTGAGGGTATAATGCCTTGGTCAAAAATTACATTAAATAGCTTTACCAGAAATACATTTACTTTTGGACCACCATTTTTTATCATTTCTGCAGAAATTTCATCAATGCCGCTTGCTTTGTTGTTTTTCAGTCTTCTAATAGCATGACTAACTTCTTCTTCTGTTATCTCTTTATTTAACACGTGGTCTATTTCTTCGGATAAATTATTCACAATGTCACATTCATCAATACACTCATCATTATTACCCTGAAAGATGTTTTTAAGTGGTTAAACCAGTCATCTGTGGTAATGTTGTTTGTAATTCTATTCTTATTTCAAGACCCAATCTACGTAATTCCTTCCAAAAACTAGAGGGACTGTTCGCCTCATTTGCTAACTTTTCAGTTTGTTGCCTGTTATAAGTGAGTTTCTTGACTTTTAGCAACTGCTTATACCTCTTTCTAGCTTCAACAAAATAATTCTATCTTCTTCCTTCTGGTAAATCGAAAGTGGTTAAGTTTCTTCTAGTTTCTTTTTTCTGCTTTTACACTCATCATCAAACCATGCTGATCTTTTTTTTGTGAAAACCAGTTTGTTTAACCATACATTTGCTTGCATCTTTAAGACAATGTACAAATATATCAAGGGCACTGTCTACATCTTTCTCTAAATCCTTCATGGCTATCAACATTCTATTTTGGATATCTTTGCTCTCCCATGATTTTATAAACTCATCTCTATATGCTTCATTCCAAATGAACTTTTCACATACTTTATTTTCATTTTGTTTTTCTTTAATATAACCCCTTTCCTGCTTGTCTCTCGACTCTACTTTCATACTTACTGGTAAATGGTCTGACTCTACAATACTCTCTACTTCTAAAGATGAAATATGAACAGATGAATAAAGTCCACTGATACAATAAAATAGTCCACCATTCTTTCACCAGAATATCCAATAAATGTACAGCTATCATCAAAACCTGGTGCACTAAGGCCATTTAATATTATACAGTCATGCATATTACACAGTTCAATTAGTTGTTCCCCAAAGTTGTTGATATTGGCATCTTGAGATTTCCTTGGATAATGGTTACAGTCAGAAATTGACATTTGTTCGATATCTCCATTAAAGCTATAGTTTTCCATTGCAGTTCTTGCATTAAAATCTCCACTTAGCATAATGAAAAAAACCCCATGTTGTTCATATATATCTGGTAAGCATTGATCTAGTACTTCAATTCCATATACGCCATGTTTTGACTTCCAAAACAAAGAATCATATGGTGGGATGTATGAACAAATCCATTATGTTTTTGTCAGTAGAAAAGAGCTGTCTGTCTATTTGTAAAACTACTGTAAATTTTCTTGTTCTACCTGAATGCGTGTAACAAAACCAGCAAAAGATTTTCTAACCATTACGATTACTCCACCAGAGTATCTTCCTTGGTGGGGCAGCTTCCTTGCTTTGGAAGTGAATATTATAAAGTCATCAAATAAAGCTGATTCAAAGTCAAAAGCTACAAAAGTTTCAGTTAGACATAGGAAGTCATAAGACACTAGAAAATTAATAAAAATCACTGTTTTCTATCTTTTGTAAAAGTCCATTAACATTGTAATTCAGAAATGTTGCACATTGCATACTTACACTATGTACATTAGGACTCGTTACCATCCTAGATGTTGATACAGGGGACTGACTACAAAGTACTGTGGCCTGGCCGTTTCCCTATCTGTTGGTGTGTGGGACACCATTCTTTTTAGTCTGGCACCTCTGAGGTTGGGGTCGCTGCCTACCCCCTGCTTGCTTTGCAGAGCCTGCTTTTTTAAACGAGTCAACAATACTGCTCTGGCTTTTTGATCTGGCAGCAGTTTTGCTCTGACTCTGCTCTGCAGCACGCGAACTAGATGCAGTCCGCCTTGGACGCAAATCATGGGAAGAAGGTGAAGACCCTTCTGTCTGATCTCCCTCTTTATCAGACCTGCTGCATGCATCAGTACTGTTATGTCCCCAAGTCATGTCCATCTGTCAGAGTGTCACTACTTGCTCCCTGCCTCAATGTCATTTTTGGGATAGTCTCCTCTGTCAGGTCATCGGGACCTATGTTTACTTCTGGGTCTTCTTCACTTGTAGCTTGTGGGTCATTTTTGTCAATGTCTTGTCTTTGGTTTATAGTCCCTGTTATTCCATCACAAGCTTTTGCAATGATACCTGTCATGTTACCCTGGGACATACGCTCATTGTTTTCTAGTATGTCATCATTGCCTGTCACTGACTTGTCTTCGTCCTGGTTGTCAGTGTTGTTGTCATCTTCTTCATCATTAATAACATCACTGTTGGCTGTGTCTTCCTTATTTGAAATCTCTACCTGTGACCCCTCATTTAGTGTATCATTTTGGTTTTCCTTATTGAGGTCAGCAATGTTAAGCTCTTCCTCCTCCTCAGGAGGTGTCACTGCTTGCCTCCTTGTCAGCTGATATTTCGCTGATTTTTTACCCTGAACCCTCCCTGATTTGTAGCTACTGTCCTCTCTGATTGAATGTTTGTCTCTGTTTTTGATTGTAATCATTCTTTTGTGATTGGTAGCAGTCTGTCCTCTGGCCTGACCAAATCTGGTCACTTCACTGTACAGACGTGTACCAGGGGCGACAGGCACACTTCCCTTTCCATTGTAGTCCTGGTGGCTGGGGGTCATCCTGTCTCTGGTCTCCAGTCTTGAATTGGTGGTAGGTGGAATTCGTGGTTCCCGTTCCTCAGACAGATCACCATATCTCGGAGACCTGTATTGCCGAGGTGGCTCCGTCCTCCTGTAGCGCCTGTCTGGTGATCCAAAGCCGCCCTGCCTGGCTGCAGAGTGATGTCTTCGTGGCTGCTCTCTGTAGCGTGACATGGACCTCCCTCCAGCTTGGGGACCACTGGGATGCTGACCATTTCTGCCATCCTCTGCATGCAAGGGATAGGAATATGGACGGTCTGCGTTGTTGGAGTTTCCGGCCAAGCCTGGTGGTTGTCTGTCTTTCACATACAGCCTTCCACTGTAAACGTAGGCAATCTTGCCTTGCCCACGGTGGAACTCCACCATGTTCCTTTGCCGAGTTGTGAGGTCAGCAGCCACTCTGATGCGCTTTTCTCTCAGGTTGTCCCTCAATTCCTTGTCTGACAGAACTGATAATTTGTCTGCAAAGCGACAAAATCGCACCAGAAATGGGGCGAGCATTGTTGTGGGTGTGGTCTCCCAATACGAAATGCTCTGGAGATTATAGGCATGTTCCCAGTTTGGTATTGAAGAATGATCATTGAGAATGTCAATGATAATTTGACTTGTCATATACTCATCCTCCCTGTCACATTCAGCTATACCCATGAACCTGAGGTTGTAAGCCTTTGCATCCTGCTCTGCTGACTCTAACTTTCTTTCCAGCAGATCTAGTCTGTCCATCATGGTTGTATTTCCTTCTTGCAGCTCTTTTATGTCCTCTGCATTCACAACTACACTTTCCTTTAGCTCACTAATTTCAGCCAGAAATTTGATAGGTTGTTCTCCAGAGTGCAAAATTTTCCATCAATGTCAGTTTTGATTCCATTCAAATGTTGCTGTAAGCTTTGCTGCATTTGCATAAAGTGCCAGTCCATAAAATGGAACATATTGTTTGGTGATGGAGCATGCATATTTTGCATATTTTGTGACATTTTCATGTGCCTATGTTTTATTATTTTTAATTTTTCCCCAAGTGTTAATCCACTCTTTATCAAAGAGGTATGAAGGCACAAGAACAATTTCAAACAGGAGAAACTGGATTACACAAAGTGGAGCTCAAGTGTTCTGTGTCATTTTTCAGGCGCCTATGTTTTGTCACCCCCAGTGTTTATCAAACATGCACCAACACATGCCCAGATGACAACCAGTAAACATACGGCTCTACTCACCAAGCAACACAGCACAGCGTTTCCCCCCACCATCACCACGAGAGTTCATGCACGTGCAACCATACACACAATGCTGGTGGAGAGAGGCTATGAAGTTTGTTGTGAAAAAAAAAAAAAAAAAAAACCTTCTTTGCACCATGTAACTATTAAAGTACTAGCCACAGCTGTCCAGTTGACCCCATCACTTATTCACCAACAAACCTGAAGGCACAAAGTCACTGCACACACGCTAGGGCCAGAATAATGTGGATACATCCATTGAAACCACCATAATTTTGCTTTTCAACAGAGAGCTGTTCAACACTGTCTGCACTCTGTCATTGCCACACCCCACCCCGAAAGAGAGAGAGAGAGAGAGGAGAGAGAGGGAAAGGGGAGAGAGGGGAGAGAGAGAGAGGAGAGAGAGAGAGAGAGAGAGAGCAGGAGACAGAGAAAGAGAGGGTGGAGGAGAAAGAGAGAGTCGAGTGGAGGAGAGAGAAAAGGGTAGAGAAGAGAGAGAGAGATAGGAAGAGAGTGGATGAGAGAGAGAGAGGGGGAGAAGGTAGAGAAAGATGGAGGGGAGACAGAGGGTAAAAAAAAGAGAGAGAGAGAGAGAGAAGGATGGAGGAGAAGAGGGAGGAGAAGAGGGGGGAAGGGGAGTGGGGGTGAGAAAGAAGATAGAGAGAGAGAAGAGAAAAATAGAGAGAGGGTGGAGAAACAGAGAAAGAGAGAGGGGTGGGGAAAAGAGAAAAGAGATAGAGAGTGGAGGAGAAGAAGAATAGAGAGAGAGGGTGAAGAAGACAGAGGGTGGAAAAGAGAGAGAGAGGTGGAGAAGAGAGAGAGAAAAGAGAGAGGTGGAAAGAGAGAGAGAGAGAGAGAGAGAAAAGAGAGAGAGAGAGAGAGAAAGAGAGTGAGGTGAGAGAGAGAGGGGAAAGAGAAGGAGAGAAGAGAGAGGGAGAAGAGAGAGAGAGAGAGAGGGGAAAAGAGAGAGGTGGAGGAAGAGAGAGAGAGGGGAAAAGAGAGAGAGAAGAGGAGGATAGAGAGAGTGAAGGAGAGAGAGATAGAGAGAGAGGATGAAGAAAGAGAGAGAGAGAGGGTGGAGAAAGAGAGAGAGGAGAGGGTGGAGAAGAGAGACAGAGGGTGAGAAGAAAATAGAGAAGAGAGAGAGAGTGAGTGCAGGAGAGAGAGTGAGGTGAAAAAAGAGAGAGAGAGTGGGGAGAAGAGAGAGAGAGGATGGAGAAGAGGAGGTGGAGAAGAGAGGGGAGAGGAGGAGAAGAAGAGAGGGGAGAGTGGGGGAGAGAAAATAGGAGAGGATAGAGAAGAGAAAGAGAGAAGGGGGTGGAGAAGAGAGAGGGTGGAGGGAGAGAGAGTGAGAAAAAGAGGGTGGAGAAGGGAGGAAGGAGAAGAGGGAGTGGAGAGATTGGGGGAGAGAAAGAGAG
This sequence comes from Rapana venosa, assembly GCA_028751875.1. Classification (NCBI taxonomy): domain Eukaryota; kingdom Metazoa; phylum Mollusca; class Gastropoda; order Neogastropoda; family Muricidae; genus Rapana; species Rapana venosa. Next base: position 5,445,666 of record CM054160.1, read on the forward strand.
AGTGGGAGAAAAGAGAGAGGGGTGGGGAAAGGGAAAGAAGAGGGGGGAGGGGGAGAGTGGAAAAGAGAGAGAGGGAGGGTGGAGAAGAGAGAGAAGGGGGGGGGGGGAAGAGAGAGAGAAAGAGAGGGTGGAGAAGAAGGGGAGAGGGGAGATTGAGAAGAGAGAGAGAGGGGGGGGTGGAGGAAGAGAGAGAGGGGGGGGAGGAAGGAGAGAGAAGAGAGTTGGGGGAAAAGAGAGATAGGGGTGGAGAAGAGAGGAAAAGGGGGGGTAGGAGAAAGATGTGGAGAAGAGAGAGAGAGAGAGGGGTGGGAAGAGAGAAGAGTGGAGAGAGAGAGAGAGAGAGGAGGGGTGGGGAAGAGAGGAGGGTGGAGAAGAGAGTGGAAGGGGGTGGAGAAGAGAGAGAGAGGGTGGAGAAGAAGGCGAGGGGTGGGAAAAAGAGAGAGGGGGAGAGGGTGAGAAGGGGAGGAGGGGAGTGGGACGAGGAGAGAGAGAGAGAGAGAGGTGCAGGAGGAAAAGAAAAGAGGGTGGAGAAGGGGAGGAGAGGGGTAGGAGAGAGAGACGAGGGTGGAGAAGAGAGAGAGAGGAGAGAGAGAGAGAGGGGAGAGAGGGGTGAAGAAGGAGAGAGAGAGGGAGGAGAGAGAGGGTGGAGAAGAGAGAGGGGAGAGGTGGATGGAGAGAGAGAAGGTGGGAAAAAGGGAGAGAGAGTGGAGTGAGAAGAGGAGGGTGAGAGAGAGAGGAGAAGGAGAAAAGGAGAGAGAGGAGAAAGAGAAAGAAGAGAGGGGTTGAGAAGAGAGAGAGGGGGAGAGGGAGAGGAGAGAGGGGGGTGGAGAAAAAGAGGGGGTGGCGAGGAGGGGAGAGGGGGGAAAGAAAGAGGAGGGGGATTGGGGGGAGAGGGGGGGGGGGGGGGGTGGAAAGAGAGAGAGAAAGAGGGGGGAGAGAAGGAGGGGGGAGAGAGAAGGGGGGAAAAGAGAGGAGAAGGGGGGAGAAAAGGACGGAGAAAAGAGAGAAAAGGGGGGGGAGAAGGGGGGAGAGAGAGGGGGGGAGAAGAGAGAGAGAGTGAGGAAGAGTGAGAGAGAGGGTGGAGAGAGAGAGAGGGGGGGAAAAGAGAGTGGGAGGAGAGGAGTGATGAGGAGGTGGAGAAGAGAGAGAGAGGGGGGGAGAGAGAGAGAGAGGGGTGAAGAGAGAGAGAGAAGAAGAGAAGAGAGTGCAGGAGAGGTGGAGGGTAAGAAAAGGAGAGAGTGGAGGAGAAAGGGGAAGGGGAAGAGAAGAGATGAGAGAGAGAGAAAGAGGGGGGGAGGGAGGAAAGGTGGAGAAAGGGGAGGGGGAAGGGGAGAGAGAGTGGGGGAGAGAGAGAGGGGGGGAGAGAGAAGAGAGAGGGGGGAGAAGAGGGAGGGGAGAAGAGAGAGTGAAGGAGGGAGAGGGTGAAGAAGAGGGGGAGAAGGGGAGGAGGGAGAGAGAGAGGGTGGAAAGAGAGAGAAGGAGGGGGGTGGAGGAGAGAGAGAAAAAGGGGGTGGGAAAAAAAGAGAAGGGGGTTTAGAAGAGGGGAGGAGGGGGGGGGTGGAGGGGAGAGGGTGGAGGAGGGGGCGGGAAGGGGTGAGGAGGGGGGGGGGGGGGGGGGGGGGGGGGGGGGGGGGGGGGGGGGGGGGGGGGGGGGGGGGGGGGGGGGGGGGGGGGGGGGGGGGGGGGGGGGGGGGGGGGGGGGGGGGGGGGGGGGGGGGGGGGGGGGGGGGGGGGGGGGGGGGGGGGGGGGGGGGGGGTTTTTTTTTTTTTTTTTTTTTTTTTTTTTTTTTTTTTTTTTTTTTTTTTTTTTTTTTTTTTTTTTTTGGGGGGGGGGAGGGTTTTTAAAAAGGGGGGGGGGGGGGGGGGGGGGTTTTTTTTTGGCCCCCCGGGGGGGGGGGGGGTTTTTTGGAAAGGGGGGAAAGGGGGGGGGCGGGGGGGGGGGGGGTTTTTGCTTGGGGGGGTTTTTTTTTTTTTTTTTTTTTTTTTTTTTTTTTTTTTTTTTTTTTTTTTTTTTTTTTTTTTTTTTTTTTTTTTTTTTTTTTTTTTTTTTTTTTTTTTTTTTTTTTTTTTCCCCCCCCCCCCCCCCCCCCCCCCCCCCCCCCCCCCCCCCCCCCCCCCCCCCCCCCCCCCCCCCCCCCCCCCCCCCCCCCCCCCCCCCCCCCCCCCCCCCCCCCCCCCCCCCCCCCCCCCCCCCCCCCCCCCCCCCCCCCCCCCTCCTCCTCCTCCCTACCCCCCCCTCTCTTTACCCCCCCTCCTCTATCCTTCCTCTCCCCCTTTGTCCCTTTCCCTCCCTATTTCGCCCTCTATTCTTCCGCTCTCACCTCCCCTCATCTCCTCTCCCTCTACTCAATCTCCTCTCCTCTACTCTCGCCCCCTCTTTTCTTTCCCCCCTCTCTATTCCTCTGCTTTTTTTCCCCTTTTCCTCTCTCATCTCTCCCTTCTCTTTCCTCCTCTTCTCTTCTCCTCTCGCCTGTATTTTCCCTCCCCTTTCCTTTTGCATGTCTCCCTTTTTTTCCCCCCTTTCCAACCCCCCGTTTTTCAAATCCCCGCCTCCTTTTTAATCCCCCTCCCCCCACCTCCCTCTTCTTTTATTCCCCCTCTTTTTCCCCCCCCCAATTTCCCCCTCCTCCTTTGCCTCCCCCTTCGGAAGTCCCTCTTTTCTCTCTCACTCCTACCCCGCATGTTCCCTCTCCCTTTTTAGCCCCCCTTCTTTCTTTTTTAAACCCCCCCCGCCCCTTTGGGAAAAAAAGGGGGGGGGAAAAAAAAGAATTTAAAGGGGGGGAAGGGAGGGGGGGGGTTTTTTTTTTTAAAGGGGGGGGGGAAAAAATAAGGGGAAAGGGGGGGGGTAAAAAAAGGTTTTAAAAAGGGGGTTTAAGGGGGAAAAAATTTAAAAAGGGGGGGGGGAATGGGGGGGGGGGGGGGGGTTTTTTTTTGGGGGGGGGGAAAAGGGGGGGTAGAGGGGTTGGGGGGAAGGGTTGGGGAAAAATTTAAGGGGGGGTGAACCCCGGGGGGGGGGGGGTGGGGGGGGGGGAAAGGGGGTAAAAAGGGGGTTGGGGAAAAAAGGGGCTGAGGGGTGGATTTTCCCCCGGGGAGGGGGTGGAAAGGGGGGGGTGGGGGTTTTTGCGAAGTGTTTGAAGGGGTTGGACCCTTGGGAAAAGGGGGGCTGTTAGCCCGGGGCCGGAGGTGGAGGGGTTGGGGTAGTTAAGTTTAATATAGGGGGGATTGGGGGATGGAGTGGAAAGAGAGGGGATTGGCTGGGGGAGAGAGGTGTGGAGAGGGGACAAAGGGGTCGAAGAGAGAGAGAGGGTGAAAAGAGAGAGAGAGGGGTGGGAAAAGAGAGAGAGGAGGGTGGGAGAAGAGAGAGAGAGGACAGGGTGGAAAAGAGAGGAGAGGGGTGGAGAAGAGAGAGAGAGGGGTGGAGAAGAGAGAGAGAGGGGTGGAGAGAGAGGAGAGAGGGGGTGGGAAGAGAGGAGGGGTGGAGAGAGAGCGAGGGGAGGGTGGGGGAAGAGAGAGGAAGGGTGGAAAAGGAGAGAGAGGGGGAAAAGAGGAGAGAGGGGGGAGAAGAGAGAGAGTGGAGAGGAGAGAGAGGGGAGAGAGGAGAGAGAGAGGATAGTGGAGAATGGAGATAGAGTGAGTGGAGACGAGGAGGAGAGAGGAGAGGAGAAGAGAGAGAGAGAGAGTGGAAAAGGGAGATAGAGTGAGTAAGTGACGGAGAGGAGGGAGAGGAGAGTGTGGGGGGAGAGAGAGAGAGGTTGGAGAAAAAGGAGAGAGAGAGTGGGTGGGGAGAGAGAGAGAGAGAGAGAGAGAGAGAGAGGGAGAGTGGAGGAGATAGATAATAATAATAGTATAATAATAATAATAAATAATAATATATGGAATTTATATAGCGCTGAATCTTGTAGAAAACAAACAAATCGAAGCGCTTGCACTCAATCATTTACAGGCATGCAACTCTCCTTCAACAGATTTCAAATCCATGCGCGCACACTACGCACGCACACGCACGCACACCCACACACACACACACACCACACCACCCACACACACACACACACACACACACAGAAACAACACTTTAGAAAGGGGAAAGATGTTGTTGAAAATTAGGGGGCAGATATGTGGGGGGAAAGTCTCAGGTAGGAAATAAGTGTGTTTTGAGGTGGATTTGAAGGAATCAAGTGAAGGCTTTTGACGAAGTGAAAGAGGGAGGTCATTCCAGGTGGATGGACAGAAACAGAGAAGGGCAAACGGCCAACAGGGTTTGTTTGAATCTGGGTTCGATAGCACAAAGTTCTGCGGCTGAACGAAGGGAACGAGATGGAGTGTACAGGTGAAGACGTTACAGAGATAAGAGGTGCAGATTTGTTGGGACATTTGAAACAGAGGGTATTGATTTTATACTCAGTCTTTGTGAGACAGGCAACCAGTGAAGAGATCGCAGAAGAGGAGTGATGTGTTTAATTTTTTCTTTCTTAGGACCAGTCGAGCTGCAGAGTTTTGTATGCGTTGAAGAGAGTGGATAGATGATGCTGGTTAGCCAGCCAAAAGAGAATTACAGTAGTCTAACGTGAAAGAATGAGAGATGTGACAAGCTTAGAAGTTGCATCAGTGGACGATACCTTGCGAATCGCGCTTATGCGTCGTATTGATAGTAGCAAGACTGGCAGGTTGGGTGATGAATTTTTTCATAGAGGTGTGTTGTCAAGATACTACTCCTAAATACTTCACAGAGTTGGACAAGGAACTGACGTATTGCCGAATTCTATTGAGTTTCTTGTGATAGAGGAAAGTTTTGTTGGGTCCCTATGAGCATGGCTTCGGTTTTATCGGCATTAGTTGTAACTTGTTTCTGAGTCATCCAGTTTTGAATGTCTTGAAGGCAGTAGGACATATTTGTCAGGAGGGAAGGCAAGTTTTCAACAGTATCGCTGCACTGAAGCTGAGTATCATCGGCATAGAAATGATGATCAATAGGGTGGTTGTTTATTATTGTGAGAGTGGAGCAGTGTAGAGAGTAAAGAGAACAGGGCCAGGACTGATCCCTGCGGGACTCCACATTCCATTTTTGACAGGTTTTGATTGAATTTGTTTACAATAACTTCTGGAACGGTCTGTGAGGTATGAAGTAAACCAGGTGAGGGCTGTGCCATTAATACCAACGTTTTTGGAGGCGAGAAAGAAGAATTGAGTGATCTATGGTATCAAAGGCTGCAGATAAGTCAAGAAGAGTGAGGAGGGAGATTTTTCCTGCATCAGAAGCAAGTAGAAGAATATCTAAAGTATGGACTAGGGTGGTTTCGGTGCTGTGGTTGGGGCGATAGGCAGACTGAAAAGTGGGAAGAAGATCATTGGAATGAAGGTGACTGTTGAGCTGTTTGAGAACAACTTTTTCTAGTACTTTAGAGACAAAGGGTAAGTTTGAGACAGGCCTATAATTCTTCAGAATGTTGGGATCGAGGTCGTGCTTTTTCAGTAGAGGTGTGACTATTGCTGTTTTAAGAGCTGATGGAAAATTTCCTGACTGAAGAGATGAGTTTACTATTTTAGTGATAATAGGCACAAGTTGTGGAAGGCATTGTGAGAAAACAGGAGCAGGTATGGGATCAAGGTCGCATGATTTTATAGTCATTTCCTTCAGAATTGTCATGATTTCTTTTTCCTTGTGGGATGGAAGGAAAAGAGAGGAGTGCCAGTGAACTGGGGGTCAGGAGCGCAGGCTGGAATTGAGTTTGATCAAGTCTGGAGCGTATGTTTCGAACTTTGTCTGAAAAGAAGGCAGAAAATGGATGGAAGTTCAGACAGGCTGTGGGTGTTAGGCAGAGGAGTTGTTTTGCAGATCCAAGGAGATTTGAAGTGAGGGAAAAAAGAGATTTTATGGATGTAGCACAGGAGAATTTGGGAAGAGTAGTAGTCTGTCTTTGCTGAATGGATTAAGATTTGACTTTGTTTATTTGGTTTTCGGAAAAAGCTGTTTGTTGATTTCGGTTTTTGACTTCCGCCACTGCCGTTCTAGTTGCCGGCGTTTGCGCTTCGCTATCAAGATGTCTTGGGTATACCATGGCGCACAGGGTCTGTCAGGGAGGAGATGATCAGTAGGAGTGCATGCTCATCAGCAGTTGGCGGAGAATAGTATTATAGTGATCAGAGAGGTCAGTGTGGTCAGAGGTTTGTGAAAAACGTTCGGAAGCTTGGGAAGAGAAGGTATGAATGTCTAAGCCTTAAGATTGCGACGAGTAACATATTTCTTCTTTCTGACAGGTTTTGTGATGTTGAGATGGAAAAGAATGGCGGAATGATCAGAATGCAGTTTCGTCGGTGACAGAAACAGATGTGACAAGATTGAATGAAGCATTAGTAATCAGCCAGTCTAAAATATGACCAGATCTGTGCGTTGCTTCGTTTACCAGCAGTTGAGAGAGAGAATGGTTGGACAGAGAAAGAGAAAGACGTTTGACATCTGGAGAAGACTGGTTGTCGAAATGGAAGTTGAAGTCACCAAGAATTATAAGTTTAGTGGGAGAGAGGCTGTAGTGGTCGAGGAGTGACTGGAATTCTTGGTGAAAAAGAGAAGATGTTAGGTTGTTTTTACGGCTGGGAGGTGGACGGTAAAGGCAGCAGATAGTAATAGAGTGGCCAGGTAGGTTGAGATTGATTTCGCAAACTTCAAAAGATTCATGTGAGAATTGAAGGTTGTGACTGAAAGAAAGAGATGGTTCTAATATGTCTTTGAGAATGATGGCAATCCCACCTCCTTGAGAGAGTCGGGGGAAAGAAATGGTTTTATTTTCCAGGAGGAGTCAGTGTTTTTTTTGGGGCATGGCCATGTGGTTTAA
>CM054160.1:5452998-5465498 GCA_028751875.1 Rapana venosa
CGCCCAAGGACGCGCTGGGCCTGACTTGTCAGGCGCTTCACTTCAGCGCCACACATTCATTTTCGCTCATACGACAGACAATAGTAAATGTTCTGAGCGGTCGACGACGAAAAGGAAAAGGCACAACACACACACACACACACACACCACACACACACACAACACACACACACACACACACACACACCACACACACACACACACACACACACACACACACACACACACACACCACACACACACACACACACACACACACACACACACACACACACACCACACACACACACACACACACACACACACACACACACACACACACACACACACACACACACACACACACCACACACACACACACACACACACACACACACACAATCATAGTCATGATTGTACATAGATACTGAAGCAAATGCGGATGCCTCTCAAAGAATGAAGAAAAAAATCCCCCCCCCAAAAAAAAACTCCCAGCAGACCCCTGAAGGAACGAGGGGGGGGGGGGGAGGGGAAGACAACCTAACGTCAGACAGGACAGGATGACGTCAGTGAGGGAAGCAAGATGCTCCCTGCTCCAGACCACAGCTCCAGGCGGCCATCTTTCCTCCCTCATCTGTCTTCTAACGCCTCGTGCTTTCTTCAGGGATCCGAGGAAGGAGAGGGGGTGGGAGGTATGGGAAAACCCACCCACAGTGATAGAGGTGAGCAGCAAATAGAGGGATGGTGGAGAAGCGCAGGAGAGATCAATCATCGTGGTGCGGTGGTTTGCACCTTGGCTTACAGGCTAAGAAGTCGTGGGTTCGAATCCCATAAGAGTGGTAGGGGTTTGTTCTGTTTATTTTTTTTCTACACCGGCTAGCTCTTAGCGAGAGTGAGTTTGCAATGGTCTCACTGGGAAGACTATGACCCTGCAGTCGATCTTCATCTCTTTCCTCGTGGCAATATGATGAGAGTGTTGTTTAAGTAACCTGATCAACACTGCGGGTGTCTGTATCTCTCAGACGCAGTTGACACATGAATATATTATTATGATAGGAGGCGTAGAGTACAGCCGTGTCGAGTAGTCCCACATCACTTCTGTAGCATCCTCGTTATATCCTCCTGATCCTAATTGACCACCATGCAATAAAAGAAAGCTAGTTTTGGTTCAGTGGCACGGGTTGCTCTGGTCTCATGGTGACCTCAGTTTGGGGTTCTCATACACTTCTCTGCCAGTGACTAGTAGATGTCAAAGCCTCTGACAATACAAACACCCCCATCCCCTTCAGGAAACAGCCAGACCACGCCACAACAGCCTCTGACAATACAAACACCCCAGGAAACAGCCAGACCACGCCACAACAGCCTCTGACAATACAAACACCCCCATCACCTTCAGGAAACAGCCAGACCACGCCACAACAGCCTCTGACACTACAAACACCCCCATCACCTTCAGGAAACAGCCAGACCACGCCACAACAGCCTCTGACACTACAAACACCCCCATCACCTTCAGGAAACAGCCAGACCACGCCACAACAGCCTCTGACAATACAAACACCCCCATCACCTCCAGGAAACAACCAGACCACGCCACAACAGCCTCTGACAATACAAACACCCCCATCACCTCCAGGAAACAACCAGACCACGCCACAACAGCCTCTGACAATACAAACACCCCATCACCTCCAGGAAACAGCCAGACCACGCCACAACAGCCTCTGACAATACAAACACCCCATCACCTCCAGGAAACAACCAGACCACGCCACAACAGCCTCTGACAATACAAACACCACCATCACCTTCAGGAAACAGCCAGACCACGCCACAACAGCCTCTGACAATACAAACACCACCATCACCTTCAGGAAACAACCAGACCACGCCACAACAGCCTCTGACAATACAAACACCCCATCACCTTCAGGAAACAACCAGACCACGCCACAACAGCCTCTGACAATACAAACACCCCCATCACCTTCAGGAAACAACCAGACCACGCCACAACAGCCTCTGACAATACAAACACCCCCATCACCTCCAGGAAACAACCAGACCACGCCACAACAGCCTCTGACAATACAAACACCCCCATCACCTCCAGGAAACAACCAGACCACGCCACAACAGCCTCTGACAATACAAACACCCCATCACCTTCAGGAAACAACCAGACCACGCCACAACAGCCTCTGACAATACAAACACCCCCATCACCTTCAGGAACAACCAGACCACGCCACAACAGCCTCTGACAATACAAACACCCCCATCACCTTCAGGAAACAACCAGACCACGCCACAACAGCCTCTGACAATACAAACACCCCCATCACCTCCAGGAAACAACCAGACCACGCCACAACAGCCTCTGACAATACAAACACCCCCATCACCTCCAGGAAACAACCAGACCACGCCACAACAGCCTCTGACAATACAAACACCCCCATCACCTTCAGGAAACAACCAGACCACGCCACAACAGCCTCTGACAATACAAACACCCCCATCACCTCCAGGAAACAGCCAGACCACGCCACAACAGCCTCTGACAATACAAACACCCCAGGAAACAGCCAGACCACGCCACAACAGCCTCTGACAATACAAACACCCCATCACCTTCAGGAAACAGCCAGACCACGCCACAACAGCCACAGCGGTTTGTCAACCAGAGGAAAGGAAACAGAGAAAAAGACATCAACCAACGACTGTGACCTTAGTAACTAACAGGAGGAGCAGAGTGGAGAGGACTGGGCCGACAGAAGACCAGCCAGGCTACCGCTACAACTGCCACAACGGAAACGAAGTGCTCACCCCCAGACCATTGTCTCAGATGTCGTCAAGTGGATGTCTTCCTCCCCCTCCCCCCCACCTCCCCCAATTCTTTCACCTTAGAGTCTCAGTTCACGCGTCCTGGTGTGTCGCTAGCAGGAGCCACTGTCCTTAACAGGGGCAAAGCGTTACACTGCACACATCTGAGGCCAGTATTGGTTTTGACATTTTCATTCGTCATCAAGCTATCATTCTTGTAGTGTATGATCGCCATCGTTGTCATTGTCTTAATTATCGTTATCACTGTTTTGCTTGAGGATTTTTGGGGGTAAACTTTCAATCAGTATGTACAAAAAACGCTAGACTTTGTTTTGTTTTTGTTTTTGTTTTGTTTTGTTTAATGTCTTTTCACTACATGGTGATTTAGACACACCCGCATTCATACCAAAGTACCTATTATTACACACCCCATCTCTCTCTCTCTCTCTCTCTCTCTCTCTCTCTCTCTCTCTCTCTTTCTCTCTCTCTCTCTCTCCCTTACACACACACCTTGTTTTACCAATGAATCAACCAGCTCATTAGAATAAATTCCACAATGAGAGAGGATCCAGCAAAAAGTTATGCTGATGCCTCTGCTTGCAATAGAATGTATCAGGAATTTAATCTCAAATACAATATCATTCCTTATTTTACCATGCCATGTCTTTAATGCCATTAACACTACTTTTGAGTCAACGCAAAACAGAATTTGGCAAACAGACTTTGTTTTACATTTGAAATGAGTAGTGCAACTTTCCTTGTCAAGACAGCCGGTAATACCACAAGAACATTTCAATACATACGTGCAATTGTTAAAGGCTTCCATTTCTTAGGGCTTTTATGCTTTGCTGTGTTTATTTAGTAAAATTCCAGTCTTTTGGTCTATCTTGTCCTACTCTGACTTGAATGTTAAATCTGCCGACTTCTTTGTTATGGTCTCCTTAGTAATCTGACGGGATTTTTTGTGATTTGATTATTGTTTCACCTTTTAAAATGGTCAAAAACCGTTCTCTCTCTTTTTTTAACTTATTTTTCTAATTCTCTTCCCATGGGTGCATGACACGTCTGTTTTCCCTGGCAAAACCAATGAGGGGAAATCAAGAATAATAAACACAAAAGAAAATGCTTCCTATTCATCACGCGGTTATTCAGGCGACAAGATGAATACGAATAGGAGCAGGCAATCAAATAACTAATTCAGTAAATAGGCTAAGACATATAGAAGAAAAAGATACACTTTAATCTTCCATACACATTAGTGACTATGTTCAAATTAGTGTCAGAACAAAATAATGTGTACATCTGTACACGTGGGAGTCAAAAGACACAGGACCTTGTCACAGCTTGTTTTCGTATGTTTAAGTTGTATAAAGCTCTTCTTATCTTGATAAATCTATCCCTTGTATTGCTTTTGTTTTGTTCTATTTTCTCTTCTTTTCTAGTATTTCTTTTCCTGATGCAATCATGATATAAAGATGTTAAATTCTGGCTTTGATTTTTTCGATATGGTGTTATATGATGTTATTAAGCTGCAGCCTTATTTTCTACATCTACCTTCAAGAGTACTTTTCATAAGCTCATGCGTGCTTGTACTCATACTTCTTGTGCTGCAGCCATGTTAGTTTGACCTAGAAAGGTTCTGTTTAACCAAGACAAGGACAGACAGACAGAGTGATGGGTGGAGTTTCCTACTCAGCCCAATCATGATGTTTACAGCTTCGCCCAACACAGCTGTCCCCTCGCCAGGAGGAAGGGGTAGGCTATGGGCGTTACAATAGGAAATGCAGAGAAAGGAAATGCCCATAATGTCGAGATGACCTTATCGAATAAAGCCACACACAAACAGCTTAGAGTTTTGTCGAAGGAAAACAAAAAAAACCCTTGAGCATCCGAGGCATATCCGTTCCCAAAGAGCTGTGCTGTCACGCATCATTCAGCGCAAACATCTTTCTTAAGGTAGTAAGCGATTGTGTTACATGCACGATCTGTTTCTGCTAGGAATTGCATACACCTAACGATTCAAGTAGAAACTGAACCATTTGTTTCCATTTATGTCCTGTTGTTGTTCATAACCCCACCGACCACAAAGGCCACATCAGGCCCGTCACCTTGTTCCACTTCAGCAACTCCAAGAACCCTCACCTCAAGTTCAACATCAACAACTCTTTACCCTTTGAGATATTTAACACCGTCAATCTGAAAAAAAGAAAAAATATAAAATGACAAAGCACCTGAATCAGTTTGCTTCTTAAGGCCAATTAACCAGGCCGTGCTGAGGACGCAAGCCTGTCCGCTCCATCTATCATCCTCAAGTTTAAAAAGCGAGTAAAAAAGATAATGACCACTTCAATCTAAACCCAACGGAAGAAAATGCCACATGAGCAAATAACAGCACAGAGTGGACACCCAGTGCCTACCGCAGTGTTGACACCACCACTACCTGGTCACCGAACAAAACAATGCAGGAAACAGTCATGTTAGGAAAAGAAGAGATGTTTCAAACTCTCTCGAAAAGAAAGCAGCAGTGGACAGGCACGGCAGAAAAAAGCGAGAGAGATGATCGAAAGTTAAGAAAACAAACAGAAACAAAGAAGAGTGATAGAAAAGGGATTTTTAGCACGGAATTTCCATAGTTATGATATTCATACTGAAAGAGCCCACAACATCCCCACGGCCCCCCCCCCTCGGGGGGGGGGGGGGATTCATTTTCTTTATAAGAATAAAACTTGTTAAGCTAGAACACAAAAAACACCAAACAAACAAACATAATTAAACAGCTCCAGTTTTACTTGACTTGACTTGACTTGACGTGAGCAGTGCAGACAACGGTGCCAGTGACGTGACATGGATTACAGGGATACAGGATCCATCACACGCCGCCTGTCCTCCTTCACTGTCATGTGACATCACTTCAGAATGGAGACGACAATCATTGTCCCTGCTCCCACGCTCTCCACAATCCGTTCGCGCATTGCTGTTTGTTTTCAGTTTCTTCAAAATTACAATCATCAGTTTAGATGCAAGGTACTAGCAGTCGATAATGAAAAAAGATGCAGTGCTCCAAATCAAAGCGAATGCTTTATTCTTTATAATGACAAGATATGTAACTTACTTTTAGTAGAAACCAGGTTACCCCTTACAATTTAAATATCATAATTATCAGGGCCTCACATCTTTCTCAAGTAAAATCGACGGTTTGAAATTCAACACAAAAAAAGGAATATGCCACCAAGTGAATAGATGAATCTATCCGTCTTAGTCCAGACTGGGGCAGATAAAGTGAAATCCGGCTCTGAAATAACGACTGGGGGAGTCTAGGCCAGGGCTGGGACCACGGAAATTGGGTACCTAGCGTCAGACGATTGATTTAGACCGCGTGAAGCGGGAATCTTTTCTGTCCCCTCCCTCCTTAAACATTTCATGTTTAAACTGATACCTACGTGTTTCCAGCCACGGAAGAGTGTACAGACAGACGGAGCGACAGACAACTAGACAAACAGTGACAAAAGTGAGACAAAACGACAGTCAATCAGACGGACATAGAGACCAAAAAAATAAATGAAGAAAAAGAAGTAGGGTAAGAAGGAGGAGGAGGCGAAAGATGAGGGGGGAGGGAGAGAAGAGAGAGAAGAAGAAGAAGAAGAAGAGAGGAAGAAGAAGAAGAAGAGAAGGAGAAGAAGAAGAAGAAGAAGAACAAGAACAAGAAGAAGAAGAAGAAGAAGAAGAAAGGGAGAAGAAGAAGAAGAAAGAAAGAAAAAAGAAGAAAAGAAGATTTGAAGAAGAGAAGAAGAAGAAGAAGAAGAAGAAGATAGAGAAGAATGAGAAGAAGAATGAAGAAGAAGAGAAGAAGAGAAACAGGCAGACGAGAGTGAAAGCACATAAAGCAAACATTATTTTTGTGTGCTGTGCGATAACTGCAACATCGGCTTTGTGTTTACTCGTTTTGGTCGCTCTCTCTCTCTCTCTCTCTCTCTCTCTCTCTCCTCTCTCTCTCTCTCTCTCCTCTCTCTCTCTCTCTCCTCTCTCTCTTGTATAAAGTTAAGAAAACAGACAGAAACAAAGGAGAGTGATAGAAAAGGGATTTCAGCTCGTAATTTCCATAGTTATGATATTCATACTGAAAGAGCCCATGGCATCACCACGGGGGGGAATTCATTTTCTTTATAAGAATAAAACTTGCTAAGCTAGAATACAAAAATTCCCAAATAAACAAAGATAATTAAACGGCTTCAGTGTTTTGACTTGACTTGACTTGACTTGAGCAGTGCAGACAACAGTGCCAGTTCTTAGGATGAGACTATAAACCGAGGCCCCGTGTGCGAACGCACGCAGAACATCTTACGCATACGTTAAATCCTGTTTCGCTTTTTGTAAGAGTAGACCATTCTGTGCCGGTGGGAACAGATTACAGAATTCACAAAACCACATATACACGGGGACTGGACGTAAAAAAGCACATAAGTGCTTATTCCATTAACCCCGATATAAAAGAATAAAATAAAATAAAAATAAATAAAAATGTATTCATCTGTCAAATCAATCAATGCATCTGCCTGCCTGCCTGCCTGCCCTGCTTCCTCTCTCTCTCTCTCTCTCTCTCTCTCTCTCCTCTCCCTCTCTCTCTCTCTTACTATCTGTATTATATATATAATTTTTATATATCTCTATATATAATCTATACACAGATAGAAATATATATATATATATATATCCGTCTGCCTGTCTGTCTATCTATTATGTACCAGGGTGTTTTTTTTATAATGCATATCTAGGCCTGGATATTAAATTTCAGCAAGGCCACTTCATTTTGGAACAGATTCCGATCCAGAGCCTATGACAAATAAATCGTAATTTACCTTTTAAGAAAGGACCGATATGTCTGTATGATGCAAAAAGGGGTAACTTTATAGCTCTTAACTTAGACCATCACAGTAGGCTGTGGAAAACACTTCAACAGAAAACTTCACAAAGCCGAAAGATCAGTATTACACAGGCTGTGTACAGTTCCCTTCGGGTCTGTGTCCGATGCTCCTATTTATCTGAACTCGGTGATTCCTCTCCTGGTTTAATACAGGGGTGTCTGCTGTCTCCCTGGCTCTTTCGTCAGTGACAAGTAAAGTTGCTGATAAGGTAAATGGAAGAGAAAAAAGATTAGTACCAATTCCTGTCCGATCAGCGAGATATGTTCTTGATATAATATACAGAGGGTAACATTTGCTGGCGTCAAAATAGAATGGCTTTATTCGCAAACATCAATCATAGTTTAGATTAAATCAGATGTCTTGTAAAGAAATTTCAAATCGCCCATGAGAGTATACAACATGACTTAAGGTAGCAGTGCCAAGCATTATCTAGAAAACTGAGCACACATAGCTAAGCCTCACAATAGTAATATGGTTTTTCTAGCAAAGTTAGATAAACCGCGGAACTTGAATATGAAAAAAAGTCCATTCTGATGGTTTGCAATACAAATTGATAGGGCAACCAGATCTCGGCAAATGAAAATAAACATGCCGATTTTTTAAAGTCGTTCTTGTATGAGCTGTTTAAAATCATAATATGCACATAAAGGTTAGCTTTCATAACGTTTTGCTGTGGTAGTCACAGACTCCAAGTAGTTTATGCTATATGAAGGTTTTGATATGATGAATGAATTGCACGTACTGAAAAATCTAACAATGTTTTGATAATTTATGGTAAAGACCTCGACTAAGAATGTCTGAGACCTCACAAAACTGTTGGTACAATGTTTGCTAAAATTGCAAGATACACAACTGTCACAAAGATTGTCACGGTCATTTTCCTCGTGCTCAGACAGGGGAAGTAAGTCAGTAAAGATAGTTTGTGCTCCTAAACTTCCTTATAAGAAAGCGATGCGCATTGCCCGTTACAGAGTCAAAAGTACATTCCGTCGCAGGATCCAACTGATTGATTTCTTTCTTGTCTGTAGGGTTTTGGTCTGTGGTTGTAGTTCTTTTGGTATTGTTCCCGATTTACCAATGCACTGCCACCAATGTACAAGTATACCTACAAGAATTGTTCAGGTTTTTTCATGTTAGTGTGCTAGCGAGTGTGTTTGTGTGTGTGGTGGGGGGGGGGGGGGGTATGTGTCTGTGTGAATGTGCGTGTGTGCGATGCATGCTCACATGTGTGCATGCATGAGTGAGTGCATTCATATAATTGCATGCACAGATGCACGTTTTCGTATATCCTCCTGAGTAGCATTATTTTAGAATGACTTTGTTGAAAACTAACACACGAGAAGTAAAACCCGGACCAGCACTATTCATTGGTCATCAAAAAGACGAGGTATCGTCGTCATCATCTACTGTCCACCTCCGCTGCCAGACACCCTCTGTGCTGGAACTGGGCTCCTTCAAGCTGGAAGAGGTCCGTATTCTTGAAGACACTGCCATGTCTGGCTGGCCTCCTCTGAGAGGACTGGGGCCGTCATTGTGGGAATGAGCGCGGAGGTGGTCTAGAGTGGGAAGTACAGCTGCAAAGAGGTTAGCTAGCGGAGAAATGGAGGGGGTAGGACGTCAAAAGACTTATCCTGAAGAACTTCCCAGTGCAGAAGATGCTGGTGATTCGTCTTCATCACGGTTGTCTCCTGTACTGGTTTCTTTTTTTTATTTACCCCGTTCCTGGGCTAGAGCTCCCAGGCTTGCCAATGGTGAGATTTCGCGTGTGCGACCGTTTTTGTCCAACTTGAAGGCAGCTGCATTCCGACATTGGGGATTTGCTGAGTGTAAATCTTCATCAATCTCCGAAGTCAGAATGCGGCTAATGGGGGTAAAAACGGTGGCATTGGCAAAATATCATCATTGGTGATCCTCGGAGCTCTAGCCCAGGAATGAAACAATATCTTCATCCAGTTGGGATATGGAAAGACTGAACTAAGATGTGACTGAAAGAGAGAGAGGGAGAGAGAGAGAGGGAGAGAGAGAGAGAGAGAGAGAAACAAGAGGTACGGAGGGAAATATAGACGTGGATAAAAGCAAGATACAATACATAAAATGCAGACTATATATATATAGAGAGAGAGAAATTATATATATATATATGTAGGTAGGTAGGTAGGTAGGCAGGTATATATAGGTAGGTAGGCATGTGTGTGTGCGTGTGTGTGTGAGTGCGCGCGCGCGCGCGCGCGTGTGTGTGTGTGTGTGTGCGTGCGTGTGCATGTGTGTATGCATGTTTCCTAGCGATTTTCTAATATATATATATATATATATATTATATATATATATATATATATATATATATATATATATATATATATATACATATATATATATATATATATGTGTGTGTGTGTGTGTGTGTTTGTGTGTGTGTGGTTGTGTTGTGTGTGTGTGTGTGTGTGTGTGTTATTATCATGTGTTCGGGCGCGCGTGTGCTTGAGTGTATGCCTTCCCATGTTACTCATTCCAAGTGACCTGATTTCAGAAGGAGACAAATTTGTGAAAAGCATGGGGGAAAATATATATCGATTAACTCAATCCAGACCAGCACGACTTATCGACCATCACACAAGATGGTAAAGTACACACAGGAAAGTCAAGTGAAGTACCCTGCCCAAAGCAGCAGCAGCAGCATGGAAAAAGCGCTGAAGAACATTTGCTGCCCTGCCATCACAGCACACTGCCATCTCCGCCACCACACACTCTCTCTGCTGTAGCAGCGGGTCCTTTGTGCAGAGAAAAGGAGGTCCCTGCTGCTGAGGACACTCTCCTGACTACTCTCAAGATGGACGTGGTGACTGCCGTCAGAGTGTGGGGAGTCAAGGGGATGTGGTCTGGAATGGGCAGTATGGAATGGCCTGTATAGGAGCAAAGAGGTTAACCACAAGCAGAGGGCAGAGAAGTTAAAAATGGACGTTGTTGCTGTTGTTGTTATTGCTGTTGTTGTTGTTGTTGCTGCTGCTGTGCTGCTGTTGTTTTTGTTGCTGCTGTTGTTGTTGTTGCTGCTGTTGTTGTTGTTGTTGTTGCTGCTGTTGCTGTTGCTGTTGTTGTTGTTGTGCATTCCCCAAGCTTAACACTCTGGGGGTCACCCAGAATATTCACTCAGGACTCACTCATCCCACCTGGGAATCACTGAGAGGTGGAATCACTGAGATATGAAGTACACCGAATGAGAAGTTTTGCCTGGTAAAAAAAGATTTCATTTCAACAAAACCTGTGGTGTGCGCAAAGGTGGCAATGAACTGTCGATTTCTATGTACTACAAAGTCCACTACACAGTCACACAACAAAAGTCTGCATAGCGCATTACCATTTAGCACAACCACATCTCAGCCAAAGAGAACATTTTATCCTGAACAAGAACCACACTTGGTGTAATGTGACAGCAGGACCCACAGTCAGTCTGTCAGTGACTACAGTAGTATGTCTTTGAGGGTTAGAGATGATAATTAGTGTGTGTGTGTGTGTGTGTGTGTGTGTCTGTGTCTGTGTGTATATGTTTCTCTGTGTGTTTGTGTGTTTCTGTGTGTCTGTGTGATAGTGTTATGGCGTTGTATTGCCTCTTTCTTGTAATTTGAAACTAAATACAAAGTCTTTTAGAGAGAGAGAAGAAGTTAAGAGTTTAAGAGAAGGGGGATGAAATAAACGTGAGTGACAGTAAGGATGAAAGAGTGCAAACACGTATGTTGTTGTTGCTGTTGTTGGTACTGCCACTGCTGTTACTCTTTAATTACTGCTCCGATCACCATACCCCAAAAAGAACGCATACAGATTAAAAGTAAAGGTGTTCCCATAACCTATGCAGTCGTTGGAGAGCGAGATGTCAGAGACCTCAGCTTCTCCCATCTCATCTCTCTCGCTGCTCAACCTTCCGTGACCTTTAAGAGGGCAGGTACCCATTTACAGATGGGTGAACTGGGGAACTGTATTGAAGCCAAGGCGCGCAAACGGTCACCCATCCGCTTGGTAACCACCACCACGCTCGATATTGCTTAACCTTAGCGTAGGGAAAGCGGGTGCTCTGACCACTGAGCTCTCCCGTCCCAGAAACCAACGACAAAGAATGGAACCAGACAAAACAATACCACGTTGATAGAAAATGTAAATCCGTTAATCTCATAACCCATCCGTCACCCATCCTTCTTTCTCATCTGAGGGCCCAGCCCAAAATTCCTCCAGACATAACATAAAGGGATTTACTGGAGGAGGGAGGGGGAGGTAAAAGAAGGCAAATATGGGGAAGGAGAGTGTGAGGAGGAGGAGGGAGTTGTCAAAGTTAGACAGGTGGGGAGGAGGGTGGGTGGGGGTAGTCTGGCATCTGAAGAGACAAATGACTAGATCCTGTGTGTCAGCTGGGTCAATGAGAAACAGATCCCTGACCTGGAACTGTGCTGTTCACACCACACACACACACTAACACACACACACACACACATTAACACACACTAACACTAACGCGTATCCCACCATGAAACGGATGAACACAGAGGAGGAGGGGGAGGGGGAACAATGCCACGACAAAATGGAGAAAAAGCAGAGATGGGCAGAAGGGAAGACAGACAGAGACTGACAAAGAGACAGAAACAAGGAACTGGAACCACACAAACAGAGGCAGGGAAAACCAAAGACACACACAAAAGGTATCGTCGAGACAGCAAAACAGACTCTCAACAAGCAAACCATGCAGACAAGACAGAAAGACAGGCAGGCAGACAGGAGACAGACAGG
>CM054160.1:5467998-5475498 GCA_028751875.1 Rapana venosa
GCTGGTTGGAGTGAAAGGTTCTTCTGTTGTTGTTGTTTTTTCCCCCCTGTTAGCTTTTTGTCTGTGTTGCCTGCCTACACTCCCCCCCCCCCCCCCTCCCCATCCCTCTCCCTCTTCACCCGAAAATGTACACAAACACAAAACACAATTCCGCAGGATAAACTACTCTATGTTGTTGCACAACTCTCTCCTGTAAACTCATTCTCCATATTCACACTGTAAACCGAATCAGCACGCACGCACACCTCTCAATTTAAAGCTCTGCCCAAAATTCATCCAGACAAGGCATAAAGAGAAAGCGAAAATAAGATTGGTGGGGAAGGGGGGAGGGGGGGGGAGGGAATGGGGTAGAAGGGAGGAGAGGGTAGCTGTGGAGGGTTGGTGATGGAAAGGGAAGGGAAGGGGAGGGGAGGGGAGGGGAGGGGGGATGTCGTCTGGAGACTTCAGACAAATGAATGAAGATCCAGTGTGTCAGCTGTTCAATGAGAAACGGGACACTGGCTGGAAACACTGCTGGTGACAACATACTCACACACACACACATAAACACACAAACACACACAAACTCACACACATGCATGCATTATACACACAGGCACACCCATACACACACGCGCGCACACACATACACACACACCACACACACACACACACTACACACACACACACACACACACACACACACACACACACAACACACACACACACATACACACACACACTAAAGGACAGAAACAAATACACATGCCAACAAGAAAATGAAAAAGCGTAATGGGGGATGCTGCTCTTAGGCCCACGCTCTCTCTCCCGTGAACAGCAGCCCGAATTTCAGGCAGATCCACTGTGCCTTGCAGCAGTTCACAGAACAAGCACAACACACACACACACACAACACACACAACACACACACACACACACACACACACACACACACACACACACACACACACGCACGCGCAAACACACACACATGCGTGCGCCCACACACTACTTTTTCGGATAAAACTGAATGTTGTCATCACAAAATAATTATAGCAAAAATATGAAATGTTTCAGCGTTCATGTATTTTTCTTTTAAAATGTAAAACCATTCTTACCCTATTTTTCTGAGAAACCCTTGGATAAGATATTTAAAACAATACTTTTTGTGTTTCGTATAACAATATATTTAATAAAACAGTCCTATCGTAGATTTTCATTTCATTTCATTTCATACCACTTTAAGTCACGGCAGATTTCTCTCCGTGAAATTCGGGCTGCTCTCCCCGGGAAGGGCGCGTCGCCACAAGAGCAGCGCCACCCATTTTTTTCTCTTTTTTCTGTCTGCAACTGTATTTGTTTCCCTATCAGAGTGGCTTTTTTCTACAGAATTTTGCCAGGGACAACTCTCTTGTTGCCGTGGGTTCTTTTACGTGCGCTAAATAATTATGTGTAACACACGGGACCTCGGTTTATCGTCTCATCCGAAAGACTAGCGACCAGCTAGACCACCACTCATGGTCTAATGGATGGGGGAAAAGTTTCGGGTCCAAACGGGGTACGAACCACCGCACACTTCCGACCCGGACTTTTCGCTTTCTAGACAGGCGCGTTACCTCTAGACCACCGATCCATCATAGTACTAACCGGGCCCGACGCTGCTTAACTTCGGTGATCGGACGAGAACCGGTGCTTTCAGTGTGGTATGGCCGTTGTAGTCATATTAGCATTTCTTATTTCCTTATTTGTTGTTATCATTGTTTAGCCCTTTTCTATGTACTGATGACGTTATTTAGCATGAGATACACATTTTACTGCACACATCCATCAACATATGTTCCCCCCATCCCCTTCCCGTTGTCTAATACCACTTTGAGTAAACAGACGTAAAATCGAAGCAATAACAACAACAACAACACACACACACAAACAGACACGCACGCAGAACATCTTGCGCACACGTTAAATCCTGTTCCTCTTTTCGTAAGAGTAGGCCATTGTGTGCCGGTGGGAACAGATGACAGAATTTACAAAACCGCATACACACGGGACTGGATGTAAATAAAGCACATAAGTGCTTATTCCATTATCCTCGATATAAAAGAATAAAATAAAATAAAAATAAAGTAAACACACACACACACACACACACACACACACACACACACCACACACACAACCACAACACACACACACACCACACACACACACACCACACAGAGTACACCGAGAAAGCGCTGGGTAGTCAAGACAAAAGAGAGAAAACAGACACACACACACACAGACACACAACACACACAGACACACCAACACACACAACAAACACACTACACACCACAACACAGCAGCACGCACGCAGCACAACACAGATAGACGTTAAATTGAAGAACAACACACACAGAGGTACACCGAGAAAGCGCTGGGTAGTCAAGACAAAAGCAGAGAAACAGGCACACACAGACAGAGGCACAGAGGCAGACGTAGAGAGGCAGAGGGCAGACGTACAGCCCCAGAGATGAGGGGCGATATGTCAGGCAGGCAGGCAGGCAGGCAGGCAGGCAGTCAGAAAGTAGCCGATAACTGCTCCATACCTCACACCAACATGCCACACGGCACAGAGGACAGGCTCAGGGAACAGCACAAGAGAGAAAGACGAGAGACAGAGAGAAGAGAGCAAGAGGAGAGGAGAGGGAGAGAGAGACGACAGAGAGTGAGAGGAGAAGAGGTAGCAGGAGGAAGGAGAGGAGAGAGAGAGCGAGTGAGCACAAGAGAGGACAGAGGAAGAGGAAGAGAGGAGAGAGGAGAGGGAGGAGAGAGAGAGAGAGAGAGAGGAGAGAGAGAGAGAGAGAGAGAGAGGAGAAGAGGTGAGAGAGAGAGAGGGGAGAGAGGAGGAGAGAGGGAGAGAGAGAGGGAGAGAGAGAGAGAGGGGAAGAGAGAGGAGAGGAGAGAGGAGAGGAGGGAGAGAGAGAGAAGGAGAGGAGAGAGAGGGAGAGGAGAGAGAGGAGAGAGGAGAGAGAGAGAGGAGAGGAGAGAGGAGAAGAGAGAGAGGAGGGAGGAGGGAGGGAGGAGAGAGAGAGAGGGAGAGAGAGAGGAGAGGAGAGGAGAGAGGAAGAGAGAGAGAGAGGAGGAGGGAGAGAGAGAGGAGAGGAGAGGAGGGAGGAGAGAGGGAGAGAGAGAGAGGGAGGAGGAGAGAGAGAGGGAGAGAGAGAGGGGAGAGAGAGAGGAGGAGAGAGAAGAGAGGAGAGAGAGAGGGAGAGAGAGAGGAGAGAGGAGGGAGAGAGAGAGGAGGAGAGAGAGAGGGAGAGAGAGGGAAAGGAGAGAGAAGAGGGAGAGAGAGAGGAGAGAGAGAGAGAGAGAGAGAGGGAGAAGGAGAGAGAGGAGAGAGAGAGGGAGGAGAGAGAGGAGAGAGAGGGAAGAGGAGAGAGAGAGGGAGAGAGAGAAGGGAGAGGAGAGAAGAGAGGAGGAGAGAGAGGGAGATGAGAGAGAGGAGAGAGAGAGGAGAGGAGAGGGAGGAGAGAGAGGATAGAGAGAGGGAGAGGAGAGAGAGGGAGGAGTGAGAGAGAGAGGAGAGAGAGAGAGACAGACAGACAGAGATAGATAAAGAGACAGACAGACAGAGACAGAGAGACAAAGACAGAGAGACAGAGACAGAGACAGACAGAGACATTTATTTTATTCATTTATTTTTTTTATTTCGAGAATATTGGAATAAGCACTCGTGTGCTTTTTCATCCAGTCCCTGTGTGCATGTGTTTTTTTGTAATTGTCATCCGTTCCCACCGACCTACTCTTCCGAAAAGCGGAACGGGTTTTAACGTTTGGGCAAGATGTTCTGCGTGAGTTCGCACACGGGACCTCTGTTCATAGTCTCATCCGAACGACTAAGACAAATTGAGGCAGAGAGAGACAGAGACAGAGAGACAGACAGACAGACACACTAACATAGAAAGACAAAGAAAGCGAAACAGAGTAAACAGGGACAGGGGGACACCAAGAGAGAAACAGAGGGAGCGAGACAGAGACAGAAAAAGAGACAGACGGATTGAGATGGTGAAAAATAGAGTGAGTCAGAGAGAGACAGAGACAGAAAAAGAGACAGACGGATTGAGATTGTGAAAAATAGACAGAGTTACAGAGACAGACAAACAGAAAGACACAGATGACATGAGACACGAGACAGAAAAGAAAAGGAGAGATAGAGATAAGGGGGAGGGAAGAAGAGAGAGAGGGGAGAGGGGAGAGCGAGAGGAAGGGGGATAGAGAAAGGGGAGGGAGAGAGAGAGAGAGGGGAGAGAGAGGGGAGGAGAGGGAGAGAGAGAGGGAGAGAGGAGAGAGAGAGGAGGAGAGAGAGAGAGAGAGAGAGAGAGAGAGAGAGAGAGAGAGAGAGAGAGAAGAGAGAGAGAGAGAGAGAGAGAGAGAGAGAGAGAGAAGAGAGGAGAGAAGAGAAGAGAGAGAGCGAGCGACAAAGAATGATAAAAAGACGGAGAAAGTGAGATTAAAATGAAAGACCCCCAGTCCCACAGAATGCATTGAAAAGCTATAGAAAAACAGGCGTGAACAAGAACTGTGTGTGCTGGGCCCGCTTTTCCCTGGTCCTTGCCTATGTCTTCAACAGCCTCCTTTCTTCTGCTGCCTCACGTTCTCTGACCGTGGATGTTGTTCTTATTGCAGTTAGAGATGAGATCATTAGGACTACCATAAGCGATATTGTTTTAGTTTGATAGTCCAATTTATTATGGGCTTTTGATTTTTGTATTGTATAGGGGTTTTACTTGTTTGAATAATTGTTTCTTTATTATTGTTTTTCTATTTGATTTAATGTGTTTTCCCCTTCCCCTTTGATACTCCACCCCCAACCCCCATCCTCTCCAATGCTTTTCTGTTATTATCGTTATGTTGTTGTCTCATTGTGATGGGGATTATTAAATTTGTTATATTGTTGTCTCACGGTGATGGGTGATTGTTGTTATTATTGGATCTCTATTATGATTTTCATTATCATTGTCTCATTTGATTTATTTTGCTTGATTGATAGTTATTGTGTGAATATATTATATTTAAAGAGCGCTATTTGAAGAGTATGAGCGCATATGAGCACACGTTTGCGAAGGTGGAAGAGGAGTAGGCAATATTGTCAGTAATGACGCAATGAATGCCTAGTATTTTCTAACGTTTTGTTCCTGTACCTTTTTATTGTCTAAAGTATAAACGTGAAAGAATGGATGATATAGTAGGTGAAGTAATTTGTTTGTCTTGACGTTTTTGATTTTATTTTTTTTAATTCTTAAAACATTCTTTATTTAAGTGTGTGTGTACGCGTGCGCGCACGCGCGCAGGTGTGTATGAGTATGTGTGTGCGTGTGTATGTATATGTGTGTAATTTGTATTTTCCAATGAGTTATTTTATCAATGTTCCTCTTTTTAATGGTTTAATTTACTGGTAAAGGCTGCAATAATGTAGTATTTCAGTACAATCATTAAGAAATTTGTTCTTAGATAGGTGGCTTGATGAAAACAAGCAAATGCATTGCTTATTCAATGTGCCATCTGGAAATAAAAATTTGACTTGACTTGACTTTTTCCTTCTGCTGTTTGCACGCCCTTCATGTCGATCCCTCCACCCCAGCCACAGCCAGCCACACTGGTCATGTCGCCTCCTCGGAGTCACAAGTCCACAGGGAACTCATCAATGTCGGGATGCCACGAGGCCACCAACCGAAAAGGGCCCGACACTACAGCTGTGCCACTGTGGTGGTTTTCAGAGGTGCCTGTACATTCACAACCCAGGATGTCACCTACTAAGCCCCCTACTGACGACAAGGATAGCTCCATCACAGGGCCACGCTGAGTGAACAGGATTTCAGATGGCGACCACCACGACTTCCCAGCAACGAGAAAGCAGCCTCAAAACGTTGACACAAACTCCCCATAGGCACAGAAGTGTATGGAAAACTAAAACTGAGGTACACCTGGAGACTAGAGCAACCGGGGCCACCGAATCCAAGACAGTTTTTTCTTATTGCCTGATGATCAATGGGGATGAGGAGGACGGTGTGCTGATGCTACTGTGGAAGTGCGTGTAACGTGAGACTACTGACAGGGCTGCACTCTATCCTCATTATGATGGATCCGGGCATCAACCAGACCCGAGAGATACAAACACCTGCAGTGTGGGTCATCAACACTCAAAATAGCATCAATAAAACTGGATGAAGCTTGACTTTCTGTGTCCCAGTCTTCCCAATAAATCCATAACAAGCTCACTAAGGACAGGTGCCGGCCAGAGTCTGAACAATCCCTACGACTATGGGAGTCGAACCTACGCCCTACCAATCTGGTAACCCTTCGGATGAGACTATAAACCGATGCCCCGTGTTCGAACGCATGCAGAACATCTTGCGCACACGTTAAATCCTGTTCCGCTTTTCGGAAGAGTAGGCCATTGTGTGCCGGTGGAAACAGATGACAAAATTGACAAAACTGCATACACACGGGGACTGGATGTAAAAAAGCACATGAGTGCTTATTCCATTATTCTCGATATAAAAGAATAAATAAATTAATTTAAAAAAAGAATAAATAAATAAATAAATAAAAGTAACCAAGGTACTAACAATTCTGCCAATTCAGCTGCTACTTCTTTTTTTCTGTTTGATAGCTTTTTTTTTTAAAAACTGTGTTTGCTCGGTACGGGGTTTCTTACTTTCATTCATGTTTATGATTGTTTTTTGTTGTATTTGATCTCTTCATAATGATCCATCTCCAGTGAAGGTACACACATATAAAATCCACAATACAAAGCATTCCATACCATAACAAACCGACATCCGCTACACCATTGTACTGCCTTCACTGTACACTGAACCCCCTCCACACTCCCCTCTTAGTTCACAGCTCAGCCTCAAATTCGCCCAGACAATGCATAAAGATGAAGCAAAACGAGATTGGCGTGAGAGGGGGGGGGGGGGGGGGGCGATAGGATGGGGGCGGGGGAGGGGGGTAATCTTGAAGATTGGTGAAAAGTGGGGGTGGGGTGTGGGGGGGGTCTGTCGTCTGGAGAGTTCAGACAAATGAATGGAGATCCATTGTGTCAGCCAGGTCAGTGAGAAACAGGAGAGCGACCTGGAACACTGATGATGACAACACACACACACACACATACACTCACGCACCCACGCACATATACACACACGCACACATACACACATACGCGCGCGCACCACACACACACACCCCACAACACACAACACACACCCCACACAGCACACGCACACGCACACACACACACACACACACACACACACACACCTACCTAGGAGTTGAACTGGTGTGTGGGAGGGGAAAGGGATGGGAAGTATGTAAAGACTTTCCGTTTCCTAACGTGTGATGACATGTCTGTGTGAGAATATGTTAGAATACGAATATGCCTGCATGCTTACATGTGTATGCTTTGCACACATATTCCACACATATAATCGCATGTATATGCAAAAGATGAGCATACAAATGCAGAGAAACAGA
>CM054160.1:5482998-5487998 GCA_028751875.1 Rapana venosa
AGGGGAGAGAGAGGGGGTGGCGATGAAGAGGGTGGAGAGAGGAGGGTGAGTGTGAAGTGAACAGAGCCATGTGAAAGCATTTTGATTGGAAAGGTGCTTGTGGTACAGTCCAGAGCCTCTCTCTTTTATCAATTCTAGACCTGAAAATTATGATGGGTGTGAAAGGCGATGACAGACAGACCCAAAGACAGAGAGAGACACAAGAAAAGACAAGGTAGCCAGAGAGACAGACAGCTAGCCAGAGATTGAAAGCAAAGCAGACACATACAGAGAAAGAGATGCAGACACTGACAGAGACAGATAGACCAATGCATACACAAGAAGAACAGAGATAGTCACATAAACAGACATGCAGACAAACTGACAGAAACAGAGACAGACAGGAAAACATGGGGATGGACACACCTACACCTACATTCACGCACACACCACGCACACATGCATGCTCACACACAGGCGTGAAGACACACACATACACACACACACACACACACCACACACACACACACACACACCACACACACACACACACACACACACACACACACACACACACACACACACAGACACACACACACACGTGTAGCATGCAGAGTAAGAGAAGACGGAGAGTTGCAAACAGAAACAGAGAGGACATAAAAAACAGAAGAAACGACAAGCACATGTGGTAAAAAAGTAAAATTATTGTTACATCAGGGTTTCAACAAGACCCGTGTCTCTGTGACTGAGGTCCCTGCCATGACTTAGCCATGTCAGCAGCCATTACATCTGTCTCTCAGACAATAGTTCTTGATAGACAGCATTACAGAAACATACAGAGGCTGAGATATAAAAAAAACATGTCAATGCAAAAATGTGCAAGCAATGTAACTTGAGATAGCAAAAATGCCATCAGTTTGCAATCAAGATCATGTCACATATTACATATACCAACCATACTTTAAACACAGCCTCAGCACACACCACAGCAGCCGTCAGAAAGCACACAGCACAAGGACTGTCAGAAAGGCTGGAAAGTAAAGCCCTTAAACCTGTTCCCCCTCCGCCTCCCCCTCCTCCCCCCTCCATTTTTCCACACTCCCCACTGGCTGGACTGGGTCCTTGTGTTGGAGAAGGTCGTTTTTAAGACACGTCCTCCTTACTTCAACCAGCAAACTAAAGGTTTAGGTGGGGCAGTTTGGACAAGAGGGCTGTATAATGGGTGGGGAAAGGGGAGAGAAGGGGTGGAGATGAAGGGTGGGGAGAGGGGGGTGAGTGTGAAGTGAACAGAGTCATGTAAAGCCTTTTGATTGGAAAGGTTCTTGTGGGACAGTCCAAGCCTCTCTCTTTGTCAATTCTAGACCGCAAATTATGATGGGTGTGAAAGGTGAAGAAGACAGACCAAAGACAGAGAGAGACACAAGAAAAGACAAGGTAGCCAGAGAGACAGACAGTAGCCCAGAGATTGAAAGCAAAGCAGACACATACAGAGAAAGAGATGCAGACACTGACAGAGACAGATAGACCAATGCATACACAAGAAAGAACAGAGATAGTCACATAAACAGACATGCAGACAAACTGACAGAAACAGAGACAGACATGCAGACAAAATGACAGAAACAGAGACAGACAGGAAACCATGGGGATGGGATACACATACACCTACATTCACGCACACACCCACGCACACATGCATGCTCACAACACATGCACACACACACAACACAAAACACACACACACACACACACCACACAAACAACACACACACCCCACACACACACACCACACCACACAACACACGTGTGCATGCAGAGTAAGAGAGGAGAGACAGATGCAAACAGAAACAGAGAGCACATTAAAAAAACTACAGAAGAAAAGACAAGCACATGTGGTAAAAAAGTAAACTCATTGTTACATCAGGGTTTCAACAAGACCCGTGTCTCTGTGACTGAGGTCCCTGCCATGACTTAGCCATGTCAGCAGCCATTACATCTGTCTCTCAGACAATAGTTCTTGATAGACAGCATTACAGAAACATACAGAGGCTGAGATATAAAAAAACATGTCAATGCAAAAATGTGCAAGCAATGTAACTTAGATAGCAAAAATGCCATCAGTTTGCAATCAAGATCATGTCACATATTACATATACCAACCATACTTTAAACACAGCCTCAGCACACACTACACCAGCCATCACCAAGCACACAGCACAAAGACTGTCAGAAAGGCTGGAAAGTAAAGCCCTTAAACCTGTTCCCCCTCCACCTCCTCCTCCTCCCCCCTCCATTCTCCACCACTCCCCACTGGACTGGACTGGGTTCTTTGTGTTGGAGGAGGTCGCTTTTGTGTCAGACACCGTCCTCCTTCCTTCACTCTCTGCTAGCATAGAAGGGGGGGGGGGAGGGGGCTGGTTTGGGACAAGTGGGGGCTGTATGAATGGGTGGGACAAGGGAGAGAGAGGGGGTGGAGATGAAGAGGGTGGAAGAGGAGGGTGAGTGTGAAGTGAAAAGAACCATGTGAAAGCCTATAAATTGGAAAGGTGCTTGTGGTACAGTCAGAGAACCTCTCTCTTTTATCAATTCTAGACCTGAAAACTATGATGGATGTGAAAGGCGATGACAGACAGACATACAGACAGACAGAAATAAAGAAAACCAGACAGGAGAGAGACCAACATCCCACCAGCCATAGATTCAAAGAAAGGGAGACATACACCAACAAAAGACAGGCAGACAGACAGAAAGAAAGACAGACGAAACAAGACAGAAAAGACAGCGAGACTGCCATCCACATATTTAAAGAGAGGGAGACAGGTATTGACATCATACAGGCAAACAGACAGACAGCTGAGACAAGAGACAGATGCAATGACAGGTGTGCACACCCATAGAGAAAGAGGGGAAGAGAGAGAGAGAGAGAGAGAGAGAGGGGAGAGAGAGAGAGAGAGAGAGAGAGAGAGAAGAGAGAGAGAGAGACATGGGAATGGTGCAGACAGAAATACAAACACATATACGAATGCACACACACACACACACACACACACACACACCACACAACCACACACACACACACACACACACACACACACACACCACACAAAACAATTTTTATATATATATATATATAAGAGAGAGAGAGAGATGAGAGAGAGAAGAGAGAGAGAGAGATAGATAGATGATAGATGATGATAGATAGATGATAGATAGATGATAGATAGATAGATAGATAGATAGATAGATATGTGTCTGTGTCTGTGTGTGTGTGTGTCTGTGTTTGTGTCTGTATGCATGTGAGAGAGAGTTGGGGAAAGAGATTTTACAAATACCAAAAGTACAATGTGAGCAGCAGAGCAGATTTTGGTGTTAATCTCTGGGGTGAAAAAAAACATCGATTTTTTTTCTTCCATGTTTTCAGAAGTGAGGTGTTGCAGACAGACATCAGACGAGCAAACCTACCAAGAGATTCAACAGAAAGCAGACGACACAATGCCTAAGCCAGTGTTGAACAGCAGCCCACAGTAGCTCAAATACAGATACCGTAAAAATAGATATAAGCTAACAACAGATGTTCCATCTAAACATGTTTGGTATTTTCATTTTGAGCGATTGTACAAATCTGGAATCTGTTGGACCTCAAGACTAACGAGACGGTGGCACTTTAAGACCATGAGGAAAAGTGAAGGTGAACGTGTGTGCGTGACTGTACCTATGCATTAATTTTGTCTTTTTGTTTGGTATTCTGTATATCTCTTATAATGTGCCTGTATGTGTGCGCTTAGACCTTTCATAAGAGAGATTAGGCACAGAAAATATCATTACTTACATACTTACCTACCCACCTACCTGCATACATGCCTACCTACCTACCTACTTACTTATATACTTATTTACTTACTTACTTACTTACTTACTTACTTACTTACTGTTAAGCACAACATAGGCACTTTTCTGAGTGTTTTAGAAAATGCTTACTTTCACAAACTCATCCTGTTCTAAAACTGTGTTAAGAGACAATTATTATTAT
This sequence comes from Rapana venosa, assembly GCA_028751875.1. NCBI lineage: Eukaryota > Metazoa > Mollusca > Gastropoda > Neogastropoda > Muricidae > Rapana > Rapana venosa. The sequence goes on from CM054160.1 coordinate 5,487,008, forward strand.
TATACTTGTTATTATTATTGTTTTATTCTTTTATTTTGAGGATAATGTGCTTATTTATGTCCAGTCCCCGTGTGTATGCCGTTTTGCAAATTTTGTCATCCGTTTCCACTGTATGCAATGGCCTACTCTTCCGAAAAGCAGAACGGGTTTTAATGAGAACGCAAGATGCTATGTGTGTGTTTGAAAGACCTATGTTTATAGTCTCATCCAAAGGACTGTTTGGGGGAGTGAGTCGGCACTGATGTTAACTCCACAGAAAAAATCTCTTAAACAAGATTTGAACCCGGGTCAGCAGATCACGAGCAGATCACGAGCGCATCACTCTAACCACCAGGCCATCCCGTCCCCTACAAGAACCAGGTGATCGAAAGTGCTTTACAAACCAAACAGATGTTGAGACTGCACCATGATCAGAGTTGTCTGATTAAAACTGTGGCTCAGGGAGTGCGAAGGACAGGAGATTACAAGGAAGACAGCGGACTTCCTACCTACAGACCACAGCCAAGAGGAGGGAGGGAGCTGCCCACAGATGGAATCTGCAGGACTGAGGACAGAAGGGAATGGAGACGGCTGGCAGGGCATGTATCAGCGGTGACCATCCAAATAATGATGCTGACGGTTGAACAGGGGGTGACAATTATTAGATTAATTGACCCCTTCATCTTCGCACCTCAGACACCGCTAAACATTTGGACAATCCGCTCTCTCTCTCTCCAAAAACAATAATTACGGTTTATCATGGTCCAGACCCCAAGCTGTACAGTTCATATTGTAAGCTAAGTGCCAAGGCATATGTTAAAATTTGTTATACTTTGGAATGTTATGTTGGTATTGCTTTTATCCATGACAAACTCTTAGCATACTAACATGTACCCTCCTTTTAAAAAATCATCTGTAGTCGAAGTATGGGTACCTACACGGTTAAGTACTAATCAAAAACAGCCATACACGCAAACTTCTCATCCAGAGTGGTGTACTCATGGTCTTAACC
>CM054160.1:5492998-5500498 GCA_028751875.1 Rapana venosa
CAAAGACATGAGAGCCTAAGACGTAAGTTTTTCTCGTAATTGAAAAGCCTTATACAAAAAGTAGAGCCATATTGTGAACAGTTTTATCATGGACTGATGCCATCAGCAAACTTAACCGGAACAAACAAGGTCGGGCAGAGAGAGAGAGAGAGAGAGAGAGAGAGAGAGAGAGAGAGAGAGAACTCAGAACTCAGACCTTAGGCCATAATAATGGTTGGCGTAGGAGAAAGTGACAATACCTCATGGTGAGCTGGGTCGATATCCTCTATACATAAACTCATGTATAAATACTCTTAGATATTGGTTTAAATTATTACAAATGAATTCTAACAGAATACCTTATAATGCTTATCAAATGTTGCTTGACATGGATATATCTGGAAAGAATTGTTGGGTTTCTATGATTAGACAAATTTTATGTGATGCAGGATTCAGCTTTGTATGGCTTCAACAGGGTGTTGGTGACGTCAAGGTATTCTTACATTTGTTTAAGCAAAGACTAGTTGATATGTTTATCCAGGAATGGTATAGTACAATCAGAGACCGAGACAGATAGGATAGCTACAGGTGTTTCAAAACAATATTTGTTAAAGAAGAATATCTTCTACAGTTAGATACCTACTGCTTTAGAGTTGCTGTGTCACAGGTGAGATGTAATGTTTCACCACTCAACAACAATGTACATCGATATAGTGCACAGAATCAGAAGAAACAATGTCCATTTTGTAAACCCAAAGTTGAAGATGAAGAGCATTTCCTTTATGAATGTTTTGTGTATAATGATTTAATAGTTAAATTTTTAAGGGATTGTGTTGATACACCTTTACACGATCTACTTAAAGCAGAAAACAGTAACAAAAATCACTGCCTGTCTAGATATATTTCCCATGCCATCAATAAGAGAAAAAGCTTTTTGTATTAAGATATTAACATCACAAACGAAGATACGGTTATCGTTTTGTTATGATTTTGAGAAACTATATGTACATTGATTTTTTTTCCAGACATAAGGAAGGTACACTTAGATCAAGATAGTGAATTGTGTTTGATACATATGTATTTTTAAGCATTTGTGCATTGTCTTCATTATTTCTTTCACTGAAATTGAGCCTCGTATTGTGTATTTTATTCCGGATTGTGCCCACTCTGTGGTATTGTCATTTTCTCCTACGCCAACCATGTATTAGGCCTAAGGCCGAGATACATTAAATTTCTGAGTTCAGAGAGAGAGAGAGAGAGAGAGAGAGAGAGAGAGAGAGAGAGGAAGAGAGAGAGAGAGAGAGTGTGTGTAAGTAAATGTGTTGAAGAAGAAATATGCAAATGAAGTTGACGAAGAAATATTGTTACGCGCGCGCGCGCGCGCGCGCGCGCGCGTGTGTGTGTGTGTGTGTGTGTAAGAGAGAGAGTGTGTGTGAGTGTGTATATGTGTGCATAGATAGATACATTGTCTAGACAGACAGACAGACAGACAGATAGATAGATAGATAGATAGATGCTGTGTGGGCGTATGTGTGGGCGTGTGTGTGCACGCATGCGCGCGTGCGCGTTTGCGAGCGAATGTGTGATATATGTGTACCCTCTCTTGTCCTCTGCTAACTGCTCACAACTCAGCAGCTCTCAGAGGTAACTCATTGCAGCAAGAGAAAGAGAGTGTCCGCGTAAAACAAAGAATCATTCAGTCAAGCAGAAGAAGCGTGCCCCATTTTCTTTCTTCCTCCTGTTGTTTCTGGGTTTTTTTGCTAAGTTTAGAAAATATGTTGACACTTGTCATTTAGATATTGTGTGTTTTTTCCTCCCTCATATTTCCTCTTTTAGTTCACTGTTTCATTCTCTTGAGGGGGGGGGGGGGCGTTGGGGAGGGAGTGCTTCAATTTTCAAATCTCCTGCCTACCCCCTCTCCTCGCCTAGCTCCCCATTTTTGTTGTTGTGTAGTTTCTTCTTATACTTGGTCTTTCTTTCGTGTATTTTTCCCTTTCTTTATTCTATGTGCCTTGTCTTCCTTGTTTTGTGTTTTGTCCTTGGCTTTGTTTTTTTCTTTGTTTGTTTGTCTGCTTCCTTAAGACAGGGGAAATGTCGCGATATTTGGAGAAGTGGAGGGGAGGAGAAGAAGGGATGGATAGAGACGAATGACCAAAATCAAAGATATCGTTATCGTCGTTCTCTCTCTCTCTCTCCCTCCCTCCCTCTCTCCCTCTCTCTCCCTCTTTCTCCTCTCCCTCCCTCCCTCTCTCCCCCTCTCTCTCTCTTCTCTAGTCAGACACATTTATTACTAGCAGTGTCAGTGTTATCTTTATTCATATGGTTATTAGTCAATACGATGACACCATAATAACACACAAAAACGCAACTATTTTTCAGATTTTGTATTTCTAATAAAGGATTGCCACATAATTTTCATCAAAGTGATTAAGTACAATTTCCTTTTTAAGCCATTTTCATTCCAGTTGATACGTTCTTATATTTTATGATAGTTCCCTTTTTTGGATACCGAGAAAATAAATTAAAATATACACAAAACAGAGATCAGAAAAAAAGGAAAATCAACATGAAAAGAAAACACACACACACACACACACACACACACACACACACACACACACACACACACACACACACACACACACACACACACACACACACACACACAGAAGTAAATGACAGAAAGAGAAGGAGAATGAGGCAGCTAGCCAGACAGACAGACAGACAGAGGTCACTGCAGAAATAGCATGTTTTACTTGAGTTGCATTTCTACGAATGTTCTATGTATAACCAGTTATAAATGACTGTTACGCAGCATAAAACATGATAATAGTACAATAAAGGTGTTCAATAGATACTCACCGACTAAATTTTCATCGTTAAACAATGCCTTAAATCGAGTCCATTCAAGAACTAATGTGTTATTATCACAATTTTTACGTGCTATGTACTCCTCATTCGAATAATTTTTTCAACTCTTTGATAAGCATCTACAGTACAGGTCTACTTCTGATTAATTTACAATTTTATATATATATATATATATATATATATATGGAGGCACCGTGGTCGAGTGGTTTAGGCGGTCAACTCGTGATCCAGAGGTCGCGGGTTCGATCCCCGCTCGGCTCGGTGTTGTGTCCTTGGGAAAGACACTTTACTCCATTTTATTTCTTTTGATTCGATATATTGTTCTAAGTAATGGAGATAATTTTCATTTGACTTGTAATTTGATATTACTTTGGTGGCAATGTTTGAGAAGTGGTTGTTCAATTCATCAGCTGATATATCTTTAACTGTTGACTTTTTGATATAGGTTTATTACATAATGTATTGATGGCTTTTCATACTTGGCGAGAGTCGGTAGTTGTAATTAACAACTTTTGAAAGTAATCACGTTTTGATTTGCGTTTTTAGTGAAGTTACTTTGGGTTTTTTGTGCTCTGAACTTCTCTTTTGAACCGTGTGTTTTCAAATAGTCTCTTAGGTGCATTTCAGATTCTATGTCTTTTGTTATCCAAGGTGGTTTGATTTTTTCTTGAACTCTTTTTTTTATGAAGGGGGCATGTTTGTCGTACACTGAAGTAAATGTGCTAACCCAAAAATTTCAGCAGCTTCATCGGGGTTTCTTCTGATTTGATATATGTCTGAAATGGCGAATTTTTTCAAGTCTGAAAAAAATCTTGCTCGTTAAAGTTTTTTAAATTTCCTGTAAAAAATAGTTTTATGCCCTACTTTAGGTGTTTTGATACGATTTTTAAACCAAGTAAAGCCCATTGGGTTATGATCACTGCATCCAAATGAGGGAGAACATACTTCTGTTATGTGTTGTTTTGTAGTAGTGTAGATATGATCTATTAATGTTCTAGAGTTATTTGTTATCCGAGTTGGTCTATCTATTAGTTGTTCTAGGCCAAACATAGTAACGTTGTGACTCCATTTTGGTTTAGGTTTTAATAAGTCTATGTTAAAATCCCCAAGAATGATTGCTTCATGGTTTAGAAGTATTACCTCGTCCATAAGGGAGTTGAATTTTTCTAACCAGTCTCTGGTTCTGAAGGATTTCTGTATATAAATCCTATCAATATTGGTCTATTGTGTTTTAATTTGATTTCTATCCACATGGATTCAATGTCATAAACATCAAGGTAACATATTATTTTACAACTGAGCGAGGAGGCTATATATGGAAGTAACCCAGTGGACGTGGGTTTGTGTGGATCTTGACGGAAGATTTGATACCCTGGGATATTCATGTATGCATCTGTTACATTTGGAGAAAGTCGGGATTCAGCTAGGCAAAAGAAATGAAACTGATTCCCACTGTTGTATAGTATGGTTGCAATGTCATCTTTATTGTTTGTTGCACTGTTGATATTCAGGTAGCCTACAACGGAGGCTCTGTTTTGTTGGCCACCTGTCTGAAGTTAGACATAATATACGTCAGGATTGATTTGCTAATTTACATTTTTTCTTGTTCTGTACTTTTAAGTAATCTATCAAAATAGAAGACCCGTTTAGTAGGTTTTCAATTGGGTAATCAAACAGGAGAATATAATATTTAAAAAAATGAGACACCCAATAAAAACGGAACAGTACTAAAAGACAATTTCAAAAGACAGGATATAGTAACGCAGATCTGGATCTGCAAGAAATCAATCTGTTATATCAATACAGTAGATAAATTCAGTCCCCTGTATATTGCATACACTAAATGGAAATCAAAGTATACCACACGTACGTTAAAGTGTAGAGTATTTTGATAAAGAGACAGTGCAATAAAGAGATAGTGCAATCTCTTTTCTAAATCAATAACTATCACTTACACAATACACCTATTCATATAAAGCTCTATAACAAGGAAGATACAGTCACAAGCAGTAAATACAATAACTAAAAATATAGAATTTCTTGAAAAATCAAAATTCATAATGTAATTGTCACTAACACAACTGTTCAGTTGCTAGAGTCTATGGTGTAGTAATATAGCTGCTAGTCACAAAAGGCAATTGTTTCAGTCAAGCAGAATGCTTTATAAACCACCCAGCAGCATTACATTAATCAACATAATCTAATTTAATGGAAAAAAATTTAAAGGGGGGGGGGGGGGGGAGGTGAGAAAAGTATGAGAGAGGGAGGGAGAAATTGTTGGGGAAGAATTGAAGCAATCATTTATAATTCTTGTGGTCAATATACCTTCAGTTTGGATGCAGGCAGACAGGCATATACGTACACATCAGCACGTACACACACACACATGCACACACACGCACGCACGCACGCATGCGTACGCGCGCATGCGTACGCGCGCACCATACACACACATAGGTACACACATCAAAATACATATGCATACACACGTACATTTACTACCTCACACTCGTACTTACGCAAGCACTCCCACACATTCACACACACATATACACACACTCACTCACTCATATACCCACACACCCATATGTACATGCACACGCACTTTCATCACACACACGTACATGCACATGCACTCATAGACACATGCACACCTACACTATTTGGTCAAATATCTAAGTAGTTCAGAGAGCACATTGACTAATGGTTGTGTGTTGGAGAGGGAGTGCTGATGTCTCCCTAACACACTGGCGACTTCTGAACATTGGGGGTTCCTGGGCTGAGAAATGGAAGTGTGTGTCATGGAATAGTGTGGTATTGTTGTTGGTCACAAGGCGGGGTGGGGGTGTCTTTTTGTTGTAGGCAGCAGGTTGTGTACGTCTCACACCTTTCGCTGCCTGGGCGTAGCTGACTGTGTTGTTGCCGTCTGTATAAGGTCGGTGGTTAGTCTTGGGCTTCATGGCTGGCGGCATGGTTGGATGGTTTCCAGGGAAACGGATGTTCTGGGCAAGCGTTCTGCTACCCTGGGGGCTGGGATGTAGAGCATCTTGGTACAGACTTTTTAGGTGCTCCAGCCCTGGTGATGAAGGAGGGGGTGTTGTCAATAAACACAACCCCCTCTTGCCTGCAGCATTCCCTAAGAGAAGCTGTCGACCTTGAAGCCGTGTCTCTTAAGGGATGTCTTCCGAAGGGAGGGAGGAGGGAGAAGGCCTGTAGAGTGGAATGGGGGAAAACTTTTGTTAGCAGGTGGATCTGTTTGGAGATAGTGAGATTGGCTGCAAGGAATTGTTTGTGGAGCATCGTTATCGTTGCTACGTTTGTCAGTTGAAGAAGAGTGTGTGGTTTCTTGCATGTGAGCATTGTGGTGTCTTTGGTTGTTAGGGAGGTTTGGGAGTGGCGAATGGGTTGGTTGGAGATGGGAGTGGGAGGGGGGTGAGGTTGATGATCGCATGGGGGAACAGAGGGAGAGGGGAGGAGAGGCTGAGTAGCACCTTGGTCTACTGAAGAAGGGAGGGCAGGGGGAAGAGTGGCGGTGTTCATTTTCTTCCTGGGGTGGAAAAACACCGGTTGAAGGAGGTGATTGAGGACGGCTGAGAGGTCGGAGGAGGGTGGGAGGTTTGATGGAAAGGGGTAGGGCGTTGTAGCAGCCGGAACAGGGGGAGAAGATGTGGGGGGGGGGGTATGGAGTGGGGTGAAGTGGAAAGGGAGGGTGGCAAGTGAAGATAGGGAGGAGATAGGGCATCACTGCTTGTTGTCTAGGCTGGCTGACATGGCTGGTCGTCCAGGGTTTTCTCTCCTAGAGCGTGACGGTCCGAGGACGCTGCGGAATAAAGGGCGACAGTCGCACTTGCTGCGGTGACACTTTGTACCGCCAGTTTTAAAGTTTCGAACTCCTTTTCCACCCACTCCTGGCACACGTTTCCTTGAACATGTATTGTGCCAGTGGAATGGTACACATGAATTGTCAGGAGTTTGCCTTCACTAGAGAAGACTTTCATTTGGCAAATTTAGAGTGAATACTGCTGGGACACTTATCTCTTTGTTGTTATTTTTTCCATATTCTGTTAGTGTAGAGGTAATATTTTGAGGATGGTATTTCCCACAGTACCTTTCATACAATACAAATCGCCACAAAGGCAAGTTAGCATGGGGGGCCTCAGATGTAACCAGGCAGGAGCTTTTGGTAAACTGAATTGTCTCCTTGCATAATAGACGCTGGGAACTCATAGAGCGAGTTGTGGGTCGCATCATTGGAGTATGGTCACTCTTTGATTGTTATCGTAGTTATCCGGTTATGTGACGTGAATTAGGAGAAGAAGTAGACAAAAGAATTTTTTTTAAAAACAAAGACACAACCCCCCCCACAAAAACCCGCCAAACAATAAAACGAAGAAAAACAAAGCCACAAAGAGTGAAATGATGAAGATTATGTCATCTGCTTTGTACCATTTTAATGGCCATCACATTCGCTTAGTGAGCCCCACATTGTTCGATTTTATAAGTAAGGAACTGCTTGTAGCACTGATTTGGGCGTTGACAGACAACACAGAAACACAATGGACGTCTGGCCCATACGGCTCACAAAAGGAGCACTTCAGCTTTTAAGCACGGAACACAGTTACAGAACACAATGGGGCATCTGGTCAACAT
>CM054160.1:5505498-5542866 GCA_028751875.1 Rapana venosa
TACAATTAATGTGTACCTCCCCTATCTTTATCGTGTCCTTGACATGATCGTTTGCCTGCCAACAAGTTAACCGTGAGGTTCTGGGTTCGATCCCAGCCTCGCCCTTTCTTCCCAGTTTGACAAAAAAATCGAACTGAATGTCAAAGTCCTTCGGATGAGACTATAAACCGAGGCCCGTGTGCGAACGCATGCAGAACATCTTGCGCACACGTTAAATCCTGTTCCGCTGTTCGAAAGAATAGGCCATTGTGTGCCGGTGGGAACAGATGACAAAATTTTAAAAACCGCATACACACGCATATAACAAAAAAAAGTCATCTGAGCGCTTTGATTTGTTGCTTTACAAGATTCAGCGCTATATAAATTCCATACATTATTATTATTATTATCTTTGTGTCCCGAAGAAAACTGTTTCTGAACACAATATCTATGAGCACTCCCGCAACAATCGCCAGTTCACGCATCTCCGGGGGCATTTGAACAAGACAACAGATCCGGCAACATAGAAACACCAAGAAAAAAGAAAATAAGTTCACACACAAACATATATACACATACATACGTACGCACATACATGCATACATACACAAACAAACACACACACACACATGTTCAACACACATACACGCACACGCATTCACACACACACACACACGTACGCACACACACACACATACAAACACACACACTCACACACACTCACATGCACGCACGCACGCACAGCATTTTCACACATTTGATCCATTATTATGATTATTATGGACTTTAAAGACACTTCCTGTGGACTATATTTTCTCTTGTTGGTTATAGTTTTAAACTATTGTTTTTGTTTACTGGTTAGATTGTGATTTTACTGTTCTGTACCAAAGAGTTACCATAGTTTACATTTCTTACTTGTTTATTGTAGATTTAGTAAATTACCCCCCCCCCCCCCCTAACCAACTCCCAGATCCCCCATCCCCTCATCCCTAGCTTCTGTGTCTAATATCACATTTAATAATAACAATAATAATAATAATAATATTAATAATAATAATAATGATAATAATAATAATAATAATAATGTATGGAATTTATATAGCGCTGAATCTTGTAAAGCAACAAATCAAAGCGCTCAGATGATATTTTAAAAATGTATGCGTGTGTATGCGGTTTTATAATATTTTGTCATCTGTTCCCTCCGGCACACACTGACCTACTCTTTCGAACAGCGGAACAGGATTTAACGTGTGCGCAAGATGTTCTGCATGCGCTCGCACACGGGGCCTCGGTCTATAGTCTCATCCGAAGAGAAGAGACGTAACACGAAATCGAACACACACACACACGCTCACACACGCATACACAACACACATGACAAACAAATGCAAGCGCAAAACACGCACACACACAGTGCACGCACGCGCCACAAACACATGCAACGCACCCACGCTCACGCATTCACTCACACACACACTCACACACCACCCACACACACACACACACACAGAGCAAAGAGCTTTTAATACAAACAGCTCAGCATTGCACAAAACAGCCCAATGCCCCAATGGGCAAATCAGTTTAGCACGCCGCAAAGCAGTACACATTCTGATCGCTTCTGCAAACACAATCACTGCAATCCCCGATAAATAATCGGAGGAAATTTTCTTTCGACTCGAATTGAAGGCACTGAGGCGTGTGACTTTTTCCAGTGAAGAGAACAAGGTGATTTTTTTGCTCTGAATCAGAAAATGAATTTCTAATTCTGGCCCGGGTCTATAGCAGCGTACTGGATACAACAGCCTGTTGTTGTTTTTCTTTCTTTCTTTACTGTGTAAGCCCCAATGAAAGGCATTTCGTATGCATGTTGAAAAAGTGCGCTGGTCTGATTATCTATAACGCCTAACATTAAAGAAACCATTAGCTGCTGTGTGAATGTCACTGCTGTACTAAAACACCATACAAGCAACTAGCTGGTTTCTGCTATGCTGAGTCATACTCTTTACGTTAAATTTGTTCCATGTTTCATGAAGGAAATAAAGATATTTTCAAACCAGAGAGTTATGGGATTCTCTCCATAACTCCCATACTTAAAGTAGGAATAAATAATATTCAGACCAAATTGTTACTATTTTCACTGTATTATTTTTATGGGCACATAAGCTCCATGCTGAATTCAATTCGACTCTTTTATTGTCCTCCGTTTAAAGGAAATTTGCTTTGCAGTGATTAAAACATATCTAAAAAAGTAATAGAATACAGGCATATATAGAAATGAATGCATATGGTAAAAGGTATAATTTGTTAAACACACACACATATATACATATTCACACACAATTCTATTAAAGGGATTTTGTTTTACAAGTAATTAAAAACATATCTAAATAACTAAGATCATATGGACATACATAAATTTGAACACACGGGATAAAAGGTAACAGTGGTTAACACACACACACACACACACACACACACACACACACACACACACACAACACACACCACACACACACACACACACCACAGCTTAAAAATGGACAAATCCTATTCAGCCCAAAGTGGCACTATTTTCCTATCAGACAAAAGATGCGCTATTACAGACACTACACTACTGGTATGGGTCTGTCCATGCGTCACCCTGTGAATCTGTGTAGCACTTGCTCGATTTTATGAGAATTTTTTTCTTTTACTATTTTCTAGATCAACTCACATACTCAGACCTGTTCGTGCCTTAAACTGTGTATGTAAAAACGGAGGAAGTTGGGACATGCGAGTCATCGGTCGTGCACAGTGTCCATGACCTGAATGAAGGCTGAACGAACATCAACACATTCAGCCTTTTGCCGGGGTTTACCAGCGCAGTGCTCATTGTGCTGGTCAACCATCTGCTTTCTGGATGCTTCGGTAGTGTTCTTTAGTGTGTAGAAAATAATAATAATAATAATAATAATAATAATAATAATAATAATAATAAAGTATGGAATTTATATAGCGCTGAATCTTGTAAATCAACAAATTAAAGCACTCAGATGACTTTTTAAAAATAAAAAGCACTCATGTGCTTTTTTTTAACATCAGTCCCCGTGTGTATGAGGTTTTGTAAATTTTGTCATCTGTTCCCACCGCACACCATGGCCTACTCTTCGAAAAAGCGGAACAGGATTTAACGTGTGCGCAAGATGTTCTGCATGCGTTAGCACACGGGGCCTCGGTTTATAGTCTCATCCGAAGGACTTTGACATTCAGTTCGATTTTTTTCAAACTGGGAAGAAAGGGCGAGGCTGGGAGTCGAACCCAGAACCTCACGGTTTACTTGTTGACAGGCAAACGTCTTGACCATCCTGCGTCGCTGTGTCTGCTCACTGCGAAATCATCACTGAACGCACACACCAACACGCGCACGCACACACACACACAAACACACACACACACACACACACACACACACACACACACACACACACACACACACACACACACACATTCTGTCTCTCTGTCTCTTCTGTCTGTCTGTCTGTCTGTCTCATCTCTCCACTCTCTCTCCTCTCTCTCCTCTCTCTCTCTCTCTCTCTCTCTCTCTCTCTCTCTCTCTCTTCTCTCCTCTCTTAGTAATTATAGGTAGGTATATGTGTTCGTTGAAACAAAACTAGCACTCTGATGATTATGGAAAGAAATATTAAAACACGCGTATAACGATGTCCTTTTGGGGAAATGAAGCAGATAAGATGCAACGGTCTGCAGCATGGAATGGTTGATTGTGTACAAATTTCTTGTAGTCATGTTGGTTGGTTAGCGAATAGTATCATTAGTTGTGTCGGAGGAGTCCTGATTGTTATGGCACTAACATTTATAATTTGGTTCTGATTCTTACTCACACACACACATATACACACGCGCGCGCACACTCAACACACACACATACCGCCCGGGCGCGTGCGCGAATACACACGCACACGCACGCACGGATGCACATGCATGCACACGCACGCACGCACGGATATATAATATATATATATATTATATATATATTATATATATATATATATAATTATATATATCGATAGACATATAGATATAGATTTTATATATATATATATCCGTGCGTGCGTGTGTGTGTGCGTGTGTGCGTTTGTATATAATTATATATATATATATATATATTATTTATATATATAGATATATATATTATGTAATAGATAGATAGATGCACTTTGCCTACATGGTGAAATGATGTATAATTTATGCAGCCTCTTTATAGAGGCCACATCTCGACTGTGAGACTGTACCTTGCGCCTCCCTCTCTCCCTTCGCCAAAGCCTTCTTATGACGCTTTTAAACCCAGCCTCAAGACACATGTATTTCAAAGCTAAGATTCCCCCCTCTTGTTCCATCTCTTTTTTTTTCTCTACCCTCAACAGGGAGACTGGATGGCTCAGTGGTCGGAGCACTCGCTTTCCCCCAGCCAAGTTAAGCAGCGTCGAGCGTGGTTACCACTTGGATGGGTGACGGTTTGCGCGCCTGTGGTTCAGTACAGTTCCCCAGATCACCACTGTAAATGGGTACCTGCCTCTTAGGGTAGGAAGTAAAGCACGAGGGAGGAGATTGGCGCGCCTCAATAGCTGGCCTAGAGAAGTGAGGATAACTGACGCCTCGCTCCCTACGACCTTATAGTTATGGGACTCCTTTATTTTTTTTTTACCCTCAACAGCCAAAACCATCACCCTGCGAGTGTACAACTTCATGTGTGTGCGTGAGTGTGCGTGCGAGCGTGTGTATATATTTGAACTTGTGAAATAAAAACCATTTTAACTAGCTGCATGTGAATGAGTAGGATAAATGAAAGCGCTTTGATTTGGGGTTTTTATGCAAGATATAGCGCTATATAAATTCCATGTATTATTATTATATATCGTGCGTGCGTGTGTGCATGTGTGTGTTGAGTGTGGCGTGTGTGTGCAATATATATATATATATATATTATATATATATATATAGAGAGAGAGAGAGAAAAGAGAGAGAGTAGAGAGAGAGAGAGTGGTGTATAATATATATAATATATATATATATAGAGAGAGAGAGAGAGAGAGAGATAGAGAGAGAGAGAGAGATGAGAGACAACAGACAGAGAGAAGGAGAGATAGAGAGAGAGAGAGTGTGTCTCTGCTACACCATCACTGTTAGTGTTGAAATCGAGTTATATTCCAGATACATTGCATCACATTTTGCCTCTGATGTATGATTGGGTTCACTTTCAAAGAGGATTTTTTTCTAGGGAATGTTACCAAAAAACTCTTCGTGCCATGGGTTCTTTTACTTGCGCTAAATGTATGTGCCCTGGGGACCCCAGCTTACTGGCCAAAGTCTGACTTCAAGAGGGAATCAACCCTAACCTTTTGCTCTCTGGGTGGGTGCCTTTCGCTTTCATGCACATCAAGTGTGTGTATGAGTGTGTTTGTGTGTTTGTGTGAGCGCGTGTTGTGTGCGGGGTGTGTGAGCGCGTGTGTGGCGTGTTGTGTGGGTGTGTGTGTGTTTGTGCGTTGTGTGTGTGAGCGGTTGTGTGTGTGCGTGTGTTGTTTTGAGCATTGTGTGTGGTGTGAGTGAGCATGTGTAGCATTTTCTGAGTGTGTGTGTATGTTTTGTGTGTTGTGGGGTGTGTGTACGTGTGCATTTGTGTGTGTGAGAGAGGGCGAGAAAGAAAGAGTTTTGTGTGTGTGTGTGAGAGAGGGGAGAGAGATACCCGATAGACAGATAGACAGAGAGGGACATAGAGACAGAGACAGAGGGAAATAACAGACAGCAGACAGACAGACAGAGAGAGAGAGAGAGAGAGAGAGAGAGAGAGAGAAAAGAGAGAGAGAGAGAGAGAGAGAGAGAGAGAAGAGAGAGAGATATATTCAACGATTCAACAAAATCTATTGTAAGGTCACCGACCTGTAGGCCTATGTAAATGACACACGCACGACCCCCCAAAAAAACCAAAACAACAAACAAAAAACAAAAAACAAACAAAAAAACAGCATGAAAAATGAAGGAACATAGTGTACAGAAAAGAAAGCCGAAAGAACGACCACGAACTTCTCCCACACCATCCATTTGGGGGTAGCGTTGCTGTGACCGTTAAGGGATGCTTCTCTTTGTCTCTCTGTCGCAGAGTATAAACAGTCTATCACAAAACGAGCATTTTTATTTCAATTATCTCTATGTGAGAGAGAGAGAGAGAGAGAGAGAGAGAGAGAGAGAGAGAGAGAGAGCCTTTAACGTTTGAACAATTCATTGTCATTTCCCAGTGTGGCCTTTTGAAAAAGAGCGGGAAGGGTGGGGGGCGTTACACACGAATTTATTTTCTGAATACAAATAAATACAAGAAAATAAAGTATAAAATAATGCATTTAACGTAATAAAAGAGAAAGCGGTCTATATAAATGGATACGCCTATAATCGTTGGCGTCAACTCAACGGTAAATTGAACACAAAGTAAAACATCATGAATGAGAAAAACTAAACACTAAACAGCAACTGAAAATAATAACAAGAATGCTCTAGAATACTATATTCGACCATCCATTGAAAGTCTATGTGAAATAGTCATTAATTATTCTTGCTGGAGATTACAGTATATAAGTGTGTCTTTAGCTGTGTCACAACATTTTCAACTAATCGGCATTGAGCTGTGGGGTTCGTAGTTTCTGTGCTTCAGCAATGAATGTTGCAACAAATTTGATCACAATATCATCATCAGACGATCAGACAAAAAAATATCTGGCTTTCGGAAAGCTTCTAGATTGGAAAGACTGCAGTTTTCATGTACTGAAATATATTAAGCTTGGAACTGAAATAGGAAATGCACTTCATCATCAAGAAGATGACCACACATAGGGCACGGGAACTGTGTGGACTTCTCCAGTCGAAAACTATCTTTTGTTTGCATGAAAACCAAGTGATCTTAATCTGGCATAATCTAGTCTGTGCCATTTGTCAGCTCTGTGTGCTTTAGCACACAGGACCTCGGTTTATAGTCTCATCCGAAGAACTTCCGAGGGAATGGAATGGGTTTCCGTGTGCATGGGGTCCACTGTTAACTGCCGGTGACAAATCCCCTTCAACGGGGCCTCGCTGGTGGCTCGAACCCGTGTGGTCAGATCACGAGCTGTAACCACTCGGCTGTCTCGCCTCCAAGTGAATCAGACAGACACATGCAATGTACTACAGTCTCTAAACCTCCTCATTGTTGGTTCTTTGATAAAGCAGGTGTTTTGTTTCGCCAGGCATTCCTGTGTTGCTTGAAATATTCCGTTCCTGTAAACAATAACTACTGCTAGATTGTTGTACGTCTTCATTGTTTTCATCCCTGTACTTCAGAGTAGTAGCAACAGCTACCAGTCTTACTGGGCGAGGTGTGGGGTGTGACGTCGGAAATCCTTACTGTTGTCTGCGGGTGTTGTTTTAGTATCAGTTCCCTTTTTGAACAATCGTCATGTAATTTATTTATCTACACCGTCAGCAAAGAATCAATACGGAATATCATCTTCTACAGTAATGTGTGGTAAATCGTTTTCATCCTTGAAGGGCACAATATCACTAACGTACAGACGGAAAGAACACAGGACTGACTGTGCTGCCTTGGTTTTTCTCTCTCTCTCTCTCTCTCTCTCTCTCTCTCTCTCTCTCTCTCTTTTTCGGGAAACAACTTCACCTGTACATCTTCCTGCTGCTTTGGCCTAAGCTGTGATGTTCGAACACACGATTTCAGCGACAGTCCAGGTTTTCCCTGTTATCCCTGTCTGATTCAACTGTACAAGTAGAGCCTGGTGCCATGCATTGTCAAATGATTTCTGATATTTACAGAGCAGCAATACAATGTGATGTGTTATATAATATTATATATTATTATATATTAATATTATATATATATATATAGCGTGCATGTGTGCATACGTGCGCGCGCATTGGTTTTTGAAATATGTTGTTTATTATGTTATAAGGAGATTTTCATGCCTGTAAATGATTGAGTGCAAGCGCTTCGATTTGTTTGTTTTTTTACAAGATTCAGCGCTATATAAATTCCATATATTATATATATTTATATGTATATATATATATATATGTATATATATATATATATTTATATATATATATATATATATATATATATACATATATATATGAGAGTATATGTATGTGTGTGTGTTATGTGTATATATGTGTATATGTGTGTGTGCGTGCTTGTGCGTATGTATGTGTATATGTGTGTATGTATGTGTATGTGTATGTGTATGATATAAATATATTATATATATATATATATCTATTTATATATATAAATTATATATATATATTCTGTGGGTAGAGGAATGCGATAGAAAGAGAGGGGGGGGGGGAGAGGGGGAGAACACTGAACAATGAAAGTGATTTATTGCCATTAACAATACAGTATTTTTGGCAAGGAGCACAGTATGAACACAATTTAAACAATATGCTTTCTGCAACAAGGAAATAATGGAAACCGAAAGAGGAAAAGGAATCTCCAATAACTATATTCAACCGAATGCATTATCACTATGCCGTCAGCGCCTGGGGTTTATCACAGTTCTTGATTAAACCATTGATGCTGGGGGCAACAGCAAAGTGAGAGGCTGTATGACCAGTGGCTTTCTTTCCCACTCATGGAATTCCACTTTACAGCTTAGTCTTTAGTGATCGACTAAGACTCTCTGACTAGCAGGCTTGACTTGCACAGTCCTTATGTGCTGCAGCCATGGGGGCTGGTTGGCCATTGGAGAACATCTCCAACGCTGACTGTCCTTATGCCCTCTTGGCCGAGAGAGTGGGGGTGTGCTGTGGGCAAGGCATCTCCACTATAATCAAATTTCTGCCCAGTTTCCGAAACAGCAGCTGCCTCCTCTGCTGTTTTGGAGGTCATCGTCGAACACGACGGACAAACATTCATACATATCATACATTAATTGTTATCACAAGCTTGCGCACACACACACACACACACACACACACACACACACACACACACACACACACACACACCAGTGTTGTGTTCCCGGCAAATCAGCAACAGTGTGGGACAAATGGACCACCCGACCTTCACATTCAAATAATGCAATTTAGCCAAATATGGAAAACAAAATAGTGTTACATTGAAAAGGTATATCACTTAACAGCAGTTTTCTTTCTTCTGCTGTCCCAAGCAAGGAAGATAAATTTTGCAAGTGATTTTAGAAATTCTTCATCTTCGATCAAGAGAATGCTAATTATATCTCTAAATCTTGAGATTTCTTCATTAAAATAAATATGAGGCATTTCTGAATGATGCCATTGTACGAATTACAATAAAACAAAAATGCATTTCATCTTCAGTCTGCGTGCCACACATGGGGCATGGGGACTGTGCAGATGTGTCAGTGGAAAACCATGTTCTGCAGGCATTTAAGCCTAAAATTCTTAATCTGAATCGAGCAAGATTTCTGTGTTGCGACTGTAACATACTTTTCTTTTTGAAAAACGCTTTTAAATAAAGGGTACCAGTTATACTTTTCTGATTCTTCTATGCAAGCATGCCAGTCTTGTTTGTATAGGAAGCTATCATTCTGTCTTTAAATTCCCACAATAATCCTTCCTCAAATTCAACTCCCTGGCATATCCACACAATACCAAATCCATGCGTTGTTAGCAATTGCTTAACAAAAAATGCCCAGTTCTGTTTCCCTGTTTCTAGTTGGATCAACAGCATCTCATACGCTTGTCTGCACAATCTTGACATAGGAAGTTGAGTTAATTTTAACCAGTACTTAATACACTTCACTTGAGATCTTATGAATAGAGGGCAGCGGCCAGTTTCACCATACAACATTTTGTTACACGAATGTAATGGTACTGAAAGGAATCGTTTCATTGCATAGGTGTGCACTTTTTCCATTTCATTATTAACAAATAATCACCAGATATCTCCTCCATACATTAGCATAGGCTCGATTTGAGAATCCAAAAGCTTCCAGAAAATTGAAAAATCAGTGCAGTTTAGTTTCCTTAAAGACTTAGAATTTCCATAGATCCTTTTTCCCTTTTTGGCAACTTTCACTCCATGCGCTTTTTAAACTTACTTTTGTTGTGAAGGTAAGGCCTAAATATTTATAAAAGTTTGTTACTTTAATTTCATTATTGCCATAAACCCACTTCTCTCTCACTGAAAGATGACCTCCCTTTCGAAAAACCATTACATTTGTCTTTTCTAAGTTAACAGACAGATCCAACCTAGTAGCTTCATATTTTAAAGAATGTAACTGGTTTTGCAGCCCTAAAATAGTATTTGACAACAGTATAATGTCATCTGCAAATAGTAACAGGAATACTTCTACACCACCTGGGATTAATTGTATGGAGAGGGAGGGAGAGAGAGAAAAAGACAGAGACAGACAGTTTTTTCTATTTTATTCTTTTATATCGAGGATAATGGAATAAGCACGTATGTGCTTTTTTACATCCAGTCCCCGTGTTTATGCGGTTTGTCAATTTTGTCATCTGTTCCCACCGGCACACAATGGCCTACTCTTACGAAAAGCGGAACAGGATTTAACGTGTGCGCAAGATGTTCTGCATGCGTTCGCACACGGGGCCTCGGTTCATAGTCTCATCCGAAGGACGTCTGCACTAATGTTAACTCCAGGGGAACATAGCCCCTTGAACGGGAATCGAACCCGAGTCGTCAGATTGCGAGCGCAATGTTCTAACCACTAGGCTATCCCGTCCCCAGACAGAGAGAGACTGAAAGAAAAACAAGAACAGCTTTAACCTCCATCATTTTGCAGAGGTGTCTCCAGTCACGACTGTGACTTCAGAACGGTAGGTAGTGTTGAGGAAAGGACTGCCCAGCAACTGAAGAAAGCCATACCTTCCTCATCCACACCCACATCGATCCACACACACACACACACACACACACCACACACCACACCACACACACACACACACACACACCACACACACACACACACACAAACACACCACACACACCACACACACACACACACACACACCACACACACACCACACACACCACACACACACCACACACACACACACCACACACACACCACACACACACACCACACACACACACACACACACACCACACACACCACACACACCACAACACACACCACACACACACACCACACACACCACACACACACACACACACACACCACACACACACACACACACACACACACCACCACACCACACACACACACACACACAACACACACACACACACACACACACACACCACACACAACCACACACACCACACCACAAACACACACACACCACAACACACACACACAACACACACACACACACACACACACACACACCACACACACCACACACACCACAACACACACACACCCACACACACACACACACACAACACACCCACACCACACACACAACACCACCACACACACACACACACAACACACACACAAACAAACACACACACACACAACACACACCACACTCACACACACGCAAAAACAGAAGAATTAAAGAGGTGATATGTAGGAAAATCAGGGTTCAAGGATTGTTTTCTATCTCTCACGCACGTTTGTGCTCGCGCGAGGGCATGCGCACGCACGCGTACTCGAGCGCGCGCGCACACGCGCGCACACACACACACACAGAGCGGGCGCGTGAAAGAGAGAGAGAGAGAGAGAGAGAGAGAGAGATGGAGAGAGAGAGAGAGAGAGAGACGAGAGAGAGAGAGGAGAGAGAGAGAGAGACACACACACACACATACTGACGGACAACAGTAAAGTCAGACAGATAGAAAGAGATACTGTTACAGAGAGGGCATGCACGAACGCACACACGCACGCACGCACACACGCATGCACGCATACACGCACGTGCACACACGCACGTACACACAAACACACACAGAGTGCTCACATGCACGTACACACATGTATGCACCTCTTACTTTTCCTGCCCGCCCACCACCACCCCTACCCCCCCCCCCCTCCCCCCTTCCTCCACAAGTGCGTTCTGGGAGGGAAGAACAGAAGAATGGAAAGAAGAAAGGGAAGGAGAGAGGTAGAAAGAAGTCCAACAACGAACAGACAGACAGACAGAGGCAGTGAAAAGAGACAGTCAGACAGACAGACAGACAGACAGACAGACAGACAGACAGACAAATGGACAGAAGTAAAGAAAAAAAAGGACGGAAGAAAGAAAGACAGAAAGAAAGAAAAAAAAAAAAGAAAGAAAGAAAGAAGAAGACAGAAGGAAAAATAAAGAAATGATGAAAAAATTGCAGACAGATTGCAAGACTAACCAACCAGCCCCAAACCCAAAAACCAACCAAACCAACCAACCAACCACCACCGACAAAAAAACCCGAACCAACCAACCAAACAACCAGCCAGTCAACCAAGCAACCAACCAACCAAACAGCTAACAAACCAACCTGCTAAACCACCAAATAACAACCAACCAACCAACTAAACAGCCAGCCAACCAAGCAAGCAAGCAAACAGTAACAGCCCCTGAGGACAGACGAAGCTGTGGCACTGACCTGTGACCAGCATGTACAGCAGTGCAGTGTATCTCGGAAGACAACGATCCATGGTGTTCTTCCAAACAACTTCAACAAGCAGCCGCCCTCACAGAAAAAGAACCGCAGAAAGAAAGCACCCGGGAAATCAACACTGACCGTCACACCCAACTTCCACCGCCCTTCCTTCACCCCTGTAAGATTCAAGATGTTCTTGCTGAAGCTGCGGTGGTGTTAAATTTCATGTAGGGTAGGGTTCTTGAACGAAATCTTGAATCTTTAAACTCTCAGTTAGCGAAAACACAGAGGCTGCCTCGTTGAAAGAAAGGCGACGCTGGTTAAAATTCAAACGGCTTATGACTGCCGCCACTGAGTTGTCTGAAACTTGGCGCAATGTGTTCCAAACTCACATCGTTTGTCAGTTTCTAGTCACATACGTTTCGATGATCACACTTCCAGAAATATTCCACAGTTTCGTTGCAGATGTTTAACTAAGCCTGGCTGAAATTCATAAAGAAGTTTTGATCAACAGGCAGTTGAATTTTCTCACACGATAAACTGATGGGGAAAAAACCCTGAAGATCGGCTTTTTTTCTACCTCTGACCAAACCAACTACACAATAACCATCACACTTAGGGCCTAGTGGCAGAAATTGGGGACAGCTCGCATATTCTTTTGTTAACAGTGGAACACACACCGTCACAGTTTTAAGCCCTCGACTAGCAAACAATGGCTGCAAAAGTGTCAAGCCCCTGCCTCCGTCAACAGGAATCAGACAAGTTCCGTTCTCTCAAGTGAAGAAGAGTACAAGTGGGTAGTTCCACAAAGAGGGAGGTAATCAGGGTCAAAGTTGCCTGCAGCTGTAGTGGAGCCTAGGCCGCCTGACACCCACACGCCGCTCCGCTTCAAGTAGCGCTTGGCTTGTCTTGTCTTGTCGTGTCGTGTCATAAGCCAGCACGTGCAGCATGGCGAGTGTCGCGTGAGTCTCACTTCACACACAACTTGTTCTTCCTACTCCCAACACTTTTGCCGCCGTTCGCTCAGCCAACAAGGTCCAGCCTTGGGTGTTGGGTGTTGGGTGGGGGAGAGGGAGGGGAGGGGAGGTAAAGAGGGGTGAGGAGAGGGTGGGAGAGATGGGATAAGGGGTGTGGTGTGAGATGTTTGCTGTTTATCCCGTTCTGTGATAGCGTAAGAACCTGGACACATGCTGGCATTGGGAAACACGACTTGGTTTTTCTTTTCCAGTACTTTTCTTCACCATTGTCTAAACATTCGAACACGCACGTACACATACGCGCGCGCGCGCGCGCGTGTGTGTGTGTGTGTGTGTGTGCGCGCAATCGTTGCGCATAAAATCATTTTTCCTTTATGTAATTTGTCACATAATATATAAGTAGTAGTAAAAGTAGTAGTAGTAGTAGTAGTAGTAGTAGTAGTAGTGTTATTATATTATTTATCATTATTGATAGTAGTAGTAAATCATGACGGTCAGGACTACTGTGTCAATTGCCTGTGAGTTGGACTGTGCAAACGTAATCCTGTTTTTCTTATTTCAATTCATAGTGCTGTCTGGTTCCGATGTCATCATATTGTCAGGCTATACAACTGCTTCTGAATAAACAACTTCTGCTGTCACAACTGGTATTCTTTCAGCTATTGCTTTGGGCATTACAGGGCTGATGACAATGAGATTACCATATATGGATCCCATCCCTTCAAAATAATCATGTGGATTTTGTGTGGAAAAAATTGTCGAAAGTCAACAAACAACTTTGGAACAAGGATAAGAGAACTTCTACATTTACAGCTCTGAAACGACTGGTGAGCAATGTGCCTCGTCTTCAGACTGTTCAGAGGAAAAGATCAGATTATTCTATTGTATTATAAATATATCATATCACAATACTGATATAAAAATGTTTTTGCAATCTTGATACTGAACACGGGGGACGGGATAGCCCAGTGGTCAGAGCACTCGATTTCCCCCAGCCAATGTTCAGCAGCGTCGAGCGTGGTTACCAGATGGATGGGTGACAGTTTGCGCGCCTTGGCTTCAGTACAGTTCCCCAGTTCACCCAGCTGTCAATGGGTACCTGCCCTCTTTAGGGTCAGGAAAGGTAAAGCAGCGAGGGAGAGGAGATGGGCGCCGCCGCCCTAAAAATGCTGGCCCCCTAGAGAAGTAAGGGCTCTGACACCTCTCTTCCCAACGACCTTATAGGTTATGGGACACCTTTACCTGTTTATATACTGAACACATCTCACGCCTGCACTCCCTCAAACATAACTTAACTCAAACACAACTGTCTGCACTGAACTCACTCAAAACCCAACGGCTGAAATACTCAAACAAAACGTTTAACTACTCAAACACACCTATCTGAAACTGACTCACTCCAAACAAAACTGTCTGAACTGAACTCACTCAAACACAACTATCTTAACAGAATCTCTCCCCAACAAAACTGTCTGAACTCACTCAAACACAACTGTCATAACTGTGACACACTCAATCACAACCAGTGAACTCACCTTTTAAACACACATCTGATCTGAACTCACTCAAAACACAATGTCAGAAAAAAAACTCCCCCCACTTACACAAACTGTTTGAACAAAACTCACTCAAACACAACTGTCTGAATCTCACTTTAACACAACTGTCCAGATTCTTAACTCACTCAAACACAATTGTCTGAACTGAACTCACTCCAAAACACAACTGTCGAACAGAACTCACTCATACAAACTGTCTAAACTTAACTCACTAAAAACACACCTCTTGAACTGAACTCACTCAAACACAACTGTCTGAACTGAACTCACTCAAACACAACTGTCTGAACTGAACTCACTCAAACACAACTATCTGAACTCACTCTAACACAACTGTCTCAACTGAACTCACTCAAACACACCTGTCTGAACTGAACTCACCCAAACACACCTGTCTGATCTGAACTCACTCAAACACAACTGTCTGATCTGAAGTCACTTAAACACAACTGTCTGAACTGAACACACTCAATCACAACAGTATGAACCCACTTTAACACAACATCTGATCTGTAACTCATCCAAACACAACTGTCTTGAACTGAACCACGCAAATACAAACTGTCTGAACTGAACATAAACAAACACAACGTCTGAACTCATTTTAATACACTGTCTGACACTGAACTTCACCAAAAACACCTGAAGATCTGAAGTCACTCAAAACAACTTTCTGAACTGAACCACCAAAATACAACTGACTGAATGAACATACAAACACAACTGTCTGAACTCATTTAATTACCACTGTCCTCAAATGAACTCACTAAAAATTCACAAAAACACCTGTCTGCAATGAACTCACTTAAACACAAACTGTCTAAATTGAACTCAATCAAACACAACTGTCTGAACTGAACTCACTCAAATACAACTGTCTGAACTGAATTCACTCAAATACAACTGTCTGAACTGAACTCACTCAAACACAACTGTCTGAACTCACTCTAACACCACTGTCTCAACTGAACTCACTCAAACACACCTGTCTGAATCAGAACTCAGCCCAAACACATCTGTCTGAACTGAACTCGACACAAACACCAACAATTCTGAACTGAACATCACCCAAACAAAGCTGTCTGAACTCACTCAAACACAACTGTCTGAACTGAACTCACTCAATCACAACTGTCTGAACTCACTTTAACACAACTGTCTGATCTGAACTCACTCAAACACAACTGTCTGAACTGAACTCACTCAAACACAACTGTCTGAACTGAACTCACTCAAACACAACTATCTGAACTGACTCACCCAAACACAACTGTCTGAACTCACTACACAACTGTTTGAACTGAACTCACTCAAACACAACTGTCTGAACTCACTTTAACACAACTGTCTGATCTGAACTCACTCAAACACAATTGTCGAACTGAACTCACTCAAACACAACTGTCTGAACTGAACTCACTCATACACACTTGTCTAAACTTAACACACTAAAACACACCTCTCTGAACTGAACTCACTCAAACACAACTGTCTGAACTGAACTCACTCAAACACAACTATCTGAACTCACTTAAACACCACTGTCTCAACTGAACTCACTCAAACACACCTGCCTGATCTGAACTCACCCAAACACACCTGTCTGATCCGAACTCACTCAAACACAACTGTCTGAATTGAACTCACTCAAACACAACTATCTGAACTGACTCACCCAAACACAACTGTCTGAACTCACTACACAACTGTTTTGAACTGAACTCACTCAAACACAACGTCTGAACTGAACTCACACAAACCAACAACTGTCTGAGTGAACTCATTCAAATACAAACTGTCTGAACAGAATTCACACAACTACAAAACATTCTGAACTTAACTCACTCAAACACCACTGTCTGAACTCACTTAACACCACCTGTCTCAACCAAACACACTCAAACACACCTGTCTGATTCTGAACCACTCAAACACAACTGTCTGATCTGAACTCACTTAACACAACTGTTTGGAACTGAACGCACTCAATCACAACTGTCTGAACTGAACTCCACCATTCAAACACAACTGTCTGAACTTAACGCACTCAAACAGAACTGTCTGAACTCACTTTAACACCACTGTCTAAACTGAACTCACTCAAACACACCTGTCTGATCTGAACTCACTCAAAAACACTTGTCTGAACTGAGCTCACTCAAAAAAAACTGTCTGATCTGAAGACACTTAAACACAACTGTCTGAACAGAACTCACCCAAAAACAACGTCCTGAGATGAGAACTTACTCAAATAAAACTGGTCCTGAACTGAAATCACTCAAAAACACTGTCTGAACTAAACTCTCAAAACACAATGTCTGACTGAACTCACTCAAACACAAATGTCTGAAACTGAACTCCTCAAACACAACAGTCTGAACTAAACTCACTCCAACACACCCTGTGTGATCTGGCCTTAAACAAAACGCCACTGTCTGATTTAAACTACACACAAACCACACTAGTCTGAACTCATAATTAACACACCTGTCCGCATGAACTCACTCAAAGCACTAACTGTCTAGCACTGAACTCACTCAAATCCAATGTCTGAACTCACTTTAACACCACTGTCTAAACTGAACTCACTCAAACACAACTGTCTGAACTGAACTTACTCAAACACAACTATCTGAACTGAACTCACCCAAACACAACTGTCTGAACTGAACTCACTCAATCACAACTGTCTGAACTCCTTTTAACACAACAGTCTGATCTGAACTCACTCAAACACAACTGTCTGAACTGAACTCACTCAAACACAACTGTCTGAACTCACTTTAACACCACTGTCTCAACTGAACTCACTCAAACACACCTGTCTGAACTGAACTCACTCAAACACAACTATCTGAACTGACTCACCCAAACACAACTGTCTGAACTCACTACACAACTGTTTGAACTGAACTCACTCAAACACAACTGTCTGAACTGAACTCACCCAAACACAACTGACAGAAGTGAACTCACACCACTACCAACTGTCTGAAACTGAAAATTAGACTCCAAATAAAACTGTCTGAACTGACTCACCAAACACAACTGGCTGAACACACTTTAACCCACTGTCTCAACTAACTCACAGTCAAACACAACTGTCTGAACAGATACCACTCAAAACACACTAACTGAACTGACTCCCCCAAAACAACTGTCAGAACTGAACTCACTCAAACACAACTGTCTGAACTGAACTCACTCAAACACAACTGTCTGAACTCACTTAACACCACTGTCTCAACTGAACTCACTCAAACACACCTGTCTGATCTGAACTCACTCAAACACAACTGTCTGATCTGAACTCACTTAAACACAACTGTCTGAACTGAACTCACTCAAACACAACTGTCTGAACTGAACTCACTCAAACACAACTGTCTGAACTCACTTTAACACCACTGTCTAAACTGAACTCACTCAAACACAACTGTCTGAACTGAACTCACTCAAACACAACTATCTGAACTGAACTCACTCAAACACAACTGTCTGAACTGAACTCACTCAAACACAACTGTCTGAACTCCTTTTAACACAACAGTCTGATCTGAACTCACTCAAACACAACTGTCCTGAACTGAACACACTCAAAACACAACTATCTGAACTCCACTTGAACAACCAAACAGTCTCAACTGAACTCAAGCAAACACACCAGCCTGATCTGACTCAGGCCCAAACATAACCTGTCCTGATCTGACTCACTCAAAACACAACCTGTCTGGAATGAAACTCACTACAAACACAACTATCTGAACTTACTCACCCAACACAACTGTCTGAACTCACTTTAACACCACTGACTCAACTGAACTCACTCAAAAAACTGTCTGTACTGAACTCACACCCAAACAACAACTGTCAGAAGAGAACTCATTCAAACACAACTGTCTGAACTGAACTCACTCAAACACAACTGTCTGAACTGAACTCACTCAAACACAACTGTCTGAACTCACTTTAACACCACTGTCTCAACTGAACTCACTCAAACACACCTGTCTGATCTGAACTCACTCAAACACAACTGTCTGATCTGAACTCACTTAAACACAACTGTTTGAACTGAACTCACTCAAACACAACTGTCTGAACTGAACTCACTCAAACACAACTGTCTGAACTTAACGCACGGTTCAAACACAACTGTCTGAAACTCACTTTAAACACCGACTGTCTAAACAGAAGCTCACAACAAACACACCTGTCTGAACTGAACTCAGCTCAACCACACTTGTCTGAACTGACTCACTCAAAAAAAACTGTCTGATCTGAAGACACTTAAACACAACTGTCTGAACTGAACTCACCCAAACACAACTGTCTGAGATGAACTCACCTCCAAATAAAACTGTCTGAACTGAAATCACTCAAAAACACCTGTCTGAACTGAACTCACTTAAACACAACTGTCTGAACTGAACTCACTCAAACACAAGTGTCTCAACACACTTTAACACCACTGTCTGAACTGAACTCCCTCAAACACACCTGTCTGAACTGAACACACTTAAACACCCTGTCCCTGAACTGACTCACTCAAACACAGCTGTCCTCAACACACTGTAACAACCACTGGCTGAACTGAACTCACACAAACACAACTGTCAGAACTGAACTCGTCAAACACAACTGTCTGAAACAGAACTCGCTCCAACACAACAGTCTGATCATCCTCAATCAAACGCAACTGTCTGATTTAAACTCACTCCAACACAACTGTCATAACCCATTTTAAACACACCAGTCTGAACTGACTCTCCTCCAAACACAATTGTCTGGACTGAACTGACTCAACACAACTTCAAAACTCAATAAAACACCAATGTCCTAAAACTGAAACTCACTCAAACACAACTGTCTGACCTGACTCTCTCAAAACACAACTATCTGAACTAAACATCACCCAACACAACTGTACTGAACTGAACTCACTTAAACACACTACAAACCACTTAAACACCAACTGTCACAACAGAACTCACTCAAACACACCTGTCTGACAGCACTCAGCCCAAAACACCTGTCTGATCTGAACACATCAAACAAACTTCTGACTTAAGTCACTAAAACACACTTTGTCTGAACTAAACTCACTCAATCACAACTGTATGAACTCACTTTAACACAACAGTCTGATCTGAACTCACTCAAACACAACTGTCTGAACTGAACTCACTCAAATACAACTGTCTGAACTGAACTTACTCAAACACAACTGTCTGAACTCATTTTAATACCACTGTCTGAACTGAACTCACTCAAAAACACCTGAAGATCGAACTCACTCAAACACAACGTCTGAAACAGAACTCCCACTCAATACCAACAGACTATCTAACTTACTCAAACACAACTGTCTGAACTCAAATTAATACCACTGGTCTGAAATGAACTCCCTTCAAAAACACCTGTCTGAAATGACATCCCTTAAACACAACTGTCTGAACTGAACTCAATCAAACACAACTGTCTGAACTGAACTCAATCAAATTCAACTGTCTGAATTGAATTCACTCAAATACAACTGTCTGAACTGAACTCACTCAAACACAACTATCTTAACACACTCTAACACCACTGTCTCAACTGAACTCACTCAAACACACCTGTCTGATCTGAACTCACTCAAACACAACTGTCTGAACTGAACTCACTCAAACACAACTATCTGAACTGAACTCACCCAAACACAACTGTCTGAACTCACTCAAACACAACTGTCTGAACTGAACTCACTCAATCACAACTGTTTGAACTCACTTTAACACAACAGTCAGATCTGAACAAAACACACTGTCCTGAACTGAACTCGCTCCAACACAACTGTCTGATCTGTCCTCAATCAAACGCAACTGTCTGATTTAAACTCACTCAAACACAACTGTCTTAACTCATTTTAACACACCTGTCTGAACTGAACTCACTCAAACACAATTGTCTGGACTGAACTCACTCAAACACAACTGTCTGAACTCACTTTAACACCAATGTCTAAACTGAACTCACTCAAACACAACTGTCTGAACTGAACTCACTCAAACACAACTATCTGAACTAAACTCACCCAAACACAACTGTCTGAACTGAACTCACTCAAACACAACTATCTGAACTCACTCTAACACCACTGTCTCAACTGAACTCACTCAAACACACCTGTCTGATCTGAACTCACCCAAACACACCTGTCTGATCTGAACTCACTCAAACACAACTGTCTGATCTGAAGTCACTTAAACACAACTGTCTGAACTGAACTCACTCAATCACAACTGTATGAACTCACTTTAACACAACATTCAGATCAGAACTCATTCAAAACACCCTGTCCTGAACTGAACACGCACTCAAATACAACTGTCTGAACTGAACTAATCAAACACAACGGTCTAACTCAATTAATACCACAGCTGAACTGAACTCACTCAAAAAACACCTGAATGATCAGAAGCACTCAAACACACTGTCTGAACTGAACTCACTCAAATGACAACAGTCTGAACTGAATTACTCAAACACAACCTTCTGAACTCCAATTAAATACCACTGTCTGAAATAAAAACTCACTCAAAACACCTGTCTTGACAATTAACTGACTTAAACACAACAGTCGAACTGAACTCAATCAAAACACCACTGTCTGAACAGAACTCAATCAAATTCAACTGTCCTGAACTGAATTCATCTCAAATACAAACTGTCCTAACTGAACTCACTCAAGCACCAACTAACATAACTCCACTAACACCACTGTCTCAAACTGAACTCACTCAAACACACCTGTTTTGAATCTTTACTCGCCCAAACAACAACTAATCTGAACTAAAACTCACCCAAACACACTGCTGAACTGAACTCACACAAACACAACTATCTGAACTCACAACTAACACCACTGACACAACTGAACTCACTCAAACACACCTGTCATGATCTGAATCAGCCCAAACACACCTGGGGGGTGGGGTTCCCCTGATCTGAACTTCACCCAAACACAACTTGTCTGATCTGAAGTCACTTAAACACAACTGTCTGAACTGTAACTCACTCAATCAACACCTGTATGAAATCACTTTTAACACAAACAGTCTGCTCTGAACTCATCCCAAACACAACTGTCGAACTGGAACACACTCAAAATACGACTGTCTGAAACTGAACTAATCAAACACAACTGTCTGAACCAGTTTAATACCAACGTCTGAACTGAACTCGACATCAAAAACACCTGAATGATCATGAAGTCACTCAAACACAACTGTCTGACTGACTCACTCAAATAACAACTGTCTGAACTGAACTTAACTCAAACCACAACAGCTGAACCATTTAAACACTGTCTGAAAAGAACTCCACCAAAAACACTGTCTGAAATGAACTGACATTAAACACAACTGTCTGAACTGAACTCAATCAAACACAACTGTCTGAACTGAACTCAATCAAATTCAACTGTCTGAACTGAATTCACTCAAATACAACTGTCTGAACTGAACTCACTCAAACACAACTATCTTAACTCACTCTAACACCACTGTCTCAACTGAACTCACTCAAACACACCTGTTGATCTGAACTCAGCCCAAACACAGCTGTCTGAACTGAACTCACTCAAACACAACAATCTGAACTGACTCCCCAAACACAACTGTCTGAACAACACTACACAACATGTTGAACTGAACTCATCCCTTACTCAAACACAACTGTCTGAACTCAAAAACTTTTAACACAACAGTATATCTGAGACTCACTCAAACACAATAAGTCTGAACTGAACACACTCAAAAACACAACTGTCTGAACTGAACTCACTCATACACACTTGTCTAAACTTAACTCACTAAAACACACCTCTCTGAACTGAACTCACTCAAACACAACTATCTGAACTGAACTCACTCAACAACAACTATCTGAACACACTTAAAACACCACTGTCTCAACTAACTCAGCTCAAACACACTGCCTGATCTGAACTCGACCCAAAACAACCACCCTTTCTGATCCGAACTCACACAAACACAACAGACTGAATTGAACTCACTCAAAACACAACTATCTGACTGACTCACACCAAACACAACTGTCTTGAACTCACTACACAACTGTTTTTAACTGAACCTCACTCACAACCCAACTGTCTGAACAGAACTCACCCAAAAAAACACAACTGTCTGAAAGTGAACTCATTCAAATACAACTGTCTGAACTGAAATTCACACAAATAAACGGTCAGAACTGACCCATCCCTCAAACACAACTGTCTGAACTCACTTTAAACACACTGTCACACTTAACACACTCAAACACACCTTCTGATCTGAACTCACTTCAAACACAACTGTCTCGATCTGAACCTCACTTAAACACAACTGTTTTGAACTGAACTCACTCAATCACAACTGTCTGAACTGAACTCATTCAAACACAACTGTCTGAACTTAACTCACTCAAACACAACTGTCTGAACTCACTTTAACACCACTGTCTAAACTGAACTCACTCAAACACACCTGTCTGATCTGAACTCACTCAAACACACTTGTCTGAACTGAGCTCACTCAAAAACAACTGTCTGATCTGAAGTCACTTAAACACAACTGTCTGAACTGAACTCACCCAAACACAACTGTCTGAGATGAACTCACTCAAATAAAACTGTCTGAACTTAAATCACTCAAAAACACCTGTCTGAACTGAACTCACTTAAAGACAACTGTCTGAACTGAACTCACTCAAAACACAACAGACTCTAACACATAAAAACTTTAACACACCAAGTCTGAACTGACACCCTCAAACACACCTGTCTGAACTGACTAAACTCAAAACACCTTGACTGAACGAACTCACTTACACACAACTGTCTGACTGAACTCACTCAAACAAAGTGACCAACACACTTTAACACCACAGACTGAACTGAACTCCCTCACCACAACCTGTCGAACTAACTCACTTAAACCAACTTGCTGAACTGAACATCACCAAACAAACTGTCACACACACTGTAACACCACAGGCTGAACTGAACTCCCTCAAACACAACTGTCTGAACTGAAACTCGCACAAAACACAACTGTCAGAACTCAACATCGCTCAAAACACAAACTGTCTGATCTGTCCTCAATCAAACGCAACTGTCTGATTTAAACTCACTCAAACACAACTGTCATAACCCATTTTAACACACCTGTCTGAACTGAACTCACTCAAACACAATTGTCTGGACTGAACTCACTCAAACACAACTGTCTGAACTCACTTTAACACCAATGTCTAAACTGAACTCACTCAAACACAACTGTCTGAACTGAACTCACTCAAACACAACTATCTGAACTAAACTCACCCAAACACAACTGTCTGAACTGAACTCACTCAAACACAACTATCTGAAGCTCACCTAACACCACACCTGTCTCAAACTGAACACACGTCAAACACCCTTCTTATCTGAACTCAGCCCAAAACACAACCGTCCTGATCTGAACTCACTCAAACACAACTGTCTGATCTGAAGTCACTTAAACACAACTGTCTGAACTGAACTCACTCAATCACAACTGTATGAACTCACTTTAAAACAACAGTCTGATCTGAACTCATCCAAACACAACTGTCTGAACTGAACTCACTCAAATACAACTTTCTGAACTGAACTTAATCAAACACAACTGTCTGAACTCATTTTAATACCACAGTCTGACTGAACTCACCAAAAACACCTGAATGATTCTGAAAGTCACTCAACACAACTGTCTGAACAGAACTCACTCAAATCCAACTGTCTGAACAGAAACTCAATCAATTCAACTGTCTGAACTGAAATTCACTCAAAATACAACTGTCTATCCTGAACTCACTCAACACAAAACTATCTTAAACTCACTCTAACACCACGGTCTCAACTGAAACTCACTCAAACACACACAAGTCCTGAACTGAACTCAAGCCCAAACACGCGTCTGAACAGAACTCACTCAAACCACAACTATCTTAACTGAACTCACCCAAACAAACAGTCTGAACTCACTCAAACACAACTGTCTGAACGGACCCATCATCACAACTAATTATAACTCACTTTAACACAACAGTCCTGATCTAACTCACTCAAAACACAACTTCTGAACTCACTACACAACTGTTTGAACTGAACACACTCAAAACACAACTGACTGAACTCACTTAACACAACTTCTGATCTGAACCTCTCAAACACAATTGTCAGAACTGAACACACTCAAACACACTGTCTGAACTGACTCACTCATACACAACTTGTCTAAACTTAACGCACTAAAAACACACCTCTCCTGAACTGTACTCACTCAAACACAACTGTCTGAACAAAACTCACTCAAACCCAACTGTCCTGAACTGAATCTCACGTCAACACAACAACTGAACTAAACTCACCCAAACACAACTGTCAGAACATGAACACCCTAAACACAACTATCAAACACACTCTAACACAACTGTCTCAACTGAACTCACTCAAACACACCTGTCTGATCTGAACTCACCCAAACACACCTGTCTGATCTGAACTCACTCAAACACAACTGTCTGATCTGAAGTCACTTAAACACAACTGTCTGAACTGAACTCACTCAATCACAACTGTATGAACTCACTTTAACACAACAGTCTGATCTGAACTCATCCAAACACAACTGTCTGAACTGAACTCACTCAAATACAACTGTCTGAACTGAACTAATCAAACACCAACTTCTGAACCTCATTTTAAATACCACAGCTGAACTGAACCACTCAAACAACTCTGAAGATCTGAATCCCTACAAACACAACGACGAACTGAACTCACACAAAAACAACGGTCTGAACTGAACTTAATCAAACACAACTGTCTGAACTCATTTTAATACCACTGTCTCAAATGAACTCACTCAAAAACACCTGTCTGAAATGAACTCACTTAAACACAACTGTCTAAATTGAACTCAATCAAACACAACTGTCTGAACTGAACTCAATCAAATTCAACTGTCTGAACTGAATTCACTCAAATACAACTGTCTGAACTGAACTCACTCAAACACAACTATCTTAACTCACTCTAACACCACTGTCACAACTGAACTCACTCAACAACACCGTCTACTGAACTCAGCCAACCACAGCTGACCTGAACTGAACTCACTCTAAACACAACTATCTTAACTGACTCACCCAAAAAAACTGTCCTGAAATCACTCAAACACAACTGTCTGAACTGGAACTTCACTCAATCACAACTAATTGAACTCACTTTAACACAACATTCTGATCAAACTCGTCACTCAAACACACTGTCTGTACTGAACACTCACATCAAATCAACTGTCTGAACTGAAACTCACTCAAACACACCTATCTGAACTACTCACACCAAACATCATCTGTCCTGAACTCACTAACACAACTGTTTATTGAACTGAACTCACGTCAAACACAACTGTCCTGAACTCACTTAAACAACCCAACTGACTGATCTGAACTCACTCAACACAATTGTCGAACGCACTCACTCAAGACACAACTGTCCTGAACTGAACATCACTCATACACACTTACTAAACTTAACTCACAAAAACACACCTCTCTGAACTGAACACAACTCAAAACACAACTGTCTGAACTGAACATCACTCAAACACAACTATCTAACTCACTTAAACACCACGTCTCAACTAACTCACTCAAACAACACCTGCCAGATCTGAACTCAGCCCAAACACACCTGTCAGATCCGAACTCACTCAAACTCAAACGCCATAATTGAAACTCACTCAAACCCAAGCTATCTGAACTGACTTCCAACCCCAAACACAACTGTCTGAACTCACATAACACAACTGTTTGAACTGAACTCACGCAAACACAACAGTCAGAACGAACTCTCCCAAACACAAACCTTGTCTAAGTGACCTGATGTCAAAATACAACAGCAAGAACTGAACTCACTCAAACACAACTGTCTGAACTGAACTCACTCAAACACAACTGTCTGAACTCACTTTAACACCACTGTCTCAACTGAACTCACTCAAACACACCTGTCTGATCTGAACTCACTCAAACACAACTGTCTGATCTGAACTCACTTAAACACAACTGTTTGAACTGAACTCACTCAAACACAACTGTCTGAACTGAACTCACTCAAACACAACTGTCTGAACTGAACTCACTCAAACACAACTGTCTGAACTCACTTTAACACCACTGTCTAAACTGAACTCACTCAAACACACCTGTCTGATCTGAACTCACTCAAAAACACTTGTCTGAACTGAGCTCACTCAAAAAAAACTGTCTGATCTGAAGACACTTAAACACAACTGTCTGAACTGAACTCACCCAAAAACAACTGTCTGAGATGAACTTACTCAAATAAAACTGTCTGAACTGAAATCACTCAAAAACACCTGTCTGATCTGAACTCACTTAAACACAACTGTCTGAACTGAACTCACTCAAACACAACTGTCTGAACTGAACTCGCTCAAACACAACTGTCTGAACTAAACTCACTCCAACACAACTGTGTGAACTGCCTTATTCGAACGCAAACTGTCTGATTTTAAACTCACTCAACACTAATTGTCTGAACCACTCATTTTAACACACCTGTCTGAACTGAACTCACTCAAACACAACTGTCTGCACTGAACTCACTCAAAAACAACTGTCTGAACTCACTTTAACACCACTGTCTAAACTGAACTCACTCAAACACAACTGTCTGAACTGAACTTCCTCAAACACAACTATCTGAACTGAACTCACCCAAACACAACTGTCTGAACTGAACTCACTCAATCACAACTGTTTGAACTCCTTTTAACACAACAGTCTGATCTGAACTCACTCAAACACAACTGTCTGAACTGAACTCACATCAAACAACAACTAACTTAAACTCCTTTAACACCACTGTCACAACTGAACTCACTCAAACACACCATCTGATCTGAACCACTCAAACACAACTATCTGAACTGACTCCACCCAAACACTACTGTCAGAACTCACTACACAACTGTTTGAACAGAACTCCACTCAAACACAACATTCTGAACTGAACTCACCCAAACACAACATCTGTAGTGACCTCACTCAAATACAACTGTCTGAACTGAATTTAACACAAATAAAAACTGTCAGAACTGACTTCACTCACACACAACATGCTGAACATTTCACTTTAACACCACTGGCTCAACTGAACAACTCAAACACAACTGACTGAACAGAACTCACCATCAAACACAACAAACTGAACTTGACTCACCCAAACCCAAAGCTGAAGTGAACTCACCAAATACAAAACTGTCTGAACTGAACTCACATATTCAAACACAAAACTGTCTCCTGAACTCCACATTTAACACCACAGTCTCAACTGAACTCACAAACAAAACACACACAGAATCTGAACTCACTACAAACACAACTGCTTGATCTTACTCACATAAAACCCAACTGGTCAGAACAAATCTCACTGCAAACACAATTGTCAGAACTGCTGAACTCACTTAAACACAACTGTCTGAACTCACTTTAACACCACTGTCTAAACTGAACTCACTCAAACACAACTGTCTGAACTGAACTCACTCAAACACAACTATCTGAACTGAACTCACTCAAACACAACTGTCTGAACTGAACTCACTCAATCACAACTGTCTGAACTCACTTTAACACAACAGTCTGATCTGAACTCACTCAACACCACTGTCCTGAACTGACTCACTCACCCAACTATCTTGAAACTCACTTAAACACCACTTTCCTCAACTGAACTCGACTCAAACACCCTGCAGATCCTGAACTCAGCGCCAAACACACTGTCTGATCCGAACTCACTCAAACACAACTGTCTGAATTGAACTCACTCAAACACAACTATCTGAACTGACTCACCCAAACACAACTGTCTGAACTCACTTTAACACCACTGTCTCAACTGAACTCACTCAAACACAACTGTCTGAACTGAACTCACCCAAACACAACTGTCTGAACTGAACTCACTCAAATACAACTGTCTGAACTGAATTCACTCAAATACAACTGTCTGAACTGAACTCACTCAAACACAACTGTCTGAACTCACTTTAACACCACTGTCTCAACTGAACTCACTCAAACACACCTGTCTGATCTGAAAAAAAACGCACTCAAACACAACCGTCGATCTGAACTCCCTCCCCCAACTTAAAACACACAACTGTTTGAACTGAACTCACTCAAACACAACTGTCTGAACTGAACTCACTCAAACACAACTGTCTGAACTGAACTCACTCAAACACAACTGTCTGAACTCACTTTAACACCACTGTCTAAACTGAACTCACTCAAACACACCTGTCTGAACTGAACTCACTCAAACACACTATTTGTCTGAACGGAGCTCACATCAAAAAAACTGACCTGATCTGAAAGAACACTTAAACACAACAGTCCTGAACTCGAACTCACCCAAACACAACTTCTGAGATTAACTCACTCAAATTAAAACTTCTGAACTTTAAATCACTCAAAAACACCTGTCTGAACTGAACTCACTTAAACACAACTGTCTGAACTGAACTCACTCAAACACAACTGTCTCAACACACTTTAACACCACTGTCTGAACTGAACTCCCTCAAACACACCTGTCTGAACTGAACTCACTTAAACACAACTGTCTGAACTGAACTCACTCAAACACAACTGTCTCAACACACTTTAACACCACTGTCTGAACTGAACTCACTCAAACACAACTGTCTGAACTGAACTCGCTCAAACACAACTGTCTGAACTGAACTCGCTCCAACACAACTGTCTGATCTGTCCTCAATCAAACGCAACTGTCTGATTTAAACTCACTCAAACACAACTGTCATAACCCATTTTAACACACCTGTCTGAACTGAACTCACTCAAACACAATTGTCTGGACTGAACTGACTCAAACACAACTGTCTGAACTCACTTTAACACCAATGTCTAAACTGAACTCACTCAAACACAACTGTCTGAATTGAACCACACTCAAACACCACTATCTGAACTAAACTCACCAAACACAAACTGTCTGAACTGAACCACTTAAACAACAACTATCTGAAACTCACTTAAACACCACTGACTCAACTAACTCACTCAAACACCACCAGTCCTGATCTGAACTCAGCCCAAACACTACCTGACGAATCGAACTCACTCAAACACAACTGTCTGATCTGAAGTCACTTAAACACAACTGTCTGAACTGAACTCACTCAATCACAACTGTATGAACTCACTTTAACACAACAGTCTGATCTGAACTCATCCAAACACAACTGTCTGAACTGAACTCACTCAAATACAACTGTCTGAACTGAACTTAATCAAACACAACTGTCTGAACTCATTTTAATACCACTGTCTGAACTGAACTCACTCAAAAACACCTGAATGATCTGAACTCACTCAAACACAACTGTCTGAACTGAACTCACTCAAATACAACTGTCTGAACTGAACTTACTCAAACACAACTGTCTGAACTCATTTTAATACCACTGTCTGAAATGAACTCACTCAAAAACACCTGTCCAGAAATGAACCTCCACTTAAACACAACTGTTCTGAACTGAACTCAATCAAACACAACTGTCCTGAACTGAAACATCATCAAATTCACTGTCTGAATTGAATTCCACTCAATACAACTTTCTGAACAGACTCACTCAAACACAACTATCTTAAACTCACTCTAACACCACTGTCTCAACTGAACTCAACTCAAACACCCTGTCTGATCAGAACTCACCCAAACACACGCTGTCTGAACTGAACTCCAACTCAAACCACAACCTATCCTGAACTGAACCCCCCCAACCAAAACTGTCCAGAACTCACTCAAACACAACTGTCCTGAACTGGACACCTCAATCACAACTAAATTGAACTCACTTTAACACAACAGTCTGATCTGAACTCACTCAAACACAACTGTCTGAACTGAACTCACTCAAATACAACTGTCTGAACTGAACTCACTCAAACACACCTGTCTGAACTGACTCACTCAAACACAACTGTCTGAACTGAACTCACTCAAACACAACTATCTTAACAGAATCTCTCCCCAACAAAACTGTCTGAACTCACTCAAACACAACTGTCATAACTGTGACACACTCAATCACAACCAGTGAACTCACCTTTTAAACACACATCTGATCTGAACTCACTCAAAACACAATGTCAGAAAAAAAACTCCCCCCACTTACACAAACTGTTTGAACTGAACTCACTCAAACACAACTGTCTGAACTCACTTTAACACAACTGTCTGATCTGAACTCACTCAAACACAATTGTCTGAACTGAACTCACTCAAACACAACTGTCTGAACTGAACTCACTCATACACACTTGTCTGAACTGAACTCACTAAAACACACCTCTCTGAACTGAACTCACTCAAACACAACTGTCTGAACTGAACTCACTCAAACACAACTGTCTGAACTGAACTCACTCAAACACAACTATCTGAACTCACTCTAACACAACTGTCTGAACTGAACTCACTCAAACACACCTGTCTGAACTGAACTCACTCAAACACACCTGTCTGATCTGAACTCACTCAAACACAACTGTCTGATCTGAACTCACTTAAACACAACTGTCTGAACTGAACACACTCAAACACAACAGTATGAACCCACTTTAACACAACATCTGATCTGTAACTCATCCAAACACAACTGTCTTGAACTGAACCACGCAAATACAAACTGTCTGAACTGAACATAAACAAACACAACGTCTGAACTCATTTTAATACACTGTCTGACACTGAACTTCACCAAAAACACCTGAAGATCTGAAGTCACTCAAAACAACTTTCTGAACTGAACCACCAAAATACAACTGACTGAATGAACATACAAACACAACTGTCTGAACTCATTTAATTACCACTGTCCTCAAATGAACTCACTAAAAATTCACAAAAACACCTGTCTGAAATGAACTCACTTAAACACAACTGTCTGAATTGAACTCAATCAAACACAACTGTCTGAACTGAACTCACTCAAATACAACTGTCTGAACTGAATTCACTCAAATACAACTGTCTGAACTGAACTCACTCAAACACAACTGTCTGAACTCACTCTAACACCACTGTCTCAACTGAACTCACTCAAACACACCTGTCTGATCTGAACTCACTCAAACACAGCTGTCTGAACTGAACTCACTCAAACACAACTATCTGAACTGAACTCACCCAAACACAACTGTCTGAACTCACTCAAACACAACTGTCTGAACTGAACTCACTCAATCACAACTGTTTGAACTCACTTTAACACAACAGTCTGATCTGAACTCACTCAAACACAACTGTCTGAACTGAACTCACTCAAACACAACTGTCTGAACTGAACTCACTCAAACACAACTATCTGAACTGACTCACCCAAACACAACTGTCTGAACTCACTACACAACTGTTTGAACTGAACTCACTCAAACACAACTGTCTGAACTCACTTTAACACAACTGTCTGATCTGAACTCACTCAAACACAATTGTCTGAACTGAACTCACTCAAACACAACTGTCTGAACTGAACTCACTCATACACACTTGTCTGAACTGAACTCACTAAAACACACCTCTCTGAACTGAACTCACTCAAACACAACTGTCTGAACTGAACTCACTCAAACACAACTATCTGAACTCACTTAAACACCACTGTCTCAACTGAACTCACTCAAACACACCTGCCTGATCTGAACTCACCCAAACACACCTGTCTGATCCGAACTCACTCAAACACAACTGTCTGAATTGAACTCACTCAAACACAACTATCTGAACTGACTCACCCAAACCCACTGTCGGAACACACTACATACAAACTGTTTTGAACTGAACTCACTCAAACACAACGTCTGAACTGAACTCACACAAACCAACAACTGTCTGAGTGAACTCATTCAAATACAAACTGTCTGAACAGAATTCACACAACTACAAAACATTCTGAACTTAACTCACTCAAACACCACTGTCTGAACTCACTTAACACCACCTGTCTCAACCAAACACACTCAAACACACCTGTCTGATTCTGAACCACTCAAACACAACTGTCTGATCTGAACTCACTTAACACAACTGTTTGGAACTGAACGCACTCAATCACAACTGTCTGAACTGAACTCCACCATTCCAAACACAACTTGTCTGAACTTACCGCACTCAAACAGAACTGACTGAACTCACTTTAACACCACTGTCTAAACTGAACTCACTCAAACACACCTGTCTGATCTGAACTCACTCAAAAACACTTGTCTGAACTGAGCTCACTCAAAAAAAACTGTCTGATCTGAAGACACTTAAACACAACTGTCTGAACTGAACTCACCCAAAAACAACGTCCTGAGATGAGAACTTACTCAAATAAAACTGGTCCTGAACTGAAATCACTCAAAAACACTGTCTGAACTAAACTCTCAAAACACAATGTCTGACTGAACTCACTCAAACACAAATGTCTGAAACTGAACTCCTCAAACACAACAGTCTGAACTAAACTCACTCCAACACACCCTGTGTGATCTGGCCTTAAACAAAACGCCACTGTCTGATTTAAACTACACACAAACCACACTAGTCTGAACTCATAATTAACACACCTGTCCGCATGAACTCACTCAAAGCACTAACTGTCTAGCACTGAACTCACTCAAATCCAATGTCTGAACTCACTTTAAACACCACTGTCAAAACTGAACTCACTCAAACACAACTGTCTGAACTGAACTTCCTCAAACACAACTATCTGAACTGAACTCACCCAAACACAACTGTCTGAACTGAACTCACTCAATCA
The DNA here is from genome assembly GCA_028751875.1 of Rapana venosa. Classification (NCBI taxonomy): domain Eukaryota; kingdom Metazoa; phylum Mollusca; class Gastropoda; order Neogastropoda; family Muricidae; genus Rapana; species Rapana venosa. The sequence goes on from CM054160.1 coordinate 5,539,541, forward strand.
CAACTGTCTGAACTCCTTTTAACACAACTGTCTGATCTGAACTCACTCAAACACAACTGTCTGAACTGAACTCACTCAAACACAACTGTCTGAACTCACTTTAACACCACTGTCTCAACTGAACTCACTCAAACACACCTGTCTGAACTGAACTCACTCAAACACAACTATCTGAACTGACTCACCCAAACACAACTACTGAACTCACTACACAACTGTTTGAACTGAACTCACTCAAACACACTGTCTGAACTGAACTCACTCACACAACTGACAGAAGTGAACTCACACCACTACCAACTGTCTGAAACTGAAAATTAGACTCCAAATAAAACTGTCTGAACTGACTCACCAAACACAACTGGCTGAACACACTTTAACCCACTGTCTCAACTAACTCACAGTCAAACACAACTGTCTGAACAGATACCACTCAAAACACACTAACTGAACTGACTCCCCCAAAACAACTGTCAGAAGTGAACTCACTCAAAAACAACTGTCTGGAACTGAACTCACTCAAACACAACTGTCTGAACTCACTTAACACCACTGTCTCAACAGAACACACATCAAACACACCTGTCTGATCTGAACTCACTCAAACACAACTGTCTGAACTGAACTCACTTAAACACAACTGTCTGAACTGAACTCACTCAAACACAACTGTCTGAACTGAACTCACTCAAACACAACTGTCTGAACTCACTTTAACACCACTGTCTAAACTGAACTCACTCAAACACAACTGTCTGAACTGAACTCACTCAAACACAACTGTCTGAACTGAACTCACTCAAACACAACTGTCTGAACTGAACTCACTCAAACACAACTGTCTGAACTCACTTTAACACAACAGTCTGATTCTGAACACACTCAAACACAACTGTCCTGAACTGAACACACTCAAAACACAACTATCTGAACTCCACTTGAACAACCAAACAGTCTCAACTGAACTCAAGCAAACACACCAGCCTGATCTGACTCAGGCCCAAACATAACCTGTCCTGATCTGACTCACTCAAAACACAACCTGTCTGGAATGAAACTCACTACAAACACAACTATCTGAACTTACTCACCCAACACAACTGTCTGAACTCACTTTAACACCACTGACTCAACTGAACTCACTCAAAAAACTGTCTGTACTGAACTCACACCCAAACAACAACTGTCAGAAGAGAACTCATTCAAACACAACTTTCTGAACTGAACTCACTCAAATACAACTGTCTGAACTGAACTTACTCAACACAACTGTCTGAACTCACTTTAACACCACTGTCTCAACTGAACTCACTCAAACACACCTGTCTGAACTGAACTCACTCAAACACAACTGTCTGATCTGAACTCACTTAAACACAACTGTTTGAACTGAACTCACTCAAACACAACTGTCTGAACTGAACTCACTCAAACACAACTGTCTGAACTTAACGCACGGTTCAAACACAACTGTCTGAAACTCACTTTAAACACCGACTGTCTAAACAGAAGCTCACAACAAACACACCTGTCTGAACTGAACTCAGCTCAACCACACTTGTCTGAACTGAGCTCACTCAAAAAAAACTGTCTGATCTGAAGACACTTAAACACAACTGTCTGAACTGAACTCACCCAAACACAACTGTCTGAGATGAACTCACCTTCAAATAAAACTGTCTGAACTTAAATCACTCAAAAACACCTGTCTGAACTGAACTCACTTAAACACAACTGTCTGAACTGAACTCACTCAAACACAACTGTCTCAACACACTTTAACACCACTGTCTGAACTGAACTCCCTCAAACACACCTGTCTGAACTGAACTCACTCAAACACCACTGTCTGAACTGACTCACTCAAACACAGCTGTCCTCAACACACTGTAACAACCACTGGCTGAACTGAACTCACACAAACACAACTGTCAGAACTGAACTCGTCAAACACAACTGTCTGAAACAGAACTCGCTCCAACACAACAGTCTGATCATCCTCAATCAAACGCAACTGTCTGATTTAAACTCACTCCAACACAACTGTCATAACCCATTTTAAACACACCAGTCTGAACTGAACTCACTCAAACACGACTGTGTGAACTGAACTCACTCAAACACAACTGTCTGAACTGAACTCACTCAAACACAACTGTCTGAACTGAACTCACTTAAACACAACTGTCTGAACTGAACTCACCCAAACACAACTGTCTGAACTCACTCAAACACAACTGTCTGAACTGAACTCACTCAAACACAATTGTCTGAACTGAACTCACTCAAACACAACTGTCTGAACTGAACTCACTCAAACACAACTGTCTGAACTCACTTTAACACCCCTGTCTCAACTGAACTCACTCAAACACACCTGTCTGAACTGAACTCACTTAAACACAACTGTCTGAACTGAACTCACTCAAGCAGAAACTGTCATTCAAACACACTGTTAACGAACCACTCACGTCTGAAGTGAACTCACTCAAACACACCTGTCTGAACTGAACTCACTCAAACACAACTGTCTGAACTGAACTCACCCAAACACAACTGTCTGAACTCACTTTAACACACCTGTCTGAACTGAACTCACTCAAACACAACTGTCTGAACTGAACTCACTCAAACACAACTGTCTGAACTGAACTCACTCATACACAATTGTCTGAACTGAACTCACTCAAACACACCTCTCTGACTGACTCACTTAAACACACATGTCTGAACTAAACTCAATCAATTACACCTAAATGAACTGATCTCACTCAAACACACTTGTCTGAACTGAACTCACTCAAACACACCTGTCTGAACTGAACTCACTCAAACACAACTGTCTGAACTGAACTCACTCAAACACAACTGTCTGATCTGAACTCACTCAAACACAATTGTCTGAACTGAACTCACTCAAACACAACTGTCCGAACTGAACTCACTCATACACACTTGTCTGAACTGAACTCACTAAAACACACCTCTCTGAACTGAACTCACTCAAACACACATGTCTGAACTGAACTCACTGAAACACACCTGTGTGAACTGAACTCACTCAAACACAACTGACTGAACTGAACTCACTCAAACACAACTGTCTGAACTGAACTCACTCAAGCAGAACTGTCTTAACACACTTTAACACCACTGTCTGAACTGAACTCACTCAAACACACCTGTCTGAACTGAACTCACTCAAACACAACTGTCTGAACTAAACTCACCCAAACACAACTGTCTGAACTCACTTTAACACACCTGTCTGAATGAACTAAATCACAACGACTGTAGAACTGAACTTCACTCAAAACACAACATTC
>CM054160.1:5543366-5563459 GCA_028751875.1 Rapana venosa
GGACTGGCACAACACATATTGAACAATAACAACAACAGCAACAAATATGGTTGTAGCCCAACTGATGTTTCGTTTTCCTCACGTGTTTTGTGTAACAAACTAACAGGAGCCAGTGGCCCAGCCTGAATGAACACTTTGCTGCAATGCTGTGTCTGACTCTGGATTTCTATCTCTGTACCATGACGTGGAATCCATGCCATGAAGATCAGTTGAGAGAGAGAGAGAGAGAGAGAGAGAGAGAGAGAGAGAGAGAGAGAGAGAGAGAGAGAGAGAGAGAGAGAGAGGGGGGAGGGGGGTTGCATAAGCATCAATGTCACATAGGTGAACATGGAAGCTGAGGGGAAGGGAGGAGAAACAGAACACAGATTTTTTTTTTTAAAAGAAGACTCATCTTAACTACCACCAACAATCCCCTCCATGGAAGAAAGTAAGCAGGCTTTTAAAAATGTTAATTTTTTGTTTATATATTTTGCTAACATCCACCTCAGTCTTTGCTTTCACCCTGGGCCCAACATATCCATTTTACTCGTTAAAGAAAAAACAACGAATGGTTTTAAATTTCATGCATTCGGATTTCTCAAACTCTATAAGGAAGTCTTCGTTGAACGCTTGCAGAACATCTTGCGCGCACGTTAAATCCTGTTCCGCTTTTCGGAAGAGTAGGCCATTGTGTGCCAGTGGGAACAGATGACAGAATTTACAAAACCGCATACACACGGGGACTTGATGTAAAAAAAAGCACATAAGTGCTTATTCCATTAGCCTCGATATAAAAGAATAATAATGTTAAAAACAACAACAACAAAACCGCTCAGACAGCAACTATTGTTGTCTAAAATATGAACGAAAATGTGTTGTGCTGCCAGGCTTCGACTTCGATGAGAGAAATTTTTCGTGTGTGGGATTGGTGGGTGGTTGTTTTTTTGTTTTTTTTAGGTCTTTCTGGTACAAAAAAAAGAAGAAAAAAAGCAGAAGAATGGGCCACCAAGGAGGCAGAAAACAGACAAGAAGGGGATGACAGGGAAGAAAAGGAACAACGCAGAAACGAAGAGAGGGATAGAAAAGAGGAAATTCCTAACACAGAACTTCCAGAAGGTTGGGATGCTATTTCTACACTGACGAGTCCCCGGCATCTCTAGGGGGAGGGGGGGGGGGGGGGAGTCTATGGTAATCAGATATGGGAACGGCCAACAGTGCACCACGCTATCTTCCAACTGTATTTATTTATTTGTTCTTTTATTTCCAGGATAATGGAATAAGCACTCATGTGCTTTTTTTTTTATCCAGTCCCCGTGTGTATGCAGTTTTGTCAATTTTGTCATCCGTTCCCACCGGCACACAATAGCCTACTCTTCCGAAGAGTGTTCCGAAGAGTGTTTTAACGTGTGCGCAAGATGTTCTGCGTGCGTTCGCACACGTGACCTCGGTTTATATAGTCTCATCCGAAGGACTTTTAGGGAGTGTGGAGTCTGCACTGATGTTAACTCCAGAGGAAAACTTTTTTAATCCTCTTGAACGAGATTCGAACCCGGGTCAGCAGATCACGAATGCATCACCAGGCTACCCTGCGCGCGCACGCGCATAGTGTGTGTGTGCGTGTGTGTGTGTGTGTGTGTGTGTGTGTGTGTGTGTGTGTGTGTGTGTGTGTGTGTGTGTGTGTGTGTGTGTGTGTGAGTGTGTGTGGCGCGCGCGACTATGTTCTGCCCTTACTCTCAAAAGAAACTATTGCATGTCTAGCTTGTATACTACAGTCTGCTAACCCATTTCGTGTTAGGCAGAAATCATTTGATTGTACAGTAATGATAAACTTATGAACTACGTCTTTTGCCCGTTTGCTGACTCGTTATAGTGTGTCTGCAAACATCTGTTATCTTGTGTGTAAACTAAGCAAGTCATCTTAACATTTCCTTTGCACCCATCTTTGTAATACTACTACTACTACTACTACTACTACTACTACTACTACTACTACTACTCTACTACTACTACTAATGTATGGAATCTATATAGCGCTGAATCTTGTAAAGCAACAAATAAAAGCGCTCAGATTACTTTTTTTGCGTGTGTATGCGGTAGTTGTTTTTTTTTAATTTTGTCATCTGTTCCCACCGGCACACAATGGCCTACTCTTTCGAACAGCGGAACAGGATTTAACGTGTGCGCAAGATGTTCTGCATGCGTTCGCACAAGGGGCCTCGGTTTATAGTCTCATCCGAAGGACTTTGACATTCAGTTCGATTTTTTAAATTATACAGATATTGTCAGCAGTGGCGGCCAAACCTTGACTGAAACCTATGTCATAAGTTTTATAACACCTCTTCCACCGCACAAAGATATATCAAATGCTTCAATACTTTTCGAACAGTGTAAATATAAATCAATATTCGTATAAATCCCATAAATACAAGGAATATCACGCACATCCAACACACACGACAACACACACACACCACCCACACACACACCACACACACACCCACACACACACACACACACACACAAACACACACACACACACACACACACACACACACAAGTGGGATGGGAGTGTTAGAACATTGCGCTCGCAATCTGACGACCGGGTTCGATTCCCGTTTCAAGGGATATTTTCCCCTGGAGTTATCATCAGTGCAGACTACCCACCACTGCCCCAAAAGTCCTTCGATGGGACTATAAACCGAGGCCCCCGAGTGGCGAACGCACGCAGAAACACTTGCGCACAGGTATAAATCCTGTTTCCGCTTTTCGTAAGATTAGGCCATTGTGTGCCGGTGGAACAGATGACAGAATTGACAAACCGCAAAACATACGGGATGATGTAGAAAAAGCACATAATTGCTTATTGCATTATCCTCGTATAAAAGAAGAAATAAATAAAAATGTAAAAACACAACTGTTTGAACTGAACTCACTCAAACACTTCTGTCTGAACTGAGCTCACTCAAACACACCTTTCTGACTGACTCACTCAAACACACATGTCTAAACTGAACTCAATCAATTACACCTGTCTGAACTGAACTCACTCAAACACACCTGTCTGATCTGAAGTAACTTAAACACAACTGTCAGAACTGAACTCACTCAAATACAACTGTCTGAACTGAATTTACTCAAATACAACTGTCTGAACTGAACTCACTCAAACACAAATTTCTGACCGCGTGTAGCGAGGACGTGAACGATCCGTTCCACCCCATACATCCCCTCATCTAATCTAGCGCGACGGAGACTGTACACCAAAGTCATACTTAGCTCGACTCTGATCTTGGCACGGGCCTCACACCACCATAACTCTCCACTAGTCCGATTATTATATCTAGCGCTCTCTCCAACTCTACTCGATTTGTTCCTTGTTGTTTACTACTATATGAAACTTAAGTCATCTCTTTGTCAGAACGGAGCGAGACGAGTGATCGTAGAGCATCTTTATTAACTAGTACGACTTAGCGTTTGTACCTCAAGCTGTCGTGTATCTATTGATACCTTCTTATAATTCACTTCTAGTTTATAGAGACCTACGATGGGTATCTATAGCTAGCGATCGCGGATTAAGCGAGCGAGAGCGTGGTTCGAGTGATGATTATCTGAAGCTCACTGCGAAGGGACACCGAAGATGTATAGTCAATCTCGATGTGTGAGCGGTATCGGTGCAGAGTGGACGAGCGACTAAGCGAGGAAACTGTCTCTCTCGTCCGCGTTATCTACTATCTCTCGGAGTGTGTATGCCTAGGAAGCGTTTCGCTATATACTCACACGGGACTCAAGCTATCTTATAGGATATGTGTCAACATCTAATCTGAGCACTCAGCTACAAACCACTTTATTCTAACTGAACTCACGCATCTCATCTGAAGGACGCATGACTCTTCTCTTTGTATCTCTATACTCTAATGGAATTTAACTATGTTTGAAACATAACTATACTACACTTGCGGGTCATCTAAGACTGCAGGAGTCTTCTATAAACACTCGCATCTTTCAATACCATTAGTGATTCTCTAGCTCAGCGATATACAGACAACGTCTCGTCATCAATAATTATCTACTACATACGGTGTGTGAAGATGCTAGGCATCAGGGATCTACAAAGAAAAGGGAGCGAGACATCTCGAGTGATATAGACAGCTTAACATACGCTGGTTATAACAATCTGAGTGCGATGTGGTAGGGCCGTGGGTGGTCTGGTGTGAGGTTTGGTGTGAAGTACCAGCGCCATATAGCACATTTAGCGGACTTCTGAAATTTTGTTTTTCTCTCTCCTTTATACAAAGGAGAGGCAGGTTGATATGTTTGAGCTTGTCATGGATGTTGGCATGATTCTCAAATAAACATGTTGACTTAAATAGCAACATTTTTAATGTTAGTGCATTGGCTGGTAGTTGACATCGATAACGACACAGCTTTCGGCCTTGGGCCGGGGGTCTAATATTATATAATCAGACTTTACAGTATCTTATGTGTGTCGATACAGTAAGAGGATTTCAGGTGTGTGTTTTAGGTGTGTGAGCTCAATCACCTGCTTTAACCATATCATACACTACCGTCAAAACAGTTAGTTTCAGGTATTGTTTCAAGTCAACATTCACCTTTACCTTCCCCTATACCTAGTCCTTCGGACCATGGGGGGCACACTGAAGATTTTCAAACCAACTTCCTCCACTCCATACTCCCCAGCGGCCTCTGCTTTCCGTAGCAATTCGTTCCACTCAGGTCCTGTCCAGTCCACTTTCTGGATGTTGGTCTCCCATCGTTTTTTTCTGTCTGCCCTTCGTCTCCTCTCCGTGTACTGTTCCCCTGTAGACAGTCTTAGGACAGTCCAGATGTTCTTGTGAATGTCAACATAAAGTCTCCCAATAGAATCATTTCTCTGATTGTACAAAGCAGCAGCCATCGTGGAGATTGATTTGTCACAACCAGCCAGTCAGTGAACCAGGATCTCTGTATATACGTCCTACACAAGTCGGTTGAGAAGACTTGAAAGATATGTCAAGCCAAATGTCGCGCGCGCATATCTTTCACTTTCGTATCACAATATTTCGAGTAATCGGTCTTGTGTCTGTCTTGTCTATCTTTTCTGTCTGTCTGTCTGGTATTTTATTATTTATTTTTTTATAGATTTAGTTCGTTTTATATCGAAGATAAATAAAATAAGCACTCAAAACTTTATGTGCTTTTTTTATATCCCCCCCGTGTGTATGTGATTTTGTAAATTTCGGTCATCATGTTCCCACCGCGCACACAATAGGCATAGCTCTTTCGAAAAGCGGAACAGGATTAACGTTGCGCAAGATGTTCTGCGTCGTTCGCACACGAGCATCGGTTAATAGTTCCCTTTAGTTTATCTGTCATGTCAGCGTCTGTCTGTCTGTCTTCTGTCTGTGTCTTGATCTGTGTCTGTGTTCTGAGTCTCTCTCCTCTCTCTTCCTCATACTCATCTCTTCCTAGTTACCATCTCGGAATCTCTCATCTCTCTCTCTCTCTCTACTCTAGTCGTCTCTCTCTCTTCTCTCCTTCCTCGCCCTCCCTGCCTTCCTCCCTCCCATTGTTAGGCAGTAATACAAGTGCAAAAAGTGAACTAGGGCATACCAACTTTTACAGGACAATACTTGTAGCAAGAGATTTCGTTGTCTAATAAGAGTTGCCGCCCTTTAATGGGTTTTCGAAACCTATGCTAAACCACCACGAAAAATACACGTATAAAATATCCAGATTTTATTTTGAATTTTTTTCGATAGAAGAAAGATCTTATTGTTGTGCGTTTATTTTTTCTTATTGTACTTTTAATATTGTTAAAGGTCCGAAATAAAGATAGTCTGTAATATTATATGAAGTAATTTTTTAGTTCCTTGACGGAAAAAAGCAAATGCATTGCATATTCCATGTACCATCTTGGAAATAAACATTTGACTTTGACCCACACAGAAACAGAGAGAGTAACTTTATAGATCGTTGCGAGTGGCTTGATGGTTATTTGCTTGCATAATTATTTGTTCCGGTGGTGGTTTTTGCGTGGTTTTTTGGTTGTTGTTTTGTTCATTAAAAGCTCATATCAACCATAATTTCTTCTTTATTTTACTTCTGATGTAATTCTAAAATAGGGAGTGAAGAAACTGTGTGTGTGTTGTTCTTCTTTTTGTTTTGTTGTTGCTCGATTTACTCTATTTCTTTTTTTTTTTTTCTTTTTTTCTTATTTTCTTTTATATCGAGGAATATGGAATATAGCATTTTATGTGCTTTTTTCATCCAGGATCCCCGTGGTGAATGCGGTTTAGGTAACTTTTGTCATCTTTCCCACCAGCAAAACAATGCCTACTCATACCAAAAGGCGGAACAGGATTTAACGTGTGCGCAAGGAATGTTCTGCGTGCGTATCGCACAACGGGGCCACTGTATTATAGTCTCATCCGAAGACTTTGGAGAGTTAGAGTCTGCGAACGCGCGCAAAACTACTTGTGCAACACTTTTAAAACCCCTTTCCGCTTTTCAGAAGAGTAGGCCAGTGTAGTACCGATGGAACGGATGACAAAATTTTTACCAAACTGCATACACACGGGACTGGGTGATAAAAAGCACAATTATTATATGCTTATTCCATATCCTCGAAATAAAAGAATAAAATAAAAATAAAAAAAAATGAACATAAAATCTCTCGCGTCTCACTTCAATCACTCTCTCTCACTCCTTCGTCTCTCTCTCTCTCTCTCTCTCTTTCCTAATTTCTTTTTTCTTCTCTTTGTGTGTGAGTGGGTGACCTTGCAATTCAATTCTCCAGATCTTAATCATGCCTCGCATGGCTGTTGGAATCGGTGAAAAATCGAAAAGATAGGGAACAGACAGAACACCCAGTCGTTTAAGCGGCTGTTTATATAACTGGCTGTTTACAACACTGTAAGCCTTTGCGCTGTTTATAAAACTGCTGTTACAGCTGTACACTTTGCGGCTGTTTATATAACTGGCTGTTATACATCTGTACCCTTTAGCGGCTGTTGGTATAACTTAGGCAGTTTATAAGCTGTACAACTTTGCGGCTGTTTATAATAACTGGCCTGGTTTTACAGCTGTAACACTTTGCGGCTGTTTATATTAACTGGCTGTTTACAGCTGTACACTTTTGCGGCTGTTTATAATAACTGGCCTGTTTTACAGCTTATACACTTTGCGGCTTTTATATAACTGGCTTTTTACAGCGGTTACTCTTCGGCTGTTTATATAACTGGCTGTTTACAGCTGTAACACTTTTGCGAGCTGTTTAAATGAACTGGACTGTTTCCAGCTGTACACTTTGCGGCTGTTATATATCTGCATGTTTACAGCTACGTAAACACGTTGCGGCTGTTTATATACCTGGCTGTTTACAGCGGTTACACATTGCGCGTTTTTATATAACAGGCTTGATTTTACAGCTGGTACAACTTTCGGCTGTTTAAATAACTTGGCTGTTTATAGCTGTACATTGCGGCCTGTTTAATAATAACTTGGGCTGTTTACAGCTGTACACTTTTGCGGCTGTTTAATAAATAGGCTGGTTTACACTGTACAACAATTGCGGCTGTTTATATAACTGGCTGTTTATATACCTGTACACTATTTGCGGCTGATAATATAACTGGCAGTTACAGTCTGTACACTTGCGGCCTGTTTATATAACTGGCTGTTTAACAGCTCTACCTTTGAGCGGCTGTGTTTAGAAAACTGGCTGTTTACAGCTGTACACTTTGCGCTGTTTATATAAACGGCTTTTACAGCATTCACTTTGCGGCTGTTATATAACTGGCTGTTTATAAAGCTGTACACTTTGCCAGCGCCAGTCCATGCACCAACCGCTGTTAGGTGCCTACTAATAATATGCTAAGACTTGACATTTTTTAAATCTAGCTTATTATTTTATTTTCCTTAAATTATATATTTATGTACTTATGCATTTACTTATGCGCATTGTATTCATTTATTTTAATCTCGTTCTGTTAGGCCTATATTTTGCTTGTTATTTAATTTATTCTTTATTTCGAGGACAATGTAGTTAGTGGAGCACTCATGTGTGTTTTATTTAAACAACCAGACCCCGTGTGTATGCAATTTTGTCAATTTTGTCTCCGTTCCCACTGGCACACAATAGCCTACACTTCTGAAAAGCGGAACGGTTTAAACTTGTGTGTAAGATGTTTCTGCGTGCCTTTTCGCACACGGGACCATTGTTATATAGTCTCATCCGAAGGACTTCTGGGAAGAGAAGGGAGAGTCGGCACTGACGTTAACCAGGGAAAACTTCAACGGTTTGTCAGCTGTTTCAAAACATTGCGACTGATTGACTGAACATGACTGACTGATAAAGTTTTCTTTCCGACAGGGTTTCAGGATAACAAATTGACATACTTTTATTTACACCATCCCTTTCCCTAAGAAGGGGCGTACCTAAATGATCACGAACTAATCAAGTCCAGGTAATACGTGAAGAAAACAAATGATATGGGTGAAACATATACATTAATCAATTTGTTCTTTGCAGCAATTCCCTTGTAGTTTACAAAACAAACAAAACTTCGTGCCGATTTTCTGGGGCTATAACACACTCACACACACACACAAACATAGAATCGCTCACACACACTCACACACACAAACACCCACACACACACACACACACACACAATCATTACACACAACACATTGCACACAACTCACAAACGACACACTGACCTAGCACCTACACACACAAACACACCCACACACACTCTCTCTCTCACTCATCACTCGTCTTGGAGAACTGAATGTAAAAATAGCACAAGAATGCATATTTCATTATCCACGAAATAGAAGAAGTTGTCCATTGTCATAGTCTTCTTCGCTCTCTCTCACCTCTCCTCTCTCTTCACAAATCCTCCCATCTCTATTCTCTCTACCTCTCTCTCTCTCTCCGGTCGACTCTCTGCTCTTCTCCGTCTCTCTTCGCTCTCTCTCTCTCCTCTCCTCTCTCTCCTCTTTGGAACTGAATTAAAAGTTAGGCACAAGAATGCTTATTCATTATCCTCGAAAGTAAAAGAAGTTGACATTGTCATAGTCCATTCCACCTCCTCTCTCTACTATATGACTATCTGTCTGTCTAATTCTATCACACCCTTTCTCTCTCTCTCTTCTCTCCACAGTCTCTCCATCTCTCTCCCTCTCTCTCTTCTCTCTCTCTCTCTCAATCTTCTTTCTCTCTCTCTCTCTCTCTCTCTCTCTGTAAATATATAATATATGTACATAAATATACACCTGCTCTCTCTCCTCCCCCCACCCGCCACCCCCCCCTATGTTTAAAGGGGTTTTTCTGTTTGTTATTTTTTGAGAGCTCAATCACCTGCTTTAACCCCTATCATACCACAACCGCAAAACGGGTTAGTTTTAGGGATTGTTCAAGTCAACATTCACCTTTACCTTCCCCTATCCCGTAGTCCTGCGGACCGTGGGGGGCACCACTGAAGATTTTTCAACCAACTTCCTCCACTCCCCGCGGTCCTCTGCTTTCCGTAGCAATTCGTTCCACTCAAGGTCTGTCAGTCCACTTTCTGATGTTGTCTTCCCATCGTTTTTTCTGTCTGCCTCTTCGTCTCCCTCCTTGTACTGTTCCCTGTAGGACAGTCTTGGCCAGTCCAGATGTTCGTGTGAAAGTCAACATTAAAGTCTCCCAATAGAATCATTTCTCTGGATTGACAAAAGCAGCATCCATCGTGGAGTTGAATTTGTCACACCAGCCAGCAGTGTGACCAGGTTCTCTGTATATACGTCCTACACTAGTCGGTTGAGAACGTCTTGAAAGTTATGTCAAGCCAAATGTCGCGCGCGCATGATCTTTCACTTCGTTATCACAAATTTCAGTATATCTGTCTTTGTGTCTGTCTGTCTATCTTTCTGTCTGTCTGTCTGGATTTTTATTATTTATTTTTTTATTGATTTTATTGTTTATATCGAAGATAATAGAATAAGCACTTATGTGCTTTTTTATATCCAGCCCCGTGTGTATGTGATTTTTGTAAATTCTGTCATCTGTTCCACCGGCACACATGGCCTACCTTACGAAAAGCGGAACAGGATTTAACGTGTGCGCAGATGTTTCTGCGTGCGTTCGCACACGAGGCATCGGTTTTATAGTCTTTAGTTTATCTGTCTGTCAGCGTCTGCCCTGTCTGTCTGTCTGTGTCTGGGTCTGTTCTGTGTCTGCTTCTCTCTCTCCCCTCTCTCTCTCTCTCTCTCTCTCTCTCCTCTCTCTCTCTCTCTCTCTCTCCCCTCTCTCTCTCCTTCCTCTCCCTCCCTCCTCCCTCCCATGTGTGGCAGTAATAGCAAGGGCAAAAAAGTGAACAGGGCATAGCCTACGTGTTTACAGGGACAATACTTGTAGCAAGAGATTTTCGTTGTCTAATAAGAGTTGCCGCCCTTTAATGGGTTTTCGAAACCTATGCTAAACCACGAAAAATACTCGTAAAAAAATATCCAGATTTTATTTTGAATTTTTTTCTATGAGAGAAAGATATTATTGTTGTCGTTTTTTTCTTATTGGTACTTTTTATTGTTAAGGGTCGAAATAATGTAGTTAAATATTATTATGAAGTAATTTTTGGTCCTTGACGGAAAAAAGCAAATGCATTGCTTATTCAATGTACCATCGGGAATTTAAAAAACCTTTTTTGACTTTGACCCACACAGAAACAGAGAGGGGTAACCTTGATGTCGTTGGGGGGCTTGTATTTTTATTTGCTTGCAAAATGTTTTTCCCGGGGGGGTTTTTGGGGGTTTTTTGGTTTTTTTTTGGGGTTCATAAAAGCCTATAAACCCAAATTTTCTTTTTTATTTTTTTTTGAGTGTATTTCTAAAATGGGGATTAAGAAACGTTTTTTTGTTCCCCTTTTGGGTTGTTTTTGTTGTTTCGATTTTACGTCTATTTTTTTTTTTTTTTTTTTCTTTTTTTCTTTTTTTTTCTTTTATACGAGGATAATGGAATAAGCTTTTAGTGCTTTTTTACATCCATTTCCCCGGGGTGTAGGGGGTTTTTGGTAACTTTTTGTCATCGGTTCCCACCACACACAAGGCCTACCTTACAAAAAGGGGAACAGGTTTTAAAGGGGGTGCGCAAGATGTTCTGCTGCTTTCGCCCCGGGGGCCCAACGGTTTTTAGCCCCTCTTTTCCAAGGACTTTTTGGGGGGGAGAAAAATCGGGGAACGCCGCCAAACATCTTGTGCCAAAAAACTTTAAAAAACCTTCCGCTTTTTTAGAAGAGTAGCCATTTTTTGCCGATGGGGAAAGGGTGACCAAAAATTTTCCAAAAATGCATACACAAAGGGGGCGGGGTGAAAAAACACATATTATTAAATGCTTTTTCCATTTCCTCGAAATAAAAAAATAAAAAAAAAAATAAAATAAAAAAAAATAAAATTTTTCTCCCCTCTCACCCCCTCTCACTCCTCTCTCTTTTCTCTCTCTCCTTTTCTCTCTCCTCTTTCCTAATTTTTTTTTTTTTTCTTTTTTGGGGTGATGGGTGACCTGCAATTTTATTTTTCCAGTCTTAAAACATGCCTTTGCGGGCTGTTGGAAAAAACGGTAAAAATCAAAAAGGACGGGGCAGAACCCGCCCAGGGCCCTTTTTGCGGCTTTTTTATATAACTGGCCCGTTTACAAACCCTTTCCCTTTGGCCGGCGGTTTTTTATAACTGGCCTTTTTTTCAGCTGTACACTTTGCGGGTGTTTATATAATGGCTGTTTTAAACTGTACCCTTTCGGCTGTTTGTATAACGGCGTTTAAAAGCTGTACACTTTGCGCCCGTTTATATAACTCTGTTTACAGCTGTACACTTTTCGGCTGTTTAATAACTTTGGGTGGTTTTCAGCTGGGACACTTTGCGCTTTTTTATATAACCCGGGTGTTTTTTTGCTGTACACTTTGGGGGCTGTTTTTTTAACTTGGGGTTTCAGCCCTTTCACTTTGGGGGGGGCTTTTATATAACTGGGTGTTTTCCCGGGTGTACAAATTTGCGGCTGTTTATATAAAATGGCTGGGTTTCCGCTTTTACACTTTGCGGGCCGTTTATATAACTGGCCTTTACAGCTGTACACGTTGCGGCTGTTTATAAAAACGGGGTTTTAAAAGCGGGACAAATTTGGGCTGTTTTATTTTAACTGCTGTTTTCAGCTGTACATTTCGGGTGTTTTTTATAATGGGTGTTTATTTCTGTACACTTTTTCGGCTGGGTTTTTATAAATGGGTGTTTACAGCGTAAAACCTTTTTCGGGGTTTTTTAAACTGGCGTTTTCACTGTAAAAACTTTTCGGGTGTTTATATAACTTGGCTGTTTAAACTGGGAAACCCTTTTCGGCTGTTTAATAACTGGGGGTTTACAGGGTGTTCACTTTTTCGGCTTTTTTATAAAAACTGGCTGTTTCAGCTGTACACTTTTTCGGGGTTTATATAATCTGGCTGTTTACACTGTACACTTTGGGCTGTTTAATAACTGCGGGTTTTCAGCCCGACACTTTGCGGGTGTTATAAACTGGGTGTTTTTAGCTGAAAACTTTCAGCGCCAGTTTCCATGCACCAACCGCTTTAGGTGGGCCCACTTTTAATATCTAAACTTGACTTTTTAATCTTGCTTTTTTTTTCTTTTTTTATCCCCCCTTTTTATTTACTTATGCTTTTTCTTTGCAAATTTTTTTCTTTTTTTTTAATTGTTTTTTTTAGGGGCCCATATTTTGCTTGTTTATTTATTTTTTCTTTTATTTCGAGGGCAAAGGGGTAAGCACCCCAAATTTTGTTTTTTAAAATCCGTTCCCCCTGTGTAGGGAAATTTTTCAATTTTTTTCATCCTTCCCACGGGGCCCCAAATTGGGGCCCCCACTCTTTTAAAAAACGGAAAGGGGTTTTAAACCCTTTTTGTTTTAAGAAATTTTTGCGGGGTTTTGCACACGGGGCCCTGTTTTTTAATCTCATCCCAAGGACTTCTGGAAGAGTTGGCACTGACGTTAACTCCAAAGGGAAAATTCAACCCGGTTTTTTTGCAGCTGTTTAAAAATTTTACTGATTGACTGCGACTACTTAAAGTTTTTCTTTCGACAGGGGTTTCAGGGAAAAAAATTTAAACTTTAAAAAATTTCCCCAGTCCTTTCCCTAAGAAAGGGGTTTTCCTTAATGATCCAAAACCAATTTATGTCCCCTAAACGTGAAGAAAAATTATAGGTGATAAAAAACATTAATCAAATTTTTTTTTTTTCAAACAAACCCCCGTAGTTTTCAAACAAAAAAAAAACTTCGTGCCGTTTCTGGGGTAAAACACACACCCCAAAACCACACACACACAAACACCACACACACAACACACACAACCACCCACACACAAAACAATCAACACACACCATGCACCAACAAAACAAATCAACTACCCTACACACACAAACACCACCCCACAAAATCTCTCTCCCCTCTCTCTCTCTCTTGGGGAACTGAATGTAAAAATAGCACATGAATGCTTATTTCATTATCCTCGAAATAAAAGAAGTTGTCATTGTCATTGTCATTCTCTCCTCTCTCTCTCTCTCTCATCTCCTCTCTCTACTCTCTCCTCTCTCTCTCTCGTCCTCTCTCTTCTCTCTCTCTCTCATCTCTCTCTCTCTCTCTCTCTCTCTTGGAACTGAATGTAAAAATAGCACATGAATGCTTATTCATTATCCTCGAAATAAAAGAAGTTGTCATTGTCATTGTCATTCTCTCTCTCTCTCTATCTATCTGTCTATCTGTCTGTCTATCTATCACACCCTTTCTCTCTCTCTCTCTCTCTCTCTCTCTCTCCTCTCTCTCTCTCTCTCTCTCTCTGCTCTCTCTCTCTCCTCCTCTCTCTCTCTCTCTCTGTATATATATATATATGTACATATATATATCACACGTGCTCTCTCTCCTCCCCCCCCCCCACCCCCCCCCCCCCCTCCCCCCCCTCCCCCTTCCTCTCCCCTCTCTATCTCTCTTCTGCTCTGCTTTCTTTCTTACTTGTTGCTACTTTTTTTTTTTTTTTGGTCTCTCTTCGGTGATTTTTTGTGGGATTTTTTTGTGTGTAATATTTTCCCGTAAGCTGTGTAAGTGTATTGCTATGGGCTTTATTTTATTTTATTATCATATATATCCTTAAGGGTGAGGACTGGATGTAAAAAGCACATGGGTGCTTATTCATTATCCTCGAAATGAAAGAATTTGTCATTGTCTCTCTCTCTCTCTCGTATAATTGTGAATGTTTTACTTGCATATGGCTATGTGTGTTATTGAAAAATGACTTTTAGGTGGTTTGTTCTCCTTTAATTTTATGGAGGTTCTGCTTTGTTTGGCTCTGTTTTGGTTTGGGGTTGTGTTGTTGTTGTTTGTTGTTATTGTTGAGGGGGAACTACTGGGTGTCACCTCTCCCCTTGTTGTTGTTGCCGCTTTTGTTTTGCTCTTGGTTCTTGCTATTTTTCGGTTGTTTCTGTGTTTTCTGTTTTGCTTCTTCCTTACTTGTTAGTACTTTTTTTTCTTTCTCTTCAGTGATTTTTGTGTAATTTTTCCCCCGTACACTGTGTAGTGTATTGCTATAGGCTTTATTTATTTTATTATCATATATATCCTTAAGGGCGGGACTGGATGTAAAAAAGCACATGGGTGCTTATTCATTATCCTCGAAATAAAAGAATTGTCATTGTCATTGTCATTGTCTCTCTCTCTCTCCTCTCTCTCATCTCTCTCACTCTCTCCTCCTCTCTCTCTCTCTCTCTCTCTCTCACACACACACAAGATTTCGCAAGCTTTTAGCAAGCTCAAACAGGGGAGTGGAGGGGAGGAGGAGAAGGGGGGGGGGGGGAATTTAGGGAAGAAAAAAAAAAGATTTGGGGGGGGGGGGGAGAGGGGAAATGGGAAAAACCCGCTTTTTTTAACCCAAAAGGGAAAAAGAAGGGAAGGGTTTGGAAAAAGGGGGGGGGGGGGGGGGGGGTTGGGGGGGGGGGGGGGGGGGGGGGGGGGGGGGGGGGGGGGGGGGGGGGGGGGGGGGGGGGGGGGGGGGGGGGGGGGGGAAAAGGGGAGGGGGAGAGGGGGGGAAGGGGAGAGAGTGGGGGAAAAAGGGGAAAAAAAGAAGGGAGGGGAGAGGGGGAAGGGGAGGGGGAAAAGGGGGAGGAAGGGGGAAAAGAGAAAAAAAGGGGGGGAAGAGAAAAAAAAAGGGGAGAGAGGGGGGGGAGAAAAGGGAGGAGGGGAAAAAAAGGGGGGGGGAGAGAGAAAAGGGGGGGGGAAAGGAGAAGAAAAAAAGGGGGGGGGGGGGGGGGGGGGGGGGGAAAAAAGAAAAGAGGATGGGGGGGGAAGGGGGGAAAAAAAAAGGGGAAAAAGGGGGGGGAGGGGAAAAGGGGGGAGAGGGGGAGGGGGGGAAGGAGAGAGGGGGGGAGGAGAAGAGGGAAAGGGGGGGAAAAAAAAAAGAGGAAGAGGGGGGGGGGAAAAAAAAAAGGAAAAGGGAGGGGGGGGAAAGGGAAAAGGGAGGGAAGGGGGGAAGGGGAGAGGGGGGGGAAAGGGAAAGGGAGAAGAGGGGAAAAAAAGGGGGGGGAAAGAAAAAAAAAAAAAAGGGGGGAAGGGGGGGGAGGGAGGGGAGGGGAGGGGAGAAAAGGGGGGGAAGGGGAAAGGGGGAGGAGAAGTGGGGGGGGGGGAAAAGGAAGGGGGGGAGGGGGAAAGCGGGAGGAAAAAGAAGAAAAAAGAGGGGGGAAAAAGAAAAGGGGGAAAAAAAAAAAAAGGAGATGGGGGAAAGAGAGGGGGGGGGGGGAAAAGGGGGAGCCCCCGGGGGGAAAGGGGGAAAAGGGGAAAAAAAACCCCCGGTTAAAGGGGAGGGGGGGGGGAAAAAAAATTTTTTTTTTGGGGGGGGGGGGGGGGGGGGGGCCCCCCCCCAAAAAAAAAAAAGGAAAAGACCGAGAAAAGACAGACAAAAACGGAGGATAGAAAAAAGGGGAGGGGGGGGGGGGGGGGGGGGGGGGGGGGAAAAAGGGGGAAGAAAAAAGGGGGGGGTGGGTAGACAGACAGATTGGTTTCCCAACAGCACCCACCTACTTGAAAGGGGGTGTTTGGTGGGGTGCGCAAACACACCCTCAGGTTCTGCTGTCACTTTTGGGTTTTTATTTCTTCATTATTTGTTTTTTTTATTTGGGAAAAAAAAAAAAGGTTTTTTTTTTGTGGGGTGGGTTTTTTTTTTTTTTTCATCATTCCCCTTTGAAATTTTTTTTTTTTTCACCGGCCCACCGGTACACAAAGGCCTACTCTTCCGAAAACGGAAGGGGAAGGGGGGGGAAAAAAGGGGGGTGCGGCCCCGGGCCGGTTTTGTTTTAAAAAAAATAAAAAATAACCAACCAAACTTTAAAAAAATTAAAAAAATTTTTTTTTTAAATTAAATTTTTTTTTAAATTTTTTTTTTTTAAATTTTTTTTAAATTTTATTAAAAATTCACTTGTGCTTTTTTTTTAAATTTTTGTCCCCCCAAAAACTTTTTTTAAAAGATGTTTTCCCCCCCCAAGGTTTGCGGTGGAAAATTTTTGGAAAAGTTTTCCGTTGCCCGGGGGTGTTTTAAAATTCCCAAAGTTTTTGGGGGAAAGGGCGGGGGGTCCCGGGGGGTTCCCCGAAGGGAAAGAAGGGCGAGAGGGGAAGGCAATTTTTTTTCTAATTTTTTTTTCTTTTGTGGGTTTGGTTGGGGCCCCCCCTCCCCAAAAAATTTCTGGTTGATTTAGTTGGGGAAATTTTTTCCCCCCCCCCCCCCCCCCCCTTTTTTTTTTTTTTTTCAAACCTTTTTTTTTTTTTTTTTTTAAAAAATTTTTTTTTTTTTTTTTTTTTCCCCCCCCAAAAAATTTCCCCCAAAATTTTTTTTTTTTTTTTTTTTTTTTTTTTTTTTTTTTTTTAACCCCCCTTTTTCCCAAAATTTTTTTTTTTTTTTTTTCCCTTTTTTAAATTTTTTTTTTTTTTTTTTTTTCTTTCTTTTGGGTTTTTTTTTAAATTTTTTTTGGGGGGGAAAAATTTTTTTAAAAAAAAAACCCCCCCGGGGGGGGGCAAGAAAAAAAAAACCCAAAAAAAGGGGGTGAAAAAGGGGGGTTTTAAAATTAAAAAACAAAACAGGGTTTAAACCCCGAAAAAGGGGAAAAGTCCTCAAAACAAACGGGCGTATGCTGTAATTCCCTCCCCGGGCCCACTTTCCCCCCTTTTCAAAAACCCCCCCCCCCTTTTTAAAATATTAAAAATAATAAAAAAAAGTTTTTTTTGGCCCAAAAAATTTTTAAAAATAATATTAAAATAAAAAAAAAAAATTTTTAAAATTTTTTTTTAAAAACCCGCCGGCCCGTACGTGCTGTATCCGATCCCCGTTGGGCCCGAAACTTCCCCCCCCCCTTCCCCCCCCCCCCCCCCCCCCCCCCCCCCTTCCACAAATCCATTACACCATAAGAGGTAGTCTGGGTGGTAGTCTTTCGATGAGAAAAATAAACCAAGGCTCCGTGTGCTACATACAATTATTTAGCGCACGTAAAAGAACCCACGGCAACAAGAGAGTTGTCCCTGGCAACATTCTGTTGTTTAAAAAAGCCACTCTGATAGGGACAGGAAAAGAAAAAAAAATAATGGGTGGCGCTGTTCTTGTGGCGACGACGCGCTCTTCCCGGGAAGAGAGCAGCTCGAACGAATTTCACGCAGAGACATCTCCCGTGATATAAAGTGGTATATATTTTTTTCATTGATAAATAAAATAAAACTCATTTCCAGTGCATCTGACTTCGGCTTAGGAGAGAACTGTAATCTTTTAAGTTTTTGTGGTGGGGGAAAAATACAGGAGAATGGACCAAGAAGGCGGAACATAGACAAGAAGGAGGTGACAGGAAGAAAAAGAACAAGGCCGAAACAAAGAGAGGGATAGAAAAGAGGGAATTCCTGGCACATGTATATATAACAATATACAGGCTACTTCACCCAGAAGCTGAAGGTGGAGTGTGGCCTAACAAAACAAACGAACGTGAATGCATGTGACACTTCGCACGTACACAGGCCGGACTTTAACATAGGCTGGTGAATGTATGCAACGATACATACAACATATTAACAGGTTATGATATATATATATATATATATATATATATCATAACCTGTTAATATGTTGTATGCTCTAGATAAAATATATATAATATAATATATATAATATATATATATATATATTTATATATATATATTTTATATATATATATTGAGAGAGAGAGAGAGAGAGAGAGAGAGAGAGAGAGAGGAGAGAGGGAGAGAGAGAGAGAGAGGGGAGAGAGAATGACAATGACAATGACAATGACAAATTCTTTTATTTCGAGGATAATGAATAAGCACACATGTGCTTTTTTACATCCAGTCCCCGCCCGTTAGGGATACATCTTAATATTAATAGCGTTCCGCCTTTCGGAGAGTAGGCCATTGTGTGCCGGTGGGAACGGATAACAAATTGACAAAAGAGAGAGAGAAGAGAGAGAGAGAGAGGAGAGAGAGAGAGAGAGAGAGAGAGAGAGAGAGAGAGAGAGATGCCCTTGTTTGTGTGCATGCACTGCACATACCGTTCATAATCATGAACATAAGGACCGACACGCATGCACGAGCGCACGCATGGACTCCCTACACCGGCATACTAGCAAGCGCGCAAGCGCGCGTGCAGACACACACAGAGAAACGGGATAGCCTGGTAGTTAAAGTGATGCGCTCGTGATCTGCTGACCCAGGTTCGAATCTCGATTTGTTTTCCTCCGGAGTTAACATCAGTGCCGACTCCACTCTCCCCAAAAGTCTTTCGGGTGAGACTATAAACCGAGGTCCCGTGTGCGAACGCACGCAGAACATCTTGCACACACGTTAAAATACGTTCCGCCTTTCGGAAGAGTAGGCCATTGTGTGCCGGTGGGAACGGATAACAAATTGACAAAACTGCATACACACGGGGATTGGATGTAAAAATAAAAAAGCACATGAGTGATTATTGAATGAATGTTTGAATGATTTGAGTGCAAGCGCTTATATTTGTTTGCTTTACAAGATTCAGCGCTATATAAATTCCATATATTATCATTATTATTATTACCATTATTATTATTATTCCATTATCCTGGAAATAAAAGAAACCAATACAGTGAACACATGCATTATTTATGTAACGGATGTGCCTGTTTACAACTAGGCCACTCACACACACACACACACACACACTCACACACACCACACACACACACACACACACACACTCACTCACACAAAACACACACCCCACACACACACTCACCACACACACACACTCACTCTCACACACACACACACACACACTCACCAAAACACACACACACTCACTCACTCACACACACACACACACACACACACACACACACACACTCAACACACACACAACACTCACACACACACCACACCACACACACACAACACACACACACAGACACTCACACACACACAGACACTCACACTCACACACACACTCACTCACACACACTCACACACACTCACACACCACACACACTCACACACACACTCACACTCACTCACACACACAATCACTCTCACACACACACACACACACACACACACACACACACACTCACACACACTCTCACACACACACACACACACTCACACATACACACACTCACACACACACACACACACAACACACCTCACACTCACATCACTCACTCACTCACCCCACACACACTCACACACTCTCACACACTCACACACACACACACACACTCACACACACACTCACTCACTCACTCACTCACACACTCTCACACACTCACACACACACACACACACACACTCACAAAACACACACACCACACACACACACACACTTACACACTCACTCACACACACATACACACACACACACACACACACACACACACACACACACACACACACACACACTCATCCTTCGGATGAGACTATAAACCGAGGCTCCGTTGTTCGAACGCACGCAGAACACCTTGCGCCAACGTTAAATCCTGTTAAGTTTTTCGTAAGAGTTTGGCCATTGGTGCCGGGGGTAAAAAAAGA
>CM054160.1:5563959-5579943 GCA_028751875.1 Rapana venosa
AGAGAGGGGGAGGAGAGGGGGGTGAGGAGAGAGGGGGGATTGGAGAAGAGAGGGGGAAGGAGAGAGGTATGGAAGAGACAAAGAGGGGTGGGTTGGAGAAAAAGAGAGAGAGAGGATGGAGAAGAGAGAGAGGGGGGGTGGAGAAGAGAGCGTAATAGAGTGCAGGGCGGAAAGGAGAGGGAGGGGGTTGGAGAAGAGACAGAGAGAGAGAGGGTGGTGAAGAGAGAAAGAGGAGGGGTGGAGAAGCGAGAGAGAGAGAGGGTGGAGAAGAAAAAGAGAGGTATGAGAAGAGAGAGAGAGGGGGGGGGGGGTGAGAAGAGAGAGAGAGATAGGGTGGAGAATAGAGAGAGAGGGTGGAGAAGGGAGAGGGGGGGGATTGGAGAAGAAGAGAGTGCAGAAGAGAGGAGAGGGAAGAGAAGAGAGAGAGGGGGGGAAAGGAGAAGAGAGGGTGGAGAAGAGAGAGAGAGGGTGCGATTAAAAGAGA
This sequence comes from Rapana venosa, assembly GCA_028751875.1. Taxonomy (NCBI): domain Eukaryota; kingdom Metazoa; phylum Mollusca; class Gastropoda; order Neogastropoda; family Muricidae; genus Rapana; species Rapana venosa. The sequence continues at coordinate 5,564,444 of CM054160.1, forward strand.
GAGGCGATGGAGGAGAGATAGAGAGAGGGTGGAGAAGAGAAGGCAGTGCACACGGAGAGGATGGGGGGGGGTGAGAAAAGCAGAGAGAGAAAAGGGTGTGGGGGAAAAGGGGAAAAGAGAGAGAGAGAGAGAGAAGGGAGAGGGGGAGAGAGAGAGAGAGGGTGAGAAGAGAGGAAGGGTGGAGAAGAAAGGGGGGGGGTTTTGGGGAAAAGAGGGATAGGGTGGGGAGAGAGAGGGGGGGTTTTAGAAAGAGAGAGAGGGGGTGGGGGAAAAGAGGGAAAAAATGGAGAAGAGAGAAGGGGGGGAAAGAAAGAAGGGGAGAAGAGAAAGAGGGGGGGGGGGAAAGAGGGGTAGAAAAGAGGGGGGGGGGAAAGAGAGGGAGGAAAGGAGAGAGAAAGGGGGGAAGAGAGGGGGGGAGAAAAGAGTAAGAGAGAGGGGGAGGGGGAGGGGAAAGAGGGAAAAGTGGAGAAAAGAGAGAAGTGGTGAAGAGAAAAGAGAGGAGGGGTGAGAGAGCGAGAGGTGGAGAAGAGAGAGAGAGGGTGGAGAGAAAAAGAGAGGTAGGAGGGGAGGAGAGAAAAGAGAGGGGTGGGTGAGAAAAGAGAGGAGATAGGGTGGAGAATAGAAGAGAAGGGTGGAGAAGAGAGGGGGGGGGATTGGAGAAGAAGAGAGTGCAGGGAAAAGGAGAGAGGGAAGAGGGTTAGAGAGAGAGGCGAATGGAGGAGAGATAGAGAGGGGTGGAGAAGAGAGAGCGGGGGAGGGTGGAGAAGAGGAGAAATGTGTGGAGAAGAGAGAAAGGGGGGGGGGGATAAAAGAGAGAAATAGTGTGGAGAAGAGAGAGAGAGGGGGTGGATAAGGGGAGAGGTGCAGAGAGGAGGGGGGGGTGGGGGAAGGAGAGAGGAGGCTTGAGAAGGGGAGAGAAAGAGGGTGGAGATTAAGAGAGGTGGGATGGGGAAAAGAGATAGAGAGAGGGTGGAGAAGAGACAGAGAGGGTGAAGAAGAGTGAGATATAGTGTGAGAAGTGAGTGAGGATTATAGTGTGGGTAAGAGATGTGAGAGGGAGGGTGAAGAAGAGAGAGTGGGAGGGTCTAGAAGAGAGAGAGAGAGGGTGAGATGAGAGATTAAAGGGTGGAGAAGAGAGAGTGAGAGGGTGGAGAAGAGACAGAGGGTGGAGAAGAGAGAGAGAGGGAGGGGTGGAGAAAAGAAAGAGAAGTGGGATGGAGAAGAGAGAGAGAGGGGGGTGGAGAAGAGAGTGAGAGGAAGATAGGGTGGTTGAAGAGAGAGAGGGGTGGTGGAGAAGAGAGAGAAGAGAGATTGGGAGAAGAGAGAGAGAGGTTGTGATAAGAGGAAGGGGGGGTGGGTTCTGGAGGGAGAGAGGGATAGGGGAAGGAGAGAGAGAGAGGGGGGGTGAGAGAAGAGAGAGAGAGAGGATGGAAAACGAGAGAAGAGAGTGGTGGAAGAGAGAGAGAGACAGTGCACACGAGAGAGAAGGGGGGGTTGAGAAGGACAAGAGAGAACGAGGGTGGAGAAGAGAGAGAGGAGTGAGGAGAGAGAGGAGAGAGAGGGAGGGGAGAGAGCGAGATGAGGAAGAGAGGAGGTGAGAGAGAGAGAGAGGAGAGGAGCGAAAATGGTGGTGAGATTTGAGAAGGAGAGAGAGAGGTGGAGAAGAGGACAGAGAGGGTGGATGGTGAAGACAGGAGAGATGGGTGGAGAGAGAGAGAGGGGGGATGGAGAGAAGAGAGAAAGAGTGTTGGAGAAGAGAGAGAGAGAGAGAGGGTGGAGAAAAGAGAGGTATGGGTAGAGAGAGAGGGGGGATAGTAGTAGAGTGGGAGGAAGAAGAGAGAGGGTGGGAGAAGAGACAGAGAGGGGTTGGTTGCAGGAAGAGAGAGAATGAGGATGGACGGAACAGATGAGAGAGAGAGAGGATGAGAATGAGAGGGGGGGGGAAGAGTGGGGGTGGAGAAAGAGAGGCGTAATAGAGTGCAGGACGAGGAAAGAGAGAGGGAGGGGGTTTGGAGAAGAGACCGAGGGTAAGAGAGGGTGAAAGTGGTAAGAGTAGAAAGAGGAGAGGTTGAGAAGAGACAGAGGGGGTGGGTTGCAGAAGAGAGAGAAAGAAGAAGGAGAAGAGTGAGAGAGAGGGTGGGGAGAAGAAAAAGAGGGTAGGAGAAGAGAAAGAGAGAGGGGGGGGGGGATGAGAAGAGAGAGAGGTAGGGTGAGAGAGAGGGGGGGAAAATGGAAAAGTGTGGTGGAGAAGAAGAAGAGAGGATGGGGTGGAAGATTAAGAGAGAGAGGCGTATGGAGGAGAGATAGAGAGTAGAGGGTTGGAGAATGGAGGCGAGAGGGTGGAGAAGAAGAGGGAGATTGTGTGGGAGAAGAGAGAGAGGGGGGTCGGTTGGTTAAGAAGAGAGTAGCAGAAGAGAGAGAGAAGGGAAGGTGGTGAATAGAGAGAGAGCGTGGAGAAGAGAGAGAAAGAGGGGTGGAGATCAAGAGAGAGAGTGGGGTGGTTGGAGAGAGAGAGAGGGAGATAGGGTGAGTAGAGATAGAGAGTGGGGTGGTGGAGAAGAGAGAGAGAGAGAGAGATTGGAGAAGGAGTGAGAGAGGGTGGATTAGAGAGAGAGAGAGGGGGTGGAGAAGAGGAGGGAGAGGTGGAACAAGATGAGGAGAGAGGAGGGTGAGAAGAGACAGAGAGGGGAGGGTTGGAGAGGAGAGAGAGAGAGACGAGGAGATGGAGATGAGAGAGAGAAGAGGAGAGAGAGAGGGTGGAGAAGAGAGAGAGATAGGGGGTAGAGATGAGGATGAGAGTGGATTGGAGAAGAGAGAAGAGTTGGAGAAGATGAGACGAGAGAGAGAGAGAGAGTAGAGAGAGAGAGAGAGAGATGGTGGGTGGAGAGGAGAAGAGTGGAGTGTGTAGGAAGAGAGAGAGGGGGGATTGGAGAAGAGAGGGGTGTGAGAAGAGAGAGATGGTGGAGAAAGACAGGAGAGTGGTGGGTGGAGAAGAGTGAGAGAGGATGGAGAACGAAGAGAGAGAGGAGGGGGAAAGGATGAAGATAGAGAGAAGATGGAGGATGGGAGTAGAGAGTGAGATAGAGGGGGGGTGAGGAATGGAGAGTGGGTGGAGAAAGAGGAGAGAGAGAAAGGGTGGAGAACGAGAAAGATAGAGGGTGTGGTTGAAGAGAGAGAGGGGAATGGAGAAGAGTGTGAGAGCGGGTGGGAGAGAGAGCGAGAGAGAGTGGGTGGAGAGAGACTGAGGAGGTAGAGAAGAGTGGAGAGAGGATGGAGAAGATGAGAGAGAAGAGTGGAGGGTTAAGAGAGAGAGGGGGGAATGGAGAAGGAGAAGAGTGGGGATCGAAAAGAGAGAGCTGGAGAAGAAAGAGAGAGAGAGAGAGAGAGAGAGGAGAGAGTGAGAGAGAGAGGGTGGAGAAGAGAGGAGAGAGAGGAGAGAGGGTGGTGAAAGAGAGAGAGAGGGTGTGGAGGAAAAGAGGACAAGAATGTGGAATGAAAGAAGAGAGAGAGGATGGAGAAGAGGAGAGAAAGGGTAGATAAGTGAGAGAGAAGGGGGTGGAGAAGAGAGTGAGAGGAGGGGGGGAATGGGAGTAGAGAGAGAGTGGGATCGGAAAAAGAGAGAGGGTGGAGAAAGAGAGGAGAGAGGGGTGGTTGGAAGAGAGAGGAGAAGAGGAGTGAGGATGGAGATGAGAGAGAAAGGTAGATAAGTGAGAGAGATTAGGTGTGGATAAGAGTGAGAGATGGGATGGAGGAATCGACGAGCGAACCGGGTGAGTAAAGAGAGAGAGAGTGCAGAGAAGAGAGAGAGAGACGGGGGGGGGATGGAGAAGAGACACAGAGAGAGAGCGGGTTGTGAAGAATGAGAGGTAGGGGGGGAGGTGTAGAAGAGAGAAAGAGGGGTGAAAAGAGAAAGAGTGGGGTGGTGAAGATTGAGTGAGAGATAGGGTGGAGAAAAGTTAGAGAGGGGGTTGGAGAAGAGAAGAGAGTGGGTTGGGGGATGGAGAAGAGAGTGAAAGGGTGGAGAAGGAGAGAGAGGGAGGGGATGGAGAAGAGAGAAAAATTGGTGTAAGTAGACGATGAGAGTTTAGGGTGGAGAAGAGAGTGGGAGAGAGGTGGAGAAGATTGGAGCGGGGTGGAAAAGTGGAGAGAGGGTAGAGATGGTGAGGAGAGAGAGGGTGAAGTAGAGAGAGGAGAGAGAGAGGGTGGAGAAGTGAGAGAGAGAGGTTGGAGAAAGAGAGAGAGAGAGAGAGGGTGTAGACGATGAGAGAGTGTGGGTGGAGAAAGAGAGAGAGAGTAGAGAGAGATCGAATGATCGAGAGATGAGTAGAGAGAGAGACAGAGTCAGAGAATGAGAGAGAGATGTAGAGGAGAAAGAGAGGGGGGGGGTGGAGAAGAGAGAGAGAGAGGGTGGAGAAGAGAGAGAGAGAGAGGGTGTAGGAGAGAGATGTGGAGGAGAGGAGAGAGGTTTTGTGTAGGAGAGAGAGAGTTTGTGTGTAGGAGAAGAGAGAGAGAGGTGGGGGTTGAGAAGAGAGAGTGAGTGAGGAGGATGGAGAAGAGAAAGAGGTTGGAGATGGAGAGGGAGAAGGCTGATAGAGAAGAGTGAGTGAGATGGGTGGAGAAGAGAGAGAGTGGAAGAGGGTGGTGAAGAGGAAGTTGATAGAGAGAGGCGAGGGGGGTTGGAGAAGAGAGGAGAAGGGTGTTGTATAAGAGAGAGAGGGGGGGTTGAAGAGAGAGAGAGAGAGGGGGGGAGGTGAGAAGAGAGATAGGGGGGAGGTGGGAGAAGAGAGAGAGGGGATTGGAGAAGAGTGGGAGTATGGAGAAGTGATAGAGAGGAGGATGGAGAAGAGAGAGAGGTGGGGGTGGAGAAATTTGAGATGGTGGAGAAGAGAGAGAGGGGGGGGATGGAGAAGAGAGAGAGGGGGGGATGGAGAGAGAGAGAGGGTGGAAGGAAAGAGAGAGAGAGGGTGGAGAAGAAAGAGGAGGGGTATGGCGATTAGAGATAGGGAGAGGGTGGAGAATGAGAGAGTCGAGGGTGGAGAAGAGAGAGGGAGGTGAAGAGAGAGAGAGGAGGGGGTGATGGAGAAGAGAGAGGGAGAGAGGGTGGTGAAAGGAGAGAGAGGAGTGGGGGTGGAGAAGAGAGAGAGGTGTTGAACAAGAGAAAGAGAGGGTTAGAAGAGAGAGAGAGATAGTCGGGCTGGAGAAAGTGAGAGCGGATGGAGAAATAGGAGGGCGGGTGGAGGACAGAGAGAGAGGGGGGATGGAGAAGTGAGAGAGAGTTGTGGAGAAGAGAGAGAGGTTGGGCTGGAGAAAGGGGATAGAGGAGGGGGGGGGTGGAGTAGAGAGAGAGGAGATATTATTTTTTTTTTTTTGGTTGGAGAATATGAGAGAGTGAGAGTGCAGAAAGGAGAGTCGGGGGTGGTGGAGAAGATGTGAGAGAGTGTTGAGAGGAGAGAGAGAGGTGGGTAGAGAAGAGATAGAAAGGGTGGAGAAGGAGATTGAGAGCGGTTGGTGGAAAAGAGAGAGAAAGGATGGAGAAGACTGAGAGAGGGAGGGGTTGGAGAACGAGAGAGAGAGGGTGGAGAAGACTGAGAGAGTTCAGTGTGGATAGGACGAGAGAGAAGAGAGGGTGTAGACGAGCGTGGGAGAGAGGTGGAGAAGAGAAGAGAGAGTAGAGATGAGAGTGAGAGAGGGTGAAAGTAAGAGTAGCGAGAGAGCGAGGGTGGAGAGAGAGAACGAGAGGTGGAGAAGAGAGAGAGAGAGTGTGAGGGTGGGAGAAGATGAGAAAGTGAGGTTGGTGTAGAGATGGAGAGAGGGCGGGAGAAGATAGAGAGATGAGAGAGGGTGGAGAAAGAGATAAAGAGAGGTTGAGAGATAGAGAGTGAGAGGGTGGAGAAGAGAGAGGAGTCGAGAGGAGGGTGGAGAATAGAGAGAGGGGGGGATGGAGAAGAGAGAGAGGGGGGGTGGAGAAGAGAGAGAGAGGGGATGAGAGAGAGAGAGAGAGTGTGGAGTAGTGAGAGAAGAGGGTGGATGGAGAAGAGAGAGAGAGGGGCTGGAGAAGAGAACATCTGAGAGAGAGAGGGTGAGAGAAGAGCCAGGTGAGAGGGTGAGAAGTGGAGTGAGTGTAGAGATGTGAGTGAGAGAGAGTGGGTTGAAGTTGTGAGGTGAGTGGGTGGAGAAGAGAGAAAGAGATGTTGGAGAAGAGAGAGAGAGAGGGCGGAGATGAGAGAGAGAGCGAGAGCGAAGGTGGTGTATAAGAAGAGAGAGAGAGAGAGAGTGGAGAAGTGAGAATGTGAGTTGGAGAAGTGAGAGAGAGAGAGGGTGGAGAAGAGAGAGAGAGAGGAGGGTGGAGAAGTGAGAGAGGGGGTGGAGAAGAGGTGAGAGGGGGGGTTGGAGAAAGAGGAGAGAGGGGATGGAGTACAGAGAGAGAAGAGGGGGGAGGAAGTGAGAGAGAGAGGGTGGAGAAGAGAGAGAGATGGGCTGGGGAAGGAACACTGAACACTGAAACACTGAACACTGAATTGATTTAATGTACATTGGACTTGGACCACAATACATTTGTTGGGGGCTTGGGATAGAACAATGGGTTCATTTCATGTCAATGGCACCCAAAGCAAATGCCAAACAAATAATGATTTATGACTGATTAGAGAAGAAAACACAAACATATTACATAGCAAATAATGCAAAAAAAAAAAAAAAAAAATAAATAAAAAAAAAAATAAAAAAAAAAAATAAAAAATTATAATTAAAATAAAAAAAAAAAAAAATATTAAATAAAAAAAAAATAATTTAAAAATATATATTAATAATAAAAAATAATATAAAAAAATAAATAATATAATAAATCAATTTTTATATAATATAAAATAAAAAATTAAATAGAGTTTGTCAGTAAATGGTCGGACTAAATACAAAAAGAAAAACCCATTTATTATTTTCATTGATTATATAATCATTAATTCAATCATACCCATCATAGAGCAAGATGATGTCTAAGAAAAATCATCAAATATTGGAGTATATCTAATACGTTGCAGTTTTCCAATAATGTATTTGCGCAAACGTTTTTTTCCGTTTGTTATAGAATGGAAAAATTGAAGTTAGGACTAATATGTTTGTACTCATCAATTTCTTACTTTTGAACATAGCTTGTCATTGGTACTTTGTTACATTGCTTAATAATTTTCTCTTAAGTTTGGAGTCAAGTAACATCCACAATAGAAAGTGGGCTTCATTTTCACAGTTCGTTTTACAAAATGGACACAATTATATCTCGGATATATTTCACTATATCTTATACTCATTATTGTTAAGAAGGTAAAACATTAACTTTTGCTTGTGTAATGTGCTACACCGAAAGCAGTAGACATCTATAAGTTTAAATATGCTCTTTACAAAAACAACTTTATAAACGTTCTATACACATCATACCTCTCTTTATGAGAGAGAAGAATCTCTGATCTGAAATGAGTTATTGCACATTGGCCTTAGGCCACATTTCATATAGAATAAGGTAATAAGGAAAATATCTTATTATAACAGCACCTATATATATTCTACAATCTATTGGTTAATTGAGATTCATTATTGGTAATCTCATACATGACTACTGTTCTTTTTTAGGTCAGTTGTCATCTCACAGTTTACATTATAATGTACTGAAAATCTCAGAGTCTGAGACTTTAGTTTATAATTAGGGGAGATGCTGAAGATATAACATTATTCATGTTATGCACAATTTCTGATAATAGCGATATAATACAAGGGTTGAAACATGTTTTTAATAATGGGTTTACCAGACGTACATCATTGGATTGGTTACCTTGTTGGACTTATAGTATTTTCTTCCGCCTATTGCTTGCATGATACACATATTTAGATACATTGTATCTGTGATTAGGATCTGTGGCTCTAAGAACAATGTTCAGAGGAAGTGCTTTTGACTCTTTTAGAAATTTGACTTAAATCTTCATACGTGCACAAAATAACACTATACTTGTTTTTCATTTCGATATGATTTTTGCAAATGACAGATTTATCATGAACAGATTTCACTAGATCGTGTTCACAGTGTTATTCAGTGGGATGTACATTAAAACTTATGCGTGTTGGCAACACGAGTAACAATATTTTCCCATTTCTAGAATATATACTTTCTTTTTCGAATATAGTCTTATAATGATCGATTAAGGTTGATATCTATCACGATCTCTTTATAGTTCCTGACACTCTTGAAAAAATTTTCGATGAGCCTTGTTTAATTATGCTTAGATAACTTTTTCATTCACTACTCCCTGCTGCAACCCAACGATTGTTAAATCCAGTTATGCTAAGATTTCTTTATTTTCGATACCAGCACTGTTTTCCGGAATTGATTAGCTGCAACAGCTTTTGATAGCCTTATATTGGCTTACCGTTCATTTTTCATTTGTAAGATTTAAACCACTTATCATATGATGGCAGTGTATGATATTTACAATAAGAGGAATATCTACACAAATCTCCATATATCATTTTGTTGGTGTATGTTGGTTGGTACACCTAAATACTTTTGCATGCCTCTGTGACTTTTTATAATGTGCTAACTGGTTTATTCCCCATACTTCAGCAGCGCATATCGCAATATTGGCTGTATTTTTTGTATCAAAATGTTGTAAAAAAGTAGGATACTGTCATCTCTTTATATTTCGTAAAATCTATTGGCTGATACTACTGCCTTTTTCACTTTTGTTACTAGTTGCTGTGTACCGTTTTTTCGCACGGATCATAGTTTGACCTAATCCCTAAATAACATTAATTGTTTACTACTTCTAGCTCTTACCTTCATTGAACCATTTCTCATGTTTACCCAAAAGCCCCACTTTTCGAAATACCATAACTTTTGTTTTATCTATGTTTAACATATTACTTATCTTTTTACAGCAAAAAAGTTGAGAGAGAGAGGGTGTAGAGCGAGAGAGTGAGGAGGAGTGAAGAGAGAAAGAGAGAGTCGAGAGAGATAATGAGAGAGAGAGTGTGAGAGAGAGGGGTGTAGGAAGATGAAGTGGGGGTTGGAGAATGAGAGAGAGCAGGGGTGGCGAATGAGAGAGAGAAGAGGGTGTAGGAGAGAGAGAGGGGATGGAGAAGAGAGAGAGAGTGGTGGAGGATGGAGGAGAGTGTGAGTGTGTGTAGGAAGAGAGAGAGAGAGTGGGAGGGGGAGAAGAGAGAGAGAGGCGGATGGAGAAGAGAGAGTGACATTGAGAGGCGTGGAGGATGGAGAGAGAGTGAAGAGAGTGGAAAAGAGAGAGATTGATGGAGAAGGAGAGAGGGGGGTTGGTGTGAGAGAGAGAGGGGGTGTGTATAAGAGGAGAGAGGGGGTATGAAAAGAGAGAGAGAGTGGGTGGAGATGAGAGAGAGAGTTGGGAGAAGAGAGAGAGGAGGTTGGAGAAGAGAGAGACGAGGATGGGAAGAGGAGAGAAAGATGGTTGTGAAAGAGACGAGAGGGGGGATTGTGGAGAAGAAGTGAGGGAGAGAGGGTGGAGAAGAGAGAGAGGGGTGGTGGAGATGAGAGAGAGTGAGTGGAGGGGTGGGGGGTTGAGAAGAGAGATGGGTGGAGAAGTGAGACAGGGAAGAGTGAAGAGAGAAAGGTGGAAGAGTTAAAGAGGGTGGGAGAGAAAGTATACAAAGGGATAAACAGAGACAGAAACAGAGAGAGTGGAGGGAGGGAGGGATGGTAGAGAGGAAGTGAGAGAGGAGGGAGGAGAGAGAACGACGCGCAGCGTTACGGTTTGAAAACTTGCTCTCTCGGTTGAAAACCATTCAGAAATGCAGACAAAATGGAAACAACAAACAACCAACGTACACAACAGCAACTATAGTATACACACACACACACACAACACACACACACAGAGGCATGCAGGCTCACATAACACAACAACAACAATTTAGAACACACCATACAATACAGCCAAAAACAACAACAACAACCTCTTTTAATTATAGATCTTCCCCCACATTGTGTGCTAATATGATAGAGAGATTCACTTTGCATAATGATCCGTGATCGCTATCTTTTTATAGTTCCGCTGCAGTGAAAATTCTCTCCCTTGTCTAAAAGTCTGTCTGGCTTTCTCTGTATCTGTCCGTCTGTCTGTCAGTCTTTCTCTACCTCTCTCTGTCTCTCTCTGCCTCTCTCTCTCTCTGTCTCTACTGCCATCCCCATCTTCTCTCCCTTCTCTCAGTATCTGTTTCTGTGTATGTCTTTTCTCTGTTTCTTGTCTGTTCCCTTCTCTCTGTGCGTGTCTCTGTTTCTGTCTGTCTGTCTGTCTCTGATTGAATGGGCTGAAAGGCTTTTCACATTAAAATTATTTGTCATTGCCTTCCTCTCTCTCTCTTTTTGTCTCTATCTATCTCTCTCTCTCTCTCTCTCTCTCTCTCTCTCTCTCTCTCTCTCTTTCTCTCTTCTTTTCTCCTCCCGTGTGTGTAGAGTTTGTGTTGTGTGTGCGCGCTGGTGCGCGTGCTGTGCGTGCCTCAGTGTGGTTGATTAAAAAATCACCGCACTAATCTGTAAGAAAAATTATATACATTGAAAAGCAAAAACCGCATAAAATTAAACACCGGAGATGTGTAACACACACACACACTAAACACACATACAACACACACTCCACACATCACACACACCACCACACGCACGCACACACACACACACCACCACACACACACAAACAACTACACACTTAATACACACACATTCGTGTGTGCCGGTGGGAACAGGATGACAGATTTAGAATACGACATAACATGGGGACTGGTTGTAAAATAGCACATAAGTGCTTAATTCATTATCCTCATATAAAAAGAAAAAAATAACATTAAAAAAAATTAAAAAAACACATACACGACAATTCATTACACGGACAAGCCAAGTCAAATGCTTGTTGATGCTATCCGAATTTGGGCATTTCCGAAAGAAAGGATTTCTCTTGAAAGCTTTACAAGTGCAGCCACCCACATTACTGTTTTCATTTGGTTAAGAGGGTATCGGAGGAGTCAATCAACCACACCTACACTCACACATACATGCACGCACATACACACACATACACACACGCGCGCGCCCGAAGAGAGAAGATGGAGAAGAGACAATGACAATGACAATGACAACTTCTTTTTTTTCGAGGATAATGAATAAGCACTCATGTGCTTTTTCACACCTAGTCCCCGCCCGTAGGGATACAACTTAATAAAACCCAACACTTATACAGTTCCACGTAGAAACATGGGGAAATAAACCCTTTTCAAAACAGCCCCCCCCCCAACAAACCCCCCACCCCGAAAGAAAAACTATAAAAGAAAACCCTAAAAACACCCCCACTACCCCCACCCACCCCCCCCACCCCCCAGAGAAAAAAAACATAACCAAAACAAACAAACAAAAGAGAAAAAAAAAACCAAAACCCAAACAAAAGAAGAAAAAAAGAGAAACAGAAACAACAAAAAAAAAACAAGAAGAATAAAAAACCAAAATTAAAAAGTCAAAAGATAAACTCAACACATTGCAAAATGGTACATATACTTGTTACACATAACAATAAGATATTGAAATAGGGCACTCATTAAGACTTAAGTACAGAGGACAAGTCCAATAAGTATTGAAAATATAAAATATGAATCATTTATCAGGATACACCATAACTATAAGCAAAACGATAAAAGGTGAGAGAGAGACAGAGACACAATAAAAACAAGAAACAAAACAAAAGAAGAAATCTAAACTTATACAGTCATTGAGGGAGAGAATGTGAGTGAGTGAGTGAGTGTGTGTGTGTGTGTGCGTGCGCGTGTGTGTGTACCCGCACGTACGAGTGTATGTGCATTGAAATTCTGATTATCTTGAACTTTCATGTGGTCTTTTTTGCTCTTTATGTAATGAAAAGGTGTATGGGGTGCATTTATTTTTCTGTTAAGAATAATTTGGATTTGTGATTAGAATGTCGACTTGGATGGTTTATTTATTCATATGAATATGAATACATGTGTGTGTGCGTGAGCGTGAGAGAGAGGGGGGATTGGAGAAGAGAGATAGAGGGTAGAGAAGAGAGAGATAGATGGTGGAGAAGAGAGAGAGAGAGAGGGTGGAGAAGAGAGATAAAGGGTAGAGAAGAGAGAGTGAGAGGGTGGAGAAGAGAGGGGGTGGAGAAGAGAGAGAGAGGAGGGTGGAGAAAAGAGAGAGAAAGTGGGATGGAGAAGGAAGAGAGAGAGGGGTGGAGAAGAGAGAGAGGGGGATAGGGTGGGTTTAAAAGAGAGAGAGGGGGTGGTGGAGAAGAAAAAGAGAGAGAGAGGGGGAAGAGAGAGAGAGAGGGAGAGGGGAGAGAAGATTGGAGAAGAGAGAGAGAGGGTGGATAAGAGAGAGAGGGGGGTGGAGAAGAGAGATGGAGAGGGTGGAAGAAGAGGAGACAGGGGGATGGAGAAGAGAGAGGGGAGAGAGGATGGAAAAGAGAGAGAGAGAGGGTGGAAAAGAGAGAGAAAGAGGGTGGAGAAGAGAAAGAGGACAGTCACAGAGAGTGAGGGGGGGGGGGTTGAGAGAGACAGAGAGAGAAAAAAGGGTGGAGAAAGAAAGGGGAGAGAGAGAGAGAGAGAGGGGGAGAGAGAGAGAGAGAGGAGGGAGAGAGAGAGATGAGAGAGAAAAATTGAGAGAGAGAGAGGGGGGTGGAGAAGAGACAGAGAGGGGTGGGTTGGAGAAGAGAGAGAGAGAGAGAGATAGGGTGGAGAAGAGAGAGGGGGTAGAGAAGAGAGAGAGAGAGGGTGGAGAAGAGAGAGAGATGGTGGAGAAGAGAGAGAGGGGGATTGAAGAAGAGAGGGAGGAGAAGAGAGAGAGGGTGGAGAAGAGACAGAGAGGGGTAAGTTGGAGAAGAGAGAGAGAGAGGATGGAGAAGAGAGAGAGAGAGGGGGGGACGAAGAAGAAGAGAGAGAGAGGATGAAGAAGATAGAGAGGGGGGTGAGGAAGAGAGAGAGGGTTGAGAAGAGAGAGAGAGAAAGGGTGGAAGAGAGAGAGGAGGGGGGGGTGAGGAAGAGAGAGAGGGTGGAGAAGAGAGAGAGAGAGAGAAAAGGTGGAGAAGAGAGAGATAGGGGGAATGGAGAAGAGAGAGAGAGAGGGTGGAGTAGAGAGAAAGAGAGAGGGTGGAGAAGAGAGAGAGAGAGGGTGGAGAAGAGAGAGAGGGTGGGGAACAGAGACAGAGCGGGTGGAAAGGAGAGAGAGAGAGGGTAGAGAAGAGAGAGAGAGAGGGTGGAGAAGAGATAGAGAGTGGAGAAGAGAGAGAGAGGGTGGAGAAGAGAGAGAGAAAAGTGGACGGGTAAGAGAGAGAGAGGGGGGAATGGAGAAGAGAGAGTGGAATCGGAGAAGAGAGAGAGGCTGAGAGGAGAGAGGAGAGAGAGAGAGAGATGAGTGGAGAGAGGAGGAGAGAAGATGAGAGAGAGAGAGAGAGGTGAGAGGGAAGGTGAGAGAGAGAGAGAGGGTGGTGAAGAGAGAAGAGAGATAAGAGAGGTGGAGAGAGAGAGAGAGAGGGTGGAGAAAAGAGAAGAAAGTGGGGTGGAGAAGAGAGGAGAGAGGAGAGGGAGAAGAGAGAGATGGAGAGAGAGAGAAGAGAGTAAGTGAGAGATATAGGGGTGAGAGAGAGAGATGAGAGAGTAGTGAGAAGATGGAGAAAGAGAGGAGGAGAAGAGAGGGGGGATTGGAGAAGAGAGAGAGAGGGTAGAGAAGAGAGAGATAGATGGTGGAGAAGAGAGAGAGAGAGAGGGTGGAGAAGAGAGATAAAGGGTGGAGAAGAGAGAGTGAGAGGGTGGAGAAGAGAGAGAGATTGGAGAAGAGAGAGAGAGGGTGGATAAGAGAGAGAGGGGGTGGGAGAAGAGAGAGGGAGAGGGTGAAGAAGAGAGAGACGGGGGATGGAGAAGAGAAAAGGGAGAGAGAGAGGATGGAAAAAAAAAGAGAGAGGGTGGGGGAAGAGAGGAGAGAGAGAAAGAGAGATAGAGATTGAGAAGGAGAGAAAAGGAGAGGGGGGAGAAGAGAAGAGAGGGGGGGGTTCGAGAGAGAAGATGAGAGAGAGAGAGAGAGAGAGAGAGAGAGAGAGAGGAGAGAGAGAGGAGAGAGAGGGAGAGAGAGAGAGAGAGAGAGAGAGAGAGAGAGAGAGAGAGAGAGAGAGAGAGAGAGAGAGAGATAGGGTGATGACTGCTCCAAGGTACTTGAAAGTTCCCACCTCCTCTAGTGTCTCGCCACTCATCTTGATGCTGGTGGGAGTGGTCGGTGTGGTACTGTTCACTAGGATCTTGCTCTTTTCCGTGCTGATCTCCATACCGTGGGCATTGGCTGATGTTTCCAGTCTGGTGGTGAGATCCTGGAGTTCTTCTTCACTGCGGCCCATGAGATCAATATCGTCTGCGAATCGAAGATTGCAGACTGCCCTTCCTCCTATTGTGATTGTGGTCTTGAAGTCAAGGAGGGCCTCCTGCATGATGTTCTCCAGGAACACGTTGAAAAGAACGGGGGATAGCGGGCAGCCTTGTCGAACTCCAACTGAAGTCCGGAAGAACTCCCCGATTTCTCCACCCCTGAGGACTGCACTGTGGGAGCTGTATACAGCGCCTGGATGACTTGAATCAGGTCCTCGTCGAAGCTATAGTCTTCATGACTTGCCACAGAGCTTCTTGCCACACTCGGTCGAAGGCCTTCTTAAGTCAATGAAGTTGTTGTAAGCTGTAGCTGATGTTGGAGATGCTTCTCTATGAGATTCTGATGTTGAAGATCTGCTCGACAGTGCTTCGACCCGGTCTGAATCCTGCCTTTTTCTTCTGATAGGATTTCTTCTGCTTGTGGTTTCAGTCTGTTCAAGGCAATGCGTAGCATTTAAATTTGCTTGGATGGCTTATCAGATGATTGTTTCTGTAATTTTTTGGGACTTCTTCAGGTTCCCCTTCTTTGGAAGTGGAACTATGATGGATTGGGTTTCCACTGTTCAGGCCACTCTTGCTGGTTTCCCGATGCGTTGGAGATATTGTTAATGCTTGATCATCTCTGGCCTCCGTACTTGATAAACTCAGCCGGGATGTTGTCAATCCTGGTGACTTGCCTCCTTTCAGGGATCTTACTGCTTCTTCTACCTCTTCCTCCAGCACCTGTGTGCTTTCAGATCGATGGTCTGGGATTTGCTCGTGAAGTTTGTTCGGGTCAGCCTTCAGCTTGTTGTTGTACAGGTCTCTGCATATTTGTCCATCTCTTCATGATAGTGGGCTTTCTGTAGGACTGACCCCTCTTGTCTTCAATGCGGGGGTCTTTGGCTGCTGGGATTGGTTAGTCCTTGATGGTTGGTAGCCTCTTTGCTGTCTCCTTTCGCATTGCCTTTAACCTTGGAGCATTTTTTCGACATCCCGTTCCCCTGGGCCCCGTCATTTTTTTGATTTACCCGTTAACTGTTTTATACTCTTCGGCCCTTTCTGGGTTTTTGTTTTCACTGGCTTTACTC
>CM054160.1:5580443-5604776 GCA_028751875.1 Rapana venosa
AAGGGGGGAGAGGGGGAGGGAGAGAGAGAGAGAGAGAGAGAGGCCAAACTTATAGATCAAAAAATTGAACACCTTCAACTGTAGAATAGTAACATAGTTGTTACACGTGGAAAATAAGATTTTAAATAGGAGATTCACTGGAGCTCAAGTACATTTCAACAAGTCCAAAATAATATTGAAAATCGAAGTATGAATATGCCCTTTATTAGAATACACAATAACAATAAAAAGAAGGAGAGAGAGAGAGATAGAGAGAGAGAGAGAGAGAGAGAGAAGAGGAGAGAGAGAGGAAGAGAGAGAGAGAGAGGAATGAATTAATTGCATATCGGTCTTAGGCATAATACAGAGAGGAGAGAGAGAGAGGTGGGGGGGGGGGGTGTGTGGTGTGTTGTGTTTTTTGTGTGTGTGTTTTGTGTGTGTTTCAGAGATGGTACTAAAGATAAGTTCTCAAAACAGTACACGATCACCTTGGACACTTATTTTGATTACTCATACAAAAAATGTTATGATTAAAAAAAAAAAAAAAAAAAAAATTAATTAAAAAAAAAATAAAACCCAATACGATCACCTTGGACATTATTTGATTACTCACAAAAAAATATTTTATGATAAAAATAAAAAAAAATAAAAAATTAATAATAATAATAATAATAATTTAATCATCATTCTTTCATCTTTCATAATCATAAAAATTTAAAATAAATTTAAAAAAACCTCAATACCATACTCTTACACAATAAAAACAAAAAAGAAAAGAAAGAGAAAGAAAAAAACAAAAAAAAAACAACAACCAGCTAAATTCTATAAGGTCATAGTGAGAGAGAGAGAGAGAGAGAGAGAGAGAGGGGAAAAGGGAGAGGAGAGATGAGAGAGGAAGAGATGGAGGAGAGAGAGAGAAGAAGAGAGAGGAGAGAGAGGGAGAGAGAGAAGAGGGTGTGTTGTGTGTGTTTTTTCAGTGATAACTCTAAAAAAATTTTAATTCTAAAGACAGTGCACGATCACCGTCAACACCAATTTTGATTATACTCATGCAGATTATTTTGTCAAGATAATTAAATAAACTCAATACCCGTATACTCATACAATAAAACAAGGAAGAGGAGAAAGGGGGGGGGGTGAGGCCAATTCTATAAGGTCAGGGAGAGAGAGAGAGGAGAGAGAGGGGGAGAAAAGAGATGAGGAGAGAGAGAGAGAGGAGGAGGAGAGAGAGATGAGGAGGGAGTGCGTGTTTCAAGGATAATACTAAATGTATAATTCTCGAGACAGCACAGGATCCCCATCAATATTTTTTACAAAATAACTCGTCAAATTGAACCCCATGAAAAAGAAAAAGCCCAAACGTAAATACACTCAAGCAATAAGGAGAAAAAAAAATCGCTAAAAGTCATAAAATGAACATCTATACATTGTAGGTAAGAGAGAGAGATGGGGGGGGGGGGGGGGGGGAAGAAAATGAGAGAGAGTGGGAGAGTGGTGGTTGTTGTGTGTGTGTGTTTGTGTGTGTGTTAAAGATTTATGCTTTTTGTTTGTAAACAAACAAGACAAATAAGACATAGGAAAAAAATACTAAATATCATTCTCAAAATAGCAGACATCACTGTGAACACTCTATTTCATTATACTCGTACAGATTAACACATATTATTGTTATGATGATAATTTTTATAACTAAAGTGTATTTTAAAAAAATTAAAATAATAATTTTTATTTAAAAAAAAAAAAAAAAAATTAAATAATAAAAAAAGCTTACCTTGCTAGGATCACTTTCTCAACAACAATGAAAATTTTTGAGAGAGAGAGAGAGGGAAGAGAGGAGAGAGATGAGAGAAGAGGAGAGAGAGAGAAAAGTGAGAGAAGAGAGAGAGGGAGGGAGAGAGGAGAGAGAGAGAGAGAGGACAACAGTCTGACATAATACAGGTGAAGGGAAAGGGAAGGGCGATGGGTTGGATGGAAAAGGAGATAGGAAAGGGAGGAATATGAAATTTGCTTTTAAGGCTATGGACTGGGTTTGTTATTGTTGATGTATCATTGAGTTGAAAATTGAGTTTTGTAGATTGTTATTGATTGATTGTTGTTTAACTGAATTGGAAGGGAGTTCCACAGCATAGGGCCTGAGTAAGGTAGACTAGATTTGAATAAGTCTATTCTCGGAATAGGGACACTGGGCTTTATAGTATTTCTGGATTGGTTTAGGGGGGTTTGTCTTTTAAGTATGATGGAACAGTTCCCGTCATGATCTTGAAATCATGACTCCTTTGTTTTATTTTAGTCGTTGGCGTAAGGGGAGAATATTTAAAATTTAGTATAGTCAGCTTCTAGTAAGCTTGTCTTTTTTAAAAGGACCAGTTTGAAAAGCTCGTTTTTACAGACTCAGTAAAAGGTTTCTAGTGTTTGCAATAGCAGAATCCCATAGGGTAGAAAATAGTCTATTGAGGATTGTATATAAGATTGGAAGAATAGTTTTTCCTTTAATGAAAGTCAAGAAAGTGCTTGATTTTAGAAAGTTGGTATACTCTTTGGGACATGTATTTGCATAGTTGAGATATGTGGTAGAACCAACTGAGATTTTCATCAATTGTTACCCCTAAAACCTTGTGGTGATGGGTTTGTTCAATTATTCCTTTTTAATTTTGATGGGAGTAAGTTTGTGGGTTAAGTTTTTACGCTTTTGTCTAGTGGTAAAAGCATGCATTTGTTTTTTGGGGGTTTTATAGACATAGGTTTAGTTCGGTCCATTAATAGCTGATCAACACTTTTTTGTAATGCTTTTGCTAGAGAGATAGGGTTATTGTGGCTCGTATGAATAGTTGTGTTTATCAGCAAATAGTTCGCATTTGGATTTGATGTGGAGAGGTAGGTCGTTTATGTATAGTGAGAAGAGAATGGTCCTAGTATGGTCTTTTTGGTACTCCATAATTGATGGCTTGTAGGTGGATGTGTTGTGCCTATTGAGACACACTGTTGCCTGTTTTCTGATAGGAAGCAAGTAGTTGTAAGGTTTTTTGTAGAGAAATGGTACAGGTTTAGTTTTTTTATGAGAAGTGTGTGGTCAATGTGTCAAAAGCTTTTTTGAGATCTACAAATAGTATCCACAAAATTTATTGTCATTAATGTTTGATAGCCAGTTGTCTACGAGGCTAATCAGTGCAGTATGACATGAGTGATTTTGTCTAAATCCAGACTGATTGGGTTGGATTAAGTTGGTAGTATCTAAATGACGGACTTGTGTTTGTTTATATGTTGTTCCCAAGGGTTTGGAAAGGATAGATATGATGGAAATTGGTCTATAGTTTGAGGGGTCTGAAAGTGTCACCAGATTTGTAGTGTGGTTACTTTAGCTGTTTTGAAGGCATTGGGGAAATGGGGTTTTTTTCAAGACAAAGGTTAAGTATATATGTTAATGTGTCTGTGATAACTGGAGCTGATAGCTTCAATTTTTCTGCTGTCTATTCCATCAAGACCACGCGTTCTTGATTGTTTGAGGTGAGTTAGATAACCCTAGACCTCAAGAACAGGGCATAAATGGAATGTGAAGTTTTGAAGGGTATGCTTTCCTTTCA
The DNA here is from genome assembly GCA_028751875.1 of Rapana venosa. Lineage (NCBI taxonomy): Eukaryota > Metazoa > Mollusca > Gastropoda > Neogastropoda > Muricidae > Rapana > Rapana venosa. The sequence goes on from CM054160.1 coordinate 5,584,004, forward strand.
AGTATTGTTTTAGTTCATTGAGTTTATTGGACTTTGATTTATCATTTTTAATAATGTTAGTAGAGACATTAAAGAAATGATTGTTAGTTGTTCAGCAGTAACGTCTTTGATTACATTTGTTTTGGAAGATGCTTGTTTGTTAGTTATTTGATTTTTGGTCGCCATAAAAGTCTTTGGGTTTTGTTTGGTGGATAGTAAGTCTTGGAAATATTTCTTTTTTTCTCGCCGTTTTTGTGAGTTTTTGGGATTTCTTAATTTTTTTGACTCTTCATAATATTATGTTCTTTTAAAAAGGTCTCTAAGATAGCAGGGTTCTTTAGTTCCTTAAATGAGCCAAGGTGGTTGGGGGTATATTTGATTCTAATGATTTTTAGTGGGGCTGTTTGGGTTTTAAATAGCAGTAAAAGGTTTATCCAAATTCTAATGGCTAAGGTCTGGATCAGTAATGTTGAATGTTTCCGGAAGAATGGGTACTTAAATTGATAAGAAAGATTCTCATCAAATTTAGCAAAGGAACGATATGTTTATAGTTTTGTGGCAGGTTTGGGATTTTTGTTCGTTTTTTTTGAACACGTGATACAGACTGGGTTGTGATCGCTACAGTGATAGAACTGGGATAAAGTCTCGACAATGGTGTTGGGGTAGATATATAGATATGGTCAATTTTTGTGCTTTAGTTTGGTGTGACTTCGTGGGTGAATTAATTAGTTGGTGGAGGTTGTATGAATTTAAATTTAAATTTGGGCATGTGATTATTTACTTTTGTAGATCGATATTAAAGTCTCTATAAGATTATTTAACTTGATTTAATAGGATGTATTCATCATGGAGTAAATTTGTCAGTCCAGTTTTTTCTTTCTTTGGTTCCCTATAGAGATCCAATTACAATAGGTTGGGCACTTTTATAGAAATCTCAATCCAATGGATTCTAACCCCCCCATAATGTTTAAATGGAAAAGACGTTAAAGGGTTATGGATCACTAATATAGATTAGGATTCCTGTTTTTTTGGGGTTTTTTTGATCTTTACGCAGGATTTTATATCCGGGGAATAAAAAATTCAGTGTAAAATATGTGGTCTAAGTCGATAGTAGCCTAGTATGTGAAATGGATTCCCTTTGTTAGTGATAAAGTTGAGATTTCTTCGTTTTTTATTAAAGCATGGGTTTATATTTAGGTGGCAATAGTAGGCCATCTTAGGGGGCCCACTTTTGTGGTTGGTATGCATTTGTCTTATTTGGTTTGTGGGAAGGGAATGTGTAAAGGAGCAACAAAAAAGGAACAACTGGCAGAAAGGGAAAAGAAAATAGTTTGTATTTGGGGAATAAACACCAAAAGGGGGGGGAATTAGGGTGGTGGTGGAGAGGAAAAAAAGGGAGAACAAAAAAGGGAAAAAGAATGAGTGGGTGAAAAAAAAAATAACGGAAATTTAAAATCCTCACTGTTATAGTTCAAAACAGTAAAAAAAACAAAGCTCAGGAAAATTCCTATAAACCCCGGAAAGTGTCAATAAAAGGGTTCCCCTGTCAATTAGGCCTGGTCACAGTTAGTCCTCTAGTAAGGTCTCCAAGGCCACACCAAATTACAAGTGCCCTCCCCTTAAAGAACCTGATGAGCACTGAGGTGTGCCCCGAGAGATGGTCAGCACTTTGTCACTGAAAAGGGTCCTTCATAAAATAGTAGGGGTGGGTGGTTTGGGAATCTCCAGCACAGCAAGTTTGTTTGTAACTGAAAAAGGGCCACTCAGCAAGTAGTAGGGATTTGGGAAGGCTATGGGGGGGGCCCACGAATAAAGAAAAAAGGGGGTAAAGAAAAAGGGTAAAAAGGAAAAATGCAACAGGAATAGCCTAGTTCGATGGACAGGTTGGGGAAACTGACAGTTTGTTTAAAGAAGAAAAAAAAAAAAAAAAAAAGGCAAGCAGTTGGGGGTCAGGGTTTTGGGGGTAAAGTAACCCAGGGAAAAGAAGAGTGATGAAAAAAGGGTAGAAGAGACAGAAAGGGGGGGAAAGGGAAAGAAAAGGGGAAGAAGTGTGAAAAAAGGATGGGGAGTAAACAAGTGGGGGACCTGTTGCAGGAAAAAATGAGTAAAAAAAAAAAAAATAAAATAAAAAAAAAAAAAAAAAAAAAAAAAACTAAAAAAAATAAGAAAAAACTAAAAAAAAAAAAAGAAAAAAAAACCCAAAAAGAAAAAAAAAAGAAAAACTAAAACACAAAAACACAAACAACAAAAAAAACAACCAAAAAAAAATAAAAATGAAAGGGTGTTAAGTAAGGGGGGTTGTGAGGAGCAATTTAGAAGAAATCTTGAAAATAAGAAAAAGGAAAAAAAAAGGTAAAAAAAAAAAAAAAAACAATGGTAAAAGTAAAAATAAGAAGAGAAAAAATATAAAAATAAAAAAAGTAAAGAAAAGGGGGGGTGGAAAGAGAGAGGGGGAGAATACAGGGACATTAAGGAGAATTGGGGTGGGGGGAAGGTTTGAAAAAAAACAAAAACAAAACAAAAAAACAAAAAAATAAAACAAAAAACAAAAAATAAAAAAAAAAAAAAAACAAAAAACAAAAAAAAACAAACAAAAAAAAACAAACAAACAAACAAACAAAAAAAAACAAAAAAAAAACAAAAAACCCCAACAACACCGCAACAAAATAATTAAGGATTTAACACACACACACACACACATACATACAAATCACACACACACTCACACCCTTACATATACATACTTACATACACACTTGCACACATGCACGCATACACAGCATAGAGTACACATGCATACACACACAAATTTTTACGCACACGCGTGGTTCGTTAACTACTCACAACACACCACACATACACACACACACACACACACACACACACACACACCGTACTTACATACACACTTACCACAACGCACCCTTACATTATACATACTTACATACACACTTACACACACGCATGCATACACAACATAGAGTACACACGCATACTCACACTACACGCGCGTTCGTTAGCTCACACACACACACACCCACACACCACACACACACACACTTCTCATTCTCTGGCCTCTCCCTTTCTCTATAGATGAATGGGGGTGTTAGGTCAGTGAAGGGCTTGCTGGATGGTATTCAGCAAGACCTCCAGCAGCTTTTGGGTGTCCTGTGAATGAGTGGTGTGGGGGAGGCCCCAGGCAGGTTTGGGCTTGGCTGTAGTAAGAGGGGGAAAGTCCTCCTCGAAGTCCCCTCGAGTGAACTTGTTGCCTCTCTGGCCAAAGGCAGGTGGACTTGTTCCTGGTGTGGGGAGAAGCGCTCTGCCGTTGCCCCGGTGTCTGTTGATGGCAGATTGCACTTCCACTGTTGGTGGAGGTGGCTTTGTTGGCGGAGCCCTTTGCATCTGGCCAATGGGTGGTTGAAGTGCGGGGCAGAGGTTTTGGGGGGCTGGTGCAGGTTGTACATCATGGCTGCTATGCCACCAGCACTTGGGTGGAAAGGGTCCATGTATTTGTAGAGGGCTTTCCTGGGTGCCCCACTCCTAGTCTGAAAAGAGGAGGTGTGATCGATGTAAATCACCCCCTCTCGAGCACAGACCTTGGAGAGGTTGGTGTTGGACTCCCTCACAGAACTGGTGGTATGGTGTCGGCCGTAAGGAGGGATGATTGTGAGGCTTTTATTGGTGGCATGGGGAAAAGCTTGGCGTTAGTCTCTAATCACACGTTGCCATGTCGTGCAATCAACTGTGCCACTTTGTAGGCAGCTGTTGATGCCAACATGGAAGATGATCTGTTTGACGTGTGTTGAAGGGGGGAGTGTTGACAGCCACTTCAAGAGGTGTTGGACTGTCAGGCCTGGTACTGACAAGTTTTTAGCTTGTCGGCTGAGGGGAGAACTTCTGTCTCCCACTGCACTTAAGACAGAGTCACCGATCAGTAACTCCTGGCTGGCAGTGGGGACAGACTTTTTCAATAGTGCCTCTAAGGGATTTGGGGAAGGGGACGGTGGAGGGGGGGGTTTGGAGTTGATAGGCCTTCTGGGAACTGAATTACTTGTCAGTTTGCGTTTTGTAATGAAGGTAGGGGAGGGAAGGAGGGGGTGGTTTGGGGTTGGGGTTTTGGTCAGGGTCGAGGAGTGAAAATATCTATTACTTTAGTGCGGGATTGGGAGATGATTTCTTCTTCTATAGGGGTTCCGATTGTCAGGAGGTTGGGAGGTCATTTAGAGGAATTCTGGAGTGGTGGTTGTTGATTTGCTTGGTGGGAATCTTTGGGTGGAGGTGACTGAATGATTGTGGAGTGGGTGGCGAGTATGAGGTATCAGTTGTGGTAGGGCTTTCTTTAATGCATTGATTTCTTTCTTCATGTGGTTTTGCCAGTCGTTGAAAGCAGAGGCTTTGGCTTGTTTGTCGGACCGTTGTCTGTAGTTGGGTGTTTTGCTGAGTAAGGTCAGCATATGGTCGGACTTCAGTGCTTGTTCTGTGGCTTTCATATGATTTTTTTGTTTGGACTGTGCTGTCTTTGCTGGCGTTGGTTTGTTTTCTCTATCTGTTTGTGCAAGTGTTTGTTCTCTGTCTGTAAGGTGTCAACTTGTGTTTGTGAGGGCTTTGATGGTGGAGATGGCTGTGGACAGTTGGCAGTGGAGATGTGTGATAGCAGATACTGTGCTCAAGCTGTTTAGACTGGATGGAAGTTTTGTGTAGGTGTGTGATTTTGCTGGACATGGTTGTGAAGGCTGAGGGAGGAGGTCAGAGGGCAGGAATAGAAGGGCTAGGGTCAGGGGAGGGGGGGGGTGGCTTTAGGTCTGGGTGGAGTGGGGGTGGTAGAATAGGGGGAAGGAGATGGGATTAAAGGGGTTCTTGGAGAGGGGTGTCAGGGGGGTGGGATAGGGGGGGAGGAATGGTCTATACTCATTGAGTCAGCTGGAGGGACAAAAGAGAGCTGGGGTTGCTGTGGAGATGGTTCAGTGGAGATGGCTTTGTCCGGAGGGCAGGCTTGGAGTTGAGGAGGAAGGGAGGTAGGGTTAGGAGATGGCGCAGAGGGATGTTTGTCCCCTGGCAACATGGGGGCAGGACTGACTGCATTTAGGGGGATGGCAGTGTCAGGCAAAGTGCTGTGTACCTGTAAGCAAACAGGGCTCGTGTAGGTGACGCGCAGGTGAAATTTGGCAAATGATGTGCCAGGCAGTGGTAAAAGCACAGGGGAGGAGGGGGGATTGGTGGGGTTATGTCACTGGCACAACAATTCACACATATAGTTCACAAAGTCTTTAAGTATTTTGATTCCTTATTTAGCCACTCTTGACTGGTTTTTCCCCTTTAATTAAATTGTCCCTGCGTTGGTACAAAAGTGATTGTCAAGGTTTTGCTCGTAAGGAAGGATGTGAAATGTTTTGAAGAGTTGTGGGGTAGTGTGGTTGAATATGTGTCTAGTTTGGTATGATTTCTGTGTTTTGGTTTTAAATTTTTTGCCATTTGGTTGTTGCGGTGTCGATTGAGTGTGTCATATATTTTGTTGTGTGTGCAGTTTTCTTTTCGGTTTTGATGAGTGTAAGATGCAATGAATTTTACTTGACGACTGTTTTGGGAGGAAAATTTTTTAATGATAATGTTTTAATTTTGGGGGGGGGGGGGGGTGGGGGGGTTGGGGGTGGGGGGTTTGGGGGGGGGGGGGGGGGGGGGGGGGGGGGGGAAGGGGGGGGGTGGGGGGGGGGGGGGGGGGGGGGTTTTTGGGGGGGTTGAAAAAAATTTTTTTTTTTGGGCCCCCCCCCCTCGGGGGGGTTTTTAAAAAGGGGAAAAAAAGAAAGAAAAAAAAAAAAAAGGGGTCCGGCATGGTCACGAAACCTTGGGGGGTTTGGGGGCCCCAAAAAGAAAGAGGGGGGGTGGAGAAGGGGAGAGAGGAGAGAGTGGGAGGAGAAAAAAATAGAGAGGGGGGGGGTTGGGGAAAAAAGAGAGAGGGGGGGGGAAAGGGAGAGAGAGGAGGGGGAGAAGAGAGGGGGAGGGGAGAGGGGAGGGGGGGAAAAGAAGAGAAAAAGGAAGGGGGGGAGGGAGAGTGGAGGGGGAGGGTGGAGGAGAGAGAGGGGAAGAGAGAGAGAGAGTTGAGAGAAAAAGGGGTGGAAAAGGAGGGGAAGGGGGAGATAGAGTGGAGGGAAAAAGAGAAGAGGGAGGAAAGGAGAGGGGGGGGGGAAGAGAGAGAGGGGGGGGGGGGAGGAGGGGGGGAGGGGTGGAAAAGGGGAGGGGAAAGGAGGAGGAGGGTGGAGAAGAGAGAGAGAGAAGGGGGTAAGAGGGGGAGAAAAAGGGAAAAGAGAGGGGGGTGGGGGAGAGAGAGAGGGGGGGAGGAAAAGGAAGGGAGGAGGAAAGAAGAAGAGGGAGAGGGGGGGGGGGGGAGAGAGAAAAGGGGAAAAAAAGAAAAGAGAAAGGGGGGGGAGGAAAAGGGTGGGGGGAAAGAGAGAAGAGGTGGAGAAAAAAGAGGAGAGAGGGTGGAAAAAAAGGAGAGGGGTGGAGAAAAAGGAGGGGGGGGAGAAGGGGGGGGAAAGGAGAAAAGGGGAAGAAAAGGGGGTGGAAAAGGGGAGAGAGAGGGGGGAGAAAAAGAGAGAGGGTGGGAAAGGAGAGAGAGAGAGGGTGGTGAAAGAAGAGAGGGAGAGAGGGGGTGGGGGAAGAGAAAGAGAGAGTGGAGAAGAGAGAGGAGGGTGGGGAGAAGAGAGAGAGAGAGAGGGTGGAAAAGAGATGAGAGAAGAGAGGGGGTGGAGAAGAGAGAGAGAGAGGTGGAGAAGAGAGAGAGGGGGTGGAGAAGAGAGGAGAGAGGTGGGAGAGAGAGAGAGGTGGAGGGAGAAAGGAGAGAGAGGGGTGGAGAGAGAAGAGAGAGAGAAGGAGGATAGAAGAGAAGAAGAGAGGAGGGGGGGGAAGAGAGGGGGGAAAAGGAAAGAATAGGAGGAGGGTGGAAGAAGAGAGAGAGAGGTGGAGAAGAGAGAGGGGAGGGGGGAAAAAGGAAAAAGGGAGAGGAGGGGAGAGGTGGAGGGGAAAGAAGAGGAAGGGAGAGGAGGGGGGGGTGGAGAGAGAGGGGAAGAGAGGGATGGAAGAGAGAAGAGGGAGGAGGATGGTGGAGAAGAGAGGAGAGGGGGGAGAGAGAGGGGAAAGAAGAGGGGAAAGTGGAGAGAAGAGGAGAGAGGCGGTTAAAAGGAGAGGGAGAGAAGAGAGAGAGAGGAGAGGGGAGGAGAGAGAGAGAAGGAGAGGGGGAGAAGAGAGAGAGAGAGAGGGTGGAGAAGAGAGAGAGGGGGTGGAGAAGAGAGAGAGAGGTGCGGGAAAGAGAGAGAGGAGGGGGTGGGAGAGAAGAGGGTGAAAGAAAAGGGGGGGAGAGGAGAGGAGAGAAGAAGGAGAGGGGAGAAGAGAGAGAGCGAGAAAAGAGAGAGGGAGAGAGAGAGAGAGGAAAAGAGAGAGAGGAGAAGAGAGGAGAGAGGAGAGGAGTGGAGGAAGAGAGAGTGGGAGGAAGAGAGATTAGAAGAGAGGAGCGAGAGAGAGAGAGAGAGAGATAGAGAGATGAGAGCGAGAGAAAGGGTGGGGAAGAGAGAAGAGGGGGAGGGAGGGTGGTGGAAGAGAGAGAGGCGAAAAAAAGACTGAGGCTGGAGAAGAGATGAGAGCGGGTGGAGAAAAAAGAGGACAGAAAGTGGGGTGGAGAAGCGAGAGGGGGGGGAGAAAGAGGAGAGGGATGGAGAAGAGAGAGAAAGGGTAGATAAGTGAGAGAGATAGGGGTGGAGGAGAGAGAGAGAGGATGGAGACTTCGGAGAGCGAAAGGGTGGAGAAACGAGAGGCGAGTGAAAGAAGAGAAGAGAGAGACGGGTGGAGAAGAGTTTAGAGGTGAGAGGGTTGGTGAAGAATGAGAGAGGGAAGGAGGAGGAGAAGAGAGAAAGGAGAGGGTTGAAAAGAGAAGAGTGGGTGGAGAAGAGATAGAGAGAGGGTCGTGAGAAGAGAGAGCGAGAGATAGGGAGGAGAAGAGAGAAAGAGAGGATGGAGAAGAGAGAGAGGGGGGATTGGAGAAGAGAGGAGAGAGGGTAGAGAAGAGAGAGATTAGATGGTGGAGAAGAGAGAGAGAGAGAGAGGGTGGAGAGAGAGACAGAGGGGGGGTGGAGATGAGAGCGAGTTGGGGAGGAAGACGACAGAGAGAGAAGGTGGAGAAGTGAGAGGGGGGGGGGTGGAGAAAAGGAGAGATGGTGGAGAAAAGAGGAGAGGGGGGTGTATGAAGAGAGAGAGAGAAGCGAGAGAGAGAAGAGGAGAGTGAGACGAGAGAGAGAGAGGCGAGATGAGACGAGAGAGAGAGAGAGGAGGGGTGGAGAAGAGAAGAGATGGTGGAGAAGAGAGAGGGAAGGGGAGTGGGAAGAGAGAGGGGGATGGGTGGAGTCTGACGTAGGTGGCTCGCGAGAAGTCAAGAGAGGGGGGTGAGGGGTGGAGCGAGAGAGGACGGTGGATAAAGAGAGAGATGATGGAGACGAAGAGTGAGAGGGGAATGGAGAATAGAGATAGGGATGAGGGTGGAGAAGAGATGCGAGAGAGAGGGTGAAGAAGAGAGAGAGAGAGAGGGGGGATGTAGATTTGAGATGAGAGACCGAGAGGGAGGTGAAGAGAGAAAGGAGTTGGCGTGAGAGGAGAGAGAGAGAGGGTGAGAAGGGAGACGAGAATGGAGAAGAGCGAGAGAGATGGTGTTGTAAGCGAGAAGAGGTGGTGGGAGAAGAGAGAGAGAGGCTGGAAGAGAGTGAGAGGGGGGATTGGAGAAGAGATAAAGGGAGGAGAAGAGAGGAACGAGAGGGTGGTGAAGAGAGTGCGGAAGAAGGAGGAGAGGGTGGAGAAGAGAGAGAGAGGGGTGGAGAAAAAGAGAGAAAAGTTGGGTGAGGGAAAGAGAGAGAGAGATAGGAGGAAAGAAGAGAGAGAGAGGGTTGATAAGAGAGAGAGAGGGTGAGGAGAGATGAGAGACGGTGAAGGAAGGACGAGAGAGAGGGGTGGAGAAGAGACAGTGAGGTAAGTGAGGAGAAGAGAGAGAGTGCAGAAGAGAGAGAGGGGGGAGTTTGGAGAAGAGGAGAGAGTGTGGAGAAGAGAAAGAAAGATGGTTGCCATTAGAGAGAGGGGGGAGGAGAGAAAAGAGATAGATGAGAGGAGGAGGAGAATAGAGAGAGAGAGGGATGGAGAAGAGAGAGAGAGATAGTGTGGAGAAGAGGAGGGTGGGGTGAGAAGAAATTTCACAGAGAGAGAGAGAGGTTGAAGAGAGAGAGAGAGAGCGTGTAGAAGAGAGTAGAGGGGGTGGAGGGAAGACAGGGCGGCGAGAATAGAAAGAAGGTGGGAAGAGAGAGAGGGTGGAGAAGAGAGAGAAAGAGGGTGGGAAAAAGAGAGAGGAAAGTGGGGTGGAGAAGGAAGAGAGAGAGCTCAGGTGGTGCAGAGAGAGAGAGAGGGGGGGGTGGAGAAGAGAGATGCGTGATTAGGGTGGTGGAAAGAGAGAGAGCGGTGGTTGGAGAAGACGCGCGAGAGTTAGAGAAGAGAGAGAGTGGGTGGATTAAGAGTGAGAGAGAGGGGGGGTGGAAGAAAAGAAAGCGAGGTGAAGAAGTGAATGAAGAGGGTGGTGGAGAGGGAGCAGAGAGAGGATTGAGATAGAGAGAGAAAGGGTGGAGAAGAGAGAGCGAGGGACAGTGCAGGACAAGAGAGAGAGGGGGGGGGGGTGGAGAAGAGACCCGAGAGGAGGGTGGTGAAGAGAGAGAGGGGAGTGTTGGAGAAGAGAGAGAGAGGGGGGGGGGTGGAAAAGGAAAGAGAGTGTGGAGAAAGGAATAGCGAGGGGGGTGGAGAAGAGAGAGAGGAGATAGGGTGGAGGAGGAGAGAGAGAGAGAGCGGGGAGAATGAGAGAGAGAGAGAGCCGAGGAGAGAGAGAGAGAGAGTGGAGAAGAGAGAGAGGGGGGATTAGAGAACAGAGGGAGAAGAGAGAGAGGTGGAGAAGAGAGATTCGAGGCGGTGTGGTAAAGAAAGAGAGAGGAGGGTGGCGAAGAGAGAGGAGATTGATGGTGGGAAGATGAGAGAGGGGGGGATTTGAGAAGAGAGTGCAGAAGGGAGAGATGGGTTGTTGTGGAGAGGCCGAGGAGAAAGGACGGGAGGGTTGGGGGGGGGGGGTTGTGTTGGAGGAGCGAGAGGAAGTTGGGGTGGCGAAGTGAGAGAGAGGATTGGACGACGAGAGAGGGGAGTGGAGACAGAGAGAGAGGGGGTGGAGAAGAGACAGAGAGGGTGGGTTGGAGAAGAGAGAGAGAGAGAGCGGGGAGGAGACGCGAGAGAGAGAGAGAGGGTGAAGAAGAGAGGTCAGTGGGTTGGAGAAGAAGAGAGAGAGAGAGGATGAAGAAGAGAGAGAGAGAGAGAGGGTGGAGAAGAGAGAGGGAGAGAGAGAGAGAAAGAGAGAGAAAGTGGGGTGGAGAAGAGAGAGAAACACTATCTCTCTCTTCTCCACCCTATCTCTCTCTCTCTCTTCTCCACTCCGCTCTCTCCCTCTCTTCTCCACTCCGCTCTCTATCTCTTCTCCACCCACTCTCTCCCTCTCTTCTCCACCCCCCTCCCCTCTCATTCTTCACCACCTTCTCTCTTCTGTCCTCTTCTCACCCGCCTCAGTCTCTCTCTCTTCTCTCGTCTGCACTCTTCTCTCTCTCTCTCTTCTCTCTCTCTCTCTCTCTCTCCTATCTCTCCTCTCTTCTCTCTCTCCCTGTCTCCTTCTCACCCTCTCTCTTCTCCATCCTCCTCTCTCTCTCTTCTCCACCTCCTGTCTCCTATCTTCTTCACCACTCTCTCTCTTCGTCACCTCCCTCTCTCTCTCTCTCTTATCAACCCTCTCTTCTCTCTTTTCACCCTTTCTCTCTTCTTCTCCACCCCCTCCTTTCTCTCTCTTCACCTCTATTCTCCCCCCTTCTCTCGTCTCCTCCCCCTCTCGCTTCTTTATAAACCCTCTCTCTCTCTTTTCAACCTCTCTCTCTCTCTCCTCTCCACCCCCCTTTCTCTTCTTTTCTCCACCCTGTCTCTATCTCTACCCCTCTCTCTCTTCGTGTGCACTCTCTCTCGCTCTTCTTTTCCACCTCTTTCTCTCTCCCTTCTCATCCTCTCTCTCTTCTCTCTCTCTCTCTCTCTCTCTCTCTCTCTTCTCTCTCTCTCTCTCTCTCTCTCTCTCTGTCTCCACCCCTCTCTCTTATTTTTTCTCCTTTATTCCACCCTCTCTCTCTCTCCTCCACCCTCTCTCTCCCTTCTCCACACTCTCTTTTCATCTCACCCCTCTCTCTCTCTCTTCTCCAGGACCATTCTCTTCTTATCCCCACCCTCTCTCTCTTCTCTTCTTCTCCAAAGATTGTTGACTGGTTTATTCAGGAATGGAATGGAACTATTAAAGAGCGTGAAAGATACCAGATATATAATTCATTTAAAACCGTTTTTGAAAGAGAAAAATATGTTAACGACATGGACATTTATTGTTTCCGTGTTGCTGTTACCCAGTTAAGATTTGGTGTACTTCCAATCAACAATAACATTCATAGATATAGTGAATCTTTCCAGGTTAGAAATTGTTCTTTTTGTGTTAACCAAGTTGAAAATGAACATCATCTCTTGTTTGATTGCAGCCTTTACACAGACCTTCGAGACAAAATTCTTAAGGAATCTCAAAAGTACCAGCACGTTAAATATAAAATAAAAATAAAGGGGAAAGTATCCAGATTTAATTTTAAAGAAATAAAAAGGAAAAAGTATTTAAAATGGCACTGTAATTTTTACATTTGGTAAATAAGTAATGTAAAAATTTGAACTGTCAAAATTTTTATTTTGTTCCCCAATCTTTGTTTTTTTTTTCCCCCCCGGTTTGTGTGTGTGGTTTTTGTGTGTGTGTGTGTTGTGTGTGTGTTTGTGTGTGTGTGTGTGTGTGTTGTCTTGTTTTTTTTTCCCCTCGTTTGTTGTGTGTGTGTGTGTGTTTGTTTTGTGTTTTTGTGTTCGTACCTTGTCCCTTTTGACTGTCTTTCTCTACTTGTGTGGTTTTGCGAAGTGATGGCTATTAAGTAGCGTGAAAGTGACCATTGTTTGACGTTTTGGTAGTGCGTAGTAACGTGGCGTTTTGTTTCCGTGTTGCTGGTACCGTAGTTGGTGTACTTCTTAAACATTCATAGTTGTGAATCTTTCGTGTGTGTTCTTTGTGTTAAGTTGAGAATGAATCTTGTGGTTGCGTGTGCCTTTCAGACTTGAGACGTGAATGTGGATATCAAGTTGCGTGTGTTGGTCACGCGTATAGTCAATGTCCGTGTGCATGTGCGTTGCGTTTATTGCTCATACCAGGGAACGTTTGCTTCAATGATGTGTGCTTTACTGTTTTGACATTTGGTATTGTCATGTAATGTGTCTGTTTTGTTTTTGTATACCATGTTGTGTGTGGTGTTGTGCCCCCTGTGTGTGGTGTGTGTGTGTGGTGTGGTGTTTGTGTGGCTTGTTTAGTTTGATTGCTACTTTTTATTAGTTTGGAAAGGAATTGGACTTTGTTTCGGATAGAATAATGGATTTCATGAATTCACCAAACCTCCCCACCCCGACCCCTCCCCCCATGACCCTCCCCCCTTACCCCACCCAGTCATTTCAACTGAATGCTTTACTCTGAAGATTTGGTATTTCTTCTGCATTAATTTTATTGAGTAGATTATGATTAAAGATGATTATGATGACATGAATGAAGTCGTAGAGGAATTCTACAACCAACTACAGGGCATCATCGATAAGATGAACAAGAAAGACATCTTGATCATCCAGGGAGACTGGAACGCCAAGGTGGGCGGAGACGCACTGAAAGACTGGAGCAAATTCTGCGGTCCCTCCTGTAATGCAGTCACCAATGAGCGAGGACTCCGACTACTGGAATTTGCCAGCTACAACGACACGGTGCTCGCCAATACCCTTGGAGAACACAAGGCATCCCGACTCTGGACATGGCATGCACCCAATGGGATCCATCACAACCAGATTGACTACATCCTGGTGCAGAACCGGTTTCGATCTGGCATCAACAGAGCCAAGACGAGGACATTCCCAGGTGCAGACATGGGCAGCGATCATGACCTCGTGCTCCTGAACTTTAGAGTCCGATTGAAGAAGATCAATAAGACAATGAACACCAGACTCAAGTTCAACCTGGACAAACTGAAGGACCCCACCATCGCCGAGTCCTTCCAAGCAACAATAGGAGGGAAATTCGCACCACTGCTGGCACTTGAAGAAGATGCCGAAACGATGACCACCAGTTTTAATACAGTGATGACTGAGACAGCAAGCATACTTCTTGGCAAACATCGCCGAAAAACACAACCATGGGTCACAGATGAAATCTTGAATATGTGTGACAAAAGACGAGACCTGAAGAAGAGCAAGAACACTACAGGAGCAGTTGAGTACAGAGAAGTAAACAAGAAGATCAGGAGAGACATGAGGAAGACTAAGGAGGAATGGATAGAGAAACAATGTACAGAAATCGAAGAGAGCCTGACAAAGAATAATAGCAGAAGAGCATACCAGATTGTGAAAGAGCTCACCAAACAGAAACAGGCAAGAGTCAGTAACATCCAGGACAAAGAAGGGAATTGCCTAACAGAAAAGAAGGAAATCGTTGGCAGATGGACGGAATACTGTTCCTGAAACTCTACAATCATCAGACGCTAGGCGACCCAGCGTACTTTCAAGCCAAGCCTCCTTGAATAAAGACACTTCCCAATTCTACGCGAGAAGTAGAAGAGCAATTAGATCGCTGAAGAAAGGAAATCAGCAGGAATCGACGACATCCCAGCAGAGCTGATCCAACACGGGGGAGAAGCAGTGACAGACATCCTTACAAGTATCTGCAACAAGATCTGGCAGACCGGAGAGTGGCCTACACCATGGACCCAATCACTCATCATCACTCTCCCCAAGAAAGGAAATCTTCAGCAGTGCCAAAACTACAGGACAATCAGCCTCATAAGTCATGCCAGTAAAGTCATGCTGAAAGTGATCCTGAACAGGCTGAAACCACAGGCAGAAGAGATCATCGCCGAAGAGCAGGCCGGTTTCCGCCCAAATAGAAGCACCACAGAACAGATATTCAACCTGAGGGTTCTGTGTGAGAAATACAGCCAGCACCAACAAGACATCTTCCACGTCTTCATTGATTTTAAGAAGGCCTTCGATAGAGTATGGCATGACGCCCTGTGGGCCACCATGAACAAATTCAACATGGGCCAGAAGTTGATCCACACCATCAAGGAACTCTACTCAAAGGCCACCAGTGAAGTACTCGTACAGGGCACGGTAGGGGAATGGTTCCGTACCTCAGTTGGGGTCCGACAGGGATGTCTGCTGTCGCCGACACTATTTAACATTTTCCTCGAACGCATCATGACTGACGCCTTGGAAGACCACACAGGTACAGTCAGCTTTGGAGGGCGAACAATCACCAACCTCAGGTTTGCCGATGACATTGACGGTCTGGCAGGAAATGAAGAGGAACTGGCCAACCTAGTGAAGCAACTGGACGAAATATCCTCACGATACAGCATGGAAATCAGCGCCGAGAAAACCAAGCTCATGACAAACAGTGCCCAGCCAATCACCACCAAGATCACTCTCAGCGGAAAAGAACTGGAGACAGTTGACCATTTCAAGTACCTTGGATCCATTATAAGTGAGGAGGGATCGAAGACCGAAATCCTAGCAAGAGCGGCACAAACAGCAGCAGCAATGGCAAGACTGAAGACCATATGGAGAGACAGAAACATCCCTCTCGGAACCAAGGTAAATTTTACTAAACGCGCTAGTCACCTCAATCATGTTTACGCATGTGAGGCATGGACACTGAACGCAGCCTACAAAGGAGGATCCAAGCAGAAAAATGAGGAAGCCTCCTTGGCATCCTTACAAGGCTTCACCACAAGGCGCAATGTCACCAACAAGATCCGAATGAAGACCTACACCACGGGCGAAAAGGAAGACACATGTATGGGCAGTAACAGTCAAAGGACTTGAAATGACCCATTTCATACATTTGGATAGATAGAGATGGTGAAAGTGCCAGAACATTCCAGTGGGCAGGGTTTGGTGACAGGCTTCCCACGCGCAGCCAGTGTCCCGTTCTCCACTATTTGGAATTCCAGTTACATTCATTGGTTACGGGACCAGTAATTGGCTTAATTATCCATGCATTCATTTCTATGTTGATTCAGTATAATGGAATTAAGTTTGCTTTCATGGTCATTATTGAAATAAGATGGGGAATTTATCCCCAACTTTATTATCGTATGATCAGTTTGTGAAATTTTATCCAAAGCTATTTTGATTGTTAAAGTAGTGATATTATTCCAATGCTAATTTTCATTGGTATAGTAGTGTTGTATACCATCTTCGTTTTGTGAAATTACCCTTCACTCCGTGCCTTCCCTAATGTCCCCCGTGCTTTCATTGTATAGATTATGTGTAAATTACCCCAAATCATAATTTCTAGTCTCGTCATGGGTGAAATTTATCCTGCTCTTTCCCTGCTACAGTTGCCCTGAACTTTATCCTGCTCATTTTCCATCTATGTTGTGTTTATTTACTATGTTTCTTTTTCTGTTTCTGTAACTCTGTCCATGTTTCATTTTCTTTGTTGTCGTTTAATTGATAAGCTACAATTAAGCTATTTGTCTGTCATCTACTCTCTCTCCTCCTTGTATGTCTATTTTCATGTTCTCATTTTTCTTGCTCTACTGTGAATTTTTCTCTTGCTTTCTCTTCTCTACTTTCCTTTTTGTAATTTTCCTCTTCTTTCTCTTCTCTTCTATGTGTGTGATTTTGTGTGTTTTGTGCGATCCCAGTTGTGTGATCTCATGTTTCATTTAAAAATCAGCCTAATCTGTAAAAAATATTCATGATTCAACCAACTAATTAAATTACGATATCCTAATACACACTGCACACACTCACAACACCGCCCTCACCCAACCACCACACCCACACCACCACCCCCACACCACACACCACCTCCCACACATCACACATCCGTAAATCTAGCCTCTCCTCCTTATCTTATTCCCCCTCCCTCTCCCTTTTTACACAGCAAACATTTTAATAAAATTTTTTATCCCAAACCTTCCCCTTCATCAGTATATCTCTCTGTTCAATCCTCTGATTCCTCTTCTCTGTTTCTTCGTGAATGGCTGAAAACCCACATTACTTATCTTTTTCATTCTTCTTACCCCATCTCCTCTCTCTCTCTCTCTCTCTCTCTCTCTCTCTCTTCTCTTCTCTTCTTTTCTCTCCTTTTCTCTTCTTTTCCCTCTTCTCTTCTCTTCTCTTCTCCTCTGTGTGTGTGTTTGTGTGTGTGTGTGTGTGTTGTGCGCGCGCGCGTGCGTGCGTGCCTCAGTGTGTGTGATTAAAAAAAATCCCCCCCAAATCTGTAAGAAAAATATATACATTGAAAAGCAAAACCAGCAAAAAATTAAACCCCGGAGATGTGATAACACACACACACACACACAACACACACCGAACCCCACCAACAAACACACACACACAACACACACACACACGCACACACACACAAAATACACATCCGTAAGAGTAGGCTTTGGGGTGCCCGGTGGGAACAGATGACAGAATTTACAAAACTACATACACACGGGACTAGATGTAAAAAAACACCCTAAGTGCTTAATTTATTATCCTCAATATAAAAGAATTAAAAAATTAAAATAAATAATTAAAAAACACATACACGACAAATTTATTACACGGGCAGGCAAAGTCTAAATGCTCTGTTGATGCTATCGAAAATTGACATTTCCGAAAGAAACGGATTTCTCTGAAAGCTTGACAAGTGACAGCCACCCACATTACTGTTTTCATTTGGTTTAGATGGTATCGGAGGAGTAAATCAACCACACCCCACACTCACACATTTCATTTCACGCACATAAAACACACATACACACACCGCACGGCCCGAAGAGAGAGAAGGGGAGAGAGAGAGAGAAGAGAGAGAGAGAGAGAGGGGAGAGAGAGAGAGAGAGAGAGAGAAAAGAGAGAGAGAGAGAGAGAGGAGAGAGAGAGAGAGAAGAGAGGGGAAGATGGGGAGAGGAGAAGAAAAGGGGAACAGAAAACCCAAAAAAAAAGCACACAAACAAAGTCCCCGAAAACAGTCGTTTTCTTTCTTTTCCTTCTTTTTTATTTTTTCTTTTTTCTTCTTTCTTTTATAAACGGGTGGGGAAAAAAACGTGATCCCGGGTTAAATTGAATGAATCATGAGCTTTTTCTCCCTCCCTTTAGTTTTTTTTTTTTAACAAGTGTTCATCTCTGTCAACTACGCGCGAAAAGCCAAGGCGCATTTGAATCTTGGTCTTTTTAAAAACCAACAGCAGCTGCAGTACGGACGGTCTGCGCTGCTAGACAGTAGGCCTTAAGGAAAAAAGGCCCTGAAGACTTCAACACTTTGCTGAAGACCACAGAAGAAGCAGGAAGAGGGGGGGGTTTCACAAGTTTTCCTCCCAGCTGGTGACCTGGTTTCCAGCCTTCCTCAGCAACACAGGCGCCACGCACGCGCCACATAGGAGCAAGAAAATCAACCTCCTCCTTTCCCTGAAACCTGGCAGGAGGGAAGATGGCGTCCGGGAGATTCCTGCAGCTCCAATTCACCCAGAGCTCTTTGTCAAAGTCGGGAATGCTTTGGTGAGTTGAAGATTGTTGTTTGTGTGTGAGTTGGTTGGTTTGTTGTTGTTCTGCTGTCATCGTCGTTGATTAAAACTTACTTTTAAGATCACTAAGATTTTTTTATTTTTTAAGAGTAAATGTGTTGGTTGTTTGTTGTTGTTATCGTCGTTGTTTAAAGCTTAAACTTTGAATATCACCAAGATTTTTTCCTAGAATAAATGTTAGTTGGTTGGTTAGTTTGTTGTTGTCACCGTTGTTGTCTAAAGCTTTATCTTTCAAAATCACCAAGAGCCACGCATTCGTCTCATTTCGGAATCGCTGAGTACACAGTAAAGTTTGTATGTAGAGTCTCCACCGATAGGCAGCAATTTTCCCGACTTCAATACTTTTGTTCAGTGGAAGAAAATGATCCTCATAGGTATTCTAAACCACAGCATTTTCATGTAGTGTTAGTACCTTTGCTTATATTTCGATAACTAAAAAAGATTTTGGCTGGACCAGGGGTACATGAGAGAGAAGTGTTTCTTTTAGAGAGGTTAAACTACACTATTGTGGTAAGCGTTTCAATGTCTGCTAAGACAACAGTGAAGGAGAAAATCAAAGAGGCTAAAGCAGCACCCTACTTTTCAATGGTAAGAATGACTACAAAACCCCCGTTTTTGTTTTCACAGCAGAATGGCCTACTCTTCCAAAAGCACAACAGGGTTTTTAAGTGTATGCAAGATGTTCTGTGTGCGTTCGTACAAGGGCTGAAATATTGAAGTACGCGACTGTTTTTACCCACTGTTTTAAGGTAGCTTCATTCAGACATAGGGGATGGTACCTCAATTTTCTGGTGCCCTAGATTTTTTTTATTGATTTTGTCATTCCTCGGCTAGAGGACGAGGTAAACCAATGGTGAAATATTGACATACGCGACCTCTTTTCCCTACTATGTTAGGGTAGCCGCACTCCGACGTTGGGATAGTGTCTAAAAATACCCAGTGTGCATGCGTTTGTATAAACCATCAATTTTGTCAGTCCTTCTTACCTGAAAGCAATGGCCTTCTCTTCCCAAAGGCGGAGCAGGTTTTAAAGTGTGTGCATGATGTTACTAAGTGAATTCGCACTCGGGACTCGGGATTATATCATACTCATCCTAAAGATTTTCGGGGGGGGGGGGGGGGGGGGGGGGGGGAGTGGGGGGGATAGAGGGAGAGAGTGGAATCTGTACTGACAACTCCAGGGGGAAGTAACCCTTTGAATGGGTGTCTTGATGGTTCGAACCCGGGCTCGATCTTAGGGCGTCAAATCGCAAGCGCGGCACTCTAACCACTAGGCTACCCCCTCCCCCCTCACGTTATTTTAAAACTTGGCTCTAGTGCTTACTATTTGCATAGCTTACTATTTGCAGGGGAAATGTAAAATTTTGACGCGTTATATAGTTGTACTTATAATAACAAAATTCGGCTGTTAAGTAAACTGTTTATTTGTTGGTACATTAAGGTGCATAGCTAAAATAGGACTTTCGAACCCTGAACACACCCAAACGCACGCGCGCGCGGGCACACACACCAACACACACACACACACACACACAAAAACCACGCACACACACAATTTTGTCTTTTTTTGATAGGGGAGATGTTAAGCCAGAAAGCAAAACTATATGTTTAGATATGTACTCTTTGATCGCTCGAATGTCAGATGTAGCAGAATGTGAAACTATTTTGTCTTGTACATTAATTTCGGAATTGTACATTTTACCGTGTGTGCGGAGTTCTTTTTCTTTTCTGTTTCTCGACTATTGTTCCGAGGTTCATCAATGATATTTTGCGTATGCGACCGTTTTCGCCTACCCCTTCAGGTAGCCACAGGTAGCCACAATGCGACTTCAGGATTGATGTATAAACGCAAGACCGGTGTGCATTCTATAAACAAAAATCGTCCATTCTTACCGGTGCAAATGGTCTACTCTTTCGAAAGGCATAACAGGTTTAACGCGTGTGCTCTGCGCAAGTGCGCGCGCAGGACTTCGGTTAATAGTCGCATCCGAAGAACTTTCGGGGTGAGTGGAGTCGGAACTGCTGTGGACTTCATGGAAAGAATCTCCTTGAACAGGCGTCTCGGTGGCGACTTGATCCCGGGCCGTTAACATCGCAAAGCGCAATGCTCTAACCACTAGGCTATTCCGCCTCCCCCCTCCCTCCCCTTTCAAGTGGATTATGTATGCCAAATATCACGAAGAACAAGGACCGAGTTTATTCAACGATTTTTCATGTGACTGAAAGGTACTTCATTAGTCTTTTTATTTATTCATTTGTTTTATTTCGAGGATAATAGAATAAGTAAAGCACTCGCGCGCTTGTTTACATGCAGTCCCCGTGTGTATTCAGCTTTGGTAAATGTTGTCAACCGTTCCTACCGGCACACAATGACCTACTCTTACGAAAAGCGGAACGGGTTTTAACGTGTGGCAAGATATTTGATGCGTTCGCCAAAGGGACTCGGTTTAAAGTTCCCCGAAGGTTTTTGGGGGGGTTTTGGGGTGGCTGAGACTAGGAAACCCCCTTGAACAGTTTTAACCCCTAAAAATTTTTTAAAACAACTGCGCCCCATTGCGTTTTTCCCCCCTTTTGGATTTTTTGGATTCCTGAAACGAGGTAAACTTGGGAAGTTTTAAAAGTTTGGGGGGGGGGGGGAGGGGGGGGGGGGGCCGAGGCAGGTTTTTGGGGTTTTTTTTTTAAATAAAATTTAGATAGGTGGGGCTTGGCCAAGAAAGGGGAATTTTTCCCCTGACCCAAAACTGTTTGTTTTTTTTCCCTGTAACCCTTTTCCCGGGGGGAAATTTAAAAAAACCCGACTTTTTTCCACGTTAGGAGCCCTTTTTGGGGTTGTCTTAAAAATGTGTGCACCGTTTTTATTCTTTTTATCCGTTCTTACCAGCGCGGCCCGAAGGGCTACTCCTCCGAAAGGGTAACGGGTTTTAAATTTGTGGTAAGATGTTCCCGCAAGTGTTCGCACACAGAACCTCGGTTCATAATCTCATCGGACATTTCGGGAGAAGAGGGGGGGGGGGGGGGGGAGTACTAATCTCAAGGGGAAAAAATCAATTGAAGTGTGAAAG
>CM054160.1:5615276-5621792 GCA_028751875.1 Rapana venosa
GTAGCGTTGTGTGTTTTTAATAATGACTGTCATATTCAAAGCAGAGGCGTTGTTTTATCTTTCTTTCGCTTCGATACATTTTTGTCAGTGTCTATTTTGGGTAGCTTGATTGACAGCTGTAATCCTCTAAAGGAAACTGGGGAAAGTTTCTAAGATGCTTCTTCCTAGGATTTACTGCCGACGTCGTCATCGTCATCAGTGTTGTCGTCATGATGATCGTCGTCATCATCGTCGATTTTGTCGTCATCGTAGTCACAGTCAACAGAGTTGTCTGCGTCATCATCATCTTCATCATTATTATCATCATCTCGCTGTCTTTTTATGTCTCTCTCTCTCTGTTTCAGTCTCTCTCTCTTTGTCCCTGTCTGTCTGTCTCTCTCTGTTTCTATCTGTCTGTCTGTCTGCCTGCCTCTCTCTCTCTCTTTCTCTCTCTCTCTCTCTCTCTCTCTCTCTCTCTCTCTCTCACTCTCTCTCTCTTCTTTCTCTCTCCATCTCTCTCTCCGTTCCTCTTTCTCCATTTCTCTGTCTGGCTGCCTGTCTGTCTCCGTCAATCTGTCTGTCTGTCTTCCAGTGTGTCTGTCTGTCTGTCTCCCTCGTCCCCCTCCCCTCTCCCAACTTTATGAATGAATTTTCCACGTCTGCGTTTTTCTGCCTGTGCTTCTTCAAATCTCCACCCTGTGTGTGTGCGTTGACGTGCGCGCGCGCACGCGTGTGTGTGTATGTGTGTTATCGTGTGTGTGTATGGGCGCGCGCGTGCGTAGTGTGTGTGTGTTTTGTGTGTTCGTGTTTGTGTGTGCCTTTTGTGTGCGCTTGCGGCGTGTAAGTGTGCGTGTGTGTGTTGTTTTGTGTTATGGAACAATGTGGAAACAACAACAAAAAAGGGATAGAAAAGAGAGTGGGAATTCCAGCACAGAATTATCCCGAAGGTGGTGGGGGATGCTATTTATATACTGATAGGTCCCCGGCATCCCCACAGGGGAAGTAATCCGTTTGATCTCTTGCCGTGAAAACAACTGCGCAGATTGTAGAGGGAAATTACTCTGCTGTCTTTGTGTACTTCACCCTCTAACCCCATCCTCTCGTCTGTCTGTCTTGTCTGTCTGTCTGTCTGTCTCAATTTCTCTGTCTCCCTCTCTCCTCTCTTTCTCTGTCTCCCTCTCTCTCTTTCTCTGTCTCCCCCTCTCTCTTTCTCTGTCTCTCTGCCTCTCTGTCTCCCCTCTCTCTTTCTCTGTTTCCCTCTCTCTCTTTCTCTGTCGCTCTGCCCCTCTGTCTATCTCTCTGTGTCGTGTCTCTCTGTCTCTGTCTCTGTCTGTTTTCTCTCTCACTCTCTCGGCCCTAGTCTACAATATAACCAGCTGGGGAAATGGATATAGTACTACAGGAACATGTTGCTAAATTTCAAACATAAAACGATCCAAACTTAGAAACAGAAAAATTGGCATGGAACATTGAAACCAATATTACATTGAAAAGAAACTAACATCGTGCAACATAAACCTGTGCTTGACCCAGGATGTAAATTCGAGACATCTCGAGTGCACTATCAAAAGGAAAAAATAATAATCAATCAGCCAAGCTCACAAAACAACCTCAATAACATATGTTTAAATTATATAATACATCTCTTTCTTCTGTTAACTGAGTGGAAGACATATCGGAGACACTGTGCATCTTGTGAATATTTGACACTTGTAGCAACATATGGATGGAACTTTAGTTAAATTACCCAAGAATTTAATTCAAAGATCCGAATACAGGGGACAATAAAAAGAGAAAATGCTGTTCGTTTTCGGTAACGGACATAAAAAGGACATTTTTTTTTTTGGGCAGAGAATCGCTGTAACGTTTCCTTTTGTAATTTGGGTGGCAGGACTTTAAAATCGTACTTGAGACCAGAAACCCTAAAGCATAGGTTTCAATTCTTTTAATGTTTTTTTCCCTTTTCAAAAATTTTTTTTTAAAATGATCTTTAGTCATTATATCTTTTGGGCGATCTTCAATTTGGGGGAAAACCACTTTTTTGAAATAAAGGAAATAAAAACAAGTCTCTGTTAAAATTTGTTTTTAAAAAGTTTTAAAACATCCCCCACCCCTTTGGGCTGATCCAGCAAACGGGGAAACCTTTTTCGACAAAAAATTTTCTTTACTTTTTGGGGGGGGGGGGGGGGGGGGGGGGGGGCCCAGCAGTTTTTTCCCCCCCTTTTCTATCTGGGTTTAAAAGCAACTCGGAAAAAGCCTTGATGGTATTTTTTTAGTTTCCATTTTAACAGCCAAAACCAATATCGCAATGCAAAAACACAAAAATTTTGACATTAGAGGTTATCTCCCCAAATCACCAAAACATCTTTTTTGGGATTTTTTTTACTGGAACCCCCAGGAAAATCTTTTACAGACTAGCATATTACTTTTTCTAAATAAATTTTTTTAGCGGGGTTTAAAACCCCCAAAATTTCGGAGGCATAAAGTAAAACAGATTGTTTTTTTAGCGTAAAAAATTTTTTAAAATAACGAAAATAGCGGTCTTTCCCCTTTTATTTTTTGGGAAGGCTTTAGCTGTTCCCACAGCTCCTTTTCCCCCTTATTTTCTAGAGGGTTCATTTTCCTTTTTCTTAAAAGCTGTTCATTGTCAAAAAATTTAAAAACCCTAAATAACAATAAAAATTTCAACATCTGTTTTTTACGGGTCAAAAATCCATTGCCCCATGTTCCCCTTTAAGAAACCCCCTTTTTTAAAAAAACCATGCTTTTTTTTTTTCCCAGTTTTAAACAATTAAAATTTTTCTTTTCCCTTTTAAAGGCATTATGTAATACATTTATTTTGGTTTTTGGGAAGGCCACCTGGAGTTGTTGATAACAAACCACATCATCGGGCAAAAAGTAGGATAAAAACTAAATGCCACCGGGAAGCTTTTGGGGTACACCTTTGTTTCCCCTTCGCTTCCAGGGTGGTCACCCCCGTTGTTTTATAAAATAGGGAAAAATGAAGGGCCCCAAGGACCATCCCTTGCCTTACACGGGACATTAAAAAAATTCTGAAACCTTTTGGGTTTGTCGCACACATAAGAAAGCACATACATTGTTTTCAAGATACCAAAAATTTTTTCCTTTCACACCTTGTTTTTTTTATACATTCCCCAAAAAGTTATCCCTTGGGGGAACAGAATCGAAAGCCTTTTCCCAAATTTAACAAAAGCAAATAAAATTTTCTCCCCCTTTTTTTTCATTTCATTTCTTTTAACAACTGCATTTGGGTTTTTTATCTGATCACAGTTGAGTAAACCCCTTTCCCGGGAACCCCGCCTGACTTTCTGAAATCATTTTAAAACTTTCCCCGCCATTTATAAAAAATTTTTTGAATTTAAAATAGATGTTTAACACTTAGATTAAAGCTTTAAAAGGGAAAAATCCCCTTAATTTGTCTAAACCCGGTTTTTATCGAGGTCTCCCCTTTTTTGGGATTGGGATAATTATGGCCTTGGCCCCCCCTTTGGGATAAATACCAGAAGAAAAAATATATTAAATAATCTGACCAAAAAAAGTTTTACAAATTTTGGGCACCCCTTTTTTTTAAAATCTCAGTGATATTCATCTATAAAACCCCTTGCTTTTTCTCAGTTTTTGTTTTCGAATTGCTTTTTTTTACTTCGTCCCCTGTATATCTTTTTTTTTAATTTTGTGATCGGCCTCTTCCCCTTAGTCCGCGAAAATCACTGGGGTTATCACTTTTTCATGTTTTTTTAAAAAAATCTTTAAAGTGATTAAAACCCCGGTTTTCAGTACTTATATTTTTATTATTTTTTTTTCCCCATTTCCCACACCCCTTTTTTCTAACCCCTTTCCAGAAAATGGGACAACTGTTAAAAACTCTTTGCAATGATTTTCCCCTTTTTTTTTTCTATAAACCTGCTTTTTTGATTTTAATAGCTTTTTGGGAAATGTTTTTCCCCCTTTTCGACATAAAAATCCGATCTTCTTTTTTGGGAAGGGGAAAACAATTTAGCTTTTTTCTGCTTTCTTTTTTTTGCAAGTCCACAATTTGTTATAAACCCTTCAGATTTCTTTTTTGTACTGTTCACTAAAATCCTTTTTAGACATGCTTCCCCTTGCATCTTTCAAAAACCCCGGTTTAAAAAAGGGCTAGGCAGTTTCTACATTTATCAAGGGGGCTTGTAGCTACAAAAGGGCTTTTTTGGTGTTTTTTCCCGGGTTTTTAGCGCATTTAAAAATTTGGGTTTTTTTTTGGTTTTGGGTTTCCCTACAAAATTTTTAAAAAAAGATTTCCCCCTTTTTTCCCAAGGGTTTTTTGTTTGGTTTTTTAAATTCAGTTTGTAACCCCTAATTTCATCCCAACGGGTTTAAGGGGGTCGATTTGTTAAAACCTTTTTTGGGCTATTAAAGGGGTAATTTTTAAAAGACATGAAAAAATCAAAAAAACATTATGAAATAGTCCACGGGGCTTGAACCTAAAGGGGATATGAAAGTTTCCAAAAAATCATCAAAATTTGAGTTTACAAAGTCCCCTTTAAGATGACAAAATCAAAATGTTGCAAAAGTTTTAAGGGATTGGTTACCAAAAATTTGGGGTGCACATCAGGGGTTTTCTTGGTATTTTAGAATAGGTAGAAACCCTTGTAGGTTTCAAAAAACATCATTTTCATTGGTTTTTACAATAATTTTCAATGTTTTTTCGTGCATTGAAATTTTCCCGTTAGGATAAAAGGGAAAATTTACCATAAGTTCCCTTTTAAAGGGCCCGAAACATTGTTCTTGATTTCCCTTCCCTAACATAGTTTTGTTTCTCCAAAAAAGGGGAAACGTATGGGGAATGTAGGTTTCCAAAAAATATAATTTTCCTTGTCTGGCCAAACAATTCTTTTTGCAATTTTTTTAGTTATAGTATTATCGTTTTTAAAAAAAATATGTTTAAAATAGGATGCCCGTGTTTTCCCCTTTTTAAAACAAATTTCCCCCCCCGAGTACCCCTTGTGTGATAGTTTTTTAGCTTTTTAAGTTGGAAAAAAAGTAATTTATGAAAAAAACAAGACACAAAATCATTTGGGAACAAAGGTTTCTGTTAAACAAAAAACATCATTAAACCAAAAGAAAAAAAATGAAACCCCATAAACATCAAGTTTTGGTAAGAGACCCAAGGGCCCTTGAAAATTTTTAAAAACAAATGACTTTTTTCTTTTTCTTTCAGAATATTCCCTGTGTTGCATGATTTTGGACAAAGTTTTTATTAACCCCAAAAGAAAAAGTTACCTTTCTGGCATTTTAAAATTGTTTGGGCCCCGGCCCCAATCCCCCATCTTTTGGGTTCTGAAGCCCCTGTTTTTGTCCTCTTTTGGCTTTTCCTTAGGTGGGGGAGTAGGGCCTTTTCCCCACTGCACTGTCATCAGAAGCAACCTTTAAAAGGGAGTCAGTAAGCTGCTCTGACACTCGACCTTGCAGCAACATTACAGTATTTTTCTGGACCTCCACTGTGAGAGGTTCAAACCCCGGTCTTGGGCCGTGCTTGGACGGGCCGGCTCCTGTTTGACCCTTGTCTTGGTTTCAGTCTCATCCCTCTGTGTGTCAGTGTTTACATTATGATGTTGAGGTTTTTTGAAACTACAAGGTTTTCAGTTTTCAAGCAGGTTTTTTGTCCTCTTTTTTGTTTTTTGTCTTTTACTTTTTTCAAAAGTCGGATCAGTACGTATTGCATTTCTTTATTCTTGTCATCCTTTTTTTATCTCTTAACAGTCTTACCATAGCATCAAGTGTCCCCAATCTATTTCATCATCTTTGCTTGTCAGACAGTAATGACTGATGTCTTTACCTCTTTAAATTTTTTTGTCTTCCTTAAATTCAGTGTTTAGGTCTCTCTCTCTCTCCCCTTTCTCTTTCTTGTCTCCACTTCTCTATCTCATTTCGTCTCTCTGCCTGATGTCTTCTCTATTCTGTATGTGTCTTCTCGTCTCTGTCTGCTGCTGTGTCTGTCTGTCCTAACTGTGCCCCTCTCTCTTTCTCTTCCTCCCCCTTTTCTTCCCATCTGTTCTTCTGTCGTCTCTGTATCTCTCTCTCTGTCCTCTCTCACTCGTGCGTCTCTGTCGTTTTGTCTTCTCGTCTCTGCTCTTTTCTTTCCTCTCTCTCTCTTCTCTCTTTTCTCTCTTCTCTCTCCCCTCTCCCCTTTACCTCCCTCCCCCTTCTCTCCTTCTCCGTCCTGACTTTGTCCTCTGTCTGTCTATCCTGCCCTCTTTTTTCTCTTTCTTTGGTTTCAATGACACCCTGTGGTCCCAAAACAGTTAAACATCCTAGAACATTTTGTGAAAGTGTAAAAAAATGTCAATATAGATGAAACTAAGACAAAGGGATTTTTAAAAGGGGGATGTTTGGGGGACTTGGAAAAGGGTTTTACAAAAGGTAAAAAGACTGAGTTGTTAATGATTATTGTTATTTAGGATTAACTTTACAACTATGATCGTGCTAAAAAGGTCATTGCATTTTACAACAAAGGGAAAAAGGAGTATTACAGTG
>CM054160.1:5622292-5668649 GCA_028751875.1 Rapana venosa
CCTTTTAAAAAAAGTTGGGGGGACTTAATTCAACAACCCTAAAGTGAACTGATTCAAACCTGAAGGGCCAGATCAACAGCCTTGGTGACCTGATTCACACCCCCTTCAGTGACTGATTCAAAAAGCCTTCAGTGACCATTTTCAACAGCCTGCAGTGACCTGATTCAACACCCTGCAGTGCCCTGATTCAAACAGCCTTCAGTGCCCTGATTCAACAGCCTTCAGTGACCTGATTCAACACCCTGCAGTGACCTGATTCAACACCCTCCGTGACCTGATTCAACACCCTCCGTGCCCTGTTTTCAACACCCTTCAGTGACCTGATTCAACAGCCTGGGGGCGGGAGACTTCGGGACATCATTCTCCCTTTTCACTCTCACCCTGCTGGGTTTTTGTCTAAATTCTTGTCAGACAAACCCCCAGTACAGAAAAAGCTTTCCCTTTGTTCAGGATACGTCCTTGGAAGGAAAGTGGGGCGGTGTTGTCTGTCTGCGGTTTAACAGAGACCCTGTCTCTGGAGTATCCTGCTCTGTTATATTATTATAGTTAAAACTGATTTGATTTGTTTCTATTGAAAGTGAAGCTCTGATATCTCTCTCTAGGGAAAATGAGCCGCCAAAGTACGATTCCAGTAAAGGTTATTACTTATTGCTTTTTCGTAATAACGTGGGTGTTTGTGTGGAGAAGAGAGAGAGAGAGGGTGGAGAAGAGAGAGAATGAGAGGGTGGAAAAGAGAGAGGGTGGAGAAGAGAGAGGGTGGAGAGATAGAGGGGGGAGGGTAGGAGAAGAGAGAGAGGAGGTGAGAAGAGAGAAAGGGGGGGGGGGGGAGAAAGAGGAGGGGGTGGAGAAGGAGTAGGGGGGATGGAGAAGAGAGGGAGGGGTGGAAAAGAGAAGAGGAGAAGGGTGGAGAAGAGAAGAGGGGGGGAGGAGAAGGAGAGAGGAAGGGGAGATAGAGAGAGAGAGAGAGAGAAGCGAGAGTGAGAGAGGAGAGAAAGAGAGAAAAGGGAGGAGAGAGAAGAGAGGTTTCAGAGAGAAGATTTAGAAAAGGGGAGATGAGAAAAAGAGGGGGAGAAGAGAAAAGATGAAAAGAGAGATGAGGAGAGAGAGAGAGAGAAAGGATGAGAGAAGTTAGAGAGAGAGAAGGGTTTAGAAGAGAGAGAGGGGTGGAGAAGAGAGAGAAAAAGGGTGAGAGAGAAAGAGAGGAGTTGGAGAAGGGAGAGAGAGAAAAGATGGAGAAGAGAGAGAGAGAGGTGGAGAAGATGAGAGAGGGGTGCAGATAGAGGGGGGGGTGGAGAAGGAAATGAGAAAGAGGGTGGGAAGAGAAAAGAGAGAGGAGGGTGGAGAAGAGAAAGAGAGGGGTGGAGAAGAGAGAGAGAGATGGGGAAGGAGAGAGAGAAAAGAGAGAGGGTGGAGAAAAAAGAGAGAGAGGTGGTGAAAAAAGAGGAGGGTGGAGAAGAAAAAGAGAGAGGGGGGGAGAAAGAGGGGTGGAGAAGAGAAAGAGAGGTGGAGAGAAGAGAGAGAGGGTGGAGGGGGGGAGAAAGAGAGAGAGGGTGGGAAGAGAGAGAGGGGGTGGAGAAGAAGAGAGAGAGATGGAGAGAGGAGAATGAGATGAGTGAAAAAAGAGAGAGAGGAGAGATAGAATTTTGAGAGAGTGAAGGATGAGAAGGAGAGAGAAGAGGGTGGAGTTGAGGAGATGAGGAGAGAGGGTGGAGATGAGAGAGAGATAGGGGGAAGAAGAGAGAGAGAGAGGGTGGAGAGAGAGAGAGAGTGGAGAAGAGAGATAGATGGTGGAGAAGAAGAGAGAGAGGGTGGAGGAGAGAGAGAGAGGGTGGAGAAGAGGAGAGAGGGTGGAGAAGAGAGAGAGTGTGGAGAAGGAGAGAGAGAGGGTGGAGAAGAGAGAGAAAAAGGTGGAGAAGAGAGAAAAGGGATGGGGGTGGGGGTGGTCGAGAAGAGAGAGATAGTGATGGAGACGAGAGTGAGATGAGGGTGGAGATGAGAGAGAGAGAGGGTGAAAGAAGAGATGATAGAGGGTGGAGAAGAGAAGAGAGGGTGGTAGAAGAGAGAGAGGGTGGAAAGAGGAGAGAGGCGGGTGGAGAGAGGGAGAGAGGGGTGAAGGAGAGGAGAGAGGGTGGAAAAGAGAGGAGGTGGAGTAAGGAGGGGGAGAAGAGGAGAGGGGGGTAAAGAGAGGGTGGGAAGAGAAAAGAGGGTGGAGAAGTAGAGAAAGAGGTCGGAGAAGAACAGAGAGAGAGGAGTGAGAAGGGAGAGGGGAGGAGAGGAGGAGAGGGGAAGAGGAGGAGAGAGAGAGGAGGGAGAGGAGAGGAGAGAGGGAGAGAGAGGGAGAGAGAGAGAGAGAGAGAGGAGAGAGAGAAGAGAGGAGAGAGGAGAGAGATGAGAGAGAGGAGAGAGGAGACGCTTTAACGCTTTAAGCTTTAAAGTTATTGTCATTGCCACTAGGCCTTTTGACAAGGGGGGTACACAAATTGTTTGTGAAACAGTAAATAAAATGAAATACGTGATCAGTACGTTAGTTTGGTAAAAGAAGGGATCATACTTATAAAACTAATATAATTATCATTGCGTTTTCTTTTACAATCCCCTAGTTTATACAAGAAAAAAAAGGAAAAATCACAACTGAAATGCAAAAACACATTCGATTCGACCATCCATTAAATTTACAAGTGATATATTCATCCTTTTTAAACTCTGCTTACTTGAGATAATGCTCTTTAAGTGACTATCCATTACATTTAATTTTGCGACATGGCTTGTCTTAATTTTTTGTTCGCCAAAAAAACTAAGCTATTAAATTACAGTCTTTTCAGACGACAAAAATAGAAATAATATCTGGACTTTCTTTCTTGTAGCCCTTAGAAAAATTATGTTTTCGATAGTTTCAATGCTTCCCTTAAAAAAAAAAATGAATTTCATCGTCAACAGTATGACCACATAATGGACATGGTAATTGCAGGGGCTGTCTCAGTCTGGAACCCTCCCTTTTTTTTGCATTAAAACCCAGTGTTTTAATCTGAATCGAGCATAATTTAAACCTGTGCCATTTTCAGTAAAACTATTGATAGATATTTTTCTGTCTGGAGAGAGAGATTAGAGAGAGAGAGAAGAAAAGAGAGAGAAAAGAAGAGAGTTAAAAGAAAGAAGAGAGAAAGAAAGAGAGAGAGAGAATGGTGAGAAAAGAGAGAAGAGGGTGAGAAAAGAGAGAGATGGAGATTGGGGAAAAAGAGTAGAGGGTGGGGAAGAGAGAGAGAGAGGGTAAAAAAAGAGAGAGTGTTGGAAGAAGAGAAGATTTGGGGGAGAAGAAGGGGAGTGGAGAAAAGAGTGAAGGTGGAGAAGAGAGGGAAGAGGTTGAAAAAGAGAGAAAGGTGGAGAAGAGAGAGGGTGAAAAAGAGAGGGGCGTGGGAAGAGAGAGAGGTTGGAGAAGAGAGGGAAGTTTGGGGAAGAGAGAGAGAGAGAGGAAATGGAGAAAGAGAGAGGGGTGGTTTGGAAAGAAGAGAGGGGTGTGAAGTGAGAGAAAGATTGGGTTAGGTAGAGAGAGATGGTTTAAGAAGAGAAGGGGGTTGGAGAAGAAGAGAGGGTTGAGAAAAGAGAGAGTGGGATGAAAGAGAGAAGAGAGTGAAGACGAAGAGAAAGAAGAGGGGGGTGAGAAGGAGAGAGAAGAGTGAAAAACGAGAGAGAGAAAGAGAGAGGGGGTGGAGAAGGGAGAGGGTTGAAAGGAGAGAGAGGAGGGGGAGAAGAGAAGGAGGGGGGTTGGAAAAGGAGGGGTGGAGAAAATTAGAGAGGTGGAAAGAGAGGAGGGGGGAGAAGAGAGAGGGTGGAGAAGGAGAGAGGGTGGAAAGAAGAGAGAGAGAGAAGGGGGGAGAAGAGAGAGAGAGGGGGTGGAGAAGAGAGGGGGTGGAAAGGGGGTGAAAGTATTGGAAAGGAGAGAGAGAGGGTGGGAAGAAGAGGGGAGAGGGTGGAAAGAAAAGAGAGAGAGGGTTGAGAAGAGAGGGTGGGGGATGGAGAAAAGAGAGAGGGAGTAAAGCAAAAGGAAAAGGAGAGAGTGAGAAAAGAGAAAAGAGAGTGGAGGAGAGGAGAGGGGGGTGGAGAAGAGAGAGAATGGAGAAAGAGAAGAGAGGGGGAAAAGAGAGAAGGGTGGAGAAGGAAAAAGAGGGTGGAAAAGAGAGAGGGGTGGAGAAGAGAGAAGGGTGGAGAAGAGAGAGGGTGGAGAAGAGAGGGGGGTGGAGAATTGAAAGAGGAGAGGGTGGGTAAGAGAGAGAGAGGAGGGTGGAGAGAGAGAGGGTGGAGAAGTGAAAGAGAGGATTGAGAAGAGAGAGAGTGGGGTGTCGAGAAAGAGAGAAAAGGATGGAGAGGCGAGAGAGGAGGGAGTAGGGAGAGAGAGGAGGGTGGAGAAGAGAGAGAGGATGGAGAAGAAGAGAGAAAGAGGTTGTAGAAGATAGAGAGAGGGGGATGGAGAAGAGAGAGAGGGTTGAGACACAGAGAGAGGGAGGGGGGGGGGTTGAAGAAGAGAGAGAGAGAGGAGGTGGAGAAAGGAGAGAGGGTGGAGAAGGAGAGAGATGGTGGAAAAGAGAGAGAGTGAGAGGGTTGAGAAGAGAAAGAGATGGGATGGAGAAGAGAGAGAGAGGGTGGAGGAGAGAGAGAGGGGGGAGGGGTGCAGAAAAAGAGAGAGAGGGTGGAGAAGAGAGAAAGAGGGTGGAGAAGAGAGAGAGTGGAGAAGAGAAAGAGAGGGTAGAGAAGACAGAGAGACAGTGAAGGAGGAGAGAGAGGATGAAACGATAGAGGGAGGGGATGGAGAAGAGAGAGAGAGAGGGTGGAGAAGAGAGAGAGAATGGAGGAGAGAGAGAGTATGGGGGAGAAGAGAGAGAAACAGTGGAGAAGAGAGAGAGAGTAGGAGAGAGAGAGAGAGAGGAGAGAGAGAGAGTGGGGAGAGAGAGAGGGGGGGGGTGGAGAAGAGAGAGAGAGAGTGGAGAAGAGAAAGAGAGGGTATGAGAAGACAGAGAGAGAGTGAAGGAGAGAGAGAGACGGTGGAGAAGAGTGAGAGAGAGAATGGAGGAGAGAGAGAGGGTGGAGAAGACAGACAGAGAGAGCGAGAGAGGAGAGAGAGAGAGGGAGAGAGAGAGAGAGAGAGAGAGAGTGAGAGAGAGAGAGGAGAGAAAGTGGAGGAGAGGAGAGAGAGGGTGGAGAAGAGAGAGGAGAGAAAGTGGAGGTGAGGGAGATAGAGAGAGAGGGTGAAGAAGAGAGAGAGAAAGGGTGGAGAATAAAGAGAGGAGAGGGTGAAGAGAGAGAGGAGAGGGTGGAGGAGACGAGAAAGGGTGGAGAAAGAGAGAGAGAGAGATGAGAGAGAGAGAGAGGAGAGAGAGAGTGAGAGAGAGAGAGAGAGAGTGTGGAGGAGAGAGATAGAGAGAGAGGGTTTGGAAGAGATAGAGAGAAGGTGGGAAAAGAGAGAGAGTGGAGAAAAGAGAGAGATGAGAGTGGAGGAGAACGAGAGAGGGTGGAGAAAAGAAAGGAGGTGGAAATGAGGAGTGTGGAGAAGAGAGAGAGTGGAAGAGAAAGTGATAGAGAGGAGGGTGGAGAATAGTGAGAGAGAGAGAGAGTTGGAGGAGAGAGAGAGGGTGGAGAAGAGAGAGAGGGTGGAGAAGAGAGAGAGTGGAGAAAAGAGTGAGTGGTCGGGTGAGAAGAGAGTGAGAGGGGTTGGAGAGGAGAGAGAGAGAGGGGGTGGAGAAGAGAGAGGGGGGGGTTGGAGAAGAGGAGGGGTGGAGAAGAGAGAGGGGGGGGTGGAGAGAGAGAGAGATGGTGGAGAAAGAGACAGAGAGAGGGTGGAGAAGAGACAGAGAGAGGGTGGAGAAGAGGGATAGACAGAGGGGATAGAGAGAGAGAGAGAGAGGGAGGAGAGAGGGGAGAGAGAGGGGAGGAGAGAGAGATTGGGAATAGAGAGAGAGAGGGTGGGAAGAGAGAGAGAGTTGGGGTGGAGAAGAGAGGAGCGGGAGGGTGAAGAAGAGAGAGAGAGAGGGGTATGGAGAGAGAGAGAGAGAGGAGAGATGAGAGGAGAGAGAGAGTGGAGACGAGAGGAGAGAGGGGGCGGAGAAGAGAGAGAGAGAGAGAGAGAATGAGAGAGAGAGAGGGAGAGAGGAGAGAGGAGAGAGAGAGAGAGAGTGGAGAAGAAAGAGAGAGTTGGGGTGGAGAAGAGAGAAGAGAGGGCGGAAGAGAGAGAGAGAGAGAGTGGGGAGAGAGAGAGAGGAGGGGAGAGAGAGAGATGAGAGAGGAGAGAGAGAGAGAGAGAGAGAGAGAGAGGGGTGATGAGAGGAGAGAGAGAGAGAGAGGAGGGGAGAGAGAGAGAACAGAAACCTCATCAAAAACAGCACACACAAACAAGTTCCCTGCCAAAGCATGCTTCAGTTTCTTTCTTTTCCTAGCTGTTTTCCCTGCCTTTTTCTTTTTTTTTCTTCTTTTGTGTTTTACGGAGGGGAGGTGTGTTGGGGGTGGGGGTGGGGGAGATCAGGGTTCAAACTCGCAACGTGAACACTGAGCATTTCTCACCTTTCGCTTTTTTAACAAGTGTTCATCTCTGTCAACTACGCGCGAAAAGCCAAGGCGAGTTTGAATCTTGTGTCATTTCAAACAAACAGCAGCTGCAGTATGGACTGGTCTGCGCTGCTGAGACAGTAGGCCCTACAGGAAAGAAGGCCTCTGAAGACTTCAACACTTTGCTGAAGACCACAGAAGAAGCAGGAGAGACGTGGGGTTCCACAAGTTTTCCTCCCAGCTGGTGACCTGGTTTCCAGCCTTTCCTCAGCAACACAGGCCGCCATGAACAGGACAACATAGGAGCAAGACATCAACCTACTGCCTTCCCTGAAACACTGGCAGGAGGGAAGATTGCGTCCTGGAGATTCCTGACAGCTCTAAGTTCACCACAGAGCTCTCTTTGTCAAAGTCCGGGAATGCTTTGGTGAGTTGAAGATTGTTCTTTGTGTGGATTGTGTTGTTGTTGTTCTGTTGTCATTGTCGTTGATTAAAGCTTACTTTGAAGATCATCCTTTTTTTTTTATATAGAGTAAATGTGTTGGTTGGTTCTGTTGTTGTTATCGTCGTTGTTTAAAGCTTAAACTTTGAATATCATCCCAAAAATTTTTTCTAGAATAAATGTTATTTGGTTGGTTAGTCTGTTGTTGTCACCGTTGTTGTCTAAAGCTTTATCTTTCAAGATCACCAAGAGCCACGCTCTCATTTCGGAATCGCTGAGTACACAGTAAAGTTTGTTTGTAGAGTACTCCACCGTATAGGCAGCAATATTCCGACTTCAGATAATTTTGTTCAGTGGAAGAAGACGATCCTCATAGGGTAATCTAAACCACAGCATTTTAATGTAGGTCTAAGTACCTTTCTTTATATATCGATAACTAACAAAGATTTTGGCCTGGACCAGGGGTACATGAGAGAGAAGTGTTTCTTTTAGAGAGGTTTAACTACCACTATTGTGGTAAGCGTTTCAATGTCTGCTAAGACAACAGTGAAGGAGAAAATCAAAAGATGGCTAAAGCAGCACCCTACTTTTCAACGGTAAGAATGACTACAACCTCCTGTTATGTTTTCACCAGCACGAATGGCCTACTCTTCCAAAAAGCACGACGGGTTTTTAAGTGTATGCAAGATGTTCTGTGTGGGTTGGCACAAGGGGTGAAATATTGAAGTACGCGACTGTTTTTACCCACTATTTTAAGGTAGCTTCATTCAGACATAGGGGATGGTACCTCAATTTTCTAGTGCCCTAGATTCTTTTAATTTTTTTCATTCCTCGGCTAGAGGACGAGGTAAACCAATGGTGAAATATTGACATACGCGACCTTTTTTCCCTACTATGTTAGGGTAGCCGCATTCCGACGTTGGGATAGTGTCTAAAAATACCCAGTGTGCATGCGTTTGTATAAACCATCAATTTTGTCAGTCCTTCTTACCTGAAAGCAATGGCCTTCTCTTCCCAAAGGCGGAGCAGGTTTTAAAGTGTGTGCATGATGTTCTAAGTGAATTCGCACTCGGGACTCCGGATTATATCATACTCATCCGAAAGATTTTCGGGGGGGGTAGGTGGGGGGGGGGGGGGAGGGGGGTAGAGGGAGAGAGTGGAATCTGTACTTACAACTCCAGGGGGAAGTAACCTCTTAAATGGGTGTCTATTTAATTATTTATTTATTTATTTATTCATTTATTTATTTATTTATCTATACCACTTTAAGTCACGAGATTTCTCTGCGTGAAATTCGGGCTGCTTTTCCCGGGGAGAGCGCGTCACCACACGAGCAGCGCCACCCTTGGTTTTTTTTGGGGGTGGGGGGGGGGAGGTTCTGCATTTGTTTCCCTATTGGAGAGGCTTTTTTCTAAGAATTTTGCCAGGGACAACTCTCTTGTTGCCGTGGGTTCTTTTACGTGCGTTGAATAATTTCGAGTAACACATGGGACCTCAGTTTATCGTCTTATCCGAATAACTAGCGCCCAGACAACCCCTTGTGGTCTAATGGATGGGGGAAAAGTTTCGGGCCCAATTCGAACCACCGCACACTTCCGACCCGGACATTTTTCGCTTTCTAGACAGGCGCGTTACCTCTAGACCACCGATCCACCTAGGTGATGGTTTGAACCCGGGCTCGATCTTAGGGTGTCAAATCGCAAGCGCAACACTCTAACCACTAGGCTACCCCCTTCCCCCTCACGTTATTTTAAAACTGACTTGGCTCTAGTGCTTACTATTTGCATAGCCTACTATATGCAGGGGAAATGTAAAATGTTGATGCGTTATATAGTTGTACTTATAATGTCAACAAAATTCGGCTTTTAAGTAAACTGTTTATTTGTTGGTACATTAAGGTGCATACCTAAAATAGGACTTTCGAACCCTGAACACACCCAAACGCACGCGCGCGCGGGCACACACACACACACACACACACACACAAACACACACACACACACACACACGCTCTCTCTCTCTCTCGCTCTCACTCACACACACACACACACACACACACACACACACACACACACCACGCACACACAAATGTCATTTTTTTATACGGGAGATGTTAAGCCATAAAGCAAAACTATATGTTAAGATATATACTCTTTGATCGCTCGAATGTCAGATGTAGCAGAATGTGAAACTATTTTTGTCTTGTACATTATTTTCCGTGGGACGGGATAGCTCAGTGGTCGGAGCACTCGCTTTCCCCCAGCCAAGTTAAGCAGCGTCGAGCGTGGTTACCAGTTGGGTGGGTGACCGTTTGCGCGCCTTGGCTTCAGTACAGTTCCCCCAGTTCACCCAGCTGTAAATGGGTACCTGCCCTCTTTAGGATCAGGGAAGGTAAAGCAGTGAGGGAGAGGAGATGGGCACCGCCCTCAATATGCTGGCCCTAGAGAAGTGAGGTCTCTCACGCCTCGCTCCCCTACGACCTTATAGGTTATGGGACTCCTTTACCTTCACTTTTTTCATTATATTCGGAATTGTACATTTTACTGTGTGTGCGGAGTTCTGTTTTGTTTCTGGACTTCCGTTCCAACGTTCATCAATGACATTTTGCGTATGCTACCGTTTTCGCCTACCATTCAGGTAGCCACAATCCGACTTCAGGAATGATGTATAAACACAAGACCAGTGTGCATTCTATAAAAAAAATCGTCCATTCTTACCGGTGCAAATGGTCTACTCTTTCGAAAGGCATAACAGGTTTAACGCGTGTGCTCTGCGCAAGTGCGCGCGCAGGACTTCGGTTAATAGTCGCATCCGAAGAACTTTCGGGGTGAGTGGAGTCGGAACTGCTGTGGACTTCATGGAAAGAATCCCCTTGAACAGGCGTCTCGGTGGCGACTTGATCCCGGGCCGTTAACATCGCAAAGCGCAATGCTCTAACCACTAGGCTATTCCGCCTCCCCCCTCCCTCCCCTTTCAAGTGGATTATGTATGCCAAATATCACAAGGAACAAGGACCCAGTTTATTCAACGATTTTTCATGTGACTCAAAGGCACTTCATTGGTCTTTTTATTTATTCATTTATTTTATTTCGAGGATAATAGAATAAGTAAAGCACTCGCGCGCTTGTTTACATCCAGTCCCCGTGTGTATTCAGCTTTGGTAAATGTTGTCAATCGTTCCTACCGGCACTTCACAATGACCTACTCTTACGAAAGCGGAACGGGTTTTTTAAGTGTAGCTGCAATATGTTATGCCGTGTGTTCGCACACCGGAACTCGGTTTTACAGTCTCATCGAAGTCTTTTAGGGGGGAGTGGGCGGAAGTAGTCGCGGCATTCACGTTAACTCCATGGGACCAATCCCCCTTGTACGAGATTCGAACCCGGGTCAGCAGATCAATATAGTTTGAAACATGTTGCCGGCACACGTTACTGTGTAGGCAAGGCTTTGGCTCTTTTTGTGCAGTTTCCTGTAACGCGATTGGTTTTACTTTGCGAAATGTTTCTGAAACCGTTTAGGTGCGGGATTGGAAGGGGGGGGGGGGTGATCGTTGCGCGTGGGGGGGGGTAGGGTGGGGGGAGAGGGGGACATGAGTCAGGAGCGACCGAGTCTGTAAGTTTTTTTTTATATAGAGAAATTTCACAGCATTAGGTGGGGCCTTTGGCCAGTACCTAAGTAGGAATTTTCACCTGCATGCCCAACTGTTTTCGTTCGTTTCCTCCGCTACAGCTCCGAGTGTTCACCGAAGGTGAGACTTGTTTTGAGTATGCATCCGTTTTTGCCCAGCGGTAACGGCAGCCGCATTCTGACTTCGGGGCTGATGTCTAGCGCGAGACTAGTGGCATGCGTATTTTTTATGTCATATTTTTATCATCCGTTCTTACAAGCGCGGCCCCGATTGATCCTACTCTTCGAAACAGGCCGTAAATCGGTTTTTAAACGTGTGCGGTAAGCTGTTCGCAAGAGTTCGCACACAGAACCTCGGTTCATAATCTTGATCCGGGACTTTTCCGGGAGAAGGGGGGTGGGGGGTGTGTCGGGGGGGGGGGGGTCAGTGTAGAGTACTAAAATAACTCAGGGGGGAAAAATCAACTTGAACGAGTGCCTCAGTGGTGGCTCGAACCAGGGCCGTTATTCTGAGTGCAAAGCTATAACCACTAGGCTTACCCCCCCCCTCCATCCCTACCCCCCCCTACCCACACCCACCCCTTTATGAACTCTGTATTCCTAAGATCACAGAATGAATAAGTTTAACGCTGTTTCTGGCCGATCATTTCTACCTTGATTTATAGGTAGTTCATTAATAAAACAAGATAGCGCAATGTACCTCAGCTTCGCTATTTCTGTGCAGATTTGCCCTGTAACAATGACGTACTTGCAGGGTTGTTTCTGAGAGATTCAAAACTTTGGGAGGGGGGAGTGGGAGGGGGCCAGAGCTCAGTGGTCAGAGCGGACCTG
Organism: Rapana venosa; assembly: GCA_028751875.1. Taxonomy (NCBI): domain Eukaryota; kingdom Metazoa; phylum Mollusca; class Gastropoda; order Neogastropoda; family Muricidae; genus Rapana; species Rapana venosa. Next base: position 5,633,727 of record CM054160.1, read on the forward strand.
ACTTCGAATCGTGAGGGATTTCATACTCACAGGTTCGGGCCCTTCGGTTTGCACGTTAACGAGGATTTTTTTTTCTCTGGAAGCGAAAAATTACCGTAAACTCGGTCTTAGAAAAATCTGCGGTTCTTTTTATTTTCGCTCCTCAGATAGAGTTTCCGAAGTTGATTAAGTTTTTTGCGTATGGACCATCATTTTGGAGGGCCGCCCCACCATTAAGGTAGCAGCATTCTGAACTTCAGGGATGTTGTGTTACAAACACCACGTGCATGCGTTTTGAGGTTGTGTCATCCATCCCTACCAGCACGAATTGAGCTACTCTTTTGAAAAGGAATAACAAGTTTTAATGTCTGCAGCCAAATGTTCTGCGTGTCGTTCGCACAGGGACATTGGACTTTTTCGGGTAGTGAGTAGGTAAGGGGTAACGGTGAAGTGTCCCATAACCTATTAGGTCGTAGGGGACCGAAGCGTCAGAGGACCTCACTTTTCCAGGGTCTCCAGCATATCTCGAGGCGGCGCCCATCTCCTTCTCCTGATGCTTTACCTTCCCTGACCCTAAAGTGGGCAGGTACCCATTTACTGCTGGGGTGAAAAACTGGGGGGCTGTTATTGAAGCCAAGGCGCGCCAACGGTCACCCATCCAATTGTAAACCACGCTCGATGCTGCTTAACCTGGATGGGGGATTAGGTATGATGTTGAAATCAAAGGGTAACGTCTCTCATACAGGGGCTCCTGTGGAGGCTCTGACCGGGCCGTCAGATCACAAGCGCGCACTAGAAACACGAAGGTTATCCCACTCCTTTTTGTCGTCTGTATGATTTTATTTTTGGATGAAACAAGTTACTGTACATTATGAAATGATAGTTGTGCTCTTGGTCTTTGTCACCAAGATCTTCACCAGGATCATCACCCTCCTCACCAGAGATCATGGAGATCGCCCTTTCAGTGTCTTGGTGTCACCAGTATCTTCTCCAGTGATCATCACCCTCCTCACCAGAGTCATGGGAGACGACATTCATCGGTCTTTGTCACAGATCTTTCACCAGTGATTATCAATCCTCTCACCAGAAGTTCATGAAAGACGCCATTTCATGGTCTTTCTCGTCAGCAGTTGCTTCACCAGTGATCATCACCCTTCTCACCAGAGATCACTCGAAGACGCCACCTGGCCACGCATGTTGGGGCGCATGACCCGGGAACCTTGTCCCAGATCCCATGCTAAGTTGACAGATGTCAGATGTATGGGGCTTGAAGGGTTAGAATGGGAGATAGAGAAAGGTTCAACCGAATCCCTGAAGGGCAGACCTAGTGCACTCACTGCCTGGTTCCGATGCATAGGGATGTAGAACAAATCCATCCGCGTCCTTCGTCTTCTACTGGATGTGAAACCGCGAAGTAGGTAGGTGGAGTTTGGGGGCTTAGGTACAGAGTGGCGTCATTTGACCTCCCCATCTATGCCATCATCTTTAGGGACAGGATGCGACGGAGACATCCGCCCGCCGACATTTCTCCAACCATGCCTTTTTTTCTTTCTTCTTCTGTTTTCTTCTTCTTCAAACACTCAGCCACAATTACTGATGGTCTGTCATAGGAGGAAAGTGCGCCTGCACTGCCGCTACACGCTGCAAGTCAGCCCAGCACATCGACTTCGGACGCGTTACCGACCCCCCCCCCCCCCCCCCCCCCCCCCCCCCCCCCCCCCCCCCCCCCCCCCCCCGGCCTTAGAGTAGGCTGCGGCGCCCCCCCCCCCCCCCCCCCTGGTCCTCCCCCCCGCCCCTCCCCCCCCCCCCCCCACCCCCACCGGACACAGGCTGCCTACCCTCGCACACAGTGCTCATGAGGGAAGCCCCCGCGCTACACCTCACGCCCCCAAACATTGTTCTTCAAACACTGTCAACTTCCTTCGGGGTCTCTTCCTTCCTGCCCGCTCTGATTCCTAAGATCCCCTGTCGGGCATTGGTGTCGGACAGGTTAGTCATGGGGATCGTATCTCTGGTTCTGGGCTTGTGTCTCTCACTCACCCACAGCTTCAAGAGCTCTTCAAAGCTTCAACGCCATTATGAGCTAGCATAACTCGCATCAAGGGCTAGTATTCACCGCATCAAGAGCTAGCAATCAATTCATCAAGAGCTAGCATCAACGCATTAAGAACTAGCTCAAAAATCACATCAAACACGCGCAAGAGCATCACAAACGCATTTAGGCTAGCATCAACCGCCGCAAGAGCATCCACGCATAAGAGCTAGCATCACTCTCCAAGGAGCCAGCTTCAACGTTGCAGCGAGCTTCCCAAGAGTTAGTCGCAAAGCTGTATTCAAGGCGTAACACGTCGGAGCGCATCAACGCACATCGTCGGAGCAGTGTCAAAAGAACGTCATCGGAGCAGTTTCTAGAACATACGTCATCGGGTGCAGTATCATAGAACAACGTCATTGGGCAGTATCAAGCGCAACATCGTCACATCATCGTGGCGATGCATGGTATTCAAGCGCAAACAAAGTCGTCGGCTGCAGCACCAAGCGCAACATCGTCGGAGCAAAGCACCAAGCGCAAAAAATCGTCGTCTGCGAGCAGCATTAAGCACAACAAAGTCGTCGGAGCAGCATCAAGCGCAACATCATCGTCGGAGCAGCATCAAGCGCAACATCGTCGGAGCATCGTCGGAGCAGCATCAAGCGCAACATCTTCGGAGCATCGACGTCGGAGCAGCACCAAGCGCAACATCGTCGGAGCAGCACCAAGCGCAACATCGTCGTCGGAGCAGCATTAAGCGCAACAAAGTCGTCGGAGCAGCATCAAGCGCATCGTCATCGGAGCAGCATCAAGCGCAACATCGTCGTCGGAGCAGCACCAAGCGCAACATCGTCGGAGCGGCACCAAGCGCAACATCGTCGTCGGAGCAGCATTAAGCGCAACAAAGTGTCGGAGCAGCATCAAGGGCCGCAAAATCATCGCGGAGCGATCAAGCGCAACATCGTCGGAGCATCGTCGGGAGCGCATCAAGCGAACATTCTTCGGAGCATCGACGTCGGGAGCAGCACCAAGCGCAACATCGATCGATGCAGCACCAGCGCAACATCGTCGTCGGAGAGCAGGCATAAGCGCAACAAAGTCGCCCGGAGCAGCATCAAAGCGCATTCGTCAGCGGAGCAGCATCAAGCGCAACTCGTGTCGGAAGCTGCCACCAAGCGCAACATCGTCGGAAGCGGCACCAAGCCGCAACATCGTCGGTCGGAGCAGCATTAAGCGCTTCAAAAGTCCGTCAGGAAGCAGCATCAAGACGCAACATCTCATCGTCGGGCAGCATCAAGCGCAACATGTCCGGAGCATCGTCGGAGCAGCATCAAGCGCAAACATCTTCGGTGCATTCGACGTCGGAGTAGCACCAAGCGCAACATCGTCGGAGCTAGCACCAAAGCCGCAACATCGTTCGTCGGAGCAGCATTAAGCGCAACAAAGTCGTCGGATGCACATCAAGCGCTTCGTCTATCGGTCGTAGCAGGCATCAAGCCAACATCGAGTCTCTCGTCGGAGCACACCAAAGCGCAACATCCTCGACGCGGAGCGGCACCAAGCGCAAACATACGTGTCGGAGCAGCATTAAGCGCAACAAAGCGTCGGGAGCAGCATCAAAGCGCAACTTTCATCGTCGAGAGCAGCATCAATGCCTAGCAACATCGTCGGAGCATCGTCTCGGAGCCTGCATCAAGCGCAACATCTTCGGAGCATCGACGTCGGGCTGACCCACCTAAAGCGCAAACATCGTCCGGAGCAGCACCAAGCGCAACAATCGTTCGGAAGCTGCATTAAGCGCAACAAAGTGTCGGAGCCCAAAAAAAAAGGAGCAATACAATCAAGGCGCATCGTTCATCGGAGCAGGCATCAAGCGCAACATCGTCTTCGGAGCAGCACCAAGGCAACATCGTTCGTCGGAGCAGCTTTAAGCGCAACAATGGTCGTCGGAAAAAGAGCATCAGGCATCGTCATCGGAGCAGCATCAGCGCACAATCGTCTTCGGAGCAGCATCAAGCGCAACATCGTCTTCGGCAAGCAGCACCCCAAGCGCATACTTCGGCTTCGGAGCTGCATCAGTCGCAAACATCGTCTTCTGAGCAGCACCAAGCGCAACATGGTCAGAGTCGCATGAGCGCACATCGTCAGAGACGCTTCAGCGCAACCTCCCATCGTCTGGTGCATCGTCAGTCGGGCACACCAAGCCGCAACAGTGGGCACCTGTCTGCCCGGAGCAGCACCAGGAGCAACACCGTTCGGAGATCGTCGTCGGTCCAAGGACAGCATCAGCGCAACATCGTCCGGAGCATCGTGAAGCGCAACATCGTCGTCGGTGCAACATCAAGCGCAACATCGTCGGAGCAGTATCAAGAACCCCATCGGGGCAGTATCAAGAACAACGTCATCGGAACAGTATCAAGAACAACGTCATCGGAACAGTATCAAGAACAACGTCATCGGAGTAGTATCAAGAACAATGCCATCGGAGCAGTATCAAACGCAACATCGTCGCAACATCGTGGCCGAAGAAGTATCAAGCGCAACATCGTCGGAGCAGTATCAAGCGCAACATAGTCGTCGGAGCAGCACCAAGCGCAACATCGTCGGAGCAACGTCGTCGGAGAGCCATCAGCGCAACATTCGTCGGAGCAACGTCGTCGGAGCGCATCGTCGCCGGAGCAGCATCAAAAGCAACATCGTCGTCGGGGCAGCATCAGCACGCAACATCGCCGTCGGAGCAGCATCAAAGCGCAAAACATCGTCGTCGTGAGCAGGCGAAACATGTCGCCGCAGCAGCATCAAGAAGCAAACATCGTCCGCAACATCTGCAAACGTCATCGGAGAGCAGCATCAAGAACAACGTCATCGGACCAGCATCAAGGAAACAACGTCATCGGATAGCAGCCATCAAGAACATCACTGTTGAGCAGCATCAAGAGCAAACATCTGTCGTCGGAAGCAGCATCAGAACGTCATCGGACCAGTATGAAGAATGTCATTGGGGCGTATAAGGAGCAAACGTCATCGAGCCAGCATTAGGAGCAACATCGTTGTCGGAGAAGAAGATCAAGAACGTCATCGGAACCATATGAAGAATGTTCATTGGAGCGTATCAAGTGCAACGTTCATCGGTAGCAGCATCAAGGAAACATCGTCGTCGGAGCAGCATCTAAGAACGTATCGGACCAGTATCAAGCAGTCAACGCCTGAAGAGTGACCAGTTTCAGACACATGGGATCGGTCAACGAGGTAAGAGGACAGATTGCATCGCGACTGCATTTTTCTTTAACGAATCCAAGTTATGGTAAGTTCTCAAAGAACTTTTTTGTCTTCTACGTCTTGGGGGACTGGCAAAAATTTTTGCTTTCTTCAGCAGAATCAAACCAAACGATTAGGAAAATACCTTCTGGATAATCTATTCCCTCGGAAATGCTTTTTTTTTTTCCTTTTCCTCAAAAGCTCGGACAGCAACTACTGTCTGTCATATGAGCTAAGATTGCGTTGTGCTGCGTCTAGCGCCTTGTCAAATCGGTGTCCAGAACATCACCACTTCAGCATGAGAGAGAATTTTATTTTTTAAGCCTTATCTGGAAAAAAAAAGGCAGGGAGAGAATGCCTAAGAAAGGGAATAATTGTAGACAAAGGGTTGACATGAAGAAAAGGAAACAAGGCAGAAACTCTGAGAGGGATAGAAATAAGAGGGAAATTCTTTGCAACATGAATTTCCAGAAGGGGTATGCTATTTTATACTGACGCCCCCACTCACCCACCACCATACGATTGGGGAATTTTTATTTTTTAGATTAGAAAATAGGTAAATATGTACCATTATTATGCAGCCGTTGGGAAAATCAGTTGTGTCGGGATCTCAAAAATCGAAATGGAAAATTAGATGACAACGGTTATTGTCGATGTATTTTGGCGGTGGGTGTTGGGAACGTTTGGGGCTACGGGTGTTGGTTTGTTTGTGTGGTTGTTAAAAAACAAATCCAGAAATTGTACTTTACAAAAGGATTCCTGGTCATGAGACAACTCTACCAGTGACTGTTCGTTGCCAAAATTTGAGAGAGCAGGCAACTTTTGAAAATTTTTCTGATGATTCATTGGACATCCGAGAAAGTCGGAAGATAGATGGGGGGATTTTTGTGACAGCAAAAGTGGTAAGGCGTTTAGGGGCATTTTTGTTTTTTTTTTTTATTTTTCTTTTTTTTTTTTTTTTGTGGTTTGTTGTTTTGTTAATCTGTTTGATGAATTTTACCAGTGGGATACCAATTCATGCTTTGTCTGTCTCTCTCTGTTCTGTCTCTCTCTGTGTGTGTGTGTGTGTCTGTTCTGTCTGCCATGCCTGGCCGGTCTGTCTGTCTGTCTCGTCTCTCTGTCGTGTGTGTGTGGTGTGTTGTGTGTGTGTGGTGTGTGTGTGTGAGTGGTGTGTGTCGTAGGTGTGTGTGTGTGTGTGTGTGTGTGCGTGCGCATGTGCGCGCTGTGTGTGTGGTATGAGTTGTGTGTGTGTGTGTGTTGCAGTGCTTTTCGTGTGTGTGTGTGTGTGTGTGTGTGTGCGTCTCGTGTGCTATGTGTGTGTGTGTGTGCGTGTGCGCCGTTGTCGTTGTGTTTGTGTGCTTGTGTGCGTGCTGTCTCGTGGTGTGTGGGTGTGTGTGCTTGTGTGCGTCGTCTCGTGCTTTGTGCGTTTCGTGTGTGGGTATGCCGGTGCGTGTGTGTGTAGGTGATGCGTGCGTGTGTGTGTGTTGTGTTGCTTGAGTGGCATGTTTCGTGTTGTGTGCGCATGCGTGCGTGTGTGTGTTGCGTGCGGTCTCGAGTATGTGGTGGGCCTTGTGTGCGTGCGGTTTCGTGTGTGTAAGTCGCGTTTGCGTGCGTGTGTGTGTGCGTTGAGAGCTGTGTGTGTGTGTGTGGGTGCGCTGCGGGCGTCTCCGACGTGGTGTGTGTGTGTGCGTCGGTTTCGTGTTGTGTTGTTCGCATGGCGTGCGCGTGTGTGTGTGTAGCTAGTGCGAGCGTGTGTGTGTGTGTGTGTGTGATTGTCAGTGTGTGTCGCGTTGTTTTGCAGCGTGGTGCGCGAGCCGTGTGTTGTTTTTTTCCCCCCCCTTTCTGGGGAGGAGGTACCGGGTTGGAAGGACGAGGTCAGGAAGGGAAAGGGGTGTTTAGGAGGGGTGGGGTAGGGACACCCCAGTTAGAGCCGTAAGACAGACCAAAGGAGGCTGGGTTTACTATTTTTTTCTGACATCCTTTTTTTGGACTTCTTTTTTTGTTAAGCATGGCGCTTGTTCTTCCAAGTGTCTCCGATTTCTAGGCGGACAGCCGGAAATTGTTATGCAGCTTGCTCAAAAACGATTCCCGGCTTGAAAAAATTCACTTCCCTTTTGACCATAATGAATAAGCACTAAACGAGTGTTGCTTTTTTTCTCCCAAACAAAAAAATCCAAGTCTCACATGTGTGCAATGGGTTTTTTTGTAAGGGTATCATCCCGTTCCCACTCGGCACACAAAGGCGTCACTTTAGAAGGGCGGAAAAGGTTTGACGTGTTTTTGGGAAGATGTTCTGTCGGTGCGTTTCACACACTCGGCACTTCGGTTTTACAGTCCTTATTCGGATGACTTTCGGCGGGGTAGGAAATAAGTAAAGCACACCTGAGAAATTTGCAGACACCGAAAGTCCAGTGTACAACCTTACCTGTTCACAGGAATGGTGATTTTGATGTCATAGCTACACGCTTTTTGACGAGCTTATGTAACGTTTGTGTCTTCAGCTTCACACCCGTTTGTCTAAGAGCTAGTGTGTCCCACATGTCCCTCTGACGACCAGCTTGACAGACAACCCTTGCATGCTGTTGACTAACATTGCATGGCATTTGACTAACCTCAACCCTAACCCTGGCCCCACATGTGGACACACATGGCAGGAAGAATTAAAATGGGTGTAAGCTGATCACAATGGCTCACAATTGTTTCTTTCTTTGCGCGTGGTTCGTGGGAGGAAAAGCGGGGGGGGGGGGGGGTTAGAGTAAGATGTTCTGCCATATGTGCGTTTTGCGCACGGGACTTCAGTTTTTGAGTCGCATCCGTAGAAGGGTTTTGGAGGAGTGAGTTGGCACTGATGCTAACTCCAGAGGGGAAAATTTCCGAATGAACGAATTTCGAAACGGTTCAGCAGATGCGTGCGCAATGCTCAATTTCTAACCCAACCAGGGCTATCCTCCCCCCAGAGAGAGAGAGGAGAGGGAGGGAGAGAGAGGAGAGAGAGAGGGAGAGCGAGGAGATGAAAAGTGAGAGAAAAGGTGAGGAGGGGCGAGGGAGAGAGAGCAGGGTGAGAATGAGAGAGAGACGCAGAGTGGAGGGAGAGGAAGAGAGAAAGAGCGAGAGAGGGGGGGAGAGAGAGTGGGATGAGGAGCGAGCGGAGAGGAGGAGCGAGTGCTGAGAAAGGGAGAGGAGAGAGAATGGGGAGAGAGAGAGAGGGGAGGAGAATGGGGGAGAGAGAGTGGGTGGGGGGGCGAGAGTGTAGAGAAATGGGAGAGAGACGAGATGGGATGAGGGAGAGGAGGGAAGAGTGAGAGCAGAGTGGAGGAGAGAGAGGAAGAGGAGAGGAGGGAGGAGAGAGAGAGAGGGCGAGGAGAGGAAGAGAGCAGATCACGTGAAGGGAGAGAGAGGAAGAGAGGGGGTAGAGGACGGATCCCCCCCCCCTCGAGCGGAGAGTGCGAGAAAAAGAACAAGAGAGCGGAGAGGAGGAGGAGCGGAGCGAGGAGAGAGAGGAGTGGAGGACGGAGATTACGGAGTGAGATGGAGAAGGGATGGATGGAGGAGAGAGACGAGAGATGTAGAGAGAAGATGGAGAGGAGAGAGAGAGAGAGAGTTAGTGCGGTGTGTGAGTCCGTGAGTGTTCTGTGAGTGTGTGGAGAGATGTGAAGTGAAGGGAGTGTTGTGTGTGAGTGTGTTGTGTGTGTGTGTGTGTGATTGTGGTGCTGTGATTTAGGTTGTGTGTGTGTAGTGATCTTTAGAGTGTGTTGTGTGTGTGAGATTGAGGTGTGTGTGTGTGTTGGAGTAGTGTGGGTGTGTGTGTGTGGTGTGTGGTGTTGTGTGTGTGGTGTGGTGTGTGTGTTGTGTGATGTGTGTGTGTTGGTGTTCTGCTGCACATCTACGGAAATGGCTTTACCACAGGCATTTGTCATCATCCAGCGTTTTTGTCGCGGGCTTTGTGTTTAATCTTTTCAGCTGGTTGGGTTTGCGGATTTAAAAATGAACAGTAAATGAAAAAAAATTCGTCGTAAATTATGAAAAGGATAGTGGTTAAGCATTCATTGAAGCAATGCACCAAAAAACCGCAGTGATTTTTGATTAAAAGTTACATCGGTCCATGTACCTTTTTAGTTACCAAACTTCGTTAGAAAAAGCAGAAAAAAAGTCTGTTGGTCAGAGCACTCACTCTCCCCGAGTTTAGGCTTAAGCGCGTTGAGCTGGGGGGGATGGACGACACGTAGTGCCCCCGTCTCCGGGAGCTTCCGTTTACAGTCCCCAGAGGTCACCCAGTTGTTATAAATGGGTGCCTGCCCTCTTTAGGGGAGGGAAGGTAAAGCAGCGAGGGAGAGGAGATGGGCGCGGCGTGGAAGATGCTGGCCCTTAGAGAAGCTGAGTTCTCTGACACCTCGCTCCCCAACGACCGCACAGGCTATGGGAGTATCTTTACCTATTTTGTTTTTTTATATTAGTAAAAGCATTTTTTCTCTTGCTTTACAAAACTTGAACCCCCAGAAAACTTTTTGTATTTCATTTATATTGGGCATAAGATTGCGGAAATCTTGTATTGATGTCCTGTTACCTTATTTCGTTCGTGCTTAGCTTTGCCGTAAGAGGGTCAGGGACTTAACCATTACAGGTCCACAGCCTCCCAGCCCATTGGTAGACTGCTCCATCTGCATTTCTCCTAGCAATCTTTGATTTTCATACAAAGAATAACGGGATAAAGATGATAAATTGAGAAAAGAATACTGGGAGTAAATGTTGGTGGCCTCTCCAAAAAAAAAAAACCAAGAAAACCCAACAAAAATTCGGGTTTGTATTGGCAAAGACCTGAAAGTGAAAGATTTGTCTATGGATTTCTGCTTTTCACGAATTATACTACATCTGTTATTGTCATTTGTGCTAATTTTCTGTATGAAACTTCCATTTACATGTTACAGGTTAAAAATAAAAATTCCCAGTGTAGCAATTTGTGTGGAAATAAGGTTTTCTAGCCGATCACTGTGATAATACAGTGTGGTACAGGTTGTCGGTTTTGTTCAGCCTGTCTTATTGCTTTCACCTTTGTACCCTAATGGAAAACCTGGGTTGTATAAACTAGAAAACTGTAGTTTAGTCTGGGAGTTTTTTTTGATAGTTGTCGTAAACTTGTACAAGCAGTTGTACGAACACTTTGACTGTATTTTGTTGTTGTGGGAGCCTTTAAATCAGGTGTTCCATGCTGAAGAAAAAGTTGCCTTTCAGAGCAAGCATGGGCTGGTGGACAGCTAGTCTTGTAATTTAAAGGGCTGCCTTTTAAAAAAATTTTCTTGTCATTCACAACTTTGACATTATGTGTTGAACATGTTAGTTTTCTTGGAATTAATGTACCTCAAGTAAGTGTTCCTTTTATTTTTTGACTAATTTTTCTTTTTCTCTTTGGGGATGGCACTTCAATTTTAAAGTACTGAGCGGAAAGTGAAGTAGTTTGATGTGACGTCTTTTTTCTTTTTAATTTCCAAAGGATTACAGTTCGGGTTATTGTCATTCGTGTATTGCCCATTTGTAGCTATAGATTTGTTTTTTTATCCAACATGCCTGACTGGTAATGTAGAAGCTGAGAATACACGTTTACAACTGATTTAAACCCACATCAGAATTGATGTGATGATGATAGAGGTTTTACAAAAAGATTTGTTGTAACCAGTATTGCATCAATTTTTTCCCGGTACTTTCTTGACAGCCCTGTAACAAATTGACGAGAATAAACCGGAAATAAGTTTCGAATGGGGTTCTTTTACGTGGTGAGCACACACTCTGTCACTTGGCTACCCAAAACTCGACTTTCTTTCATGGAGAAAAAGTACATACGTTTGCAAACTTCTGTGTAAAAAACTTACGAGCTGTTTTGCACCTTTTTATTGCATTCAAAGTGTCTGCGCTTTCTGGCTGTAAAGATTACACGGCTGGAACTGAAACGCTTTTGTGTTTTAAAAAACCCATCCTGGAATTGTACACAAATCATTCTGGTTAGTATATTTGTTTTCAAAGGTATGAGAAAATTCAAAAGCAACAGAAAAGTCAGGGGGGTTTGTATTTGTGTCACTGCTGGTCAGAGCATTGGGATATAAGCCTACCTCCCCCTTTCTGTCCCCCAAATAGATAGGCTGGAGTTAGGGTTCGGGTAGCCGGGCTTCGCTCAAGCTGATAGTAGAATAGTAGGAAAAGAAAAGGGAAACGGCAGTATGACTTGTATCATGGGCTGAAAACATTGGATGTTATGTCATGCACATCTAAATTGGTTCTACTAAATCTGAATTTGGCTACATTGTGTGGTTTTGGTCGACTTGGCTGAGGATTGGGTGCTTCTTTGATTGCCTACTTTATTTTGCATTGTTGTTTTTTGTCCTTGGGGGCGTGGGGCTGTGGGCGGGGATGGTTGGTAGGGTGGGGTGTGGGGGGCTTGTGAGATTGGTCTATGGGAGAAAGAAATGCGAGAGAGAAGAGAAAGAAGAAAGAAAGAAAGAGTGAAAGGAAAGAAAAAAGAGAGAACGAAAAACAGAGGAGCGAGAGACAGAGAGGTGGTGGGCTGTTTAGGTAGGGGACGGCGATGTAAAGTCTCAGATTATGTGTTTGTTGGATGGAGGGAGGGCGAGCGAGAGCGAGGCGCGCGAGAGAGAGAGAGAGAAGCGAGAGCGAGCGCAAGAGCGCGAGAAAGAACGTGTGAGAGCCAGCACTCAACTACACTCCTCTCCTCTCTCCCTCCCCCTCCCCCCCCCCCCCCTCCCCTCCCCCCCCTCCTCTCTCTCCCCCCCCCGTCTCTCTCTCCCCTCTTGTCTCAATGTTGTACATGATTTCCGGCCAACACATCACATAGAAGTCTGTCTCTGTCTCTGTTTCCTCTCGCTCTCTCTCCCTCTCTCTCTCCCTCCCTCACTCTCCTCTCCCTCCCCCTCTTACCTCCCCTTTCTCTCTCCTCTCTCTCAATGTGCACTAGTTTCGGCTACACATCACAGAAGGTCTGTCTCTGTCTCGCTCGCTCTCTCTCTCCCTCTCTCTCTCCCTCCCTCCCTCTCTACTCCCTCCCTCTTCTCTCCCTCCCTCCCTACTCTCCCTCCACTCCCCCTCTCCCCCCCCCCTTCTGTCTCTTCCTCTCTTCTATGTGCACAAGATTTCGGGTACACACACATAGAAGTCCTGTGTCTGTTGTTGTCTGTCTGTCTGTCTGTCTCTCTCTCTCTCTTCTCTCTCTCTCTCTCCTCTCTCTCTCTCTCTCTCTCTCTCTCTCTCTTCTATGTGCCACAAGATTGGTAATGCTCACCACTTGAAATCTCTCTTTCGCCATCCTCTACCCCCCCCCCTCTCCCCTCTCAATTTCCTTGCATTGTATTGTACTTAATCAGACTTACGCAAACAACTCTGACAAGTTAGATTATAATAATAATAATAATATTTGTATGGAACTTACACAGCGCTGAATCTTTAAGGCAAAAATCAAAGCGCTCAGATGACCTTTTTTTTTTATGGGTGTATGTGTTTTGTAAATTCTGGTAATATGTCCCAACGGCACACGTGGACCTACTCTTTCGAAATGCTGAACAGGATTTAACGTGTGGCGCAAGATGTTCTGCATGGTTTCGCCACGGGGCCCTCGGTTTATAGTTCAATCGAGGACTTTGACATTCAGTTCGATTTTTTTGTCAAATGGGAAGAAAAGGGCGAGGGCTGGGAATCGAACCCAGACTCACGGGTTTTACTTGTTGGCAGGCAAACGTCTCTTAACCATCCGCCTCCTTTATTCCATAAATTATTACTGACAGGCCTCGAAGGAAGTTCATGCATTTTACATTTTCCGTGTTGAAAAATAAGCAAAACTTTCAAGCACCAAGATGTTTTCAAATGCCTGTCAGAAATAAACATACATGAACAAAATACTTAGCATTTTATTTTCCAAAATGCATGTTATGTGGTTGTGAATTAAACGCATCCGGCACAAAATTCCTCTGTCTGTCTGTCTGTCTGAATGTGTGTGTGTGTGTGTGTGTGTGTGTGTGTGGTGTGTGTGACTCTGTGTGTGTGTGTTGTAATCTGTGTGTGTGTGTGTGTGTAGTATGCTATGCTATACTTATACTTATAAAAGTGCTTTATAAATAACTCGATATTTTATTTCAGTAACTATCCACCCACAGTCACACACTGACAGTGATACTATATTACACAGACACGTGTATGCAAATGAGCTCTCTGCAAAATATAAAATCGCATAATTTATGCAACAGATACATATCTATATTTGCATAGAGAGGGTGAAGAAGAGAGAGAGTGGAGGATAGACAGAGTAAGGGTTGAGAAGTGGGAGAGAGAGAGGATGAGAGAGAGAGAGAGAGAGGATGGAGAAGGGGGAGAGAGAGAGAGGGTGGGAAGAGAGGAGAGGGTGGAGAAGAGAGAGAGAGGGTGGAGAAGAGAGAGAGACAATGACAAATTCTTTTATTTCGAGGATAATGAATAAGCACACATGTGCTTTTTTACATCCAGTCCCCGCCCGTTAGGGATACATCTTAATAATAATAACCCAATACTTATACAGTCTCACAATAAAAACAAGGGGAAATAACCCTTTTCAAAACAGCTCCCCCCCCCCAAACAACCCCCCCCCCCCCCCAAAGCAAGAAAATAAAAGAAAACCATAAAAAATACCCCACCCCCCCCCCAGAAAACCTTAACCAAAACAAACAAACAAACAAAAGAGAAGGAAAAAACCAAACCAACAAAGATGATAAAAAAGAGAAAAAACAGACAAACAACAACAACAAGAACAAGAACAACAACGAGCCAAGAAAAATAACACAACCAATTAATAAGTCATAAAGATAAACATCTCACATTGTCAAATGGTACACATACTTGTTACACATAATTATAAATCAATTAATTAACAAACAAGATCATTTCAAAAACAATGAATATTTCACTCAAACTCCCATTCAATTAGTGAAAAATCAAGAAATCGAAAAATCAAATGAATAAACAAAACCAATTAAACAAGAAAAAAAAACCCACAAAACACTCCCCTTCCCAACACCCCCTCCCCTAAACAAACAACAACCCCCAAAAGTCCAGACTAAATACAAGCGTGCGCGCGCACACACACACATACACATACACACACATACACACACACTTACGCACGTATAGCCACGCATGCACACCACACACACACACACACACTCTCTCACACATACACACTCACACACACATAATACACACACACACAAACACACACAACACACACACACACACCACACACACACACAATCCTGGATACATATCCATTCGCAAGACATTTCTCACATACAAGATAATAGACACATGGTCATAATTATCAAAATATCATAACCATACATTTGTACAGACAAAACCAGGAAATAAACATTATTTGATGTACGAAGACAGCAAGCCACAAGCATCAAGAAAAATGACAATCTAACATCAGCTATTTCAACAATAAACACACAGAACTGCTTTCTTTCCGCTCTCATCTGCACACACTGTGAATGGGCGCTCATTACTACTCACTGACACACACATACACACACATATACACACACACATATTCATGCATGCGCAATCCTATATACACATTATTAGATTTGATACAAAAGTCCACAGAAGTAATGAAATTGTCCAACAGAACATTGCAAATTAACAATCCATACCATTCTGCATTAACAACAAAATACAACCCAAACGTCATTTTAAGGGGGGAAAACTCAGACAAGTTCATTGTTAACAAAATCAAAACAAGCAAGGGCACACACACACACACACACACACACTACAATTCAAAGCAGCTCACTAATGTCAGTTACAGAGAGAGAGAGAGAGAGAGAGAGAGAGTGAGAGAGAGAGAGAGAGAGAGAGAGAGAGAGAGAGAGAGAGAGAGAGAGAGAGAGAGGATAATTTGGTATAATGCAAGGGAGGATATGTTTACTTTGTTTCCAACAGATCAATTGTGGATTTTTATTTTTGATGCATCAAGTGGATGAAAAAATGACTTTTGAAGATTGTTAATGATTGGAGTTGTCTAAATGAGTCAGGAAGGGAGTTCCACAGCACAGGGCTGAGTAAAGTAAGCTAGATTTGAACAAATCTATTCTTGGGATTGGGACACATGGCTTTTCGGTATTTCTGGAATGATTCATTGGGAACTTGTCTTTTAAGGATGAGGGAAAAGTTCCTGTCATTATCTTAAACATCATGATGCCTTTGTTAAATCTTAGTCTTTGGTGTAGGGGAAGAATATTTAACTGGGTATAATCCACTTCTAGTAAGGTAGTCTTCTTCAGAAGAACCAGTTTAAGAGCACGTTTATACAGACTTAATAATGGTTTCATAGTGTTTGCACTAGCAGAATCCCATAGGGTTGAAGCATAATCTATTGAGGATTGTATATAAGCTTGAAAGAATAGTTTTCTTGAATGAAAGTCAAGAAAATGTTTGATTTTAGTCAGTTGGTATACTCTTTGAGACATGTATTTGCACAGATGGGATATGTGATGGTACCAGCTGAGATTTTCATCAATTGTTACTTCTAGAACTTTGTGGTGAGAGGCTTGTTCTATTGTTATTGAGAGAGAGGGTGGAGAAGAAGAGAGAGAGAGAGAGAGGAGAGAGAGAGAGAGAGAGAGAGAGAGGGGAGAGAGAGAGATGAGAGAGAGAGAGAGCAGGAGAGAAGGGTGAAGAAGGTAGAGAGAGTGGAGGAGAGGGAAGGATGGGTGGATAAGAGAGAGAGTGGAGGAGAGAGAGAGTGAAGGAGAGAGAGATAGAGAGCATGGAAACAGAGAGAGATATAGGGTGGAGAAGAGAGAGAGTGGAAGAGAGTGAAGAGAGAAAGAGGGTGGAGGAAGAGAGAGAGAGAGAGAGGGAGAGTGGAGGAGAGAGAGAGGAAGGGTGGAGAGAGAGAGAGGGAGGGGGGGGGAAAGAGAAGGGATTTGAGAAGAGAGAGAGGGGGTGGAGAAGAGAGAGAGAGAGGTGGAGAAAAGAAAGAGAGGGATGGAGAAGAGAGAGGGAAGGAGAAGAGAGAGAGGGTGGAAAAGAGAGAGAGGAGGGGATAGGAAGAGAAGAGAGAGGGTGGAGGAAGAGAGAGAAGGTGAAAGAGAGAGAGAGAGGTGGAGAAGAGAGAGAGAGAGGAAAAGAGGAGAGAGAGAAGAAGAGAGGTTGGAGAAAGGAGGAGAGGTGGGAGAAGAGAGAGAGAGAGAGGGAGGAGAGAGAGAGGAGAAGGGAGGGAGAGAGGAGAGAGAGAGGTGGAAAAGAGAGGAGAGGGTGGGAAGAGAGAGGGGAGAGAGAGAGAGGGGAGAGAGGAGAAGAGAGAGAAGAAAAGAGAGAAAGGAGAGAGGGGGGGGGGGGGGGAGAAGAGAGAAAGTGGGGGAGAAGAGAGGGGAGAGGGTGGAAGGAGGGGGAGAGATGGAGGAAGGGGAAAGAGAGGGGTGGAGAAGAGAGAGAGTGGAGGGGGAGAGGGCGAGAGAGATAGAGAGAGAGAGGGGGGTGGAGAAGAGAGAGAGGAGGTGGAGAAAGAGAGAAAAGGGGTGGAGAGAGAGAGAGAGAGTTGGAGAAGAGAGAGAGAGAGGGTGGAGAAGAGAGAGAGAGGGGGTGGAGAGAGAGAGAGAGGGGGTGGAGAAGAGAGAGAGAGAGGGTGGAGAAGAGAGAGTGAGAGAGGGGGAGGAGAGAGAGAGAGAGAGAGGGTGGAGAAGAGAGGGGGGTGGAGAAGAGAGAGAGGGGGAGAAGCGAGAGAAGGGGGAGAAGAGAGAGAGATGAGAGAGAGGAGAGAGAGGGGAGAGGAGAGAGAGGGAGAGAGGAGAGAGAGAGAGAGAGAGAGAGGGGGGGAGAGAGAGGTGAGAGAGAGGAAGAGAGTGCGAGGAAAAGAGAGAAGTAAGGGTGGGAAGGAGAGGGAGAGAGTGGAGGAGAAGGGAGGGGGAAGGAGGGGAAGAGTGGAGAGAGAGAGAGAGGGGTGGAGGAGAAGAGTGGAGAGAGAGAGAGAGAGGGGTAAAGGGAAGGGGGGTGGAGAGAAGAGAGAGAGGGGGAGAGAGAGAGAGAGAGATGGAGAGCGAGAGTGGGTGAGAGAGAGAGAGGGGAGGGGTGGAGAAGAGAGAGAGAGGGTGGAGAAGAGAGAGAGAGAGAGAAGAGAGGGAAAAGGAGAGAGAGGGAGAGAGAGAGAGAGAGGGAGGAAGAAGAGAGAGGATGGGGGTGGAGAGAGAGACAGGGGAAAGGGGGAGAAGAGAGAGAGAGGAGGGGGAGAAGAGAGAAAGGGGGGGATGGGGAGAGAGAGAGAGGGTGGAGAAAAAGGTGAGAGGAGAGAGAGAGAGAGAGAGAGAGAGAGAGTGAGAGAGAGTGGTGAGGGGAGAGAGAGAGGGTGGAAAGAGAGGGGAGAGAGTAAAGACAAACAAAGATAACCAAAAAAAAGACAAAAAAAAAAAAAATTCAAAAACAAAAGGGATAAAAAAAAGATAAAAAAAAAAAAAAGAATAAAAAAAAAAAAGAAAAACAAAAAATTAAATAAAAAACAAAGAAACCACCACCACCACCAAAAAGGGACTACCACCACCACCCACCAAACACAAACCTTCCACCACAAAAAAATACACCACAACCACCACAAAGACTACCACCCCCACCACCACCACAAAACCCAACCAACACCACCACACAAAGACTCCCAAACCACACACACAAAGCCTACCACCAAACACCACAAAATAACTACCACCAAAAAACCACCAACAACCACAAAGACTACCACCCCCAAAAACCACCACCACAAAGACTACCCCCAAAAATCCCCAACCCCAAAAGACTACCACCACACCACCCCCAAAAATACACCAACCACAAAACCCACCACCACAAAGACAACACCACCAAAAAACCACCCCCAAAACAAAGACTACCACCCCCACCACCACCACAAAGACTACCCCCAAACACACCACCACCAAACCCAAAACTCCCACCACCACCACCACCACAAAGACTCCCACCACCACCACCACCACACAAGACTACCACCCCCCCCACCACCACCAAAAAAAAAACACCACACCCCCACCCCCACAAAGATACCACACCCCCAAACCACCACAAAGACTCCACCCCACCACCACCACAAAACACACCACCCCCCCACCACACAAAGACCACCACCACCACACCACCACAAAAAGAACTACACCACCCCACCCACCACCACCACAAAAGACTCCCACCACCACCACCACCAAAACCAAGAACCAAAAAACCCCACCACCACCACAAAGCCATTACCACCACCACCACCAAAAAGACTACCACCACCACCACCACAAAGACTACCACCCCAACCACCACCACAAAGACTACCACCACCACCACCACCACTCCCACAAAGACTACCACCACCACCACTACCACCACAAAGACTACCAAAACCCACCACCACCATCACAAAGATACCCCACCCCCACCACCACAACAAAGACTAACACCACCCCCACCACAAGACTACCACCACACCACCACAAAGACTACCACCCCCACCACCACCACCAAAAAGGATAACACCACCACCACCACAAAAAATTACCACCACCACCACCACCACCACAAAGACTACCCACCACCCCCCACCCCACAAAGACTACCACCACCACCACCACCACCACAAAGACTACCACCACCACCACCACCACCAAAAAGGGACTAACACCACCACCACCACCACAAAGATACCCCACCACCACCACAAAGACTACCCCCACCACCACCCCCACAAAGACTACCACCCCACCCCACAAAAACTACCACCACCACCACCACACCACAAAGACTACCACCACCACCACCAGCACCACAAAGACTCCCACCCCACACCACAAGACTACCACCACCACACCCCACTACCACCACAGAGACTACCACTACCACCCACCACCACCATAAAGACTACTACTCCCACCACCACAAAGACTACGACCACCACCACAAAACTACCACCACCAACACCACAAAGACTACCACCACCACCACCACCACAAAGACTAAACCACCACCCCACAAAGATTACCACCATACCCCACCACAAAGACTACCACCACCCCACCCCCACTACAAAGACTACCACCCCCACCCCCACCACCACAAAGACTAGCACCACCCCCACCACCACAAAGACTACCACCACCACCACCACCAAACTACCACCAACCCACGACCAAAAAGACTACCACACCACCCCCACAAAAAGGGACTACCCACCCCCAAACCACCACCACAAAAGACTACCCCCACCACCACCACAAAGACTCCCCCCACCCCCACCACAAAGACTCCCACCACCCCCACCAAGACCCCCACCCCCACCACAAAGACTACCACCACCCACAAAGACTACCACCCCACCACCACAAAGACTCCCCCACCACCACCACAAAGACTCCCCCACACCACAAAGACTACCACCACCACCAAAAAGACTCCCACCACCACCAAAGACTACCACCACCACCACCAAAAAGACTACCACCACCACCACCACCACAAAGACTACCCCACCACCACCAAAAGACTACCACCACCACCACCAAAAAGACTACCACCACCACCACCACAAAAGACTACCACCACCACCCCCACCACAAAGACTCCCCACCATCACCCCCAAACCAAAGACTACACCACCACTACCACCACAAAGACTCCCCCACCACCACCACAAAGACTACCACCCCCACCACCAAAAACAACAAAAACTACCCACCACCACCACAAAGACTACCACCACCACAAAGACTACCACCACCACCACCACCACCACAAAAACTACACCACACCACCACAAAGACTACCACCACCACCACACAAAGACTCCCACCACCACCACCCCCACAAGACTCCCACCACCACCCACCACAAAAACTACCACCACCACCACCACAAAGACTACCACCACCACCACCACCAAAACTACCACCAACCCCACCACAAGACTACCCCCACCCACCAAAAGACTACCACCACCACCACCCCCAAAAAGGGCCCACCACCACCACCACCAAAAAAGACTCCCACCACCACCACCACAAAGACTACCCCCACCACCACAAAGACTATTATCACCACCACAAAGACTACCACCACTACCAAAGATTTATCACCCCCCCACCCCCAACAAAGACTATTATCACCACTACCACAAAGACCACCACCCCCCCCACACCACAAAGCCACCCCACCACCACCAAAAGACTACACCACCACCACCACAAAGACCACCACCACCACCACACCCAAAGACCACCACCACCACCACCACAAAAACCCACCCCCACCACCAAACAAAAAAAGCAACAATATGACTCATCACCACCCCCAAACAAAAAAATGAAAAACTAATAATATAGAACACCATCCCAAATAACACAAAAAAGCAAAAAAACGATCCACCCCCTAAAACAAGAACAATAATAACAAAATAAAATTAAAAAAAACATAAAAAGAAAACATATACCTACTATACTACTACTCTACATGACTACTACAAATATACTACTCTATATATACTACGCTCTAAAACTCTACTCTACACTACTACACTACTATTGCTGCTGTCTACTACTACTGCTAGTGTGTATACTACTACTACCATACTATATACTTATACTGCTGCTGCGCTGTGCGGCTGCTGCTGCTGCTGCTATACTATTACCACTACTCTTACTACATACTGCTACTATATTTACTACATTGCTGCTCTGGCTGTGCTGCGCTGCTGCGCGCTGCTGTGCTGCTGCTGCTCTTTAAATCAGGCCCTACTCCATATTCCTCTTTCTTCACCCCAACCCCACTTAAAAACACTTCTTTTTTTTTCCCTCCCTCCCCCCATCTTGCATCCTATAACAAACCTGCCCCCCCTACCCTCCCCTACACTCCGCCGCCCACCCCCCCCCCCCCCCCCCAATCCACCCCACCTCTCTTTTCTCCCCTTCCCCTCCTCCCTTCTCCCGTCTCTGTCCAATTCTGCTGATCGATGGCTAGAGAGAGTTAGAGAGAGGGGGAGAGAGAGGGGGGGGGGGGGAGAAAGGGAGAGAGAATGAGAGACAATGACAATGACAATGACAATGACAAATTCTTTTATTTCGAGGATAATGAATAAGCACATATGTGCTTTTTTACATCCAGTCCCCGCCCGTTAGGGATACATCTTAATAATAATAACCCAATACTTATACAGTCTCGCAATAAAAAAAAGGGGGGAAAAAACCCTTTTTTCAAAAACAGCTCCCCCCCGCAACCCTCCCCCCCCCCCCCCAAAAGCAAGCAATTAAAAAAAAATCTAAGAATACCCCACCCCCACCCCACCCCCCCAAAAACCCAACCAAACAAACAAACAAACAAAAAAGGAAAGGAAAAACCAAACAAAAAAAAGATGTAAAAAGAGAAAAAAAGCAAAAAACAACAGCAGAAAAGACAACAACAAAGCCAAGAAAATAACACAACCAAAAATTTTTAAGTCATAAAGTAAACACTACACATTGTCAAATGGTACAATCGTGTTAACTAATTAAAGAAGGAGGGGGATGGAGAGGAGAGAAAGGAAAGGGGGGAACAGAAAACAGAGAGAGGGAGGGAGGAGAAGAAGGAGAGAGGGGGGAGGAGAGAGAATGGGGCAGAGAGAGAGGGGGGGGGAGGGCGGGGGAGAGAGAGAGGGGAAAAGAGAGGAGGGGGGGGGGAAGGGGGGGGGGGAGATAGGGAAAAAGAGACTTCAGACTTCAAAAATAAAAATTTTACAAACTTGAGGAGAGAGAGGGGAGTTATATATATATTTAATATATTTAGAGAGAGAGAGAGGGAAGGGGAGAGAGAGAGGACGGGGGGGGGGGGGACCGAGAAACATAGTGAGACAAGGAAAGCAGACGACAGGGTTTAAACCAAACACTAGGGGAGATAGAGAGTAAAAAAAAAATAGAAACAGACTTTTCCCCCCGCCCCGACAGCAAAAAGTGTTTTCATACGAGCGAAATGTATTTTGTGCGCTGTTAAGCCCTGACAAGTCAGGCCCCCGCACATCCCCTTCGGGGTGGGGAAAAAAATTTTATATTTTAAGTTTTCTGGAAAAAAAGGCAGGAAATGGACCCAAAAAGGGAAAAAAAAGCAAAAGGGGGTAAAAGGAAGAGAAAGAAGGACATTGGTGAAAGGAGTAGTGGATCGGTGGCTAAGGTAACGGCCTGCTAGAAAGCGAAAAGTCCGGGCGGGGTGTGCGGTGGTTCGAATCCCGTTTGGGCCCGAAACTTTTCCCCCATCCATTAGACCATGAAGTGGTGGTGGGCTGGAGAAATCTTTTGGATAGACATAAACTGAGGTCCTGGGTTAAAAATGATTATTCAGGCGGTTTTAAAAAACCCCGGCAACAAGGAGTTTTTCCCTGGGAGCCGTCGCCCTGGGGTTTTTCACAGTTTTGATTAAAAACCATTGCGCTGGGGCAACAGCAAAGTGAGGGGGGCTCATGACCGTGGCTTTCCCCCTCATGGAATTCCCCTTTTTCAAAACTCAGTCTTTTGTGACCACTATGATCTCTACTAGGGCTTGCTGCACAGTCCTTATGTTGCAGCCCTGGGGGCTGGTTGGCCTTTGGAGAATCCCAACGCTGCTGTCCTTTGCCCCCTTGGGCCCAGGAGTGGGGATGTATGTGGGCAAGGCATCTCCACTATAATCAATTTCTGCCCAGTTTCAAAGCGCGCTGCCCCCCTTCTGTTTGGAGGTCATCGTGGACACGAGGGACAAACATACATGTCCCTGGCAAAAATTCTGTACAAAAAAGCAACCTGTGGGGAAAAACAAATATCGGTCAGACAGGAAAAAAAGGTGCGCACTTTTTTGTGGCGACGCGCTTTTTCCCCTAAAAGGGAGCAACCCGATTTTACACAGAAAAATCTGCGATTTATTTTTGTTATTTTTTTTTTAAAAAATTAAATTTTTTTTTTTTGTATCGGGGATGAGGGGAATAAGAAAATTTATGTCTTTTTTACATAAGTCCCCGTGTGTATGCGGTTTTGAAAATTCTGTCATCTTTTCCCCACCGGCACATAAGGGCCTACTCTTCCGAAAACGGAACAGGATTTAACGTGTGCGAAAGATGTTCTGCGTGCGTTCGCCCGGGGGCCTGGGTTTTCTAGTCTCACCGAAGGACTTTGCCATGCTTAAAGGGTATCAATAAACAAGAGGGGAATAAAAAAGGGGGAATTTCTAGCACAGAATTCCCCGAAGGTGGGGGATGGTTATTTTGGTAGGTCCCGGCATTGCCTGGGGGAAACAAGAGTCTGAAAGGGAGACAAATCAAGACAAAGGAATAATTTAGGGGAGCACACAGAGCCCCGTTTCTCCATTTGGGGAGGGTTGGGTGGGTTTTTTTTTTTCTGTTGTTTGTGTAAATTGGTTTTGTCCTTTATTGACCCGTCGTTGTCTGTCTATCTTCTCCAAAGTGTGTGTGGTGGTCCTGCGTGCGTGCGCGGTGGTGTTGTGGTGAGTGTGTATGGGTGGTGGGTAAGTGTTGGTGTGTGTGGATGCGTGCAAGCGTGCGTGTGTGTGAGTTGTGTGTGTGGTGGTGAGTGCGTGCGTGGTGTGTGTGTGTGTGGTTTTGGGTTGGTGTGTGTGTTGTGGTGTGGTGTGTGTGTGGGTTTTGGTGTGGGGGTGTGTGTGTGTTGGTGTGAGTGCGTGAGTGCGTGCGTGCGCGTGGGTTTTTGTGTGTGTGTGGTGGTTGAGTGTGTGTTGGGGTGTTTGTGAGTGGTCGTGCGCGCGTGTGTGTGTGTGGTGTCAAAATCAAATGTTTGTTCCAGATGGTACATTGAGTAAGCAAAACACTTGCTTTCTTCATCGAAAATGCGTGCGTGCGTGCGTGCATGCGCGCCGTTGTGTGTTGTGTTTGCGTGAGTGCGTGCGTGCGTGCGCGCGCGCGTGTGTGTGTGTGAGAAAGTCAAAGTCAAAGTCAAACTTTTATTTTCAGATTTACGGAGTGTGTGTGTGTGTGTTGTGCATGCGGGGTGTGTATTGCGTGTGTGTTTGTGCGTGCGTTCGTGCGTGCGTGCGTGTGTGTATGTGTGTGTGTTGTGTTAAAAGAGGCAATTGTCCTTAAACTAGCTCAATCAAACTGGATTAAATGAGATATAATGGAATCTCCTCTAGCCATTATTCCCTTCCCTCCTGCCGTCAATTTGAAAAGAGTAAATGTCATTTTCCTTTCCACAGCATTATAAAACAAACCCACTCACGATATAAAAGAATAAAATAAATTTTAAAAAAATTTTTAAGCGAAAACAAAAACGAAATCGCGAACGAGCAAGCATGCAAGCAGGCACGTGTATGTGTGTGTGTGGTTTTTAAAAAATATTTTTAATTAATTAATTAATTTTATTCTTTTATATCGGGGATAATGGAATAAGCATTTATTTGCTTTTTTACATCCAGTCCCCATGTGTATGCGGATTTGTGAATTCTGTCATCTGTTCCCCCCGGGCACACAATGGCCTACTCTTCCGAAAAGCGGAACAGGATTTAACGTGTGCGCAAGATGTTCTGCAAGCGTTCGAACATGGGGCCTCGGTTTATAGTCTCATCCGATGTGTGTGTGTGTGTGTGTGTGGTGTGTGTGTTGTGTGTGTGTGTGTGTGTGTGTTGTGGGTGTGTTATTTATTCTGTTTTTTTCGAAATAATAGAATAAGCACTCACGTACTTTTCTTTTACATTCAATCCCCGTGTGTATGCGAATTTGTAATTTTTTTCACCCCGTTCCCACTGGCACACAATGACCTACTCTTTCGAAAAGTGGAACGGGTTTATAGTGTGCACGCAAGATTTTTTGCGTGCGTTCGTATTCGGGAACTCGGTTTATTATTATATATAGTCTCATCCGAAGGACTTTTGGGGAGAGCGGAGTCTGCACTGATGTTAACTCCAGAGCAAAAATCCTCTTGAACGAGATTCGAACCCCGGTCAGCAGATCACGAGCGCATCACTCCAGCCACTCTAACTACCAGACTATCGCGTCCCCCGCGCGCGTGTGTGGGCGTGCGTGCGTGCGTTCGTGCGTGCGCGGGCGTGCGTGCATGCGTGCGTGCGTGTGTGTGTGTGTTATATGCTCAAATTCCTGCCTTCGGAAGAATACTAAGCGTTCTGATACTGACGTCACAGCTGCTGACGTCATTTGCATCAGGCATAATTGAAACTGGCTTAGACGATCCATTCTCTAAATCATTCTCTCAAAACTTAATGGCGTGTTGCTGATTATCCGCAATAATCTGGTTATGAAACTGTGTTGGCTTTATTTGGCTTCTGGGAGATTGCAGCATTTCTTCCAAAAGATCACACTCTAGCTTAATTCCTCTGCCAAATTCCTCGTTTCTGATGTGGTGTTTATATGTGGCTCTTGGTGTGGTTTTTTGGGAAAAGCATCCATAAAATGTGACAACAGGATTTTTTTTTCAAGTGCTTGAATCTTTCGACGTTGATGTGTTTTATTTAGATTTTTATTTTGTTTTGGTTTGGGGGTTGGCGTTGGATTTTTTGTTTGTTTGGGTTTGGGGGATTTTTTTGGGGGGACTATTGCTGCCTCATCTTCTGTGATGTCCCCGTCCTGCTGTTCCCACGCCGCTCATTCCAATCTCCCCGCCACAGCCATACCCAGATTCGTTATGTCTCATCCCCAGGGTCGGAAGTCCTCAGGGAGCCCATCAATATCAGGTCACGGTGAGGCCACCATCCAGAGGGGCCCTGCACTGCTGCTGGGTCACTTTGGTGGTGTTCAGTGGTGCCTGCTCTGAGCTAACATACGCAGGACACTACCTACTAAGCCCCCTACTAATCGTCTTTTATGGGTTGTTAGAGTTCGTTATTCAAAAGCATAAAAGAAGATTGACAGCATTAAAGTCTGCAACCATTTTAACATGGATCTGAGAAAGATCTGTTTTATTGTTTCAGATAGGTGTATTCTTTTAAATTTTCATTTTTCTTATGTGCAGAAGTTTTGATTGCGTGTAGCATGCTAGGTGTGTTAAAGTGATGCTGATGATGACGATGATGATGATGATGATGATATGATGATGGTGATGATGATGAAGATGATGGTGGTGGTGTCATGATGATGATGATGATGATGATGTAGTAATTTGTCATTTGTATTGTGGTTTTTTTCTCTGGTTCAAAATGCAGGACAAAGGTCAGTGTATGTATGTTGTATGTATGCATGTATGTATGTGTATATATATATAATATATATATATATATTATATATTATATATATATATATATATATATAAAATATGTATGTATGTGGATATATATATAGAGAAGAGATACATAGATACATACATACATACATACATAGATGGATAGATAGATACATACATTATATATACATAGATAGATTACATAAAAGGATAGATACATACATAATAGATACATACATAGATAGATACATTTTATAGATATCGTTTTTATTCAATTCAGTAAACACCACAGGGAGAGCTTGAGCTTTCCTTTTTGGATATTATTACTACTTAAAAAGATACGACGTTGTCAAAGACATCTTTGAGTACACATCCTTTCCTCTTCTCAACCGCCACAGACAAATCAAATCCCATTTAGCACACACGTCCTGCCTTGGGAGCTCTGGCACGGGTACTTTCCATTTGTTTGTAATGGAATTACCGCCACCCTCCTTCCTGATGGCGCAGAATTGTCAGGAGGGCTCTTTCCCTCCTTCTTCTTTACCTTCTTCATCTCTGTTGGGAGTCATCAAGATGCTTGGCCGAAGAGTCGCTATACACTCAGGGTGACGGGATAGCTCAGTGGTCAGAGCACTCGCTGTCCCCAAAAGCTAAGGTTAAGCAGCATTGAGCGTGGTTACTAAGTGGATGGATGAGTGTTTTTACGCCAGTATAGTCCATTCCCCCAGTTCACCCCGCTGTAAATGGATACCTTGCCCTCTTTAGGGTCAGGGAAGGTTTAAAACAGCGAGGGAGAGGAGATGGGCGCCCCCCCTCAATATGCTGGCTCCTGGGAAGCTGAGGTCTCTGATATCTGTTGTCGAAAGACCATATATGTTATGGGAAAAATCTTTAATTTTTTACGAAAGCTAAGGTGGTCTTTTTTTTCCCTATCATTTGAAAGAAACGAATTTTCTTTCTTTAATGCTTTAAAAACCCACTTAAACAAGACATATTTGTTTTATATACCACTTCAAATCACGGCAGATTTCTCTGCGCGAAACTCCGACTGCTTTTCCTGAAAAGAGACTGTCGCCACAAGAGCAGCGCCACCCATTTTTTTGGTCTGCGCGTGTATTTGTTTCTCTACCACAGCAAGGTGTTTTTTTTCTACACAACTTTTCCAGGGACAACACTCTTGTTGCCGTGGGTTCTTTTACATGCGCTAAATGCGTGTCGCACACGAAACTTCGGTTTATAGTCTCATCCAAAAGACTAATGATAATCATCATCATCATCATCATCATCATCATCATAATCATAATAAATGGAATTTATATAGCGCTATATCTTGCAAAAACAAATCAAAGCGCTTAAGACTAGCACCCAGACCACCACTCACGGTGTAGTGGTTGGGGGGAAAGTTCCAGGCACAAACGGGGATCGAACCAGGATCTTGATTGAACCCGGACTTTTCGCTTTCTAGGCAGGTGCGTAACCACTAGACCACTGGTAGATCGGTGGTCTAGAGGTAAGGCACCTGCCTAGAAAGCGAAAAGTCCGGGTCGGAAGTGTGCGGTGGTTCGATCCCTGTTTGGGCCTGAAACTTTTCCCCCATCCATTAGACCATGAGTGGTGGTCTGAGACGATAAACCGAGGTCCTGTGTGTTTCATAAACTTATTTAGCGCACGTAAAAGAACCCACGGCAACAAGACAGTCGTTTCTGGCAAAATTCTGCAGAAAAAGAGAGTGGTAGGGTAACATAACATCTTGCGCACACGTTAAATCTTGTTCCGCTTTTTGTAAGAGTAGGCCGTTGTGTTCCCGTGGGAACAGATGACAAAATTTACAAAACTGCATACACACAGGGATGAATGTGAAAAAGCACATAAGTGTTTAGTCCATTATCCTCGATATAAAGAATTGAATTAAAATGAAATTAAAATTAAAAAAACAATTACAGTTGCAGACAGAAAAAATAATAATGGGTGGCGTAGCTCTTGTGGCGATGCACTCTTCCCGGGAAAAGCCGCCCGAATTTGACGCACAGAAATCTGCGGTGGTTACGGTGTATGAAAATGAAGAAAAAATGATTCACATGTATATTCATGACAAAAATTGTATAGGGAGACAAAAGCACATTCTTACAGGATTTTTTTAACGTGACGCTGCTCTTGTGGTAACACACTCTCCCCGGGGAGAGAGTAGCCAGGATTTCATAAAGAGAAACCTACAGTGACTGAGAGTGGTATGTATTGACAAGTCAGTGCAATAGATACAATGCAATACATTGCATTACAATGCAATGCAACAATACATTGCAGTGCAGTATTATACACTATAATGCAAAAATAGTGCAGTACACTAAATACAATAAAAAGCATTATAATGCAATGCAAGCAATACAGTGCATTATAGTGCAAATACAATACAATACAATGCATTTTAATGCAATACAACACGATACAATGCAGTGCAATACAATACAGTATAATGCGATGCAATATAATACAATACATTACAATAAATACCATACAAAGCAATATAATGCAATGTAAGACAATGCAGTGCAATTATTATACAATACAATGCAATACAACAAAATACAAATGAATGCAATGCATTTCAATACCACTACAACACAATACAAAACTACGTAATATATTACAATGCATTACAATACAGTACAATGAATACAATGCAATGCTATGCAAAAAATACAGTGCAATTCTAATGGAATACAATGCAATACAATAGAATGCAATGCAACCAAATACAATTCAAAGCAATATAATGCAATGCATTTTAAGACAATACAAAACAAAACAACATTTAGCAATGAAAATGCAATACAATACATCACCGTACGATACAATACAATATAACGTAATACAATCAAACACAGTCACATAACCAGATCACGCATGACTTTATTGGATGAAATCCTATTAGGCTTGAGGCATATAATAATTAAACAAGTCATTATCGCGGATTCAGTTATGCAAGAGACAAACTGACATCACCAGTAGTGCACAAAGCATCGGTATACCTGCCATAAGGAAAAGCTCGCTCTCTCTCTCTCTCTCTCTCTCTCTCTCTCTCTCTCTCTCTTCTCTCTCTCTCTCTCTCTCTCTCTCTCTCTCTCTCTCTTTCTCTCTCTCTCTCTCTCTCTCTCTCTCTCCTCTCTCTCTCTCTCTCTCTCTCTCTCTCTCTCTCAAACACACACATACACACTCTTATTTTTTTATTTTATTCTTTTGTATCCAAGATAACAGAATAAGCACTTACGTGCTTTTTTACATCCAGTCCCCGTGTGTATGTGTTTTTTTAAATTCTGTCATCTGTTCCCACCGGTACACAATGGCCTACTCTTACGAAAAGCGGAACAGGATTTAACGTGTGCGCAAGATGTTCTTCGTGCGTTCGCACACGGGGCCTCGGTTTCTAGTCTCATCCGAAAGACTTTTGGGGAGAGTGGAATCGGCACTGATGTTAACTCCAGTGAAAATATCCCCTTGAATGGGAATCGAACCCGGGTCGTCAGATTGTGAGCGCAATGTTCTAACCACTAGGCTATCCCCTCGCCCCCCCCCCCCCCCCCCCCCCCCCACACCCAAAAAGGAGGGGAGGGGTGAACGAAATTGTTAAAAATTTAAACTTTTACCCTCAATAAAGTAATTCGACTTACTTTACTTCACCAACACACACACACACACACAAACACCACACAACCACACACACCGTATAATTTAAATTTTTTTGGGATGGCGTTTTAAAAAAACACACACACAACAACGCACAAAAAACACACACTACAAACACCACACCACACCACAACAAAACACCACACAGGGAAAAACCACAAACCAACCACTACCCCCACACTCACACCAAGGCGCGCAACCAAAACACACAAACACCAAACACACAAACACACACCCCAACACTCACACACACAACACAACAACAACAACAACAACAACACACACACACGCAACACACAACACACACACACACACACACCACACACACACACACACACACAGGACTTTGTCAGGAATATAATTGTCGATTTTAGTTGATTTTGTAATGCATCATTAAAAGAGCAATGAACATTCGCATTTTGTAATGAACAACAAATATAAAAACAAATACCATTACATTGCAATGGATCAGACTTGATTTAGCTTATTGAGTCATATTTTGCCTTTTAAGAGAGAGGGAGGGGGGAGAGAGTGGGAGTGAGGAAGAGAGAGAGGAGGCTGAGAGAGATAGAGAGAGGAGGTAGGAAAAGAGAGGGGGGAGGGGAAAGAAGGAGAGAGAGGTAGGGAGGGAGAGAGGAGAGAAAGAGGGAGGGAAGGAGGGATGTTTTGTATGTATGTATATATGTATGTCTGGCTGGTTGTTTTTGTGTTTTTCAAAAAATTCTTTTTCTCTGTTCTTTTTAATATTTTGTTTTTAATCTAGTCCTTGTCTACCTGCCTAGACAGTTATGGGAGAATGGTTTTAGTCAGACCGTTGGATCTTGTTACAGGGCCATAACCAGCATAGTTTTCTGCTCTTAAGTGAAGTCAGAATATCCTTTGTCTGGACAAACACACTGCCAGGAGACGTGATAGCTCAGTGGTCAGAGCACTCGCTTTCCCCAAGCTAAGTTAAGCAGAATTGAACGTGGTTACCAAATGGATGGGTGACCATTTGCGCGCCTTGGCTTCAGTACTGTCCCCCAGTTGTAATGACTCACTGACTGACCGACGGATCGACCAACCGACCGACTGACTGACTGAACCGACCAACAGACTGACGGACAGACTGACTGGCTGACTGAGTGACTGACTGGCAGACTTGAGTCCATGAAGGAGAAGAGAAGAGGCTGATATTGATCTTGTGGTGTAACTGTAGCAGGGCAGACAGTGCTGACAGACTTGTCTGTGAACAAGAACTGACTGACGCGTGTAGCACGTGCCCAAACAGAGGGAAGAGAAGAGAGGGGGGAAGGAGAGAGAGAGAGGGGGGAGAGAGGGAGAGAGGGAGGGGGAGAGAGAGGGTGAGAAATAGATTATTATTTTTTTTTCCCTTTATTTCGAGGATAATGGAATAAGCACTCGTTGTACTTTTTTTTCATCTAGTCTCCGGGGGTGTGTATGCAGTTTGTTAATTTTGTTTCGTTCCCACCGGTACACAATGGCCTACTCTTCCCAAAAGCGGAACGGGTTTTTAAGTGTTGGTGCAGGATGTTTGCGTGCGTTTTTTCACATGGGACCTCGGTTTATAGTTCATCCGAAGGACTTTTGGGGAGAGGGGAGTCGGCGCTGATGTTAACTCCAGAGCAAAAATCCTCTTGAACGAGATTCGAACCCGGATCAGTAAATCACGAATGCATCACTCTAACACTAGGAGAGAGGAGAGAGAGAGGGAGAGAGAGGAGAGAGAAGAGATGAGAGAGAGAGAGAGAGAGTGAGAGAGATGAGGAGAGAGAGAGACGGAGAGAGAGGAAGGGGGGGTGGATGGAAAAGAGAGAGGGGAGGAGAGAGAGAGACAGGACAGAGACAGACAGAGACAGAGAAAAATTATGTTGACACTGCCTTAGTCACTGGGGAAATTTTGAGCAAGAATATAATTGAACTCTCATTCACAGAAGAATATCTGTAGATAAAATGTGCGCTTAACACAAGGCTGAAAATGATTTTGACTTTGTTGGTAGTCATAAGGGAACAATTGGGAATAAACCCAAACAAAGTTGAAATGCACCTTCTTTAAGGCCAGACACTGTTTGGTAAGCTGATAGAATATCATTTATTGCTTGCAATGGGGTTTCTTGTCTCAGATGTATCACATACCACTTGAATATCAGAAAAATCAGTTTGATTATGCATGATGATCTTCCTTGTGCTATGGAAACTAATTCAAAATGGCCGACAAAACAACTCACTTTAAAAGAGCAAAAAAAAAATAAAAAATTGAATGTATTGTAATTCTTTTTGTCTTAGATAAGTTTTTACAAATAATGTCCATATTATAAGCTTTATTTTGATATTGGACAGTTTTCTGATTTTCTGTGAATTAAAAAAATCGCGAAAGTTTTTTGCAAATCTGGCTGGAAACAGAGTTTTAAATTGCTATAACTGTAGGAGTTTTTTGATATAAGCCAAAGAAATCTGTAAAACTTTAGATCATAACACAAACAACGTGCAAATTTCAATAACTGTTTCTTTCTTTATTTTTATTTTATTAATTATTTATATCGAAAAGATAATGGAATAAGCACTCATGTGCTTTTTTTAAAAAATCCAGTCCTTGTATTTTGTTGTAAAAAGTGTATGTTCTTTTCAAAAATGTATTTGGCAGTTAAAAAAATGAAAACAGAGAAAACGCAAAAAAGGAAAAAAAGAACATCAATAATGAGGTTGGGTTTTCATCTTTATTGACTAATTATCATGCTTTTTATTGCTTTTTTCGAGAGAGAAAAATTATGGGACTGAAAGTAGAATCGTATATTGTTCATTTTCCACACAAAACCCAAATTATTAAAAAATCATGATTTTCACAAAAAATCTGACCATGTCTGGAGAGAGAGACGATAGAGAGAAGAGACAGACAGACAGACAGACGCACTCAATAATGAGGTGGGTTGTCATCTTTATTGCCTAATTATCATACTTTTTGCTTTTTTTTCGAAGAAAAAAATTATGGGACATGAAAGTAGAACTGTATATGGTTCATTTTCCACACAAACCAATTTATGCGGAAAAAAATAATGTTTTTTCACTTTTAAAAAGTCAACTAATGTCTTGGCCTTAATGATGGGGAAAAACGATCACACACCACACACACACACACACACACATACACCACACACACACACACACACACACAACACCATCAGTTGCCGACTCCACTCTCCCAAAGTCTTTCGGATGGAGACTATAAACGAGGCCCGTGTGTCAACGCATGCAGATCATCTTGGGCACATGATAAAATCCGTTCGCTTTTCGTAAGGTAGGCATGTGTGCGGTGGGAACAGATGTCAAAATTTACAAAAACCGCTTACACACAGGATGGACGTAAAAAACACATAAGTAGTTATTCCATTATCCTCGATATAAAAGATAAAATAAATAAAGAATAAAATTAAAATTTTAAAATAAAAAACACTCAGCAACATAGAGCTCAAACAAGCAACGGAAAGGGGGGGGGGGGGGGGGGCAAGGGGGGAAGAGGGGGGCAATTTTTTTAAAGCTACAGAAATAGGAAGTACTTGGACTTTCCTGAGGGAGAGTCTTCGAAATTTCACAGAGAGAAATCACTTGTCGCGCCACACTTAGCCACACGCACCCCAGAGACAGTGACTCCATTACGAGATATAAATGGTTATCTCCCCCTCCCAGGACCGCTCTTCACAAAATGGAGGTTTACTGTAGCGTAGTAGACTTAACAGGATTTGAACAATACCCAGAGGTCGGGGAGTAATAGTATATAATTTTTCTTTTTTTTAAAGTGACAAATATGGAGATAAATTGTCCGTGGCTGTTGAATAAGGTCACAGTGGGCTTGGGGATTTTTTGTTGTTTTTTTATACCCACTTTTAGTCACGGCAGATTTCTCTGCGTGAAATTCCGGCTGCTCTCCCGGGGAGAGCGCGTCGCCACAAGAACAGCGCCACCCATTTTTTCCTGTCTGAAACTGTATTTGTTTCCCTATCAGAGTGGGGTTGGGGTGTTTTTTTAACAGAATTCTGCCAGGGACAACTTTCTTGTTGCTGTAGGTTCTTTTTTCGTGCGCTAAATACTTTTGTGTAACAACCGGACCTCGGTTTATCGTCTCATCTGAAAACTAGCACCCAGACCACCACTCATGGTCAATGATGGGGGGAAAGTTTCGGGCCCAAACGGGGATTGAACCACCGCACACTTCCGACCCGACTTTTCGCTTTCTAGGCAGGCGCGACACCTCTAGACCACTGATCCACACATTGAATAAAGGTCATAGTAAGATTGTTGAATAAGGTCACTGCAAGCTTGTTGAATAAGGTCACTGCAAGCTTGTTGAATAAGGTCACAGCAGATGTCAATAAGGACGTTGAATAATGTCACAGAGGGACGTTGAACAAGGTCACAGTGGAATGTTGAATAAGGTCACAGTGGAATGTTGAATAAAGTCACAGTGCAATGTTGATAAGGTCACAGTGCAATGTTGAATAAGGTCACAGTGCAATGTTGAATAAGGTCACAGTGCAATGTTGAATAAGGTCACAGTGCAATGTTGATAAGGTCACAGTGCAATGTTGAATAAGGTCACAGTGCAATGTTGAATAAGGTCACAGTGCAATGTTGAATACGGTCATCAGTGCAATGTTAAATAAGGTCACAGTGCATGTTTGAATAAGTCACATGGAACGTAATAATCCATGGATGTGAATAAGGTCACAGTGGAATGTTGAAAAGGTCCATCAAATTTTTTTG
>CM054160.1:5669149-5676649 GCA_028751875.1 Rapana venosa
GTATTCTTTTAAATTTCTTTTTTTCTATGTGCAGAAGTTTTGATTGCGTGTGAGCATGCTAGTGTGTTAAAGTGATGCTGATGATGACGATGATGATGAGATGATGATATGATGATGGTGATGATGATGAAGATGATGGTGGTGGTGATCATGATGATGATGATGATGATGATGATAGTAATTTGTCATTTGTATTGTGGTTTTTTCTCTGGTTCAAAATGCAGGACAAAGGTCAGTGTATGTATGTATGTATGTATGCATGTATGTATGTGTATATATATATATATATATATATATATATATATATATATATATATATATATATATATATATATATGTATGTATGTGGATATATATATAGAGAGAGAGATACATAGATACATACATACATACATACATAGATGGATAGATAGATACATACATAGATATATACATAGATAGATACATACAAGGATAGATACATACATACATAGATACATACATAGATAGATACATATATAGATATCGTTTTTATTCAATTCAGTAAACACCATCAGGGAGAGCTTGAGCTTTCCTTTTTGGATATTATTACTACTTAAAAAGATACGACGTTGTCAAAGACATCTTTGAGTACACATCCTTTCCTCTTCTCAACCGCCACAGACAAATCAAATCCCATTTAGCACACACGTCCTGCCTTGGGAGCTCTGGCACGGGTACTTTCCATTTGTTTGTAATGGAATTACCGCCACCCTCCTTCCTGATGGCGCAGAATTGTCAGGAGGGCTCTTTCCCTCCTTCTTCTTTACCTTCTTCATCTCTGTTGGGAGTCATCAAGATGCTTGGCCGAAGAGTCGCTATACACTCAGGGTGACGGGATAGCTCAGTGGTCAGAGCACTCGCTGTCC
Organism: Rapana venosa; assembly: GCA_028751875.1. Taxonomy (NCBI): domain Eukaryota; kingdom Metazoa; phylum Mollusca; class Gastropoda; order Neogastropoda; family Muricidae; genus Rapana; species Rapana venosa. The sequence continues at coordinate 5,670,037 of CM054160.1, forward strand.
CCCAAAAGCTAAGGTTAAGCAGCATTGAGCGTGGTTACTAAGTGGATGGATGAGTGTTTTTACGCCAGTATAGTCCATTCCCCCAGTTCACCCAGCTGTAAATGGATACCTTGCCCTCTTTAGGGTCAGGGAAGGTAAAGCAGCGAGGGAGAGGAGATGGGCGCCGCCCTCAATATGCTGGCTCCTGGAGAAGCTGAGGTCTCTGATATCTGTTGTCGAACGACCATATATGTTATGGAAATATCTTTAATTTTTTACGAAAGCTAAGGTGGTCTTTTTTTTCCCTATCATTTGAAAGAAACGAATTTTCTTTCTTTAATGCTTTAAAAACCCACTTAAACAAGACATATTTGTTTTATATACCACTTCAAATCACGGCAGATTTCTCTGCGCGAAACTCCGACTGCTTTTCCTGAAAAGAGACTGTCGCCACAAGAGCAGCGCCACCCATTTTTTTTGGTCTGCGCGTGTATTTGTTTCTCTACCACAGCAAGGTGTTTTTTTTCTACACAACTTTTCCAGGGACAACACTCTTGTTGCCGTGGGTTCTTTTACATGCGCTAAATGCGTGTCGCACACGAAACTTCGGTTTATAGTCTCATCCAAAAGACTAATGATAATCATCATCATCATCATCATCATCATCATCATAATCATAATAAATGGAATTTATATAGCGCTATATCTTGCAAAAACAAATCAAAGCGCTTAAGACTAGCACCCAGACCACCACTCACGGTGTAGTGGTTGGGGGGAAAGTTCCAGGCACAAACGGGGATCGAACCAGGATCTTGATTGAACCCGGACTTTTCGCTTTCTAGGCAGGTGCGAAAACCACTAGACCACTGGTAGATCGGTGGTCTAGAGGTAAGGCACCTGCCTAGAAAGCGAAAAGTCCGGTCGGAAGTGTGCGTGGTTCGATCCCTGTTTGGGCCTGAAACTTTTCCCCCATCCATTAGACCATGAGTGGTGGTCTGAGACGATAAACCGAGGTCCTGTGTGTTTCATAAACTTATTTAGCGCACGTAAAAGAACCCACGGCAACAAGACAGTCGTTTCTGGCAAAATTCTGCAGAAAAAGAGAGTGGTAGGGTAACATAACATCTTGCGCACACGTTAAATCTTGTTCCGCTTTTTGTAAGAGTAGGCCGTTGTGTTCCCGTGGGAACAGATGACAAAATTTACAAAACTGCATACACACAGGGACTGAATGTGAAAAAGCACATAAGTGTTTAGTCCATTATCCTCGATATAAAAGAATTGAATTAAAATGAAATTAAAATTTAAAAAAACAATTACAGTTGCAGACAGAAAAAATAATAATGGGTGGCGTAGCTCTTGTGGCGATGCACTCTTCCCGGGAAAAGCCGCCCGAATTTGACGCACAGAAATCTGCGGTGAGTTACGGTGGTATGAAAATGAAGAAAAAATGATTCACATGTATATTCATGACAAAGATTGTATAGGGAGACAAAAGCACATTCTTACAGGATTTTTTTAACGTGACGCTGCTCTTGTGGTAACACACTCTCCCCGGGGAGAGAGTAGCCAGGATTTCATAAAGAGAAACCTACAGTGACTGAGAGTGGTATGTATTGACAAGTCAGTGCAATAGATACAATGCAATACATTGCATTACAATGCAATGCAACAATACATTGCAGTGCAGTATTATACACTATAATGCAATATAGTGCAGTACACTAAATACAATAAAAGCATTATAATGCAATGCAAGGCAATACAGTGCAATATAGTGCAATACAATACAATACAATGCATTTTAATGCAATACAACACGATACAATGCAGTGCAATACAATACAGTATAATGCGATGCAATATAATACAATACATTACAATAAATACCATACAAAGCAATATAATGCAATGTAAGACAATGCAGTGCAATTATTATACAATACAATGCAATACAACAAAATACAAATGAATGCAATGCATTTCAATAAACCCCTACAACACAATACAAAACTACGTAATATATTACAATGCATTACAATACAGTACAATGAATACAATGCAATGCTATGCAAAAAATACAGTGCAATTCTAATGGAATACAATGCAATACAATAGAATGCAATGCAACAAATACAATTCAAAGCAATATAATGCAATGCATTTTAAGACAATACAAACAAAACAACATTTAGCAATGAAAATGCAATACAATACATCACCGTACGATACAATACAATATAACGTAATACAATCAAACACAGTCACATAACCCAAAAATCACGCATGACTTTATTGGATGAAATCCTATTAGGCTTGAGGCATATAATAATTTAAACAAGTCATTATCGCGGATTCAGTTATGCAAGAGACAAACTGACATCACCAGTAGTGCACAAGCATCGGTATTACCTGCCATAAGGAAAAGCTCGCTCTCTTCTCTCTCTCTCTCTCTCTCTCTCCTCTCCTCTCTCTCTCTCTCTCTCTCTCTTCTCTCTCTCTCTCTCTCTCTCTCTTTCTCTCTCTCTCTTTTCTCTCTCTCTCTCTCTCTCTCTCCCTCTCTCTCTCTCTCTCTCTCTCTCTCAATCACACACATACACACTCTTATTTATTTATTTTATTCTTTTGTATCCAAGATAACAGAATAAGCACTTACGTGCTTTTTTACATCCAGTCCCGTGTGTATGTGTTTTTTTAAATTCTGTCCATCTGTTCCCACCGTACACAATGGCCTACTCTTACGAAAAGCGGAACAGGATTTAACGTGTGCGCAAGATGTTCTTCGTGCGTTCGCACACGGGGCCTCGGTTTCTAGTCTCATCCGAAAGACTTTTGGGGAGAGTGGAATCGGCACTGATGTTAACTCCAGTGAAAATATCCCCTTGAATGGGAATCGAACCCGGGTCGTCAGATTGTGAGCGCAATGTTCTAACCACTAGGCTATCCCGTCGCCCCCCCCCCCCCCCCCCCCTCCACACACACACAGGAGGGCAGGATGAACGAAAGTTGTGTAAACTTAATCTTTTACCCTCAATAAAGATAATTCTGACTTGACTTGACTTCACACACACACACACACACACACACACACACACACACACACACACACACACACACGTATAATAACACTTTTTAGTGGATAGGCGTTCAAACGAACACACACACAACACAACACGCACAACACACACACATACATACACAACACCACACCACACCACAACACAACACACCACACAGCAACACCACCACAACACAACACACATACACTCACACTCACACACAAGCGCGCGCACACACACACACACACACACACACACACACACACACACACACACACTCACACACTCACACACACAACACAACAACAACAACAACAACACACACACACACGCAACACACACACACACACACACACACACACACACACACACACACACACACACAGGACTTTGTCAGGAATATAATTGTCGATTTTAGTTGATTTTGTAATGCATCATTAAAACGAGCATGAACATTCGCATTTTGTAATGAACAACAAATATAAAAACAAATACCATTACATTGCAATGGATCAGACTTGATTTAGCTTATTGAGTCATATTTTGCCCTTTTAAGAGAGAGGGAGGGGGGAGAGAGTGGGAGTGAGGAAGAGAGAGAGGAGGCTGAGAGAGATAGAGAGAGGGAGGTAGGGAAAGAGAGAGGGGGGAGGGAAAGAAGGAGAGAGAGGTAGGGAGGGAGAGAGAGAGAGAAAGAGGGAGGGAAGGAGGGATGTTTGTATGTATGTATATATGTATGTCTGGCTGGTTGTTTTTGTGTTTTTCAAAAAATTCTTTTTCTCTGTTCTTTTTAATATTTTGTTTTTAATCTAGTCCTTGTCTACCTGCCTAGACAGTTCTGGGAGAATGGTTTTAGTCAGACCGTTGGATCTTGTTACAGGGCCATAACCAGCATAGTTTTCTGCTCTTAAGTGAAGTCAGAATATCCTTTGTCTGGACAAACACACTGCCAGGAGACGTGATAGCTCAGTGGTCAGAGCACTCGCTTTCCCCAAGCTAAGGTTAAGCAGAATTGAACGTGGTTACCAAATGGATGGGTGACCATTTGCGCGCCTTGGCTTCAGTACTGTCCCCCAGTTGTAAATGACTCACTGACTGACCGACGGATCGACCAACCGACCGACTGACTGACTGACCGACCAACAGACTGACGGACAGACTGACTGGCTGACTGAGTGACTGACTGGCAGACTTGAGTCCATGAAGGAGAAGAGAAGAGGCTGATATTGATCTTGCTGGTGTAACTGTAGCAGGGCAGACAGTGCTGACAGACTTGTCTGTGAACAAGAACTGACTGACGCGTGTAGCACGTGCTAAACAGAGGGAGAGAGAGAGAGAGGGGGGAGAGAGAGAGAGAGGGGGGAGAGAGGGAGAGAGGGAGAGGGAGAGAGAGGGGAGAGAAATAGATTATTATTTTTTTTTCCCTTTATTTCGAGGATAATGGAATAAGCACTCGTGTACTTTTTTTCATCTAGTCTCCGTGTGTGTATGCAGTTTTGTTAATTTTGTTTCCGTTCCCACCGGTACACAATGGCCTACTCTTCCGAAAAGCGGAACGGGTTTTTAACGTGTGTGCAGGATGTTCTGCGTGCGTTTTGCACATGGGACCTCGGTTTATAGTCTCATCCGAAGGACTTTTGGGGAGAGGGGAGTCGGCGCTGATGTTAACTCCAGAGCAAAAATCCTCTTGAACGAGATTCGAACCCGGATCAGTAAATCACGAATGCATCACTCTAACCACTAGGAGAGAGAGAGAGAGAGAGAGAGAGAGAGAGAGAGAGAGAGAGAGAGAGAGAGAGAGAGAGAGAGAGAGAGAGAGAGAGAGAGAGGGGGGGGGGGGGCATGGAAAAAGAGAGAGAGGGAGGAGAGAGAGAGACAGACAGAGACAGACAGAGACAGAGATAATCATGTCTGACACTGCCTTAGTCACTGGGGAAATTTTGAGCAAAGAATATAATTTGACTCTCATTCACAGAAGAATATCTGTAGATAAAATTGCGCTTAACACTAAGGCTGAAAATGATTTTGACTTTGTTGGTAGTCATAAGGGAACAATTGGGAATAAACCCAAACCAAAGTTGAAATGCACCTTCTTTAAGGCCAGACACTGTTTGGTAAGCTGATAGAATATCATTTATTGCTTGCAATGGGGTTTCTTGTCTCAGATGTATCACATACCACTTGAATATCAGAAAAATCAGTTTGATTATGCATGATGATCTTCCTTTGCTATGGAAACTAATTCAAAATGGCCGACAAAACAACTCACTTTAAAAGAGCAAAAAAAAAATAAAAAATTGAATGTATTGTAATTCTTTTTGTCTTAGATAAGTTTTTACAAATAATGTCCATATTTATAAAGCTTTATTTTGATATTGGACAGTTTTCTGATTTTCTGTGAATTAAAAAAAATCGCGAAGTTTTGTTGCAAATCTGGCTGGAAACAGAGTTTTAAATTGCTATAACTGTAGGAGTTTTTGATATAAGCCCAAAGAAATCTGTAAAACTTTAGATCATAACACAAACAACATGCAAAATTTCAATACTGTTTCTTTCTTTATTTTATTTTATTAATTATTTATATCGAAGATAATGGAATAAGCACTCATGTGCTTTTTTTAAAAATCCAGTCCTTGTATTTTGTTGTAAAAAGTGTATGTTCTTTTCAAAAATGTATTTGGCAGTTAAAAAAATGAAAACAGAGAAAACGCAAAAAAGGAAAAAAAAGACACTCAATAATGAGGTTGGGTTTTCATCTTTATTGACTAATTATCATGCTTTTTATTGCTTTTTTCGAGAGAGAAAAATTATGGGACATGAAAGTAGAATCGTATATTGTTCATTTTCCACACAAAACCCAAATTATTAAAAAATCATGATTTTTCACAAAAAATCTGACCCATGTCTGAGAGAGAGAGAGATAGAGAGAGAGAGACAGACAGACAGACAGACGCACTCAATAATGAGGTTGGGTTGTCATCTTTATTGACTAATTATCATACTTTTTTGCTTTTTTTCGAGAAAAAAATTATGGGACATGAAAGTAGAACTGTATATGGTTCATTTTCCACACAAAACCAAATTTATGCGGAAAAAAATAATGTTTTTTCACTTTTAAAAGTCCAACTAATGTCTTGGCCTTAATGATGGGGAAAAACGATCACACACACACACACACACACACACACACACATACACACACACACACACACACACACACACACACACACCATCAGTGCCGACTCCACTCTCCCCAAAAGTCTTTCGGATGAGACTATAAACCGAGGCCCCGTGTGTCAACGCATGCAGATCATCTTGGGCACATGATAAAATCCTGTTCCGCTTTTCGTAAGAGTAGGCCATTGTGTGCCGGTGGGAACAGATGTCAAAATTTACAAAAACCGCTTACACACAGGGACTGGACGTAAAAAAAGCACATAAGTAGTTATTCCATTATCCTCGATATAAAAGAATAAAATAAATAAAAGAATAAAATTAAAAATTTTAAAATAAAAAACACTCAGCAACATTAGAGCTCAAACCAAGCAACGGAAAGGGGGGGGGGGGGGGGGAGGGGG
>CM054160.1:5681649-5689149 GCA_028751875.1 Rapana venosa
GACTAACTTTAATTGCTGACTTACAGAAGGCCTTATAGCCACTAAAAAGTCTGGATGGATATTTTCCTGGAATGTTTCTGACAGACAAATAAAATCCGAGCTATGCACATAAGATACAAAATCCCTGTCAGAGAGTTTAGAAAGCAACCCATTTAGGTTCCAAGATTTTTTTTTTTTAAGCAGCACTTTATTTGTTTCATTTTTATTGCTATGATCCAATGAGTCTACATCATCTAAACTGACACTATCACTATTTACATTGATGAGACTAGAAACCAAGTTAATGCTATCATCAATACTGCCATCATCATTTATTAACAAGGGCTCTTTATTTGAGGGCTGCCTACAACGAGACAAATCCTCGGGGGCAGATGTTAGTCCTAAGCCTAATAAACCTTGGTCAGACCTGTCTTTGTCTTGCTTCTTAAGGCCAGTTATGTCACCATCACTCTCCACAGCACAAAGGGGTATTGCCTGTGTGACTGACTCAGGCCCACTTATGACTGGTGTTGGTTCACTGTCTGGCCTCCCCTGTGAATTTCGTCTATGGACAGATGTGTGTATGGGCCGGTCAAAGAGCTATTCGTTTCTTTGGAGATCATTGAGGGTCACCTTTTCTCCGTTTGTTATCAGATGGTCAAAGGTCATTCTTACTTGTTTCCCCTCTGCTCTAGCGCTCTTTAAATATGGGGTCAATGTCCACCTTATTTCCCTAACAGACTGAGAAAAATCTTCATCTACAAAAATACTAGAGCCTTTCAGGCGAGATTTTGCCTTCATTATTCTAATCTTATCCTGATGAAAACAGCATCTGGCAATAATAGGAGAGTTAGCTTTAGAATTTATACGGGCCACTCTATCAAACTTTATATCTTTGACATCCATTTTTTCAGAGATAAGATTTTTCACAGCCATCTCACAGTCAGCACCACTCTCATTTGATTTCTTTTCTAAGCCATGAACAATGTTGTTCCACCGTGATCGTCCTTCTTCTTCGTCAGGCCTCTTTTCCAGCTTATCCACTCTGTCCGTCAGTTCTGTATTTGTCTGTCGTAGTTCTATGTTTTCAGTTCTGAGATTGTCCATGTCTCTTCTAAAATTACACATTTCTTCTTTCAAAATACCAACACTGTCTGTCAACACCTGTATCTCTCTTTTCAAACTGTCCACTGTAGACTTCATTAAGTTTTCCAGCTTCTCTGTTTTGAGAGTCATCGTGTTCATCGTCAGTTCCTGGGGAGTTGCTGCAGGAGAGGAATCCTGTCTGTGTTGAATGGTCATAGGCGTGTTGGCAGCCATCTCTGCACTGGTTTTGGTCCTACGAGAAGGCTTCTCTGTGATCTTTTGACAACCACCCGCACCACTCATCAAGCTTATTTGCCTCAGCTTGCGTCTTTGGCCAGTAGATTTAGGGGGGGGGGGGGTCCAGGGTTGGTCTCCACGTCAACACACTCCAATAAAAGTCCCCCCCCCCCCAAAAAAAAAAATAGATAGGTGAGAGTCAGTCCTAACAGGACACTGTCTCACCCGCTTTTCAGCATCAGGATGGAGGTATGCATGGCAGATTTGAATTCTGTCTGTTTCGACACGAAACAGGCAAATACTGCCGCAAATGTCCCACAGACAGCCCTGTACAGTTGTACTGAAATTCCCATCCTCATTATCTAAATACATGCCAACAATGAAAAACTAAAACCACTTAGAACTAGTTAGTATTTCACAAAAATACCAGAGCAATTAAAAATTTTCAGACGACTTCTCCTTGCATCACGTGATGGGCCCCGAGAGAGAGAGAGAGAGAGAGAGAGAGAGAGAGAGGAGAGAGAGAGAGAGAGAGAGAGAGAGAGAGAGAGAGAAAAGAATTTTGTGTGTGAGAGAAAGAGAGGATGGGGGGGGGGGGGGAGAGACAATGACAATGACAATGACAATGACAAATGATTTTATTGTTCAGACTTGGGAGTCCATAAACAAGGGGGAATGGATAGATACAAACAACTGCAGCAATTCATGAAGTTCACAAACCTTTTCAAGTAACTAGCTCCTTAAGAAAAAGAAAGAAAAAACGAAAAAAAAACCAACACACACACACAAACCTACCCCAAAGAAAACCCAAAGAAAACCCCAAACAAAACAAAAAAACAAAAAAAAAAGCAAAAATCCAAACAACAGACAGATATAGACATACACACATACATAAAGACAGACAGACAGACAGACAGGTCTTTGGCCTTGCCGAATAAGCACAAGTTTATGTGGTATGCAAAAACGCCTAATTGAAAGATGTCTTAGCTGCTAAATAGGTTGAGATTTTCTGCTTTTAAAGGCATAGAATATAAACTTTGCCAGATGTACAACTTGCTCAGGTTCCTGTGACTCTAATAGAGATAACCTCTCGTTTCTGAAATATTCTAGATAATCTTGCTTAGATAAGTTTTCCGCAATTCAGTGTATGCCGGGCAGTAGAAAAGAAAGTGGATTTCATCTTCAGGAGCACGATTACAATTTGAACAAGCCAGGGAACAATTATCTGGTGTATATCTAAATTTATTGCTTTTTAATTCTGTTACTCCCAGTCTGAATCGTATGAACATAGTACGTATATACCTGGAAGTGATTAAGTCCATGTACTTTTCTGGTTCTAATAAACTTTGAAGGAACTGTACAGATTATAGCGGGGTCTAGTGGTTATTTTTTCAGACCATTGTTGTCTGAAGCAATCAATCATTCTTTGCTTGAATTCACGTAAAAAAGCTTTATGATTTCCGACTCCTTGAAAAAGCCACACGTAGCCAAATCCAGAGGAGCAGAGAAGATTTCTGATGTGTGTAGCCCAAGTTATATGACCTTTTTCATCTAACAAATTTAACATATGGTAAGCCATGCTAGCATATCTCTGGCTAGGTAAGGAGCACAGATGTAGCCAGTAGGAAACAGATCTGACAGCTGACAGAACGAGGAGAGGGTAACGGCCTAATTCTCCATACACCATGTAGTTTGGTGTGTGTAGACTAACATTTAAAAAACGTTTACATGCAAAAAGATGGACTTTTTCAATCTGATTAAATTCCTGCACACCCCACACCTCAGCTGCATACAGTAGTATAGGAGCAACACGTGCATCAAAAAGTTTAAAGAAGATCTTGAGGGAAAAGCAATCCAGTTTACGTAGTGTCCTACATATTTCTATAACACATTTTTTAGCTTTTGTCGTCAAGCTTTCAGTGGCAACATTCAAACTCAAGCGGGTTGTGAAAATAAGGCCAAGGTACTTATATGAGTTAACAACTTCCAACTTTTGATGTCCAAAGTGCCAGTGTTCATATTTTGATAAGTGTCCACCGTTCCGAAATACAATAATTTTAGTTTTTTCAAGATTTACCTTTAATCCAAATTTATTAGCAATATGATGTAAATTGTTTAGCTGATTCTGCAAGCCTACAGGGGAGTATGAGAAAAGTAACAGGTCATCTGCAAACATTAGGAGGAACAATTCGGTGGCATTTTGACTTAGCTGAATTCCGTGATTTCCATTGCTTATGATATATGTTGCAAGATCGTTTATCAAAAGGGAAAATAAAGTTGGTGAAGCAAGACAACCCTGTTTGAGGCCCTGAAGGCATTCAAAGTAATCGGAATATCCTGCAGATGAACGGATGCAGCACAACACTGACGAGTACATAGCTTGTATGGCCTTTAGCATTTTCCCATTCACACCTACCTTTATTAAGATTTTCCACAAGACATTTCTATTCACTGTGTCGAAGGCCTTTTGGAAGTCCACAAAAGCTACATATACTTTTTTCTTTTGGAATAGATATTTTTGTACGATTGCATATAGAGTGAAAATGTGGTCGGTAGTTCTATAGTCTTTCCGAAACCCAGCTTGTGATTCTAAAATTTTGTTGCTGCTTTCAGCCCATGTTGTTAGTCGGGTGTTAAGAATATGAGTATATAATTTACTGACACAGCTTAGCAAGGTAATGCTGCGATAATTTCCTGGATTTTCTGGATCTCCCCTTTTGAAGAGAGGAACAATTATAGCTTTACACCATTCTTTGGGATAAAGTCCACTGGTAAACAATGTGTTGAATAGTTTTACAAGGAAAGGGACAATAACATATGTTGATTTAAGGACTTCATTCATTATGTTATCTGGCCCAGCGGCTTTTCTTGGTTTTGCATGCCTTATTGCGTTCTTAACTTCCGTTCACTAATTTCATCATTTATATTATCAGTGTTATCTTCAGTTTTGTCGGGCATTTCATCAAATACTGCATTAGAGGTGACATCACTCAATGTATCAGAATTACTCTCATTCAATAATGAATTGAAATGATTAAACCATTTTTCTTTAGATATATTATTTGTCACATAAGTTTTATATTTATAAACCTTCATTTCTTTCCAGAAATCCTGTGGATTGTGAACGATTGAAGTATTTTATCTACCATTCTCTTTTTTAAATGACCTTTCTTTTTGTCTTACAAGGCTTTGTATGAATTTCTTTCTAAAGTATAGGATGCTCGATTAGCATCTGTTCTTTTATGGTTGTACTTTCTAAGGGCTTTGTATACTTTCTTTTTTGACTCTTTGCATTCTTTATCATACCAGCAATTGTTAGTATTTTTTACAGGTGGCTTACCAAATTCTTTTTTCATGCAAGATACCGACTCCAGGATAGCCTGTGAAAAGGTCTCCAGCGCATCGTCACATGAGAAGTCTATCTGTGAGGTTGCTAAGGAAATTTCGTTTTTGAAAGCTGCACTCTCTAATCTTTCAGTTAACTGGTCATGCATTTTGGGATCCCATGAGTATTTAGTAACTGGAACATACTCTTTATCATTTGATGTGACATTGCAATTAGTACACACAGTTAAGGTTAGTTTCAAGGGCATGTGGTCAGATTCTATTCGTTCCTGTATTTCAAGTGTAGAACAAAGATTTAGAATATCTGTTGAGCTTAGGAAATAATCATTTGTGCTGCTTCCAGCAGTTGATATAAATGTAAACTTGTCAGACAAATCAGGTGAACAAAAACCATTCAAAATAAGTAGCTCTAAGCATGTGCACATTGACAGCATTGTCTTTCCGAAGTCATTAACAGTCTTATCTTCTGAATTTCGGCATGAGATCAGTTCATCCCAGTTACGTTTTGTTATATCTTCAGGGTCAAGGTTAAACATTTCTGAATTAGGCTGAAGATTTCCTGTTCTGGCATTAAAGTCACCACAAACAAGGAAATTGTTAGCATTGTGTTCAAGAACGACATTAACTATACATTCTTCAATAGCATGTATGTGCAATTTGTCTGTGCAGATTCGTAAAAGGGGGAAGTAGTAGGTGGGCAATAACAATGAAAAAGAAAGACATCAGAATCAACACCAAAAAGACTCTTAGCAAATTTGACACAAACTACATTTCACAGTCTGTCTCTATTTTGATTGCAAACTCAGCAAACTTTTTTTTGATTAGTATTAAAACCCCACCACTGCATCTTCCACGGTGGAGAGCTTCACAGCTGGGGAAGAATAGCACACATAATTAGGAAAGCTGTTTAAAGTTGTTATTTTTCGTGGCAAAAAGTTTCTGAAAGACAAACAATATCAAAACTACTTACAAAAGTAACAAAGCCCTGGTCAGAAAGTTTTCCAACAGCCCCCAATGTTCCATGAAAGCACAGACAAGCCTTTTCTTCAATAGGGGTGCATGTGTCCTTTTCTAATATCACTTCACTTGAAAGAGTCCTTGTGGCCAGACCTTCACGTCACAACATCTCCTCCATAGGTAGGTCAGGTTCCGTGCACTCAGCTTCTGGAGTGCTTGGGGGACGAGGCCTCTTTGAAGGGTTGGAAGACCTGGTTTTGCTTGGAGTCGTCAGTGCAGGCCACTCCCTGGTGTTGAGCAGAGCAGTGGCACCAGTGGCCACCATCTCTGAGGAGTGGGAGGCGTCACGCTGGTGATCCCGTCTTCTGCTGTTGATGTTATTGTCCTTCTTGGCCCAATTGGAAGGAAACCAAGTTCTGTTCTAGTTTTCTCGGGTCCTCAGCGGGCCTGTGACAACCAGCTTTCCTGCTTTGAAGTAGGCGTGTAGGCCCTTGTCCCTGTGCTCCTTCAGGACTGCTCTCTGGCGTGTGGTCAGGTCACCGGCTACCTTGATGCCTTTCTTCTTCAAAGCCTCCCTTCCAGAGTTGATGATTGCCATTTTATCTTTCCAGCGTTCCATTTTGACAATCATAGGGCGGGGGGTTTGTAACTGTTGTAATTGTACGTGATCCAAGGCGATGAGCACGGCAATGTCATCAAGGGACCAAATTTTATCTGGAACTGTTTCTTGTAAAACATTCACAACTTTGTCCGTGCAAGACTCATATGTCTCATCTGGGACTCTGGAATACCGAAGAATCTCAGGTTGTCTCGACGAGAGAAAGCTTCTAATTTGACGATTTCTTCAGTCACTTTTCTTTTCACTTCAGCACACTCCTCCTCGAGATCTTCCACTGCTATCTGGAGCTCTTCATGTTTGTCCTTCACCTCTTCACACGTAGCTTCAATGGCCATTGTTCGTTGCTTGAGTGCTGCAACATCGCATGAAAGGTTCTGGATGGCAGTCTTGATGATTGACATGTCTGTAGAGATGCCTACAAATTTCTCATTGAAGATGGCAGTTTGGTCATCTATGATTCTTTGGACATCTTGCAGTGTAAACGGCATTGCTAGTGGGGGGCACAGAGAGGAATCTCCATCATTGCCTACTGCAGGGTTGCTGGCCATACTCAGTGTTGACTGCTTCACTTGACGTGCTATAGGCAGTATAGGTGTGAATTGTTTTGCTCCTCTTCACAGCAGCAAGTCGTAATAAATGTTAAATATTTAAACAAGTAATGATAAAATACACACAAAAATTATACCGTTATAACCAGGAGGTCTTACTGAATTACCTCATACAAATTTTAACTCGATATTGAACAAATTAATTCGATTAATTAGGAAAATTAACAAATTTTTCACGAGCTCTCAAATTTTGCTGCCATCCAAAAGTGTGAGAAACGCTCACGCCCCGGGGGAGAGAGAGAGAGAGAGAGAGGAGAGAAGAGAGAGAGAGAGAGAGAGAGAGAGAGAGAGAGAGAGAGAGAGAGAGAGAGAGAGTGAGAGAGAGAGAATGTGTGTGTGAGAGAAAGAGAGGATGGGGGAGAGAGAGAGAGAGAGAGAGAGAGAGAGAGAGAGAGAGAGAGAGAGAGAGAGAGAGAGAGAGAGAGAGAGAGAGAATTTAATTTCACTTCGTTTTAAAGAAAACAATAAAATAACTAAACATGTCTTGTTACAACCATCCCTCTAGGCACAAAAAACACACCCAATTTTTTTTTTCTAGGAAAAAAATTGATAACTTACAAAAATCAACACATAAAATCAACCAATTTTTTTAAAGGCCATATTGTTTGCATACGCCTGTATCTTTTATTAAACAAGAACATGGGTTAAAAAACAAACACCCATCATAAT
>CM054160.1:5691649-5701649 GCA_028751875.1 Rapana venosa
ATACATACATACATACATACATACATACGCGCGCGCGCGCGCGTTTGAACATAACCATGTACGCAATCAATCAATCTCACACGAGCGGACGCTGACGTACACGCACACACGCGGGCATGCAAACTTGCAAGCGTGCTGATGAATGCATACCTGTGCGCTAGCGCGAACGCGCGCACATGTGTGTTAGTGTTAGTGTTAGTGTTAGTGTGTGTGTGTGTGTGTGTGTGTGTGTGTGTGTGTGTGTGTGTGGCGTGCGTGCGTGCGTGCGTGTGTGTTTGTGTGTGTGTGTGTGTGTAAGGCACACCACCTTTATAAAAGAGACGGTGATTGTGCAGGCTTTAAGGTGTGCACTGAGTCAGTCTTTAGCATCTTTCCTCCATCTTTTAACATCTGTCTTCTTTGTTTTTACATGTCTTTTGTTTTTACATCTGTCTTCTTTGTTTTTACATCTGTCTTCTTTGTTTTTACATCTGTCTTCTTTGTTTTTACATCTGTGTCTTCTTTGTTTTTACATCTGTCTTCTTAATTATGACACCTGTCTTCTCTGTTTTTACATCTGTCTTCTTTGTTTTTACATCTGTCTTCTTTGTTTTTACATCTCTTTTCTTAATCATGACATCTGTCTTCTTTGTTTTTACATCTGTCTTCTTTGTTTTACATCTTCTTTGCTCTTAGATCTGTCTTCTAACATCTGTCCGCTTTGTTTTTGCATCTGTCTTCTCTCTCCTTACATCTTTTCTTCTTTGTTTACATTTGTCTTCTTTGTTTTTATATCTGTCTTCTTTGTTTTAACATCTGTCTTCTTTGTTTTTACATCTGTGTCTTCTTTGTTTTTACATCTGTCTTCTTAATTATGACACCTGTCTTCTCTGTTTTTACATCTGTCTTCTTTGTTTTTACATCTGTCTTCTTTGTTTTTACATGTCTTCTTTGCTTTTTACATCGGTCTTCTTTGCTTTGATATCTGTCTTCTTTGCTTTGATATCTATCTTCTAACATCTGTCTTCTTTGCTTTGATATCTGTCTTCTAACATCTGTCTTCTTTGCTTTGATATCTGTCTCCTAACATCTGTCTTCTTTGTTTTTACATGTCTTCGTTGCTTTTTACATCTGTCTGCTTTGTTTTTACATTTGTCTTCTAACATCTGACTTCTTTGCTTTGATATCTGTCTTCTAACATCTGTCTTCTTTGCTTTGATATCTGTCTTCTAACATCTGACTTCTTTTTTTTTTTGCATCTGTCTTCTTTGTTTTTACATCTGTCTGCTTTGTTTTTACATTTGTCTTCTTTGCTTTTACATCTATCTTCTAACATTTGTCTTCTTTGTTTTACATCTCTGTCTTCTTTGTTTTACACATGTCTTCTTTGTTTTACATCTGTCTTCTTTGTTTTTCTTCTGTCTTCTTTGTTTTACATCTGTCTTCTTTGTTTTTACATCTGTCTTCTGTCTTTTAACACCTTTCTTCTTTCCGTTAACGTCCTTCCATCTCTCATGCAAATTTCAGGCGGATCTGAAACTATTCACACACACACACCACACACACACACGCACAACACACACACACACACACACACACACACACACACACACACACACACACACACACACACACACACACACAGAAATGCATCAGCAGGCTTTCACATTTGATTCCAAGTGGGAAGAGTGTAGGTGAATACATTGAAAACTTAGAGATTCATACAAATGATGTAAAAGAAAGACAACTCAAGGCATTATTTTACAGGAAATGCATTCATGACATGATTCAGCAAAGATGTTAAGAGCTGTTGTGGTGAATATATTTGAAATACCCATATCATACTTAAATGTAAGACGTTAAAAGCCCATCTCCCTGCCTTTTCTGAGAATTCCATAGACGAAGTTTTGAACAATGTAAATCTAACGTTGGGCATAGCTAAAGGTTTGTTGTTAAGTCCTACAGAGCATTTACTGTAGTTCTTGCAGTTCTTTTTGGATGTTAAATGTTTTATGTTTTCCTTGATCTGTTAATGTTAAGAATACGCTTTCATTTGCGATTACACACACACAAACACACACACACACACACACACACACACACACATACAGAGTAGTTCTCTCTCTCTCTCTCTCTCTCTCTCTCTCGCTACATTTCTCTATCAGCACCTCTGACGTCATTTCCAACACTCACGAACACTGTGATGACGTATCCTCATTGACATCATCGTCACTTAACAAAAAAAATTGTCAACAGCAAAAATAAAGACCATTATTATTTTTATTTTTATTTTATACTTCGAGGATAATGGAATAACCACTCATGTACTCTTTTTTGCATGCAGTCCCCGTATGTATGCAGTTCTGTCAAATTTTGTGATCCGTTCCCACTGGTACACAATGACCTACTCTTCCGAAAAGCAGACCATGGGAACAGCAGTGAATTTCCTCAGCAGTGTTTCAGAACTGGGTGTGAAAACACAGGCTAGTAATACCACCTATCTGGAACAATATTTCCCCGATCACAGCGAATGCGTGAACGTGTCTTGGAGCGTGTTGGAAACCTGCTACAGTGAAACGGGTCTGGTTTCTATGGCAACGCGGAAGAAAGTAGAACACGTGATCTACGCGTGGGTGATCTCCCCTCTGATCATGGTAGGCATTGTCCTGAACATTGTCAACATGGCCGTCTTCTTCAAACAAGGTTTGGACGATCGTGTTCAACTGAGTCTGTTTTGGTGGGTGAGATGGGTGTTGTGAGGATTCGGAGGGGGAGGAGGAGGAAGGGGGATGGGAGGGGAGAAGATGTGGGGAGACGAGTGGTGGCAAGATGGGTGGAGGGTGGTGATAGTGTTGTGGTGGGGGTGGTGATTGGGACAGGATGGTGGGTAGTGGGTAGAAGCGGTAGTTTATGGTGTGGTGGTGGTGGTGGGAGTAGTGATAGTAGTTAGTAGCAGTAGTTTGGTTGTGTTGGTGGTAGTAGTTGTGGTGGTGGTAGTGGAGTAGTAGTAGTAGCAGTGTTTGGTGTGTTGGTGGTAGTAGTTGTGGTGGTGGTAGTGATAGTAGTAGTAGCAGTAGTTGTGGTGGTGGTAGTTATAGTAGTAGTAGCAGTAGTTGTGGTGGTGGTAGTGATTGTAGTAGTAGCAGTAGTTGTGGTGGTGGTGGTGATAGTAGTAGTAGCAGTAGTTGTGGTGGTGATAGTAGTAGTAGCAGTAGTTGTGGTGGTAATGGTGGTGATAGTAGTAGTAGCAGTAGTTGTGGTGGTGGTGGTGGTGGTGATAGTAGTAGTAGTAGCAGTAGTTGTGGTGTGGTGGTGATAGTAGTAGTAGTAAGCAGTAGTTGTGGTGGTGGTGGTGTATAGTTAGTAGTAGTGAGCAGTAGTTGTGGGTTGTGGTGTGGTTTTTGATGGTAGGTAGTTAGCAGTAGTTGTGGTGGCTGTGAGGGTGGGTAGTAGTTTGTGATGGTGGTGGTGGTGTATAAGCAGTGTGTTTGGTGGTGATTGTAGTAGTAATGATGATGATAATATGTGGTGGTGGTGGTTGGTGGTGGTGGGGTGAGGTGGTGGTGGTGGTGGTGGTGGTTTAAGTGACAAGTAGTATGATGGTGGTTATCCAGCAGTAATGGTAGTAGTTTGTGGTGGTGGGGCAGCAGGCGGTAGTAGTAGTAGTGTAGTGGTAGTAGTTGGTAGAATGTAGTGGTGGCAGTAGTAGTAGTGGTAGTGGTGGTTGAGTGGTAGGTAGGTAGCGTTGTGGTGGTGGTGGCGGCGGCAGCAGCAGCAGCAGCAGCAGAGTAGTATTAGTAGGTAGTAGTAGAGTAGTAGTATAGTAGAGTTGTTAGTAGTGAAAAAAGTAGTAGTAGTGATACAATTGTTGGTTGCACTGGTAGTTGTGGTGGTATAATAGCAGTAGTGGTGGTGGCAGTGACAGTGGTGGTGATGGTAGTAGGTGTAGTGGTGGTAGTGACACTAGTGATAGGATGACTGGGGATGGAGACTGGAAGAAAAAAAAGCACATGATTGCTTATTACATTATCCTCGAAAAAAAAAGAATAATAATTAAAATAATGATTAAAAACTTAACAACTCACCAACCAAAAAAATAACAACACTAATCCATTTTTCCATCTTTTGACACCCACAGCTTGGCCATAGCCGATCTGCTCACCCTGACGTCGATGTGTGTACGCTACCTGTACAGAATCCTCCCTTACGTCCTAACAGAGTCCTGGGGACACAGTGTATGGCTGCCTATCATGATCAAGTATCGCTTTCTCTCTCTCCACGCTGGTTTTCAACTGGTGTCCAATTACATCTGCATCGTCATTGCTGTGGACAGGTGTGTGTGCGTCGTGTGGCCTCTGCGGGCTGCTCGTGGGCTGAGTACTAGTGCTACGAGGAAGGTGATCGGTATTCCCAGCCTCCTGATACTAGCGGGTAAGTACGGTTTGGGAAGGGTTGGTTGTTTTCTGGTGTGAAGTGTGGTGGGGGTGGGGGGGGGGGGGGAGGGGGGAAGGGGGGGGGTAAGTGATGTTTGTGTGTGAGGGGGGGGGGGGGGGGGTAAGTGTGTGTGGTGTGTGTTAGTGTGTGGTGTGTATGTGTTAGTGTATGTGTGTGTACGGGAGGGGGTTTTGGTTTTGTGGTGTGCGTGCCAGTGAGAGGTACGGTGGTGTGTGTGTGTGTGGGGGGGGAGTTTGGATGGGTGGATGGGTGGGGGTTTAGTGGGGAGAGAGGGGGAAGGAGGGGATTAGTGTGGGTTTTAGAGTGTGTTAGTGTGTGTGTATAGATTCAGTTGTTATGTTGTACTGATCAAAAACAACAACAACAAACCTCGGGGTGGTCAGATTACGAGCGCAATGTTCTAACCACTAGGCTATCCCGTCCCCCTTTTGGAGGGGGTCAATGCGAGTACCCCGCTGTGCCCAAGCTGTGTGGAGTACAAGTCTCTTTAGTCAGAGTAGCTACAGAAACTGCGGTGTAGGCAGGAAAGTGAACTGTCTACTGACCTGCCGATGAGGGACAAACTCTTCGGACCCCTGGAGGGGCTTCAGGGCACAGCAGTATTTGTCAGAGCCTCGGGAGTTGTTACATATATGTATGCATGCGAATCCTGGACATTGAATACAGATCTACAAAGGAGGATCCAGACTTTGGAGACAAGATGCCTCAGAAGACTCCTTGGCATTTCATACACGGACCAAGTCACCAACAATGAAGTGCGACAAACCCATTACCCAACAAGTAAAGCACTATGAAGACCTGCTGTCCATAGTCAAGGAAAGGAAGCTCAGATGGTGTGGGCATATTGCAAGATCAGATGAGCTCTCCAAGACCATACTGCAAGGAACAGTGCAGGGGAAGAGAGGGCGAGGCAGGCCGAAGAATAAGAAATGGGCAGACAACATCACTGAATGGACCGGGAAGAGCTTCTCCACAACCCAGGCACTTGCCCACAACCGCCGCAAATGAAGCCAACTGGTGCAACGTTCATCACTGCAGTGCCCCTATGATCCTGGAGATGGTTACGGGAGCAGATGAGATTAGCAGGAGTTGCTGTCTGAGTGGTCGACGACGATGACGACGACGACGATGACAAAGAAGAAGAAGAAGAACAAGAAGAACAAGAAGAAGAACAAGAAGAAGAACAAGAAGAAGAACAAGAAGAAGAACAAGAAGAAGAACAAGAAAGTGATGGCTGGGTCAGGGGATGGTTGAACACCAGCCTGCTTTTCTGGTTGTTGGTGGGCCCTTCTCTGATCCCGTCGCACCTGGCAAGGTGGCTTCTTTCTGAATTCTACACACGCATGGCAGGAAGTAGTGCAGGACCAACCATATTCCTTGATATTTGTTTTGTGGTTGGCTAGTGTCTTGGGAAGGGGACGGGGTAGCTCAGTGGTCGGAGCACTCGCTTTCCCCCAGCCAAGTTAAGCAGCGTCGAGCGTGGTTACCAGTTGGATGGGTGACCGTTTGCGTGCCTTGGCTTCAGTACAGTTCCCCCAGTTCACCCAGCTGTAAATGGGTGCCTGCCCTCTTTAGGGTCAGGGAAGGTAAAGCAGCAAGGGAGAGGAGATGGGTGCCGCCCTCAATATGCTGGCCCTAGAGAAGTGAGGTCTCTGACGCCTCGCTCCCCTACGATCTTATAGGTTATGGGACTCCTTTACTTTTACCTTTTTTTTTAGTGTCTTGGGAACCGGATAGCTCAGTGGGCAGAGCACACACTCGCTTTCCCCAAGCTAAGGCTAAGCAGCATTGAGCGTGGTTACCAAGTGGTTGGGTGACGGTTTGTGCACCTCGGCTTCAGTACAGTTCACCCAGCTTTAAATGGGTACCTGCCCTCTTTAGGGTCAGGGAAGGTAAAGCAGCGAGGGAGTGGAGATGGGCGCCGCCCTCAATATGCTGGACTCCTAGAGAAGTTGAGGTCTCTTACATCTCGCTTTCCAATGACTGCATAGGTTTTGGGAACACCTTTACCTTTTACTTTTAGTGCCTTAATATGGACAGGCTAGGGTCAGCTTCAACAGTAATTTCCTAACTGGTAACGTTGTTCTTATGCTGCTACTGTTGTTATTGTTTTCGTTGTTGTTTATGTTGTTGTTGCTGGTCAGCAGAGTGCTCAGGGTTGCTTATGCAGCTGCTGGGAGCCCAGTAACTGGCATGGCGGAGATCCGTACAGGAACATTCACCGCCAGTCTCACAAAAGCGTCCTATTTGGCTATGTACTACCTGAGTAACCCCTGGAAGATATATATTATATATATATATATATATATTATATATAGAGAGAGAGAGAGAGAGAGAGAGAGAGAGAGAGAGAGAGATTATTGTATCTATTCTTTTATTTCAAGCATAATAGAATAAGCACTCATATGCTTTTTTTTACATTCAGTCCCTGCGTGTGTGCAGTTTTTTGTCAATTTAGTCATCTGTTCCCTCCGGCCCACAATAACCTACTCTTCCGAAAAGCGGAAAAGGTTTTAATGCGTGGGCAAGATATTCTGCGTGCTTTAGACAGAAAGGGAGAGAGAGAGAGAGAAGAGAGAGAGAAGAGAGAGAGAGAGAGAGAGAGAAGAGAGAGAGAGAGAGAGAGAGACAGACAGACAGACAGACAGACAGACAGACAGACAGACAGACAGAGAATAAACCAACACGTCAAACAGGTAGTGAACTCAGCAAACCAAAACGGTTGTTTGCGTGACTTGTCTGGATCTAACTCAATCTCTGGAGTATTGCCGTACCTGTAGCAATCACTCACACACAGGCACACACACACACACACACACACACACACACAGACAAACACGCACACACACGCGCGCGCACACAGGGGGACGGGATAACCTAGTGGTCAGAACATTGCGCTCGCAATCTGACGACCCAGGTTCGATTCTCGTTCAAGGGGAAATTTTCCCCTGGAGTTAACATCAGTGCAGACTCCACTCTCCCCAAAAGTCCTTCGGATGAGACTATAAACCGAGGCCCCGTGTGTGAACGCACGCAGAACATCTTGCGCACACGTTAAATCCTATTCCGCTTTTCGTAAGAGTAGGCCATTGTGTGCAAGTGGGAACAGATGACAATTTACAAAACCACATACACTTGGGGACTGGATGTAAAAAAGCACATAAGTGCTTATTCCATTATCCTCAATATAAAAGAATAAAATAAAAAATCTCTCTCTCTCTCTCTCTCTCTCTCTCTCTCTCCTCTCTCTCTCTCTCTCCTCTCTCTCTCACTCTCTCTCTCTTTCTTGTATTGTAAATCGGTCATTTGGATTTTTTTGCTATATTTCCCTGTCTTTGATAAAATTGTCTTTTTTTTTTAATAAATAAAGCTAGAAGTGTTGCTGTAAAATGTCTGATAATGAGATACAATATCCAATAATGGTTTTCTGTTACCAGTGTTTGTCAACCACAACTCTAATAACTTGAGATTTAAAAGGAGAATCTATGTTATCTAATGTTTTGTTGACTATTCTTAAAACCAGGTAGGATGTTGTAATGATAAAATGAACGGTCAGTCTCGTTTAATGTACTCATCATCACTGCAGGATTATTAGTCATTCATTTTTTATATAAAAAAGGTCACGTTGACAACTTAGACTGTTAACAATAGGTTAGATTTATGTCACATGATCTTTATTCTCATGATGTCTCCTCTCATTAGCTATGTTGATGCCTGGTGGTCGAAATGAAATGACTAAGTGTACATAGATACCAAAGGAAACAAACCCCTCAGTTGCTGACACGGGAAGATGTGTAGGTACATAGGCGTGCACATGTTTATCTGATTCAATTCTGTATGAAGTTGTGTTTGTGAAATCGCTGTTCTTTTTCATCGAGCCCCCTACCTCACTCCCTTTTGATGTATTGTGGCCTAAGGCCGATGTACAATTAAATTATTTCAGAGTTTCAGAATTCAGAGTTCTCTCTCTCTCTCTCTCTCTCTCTCTCTCTCTCTCTCCTCTCTCTCTCCTCCTCTCTCTCTCTCTCTCTCTCTCTCTCTCTCAGAGAGCCATTCTTTGGAGAGTCTCTTTGGCACAACACCAGGAATGCTGCACTGAATGAGAGTCAGACCCCGCTCGTCTTTTGAGTTCACAGTAAAGGATGTCCTGGTGTTGATGTCTAAGCACTCTCTTCTGTGGATGAAGCTGTCTTTCTCTCTCTCTCTCTCTCTCTCTCTCTCTCTCTCTCCTCTCTCTACTCCTCTCTCTCCTACTCCATCTCCTCTCTCTCTCTCTCTCCCTCTCTCCCTCTCTCTCTCTCCTCTCCCTTTCTTTCTCTCTCTCTCTCTCTCTCTCTCTCTCTCTCTCTCTCTCTCTCTCTCTCTCTCTCTCTCTCTCTATAATATTATATATATTATATATATAAGATCTTTGCAATCAATCGTCCTTGTTGGTGAGGACAGTCTCTTTACATTGGGGCAGTCTGGAGCCTTTTCAGCTTGGTAGCCTGTGTATTTTTTCATTTATTTATTTATTTATTTATTTATTTATTCTTTCATTCTTTTATTTAGTCTTTTATTTCGAGGATAATGGAATAACCACTCGTGTGCTTTTTTTTTTTACATCCAGCTCCGTGTGTTTGCAGTTTTGTACATTTTGCCATCCGTTCCCACCAGCACACAATGGCCTACTCTTCCGAAAAGCGGAACAGGTTTTAACCTGTGCGAAACATATTCTGCGTGCGTTCGCACACGGGACCTCGGTTTATAATCTCATGCGAAGGACTTTTAGAGGAGTGGAGTCGGTACTGATGTTAACTCCTGAGGAAAAAAATCCTCTTGAACGAGATTCGAACCCGGGTCAACAGATAACGAGCGCAAAGCGTATCACTCTAACCACCAGACCATCCTGTTTCCCTCTTCAGCTTGATAGTCTGGTTTGAGAACCTGAGTGTCTCGGATACCTTCAAGAGACTGGAGTTCCAAGATGGTCTTAATCTATTGTGTTGGTGTAGACTTCGTGTCTTCTGAGATGCTGCAGTTTGCCTGATTCTGCACCTTGACAACTTGATCAAGGATGATTTGGGCCATAGTGTCCCCTACTGTAAAGCCAAACTCAAGTAATGTCCTGGTTCTATAAGGAACAGTACAAGGAGGGAGACGAAGAGGCAGACAGAGAAAACGATGGGAAGACAACATCAGAGAGTGGACTGGTAGCCTTGAGCGGAACGACTTGCAGAGGACCGCGGGGAGTGGACGAAGCTGGTTGCAAAATCTTCATTGGTGCTCCCACGGTCCATGGTGACTACAGGATAGGTGAAAGTGCAGATCCTAGGTATTTCCTGCCTGCTTTTATATGAAGGTAAGCTGTATCTTGGCACTAGTTTCTGTTTTTGCGGTCTGCTGTTTTCATGACAGCTTTCTGTCTAAGGTCACCCCCGAGGTAGGTTGGGTGGGGTTATCCTCAACATGCAAGGTCTGCCTGTTGATAGGCAGGGTGGCCTTCTGTTCTTTCGTTGGGAGACTGAAGATAGCGTGCATCACATCCATTTGATTTTTACAAGCCGCTGTTTTTGTCCAGACTTCG
>CM054160.1:5706649-5734149 GCA_028751875.1 Rapana venosa
TGGCCTCAGCCAATACAAAACGAAAAAATCTGAGAATATTACTCCTCTCTTGCGATCTTTCCACTGGTTGCCTGTGCCACAGAGAGTAAAGTACAAAATCAGTACCTTCTGTTATAAATACCTTCACTAAACAGCTCCCTCTTATAAATGTCTCTTGTAAATGTCTTCACCTGTACATTTCTTCTCGTTCCCTGCGTTCTTCTGCAGATACCCTGGGCTTACGAATACCTAGATTCAACCAATCCACTGTTGACCATCCCTCTTTCTCTATTTCTCGTCCATCAATCTGGAATGGCCTTCCTCTCTCCCTTCGGGAAAAGCCTACTTATGACACTTTTAAATCTAACCTTAAGACTTACCTATTAATTTGCAAACCGAAGTCTTTCCCCTATGTTTCATCTAATAATTATCTGTCCCTGACTTCAATGGCCAAAATTCCCATCATCCTGCCGAAGTGTATAACGTGTGTGTGTGTGTGTGTGTGTGTGTGTGTGTGTGTGTGTGTGTGTGTGTGTGTGTGGTGTGTGTGTGTGTGTTTTGGAATTTGTTAAAACTGTTAGTCATTGCTGGTTGCATGTGTAGGAGTTGGTTGAATGCAAGTGCTTTGATTTGCTTTTACACAGATATAGGGCTATATAAATTGCATTATTTATTATTATTATTATTATTATCATTATCATTATTATTATTATTATTATTGTTATTGTTGTTGTTATAATTAATATTGTCATCATCATCATCATCATCATCATTATTATCATTATTATTATCATCATCATCATCATTTTTTGTTTCTTCTTCTTCTTCTTCTTCTTCTTCTTCTTCTTCTTCTTATTATTATTATTATTATTTATCATTCTTACACTCCGACTTCAGAGCAGCTTATGTCTAGTGTAGCCTGCAACTCCTCTTGGTGCAGGATGCCCAAGAACCAGTTTTGTTATCACATTGGCCATCTGCACCCACGCCACAGTCCCCACAGCCTGAGACTTTGCCCACCCTGCTACCCCATGTCCCCATCAAAAGAACACTTACTTTTTCCCTATTCCTTGGATAGAGCTACACAGATCACCATTGGTCAGATTTTGCATAATGCGACCATCTTTGCTCACCATAAAGGTAGCCACATTTTAACTTTGGTGATGAATACTTATGGTGTGGAAATGTGACTGCAGAGCACATCCCCAACACCAAAAATGTCGGAGATCTTTGCAGAGTAAGCAAACCAAAACAAACTCCCCCCCTCTGCCCCACTAGACACACTAAACAAAACAACAGCAAAAAGCAAAACATAACAACTCCAAACTTAAAATAAAACAAATAGGTAAGAGCAGAAAACAAAGTTATTTTAAAAAAACAACCTTAGCATGCACACCGGTATCGTGTTTAAACACAATCCCGGAGGTCGGTCGGATCTTAACAGCTTTATACAGCATCATTCTGGCAGCAACTCCTGTGACAGTTCTGGACCCATGTGTATCGACGATTGCCTTTCCGATGGACCATTCCAGCGACGTGGAGAGGGGGGGCCTGCTGCCATGGGTAACAGCTTGTCCTCCATACTGACTTACCCAGGCTTTGTGCTCTGGAGTATAAACACCTAGAGCGCAACTCCATAGTCTTACTAGACTGATGGATGCCTACTACTTAGATGTTCTATGTGTACTTGCTCAAGGACCTTGGGTTATTGTCTGATCCGAAGGACAGTCCGAGGAAAGGAGTCAGTATCAATGTTAACTCCAGGGGAAAACACCTCCTCAAAGAGATGCCTCAGGTTGAGACTTGAATCCATGCCTTGTACTCATCAGTTTTTCAGTTACTCTTACTTGCATATCAAAAGATTTTAAAGTGCAACCCTACTCATCAGTTTGTCAGTTATTCTTACTTGCATATCAAAAGAGTTTAAAGTGCAACCCTACTCATCAGTTTTTCAGTTACTCTTACTTACATATCAAAAGAGTTTAAAGTGCAACCCTACTCATCAGTTTTTCAGCTACTCTTACTTGCATATCAAAAGATTTTAAAGTGCAATCCAGAGTCCAAATTCCACCTTTATTATTTCATCAATTTTTCAATGACTGCCTTTTCAAAATTTATTTCTTTTATCAACAACTGCTGTTTGAATACTCATGTTTTTGAACAACTTCCATCTGCATACTCCTGATTTTTAACAGCTGCTATCTGTATATTCACATAGTTTTTAACAACTGCTGTTTAGATATTTATCTGTTGTTCAGCAATTGGTGTTAGTAAACTCACCTGCCTTTTCATCAGATGTCTGTATATTTATCTATTTGTCAAACAGCTGCTGTTTGTACTCGTGTTTGTCAACAGCTTCCTTGTATGTGCTCTTTATGTTTCAATAAATTCTATTTTTGTATTCTGAAAAGGGATGGGCTTCACCAGGTATGTTATACTCAAAACAGTCCACATTAAAAACTATACAAAAGAATTTCTTCCAGTGCATAGGACGATTGTTTTAGCATTCTTGTCTTTAGCATACCCACATCAACAGCCTTCCCTTGTAGATCACATTAATGACCTTTACCTTGAATACCCACAACAACTTTTTGCATCATCAAGCAAACCCCCACTTACCTGAATACCCACCTCATTAGACACCTATACTTACCTTGATACCCACATCAAGAACCTACCTTGAATACCCACCTCAAGAACATTACCTTGCATACCCACATCAAGAACCTTACCTTGAAAATCCACATCAAGAACCTTACCTTGAATATCCACATCAAGAACTTTACCTTGAACACCCACATCAAGAACTTTACCTTGAATACCCACATCAAGAACCTTACCTTAAATACCCACATCAAGAACTTTACCTTGAATACCCACATCAAGAATTTTACCTTGAATACCCACCTCAAGAACTTTACCTTGAATACCCACCTCAAGAACTTTACTTTGAATACCCACATCAAGAACTTTACCTTGAATACCCACATGAACAACTTTATAAACCTACCTTGAATATCCACACTAGAAATCATAAAAACCTTACCTTGAATACCCGCATAAAAAATCTTACAAACCTTACTTTGAAAAAGAAGAAGAAGAAAAAGAAGAAGAAGAAATGGAATTTATTTAGCACTATATTTTGCAAAAAGAAATCCAACCCTCTGCATTCAACACACCCCTGCACATACGACCAATAACAATTAACAGAGTTAACAAATTCAAATTCACACAACAACACACAACACACACACACACAACACACACACAACACACACACACACACACAAACACAACACCAACACACACACCACACACACACACAAACATCACACACACACACACACCACACACACACACACACACACACACACAGAGGATGATTGCTTTAGCATCCCTGCCTCCAGCATGCCAGCTTTCCATCAGGACCTTTCTTCTCTCTGTCTTGTACATGTATGCAGAATGAGGGACCTAACCCTCTTTTATGAGTCCCACCAACTTCCATTGGGCCTCAGACAAGGAGATTGTGTTCTGTCACTATTATGGGTCAGTTCGGATCAGGGATGCCACCCCCCTCCCCTGCTTCTTTCTGCCCCAGTTTTGAGCCAGAACTGTGCTGTGTCACAGTCTGTACTGTGAAAGCCATTGCCATGCTTGCTGTGAAACCAGCAGCTCCAGCATTTCTTTCTGCATTGGCAGAGAAGTTGATTTAGTTGTGGGATTCCAATCTTCACTAAAGATTATCAATCTTCTTCTTTATTGTTGAACGCTCAGACAAAAACTATCATTGCCTGTCATATGAGAGAAAACACGTTGCAGTGCCGTTAAGCACCTGACAAGTCAGGCCCAGCACATCCGACTTTGGCATTGGAGAGAATTGTTCTCTTCGAAGCCTTTCTAGAAAAAAGGCAGGAGAATGGACCAAGAAGGCAGAAAATAGACAAGACAGAAGTTACATGAAGAAAAGGAATAAGGCAAAAAGAAAGAGAGGGATAGAAAAGAGGGAATTTTGAGCACAGAATTTCCAGAAGGCGGGGATGCTATTTATACTTACAGGGCGCCTAGCTAAGGAATAAGGCAGAAACATAGGAAGGGATAGAAAAGAGGGAATTCTGAGCACAGAATTTCCAGAAGGTAGGGATGCTGTTTATACTTACAAGCCCCTAGCATCCCCACAGGGCAGTGGTTGCCAATATGAAGCCAGCAGTTTTTGGCATTTGTTTCTCTCTTCATCTGAAGAGGGTTAGTTAGTTTCTTTGTGGGTCTGTCCTCTCTAAACGTGGATAACTTAGTTATCAGACCACTTGCTCCCCTAAAACTAAGGTTAGGCAGCATTGAGTATGGGTGCCTCATGGATAGGTGATCATTCATGTGCCTTTGCTTCAGTAGAGTACCCCAACTCACCTGGCTGTAAATGGGTACCTGCCCTCTTTTGGGTCAGGGAAGGTAAAGCAGCAAAGGAAGGAGATGGTTGCCAACCACAAAATGCTGGCTGCTGGAGAAGCTGAGGTTTCTATCACTTCGCCCTCCAACAACTTACTGCAGGGGTTATGGGACACCTTTACCTTTATCTGTATGCTCATGTTTTATAATAACTGCTGTCTGTATACTCATCTATTCCAACAACTGCCATCTGTGTAATATCTGTTTTTTTCAAAAGCTACTGTCTGTATATTCAGCTGTTTTTGCACAAACGCTGCCTATAAAAAAAAAGGTTAAGGTGACATATAACCTATGTGGTCATAGGGGAAGAGGTGCCAGAGACCTCAGCTACTCTAAGGGCCAGCATATAGAGGGTGGTGTCCATCTCCTCTCCCTCGCTGCTTTACCTTCCATGACCCTAAAGAGGGCAGGTACCCATTTACAGCTGGGTGAACTGGGAGAACTGTACTGAAGCCAGAGCACGCAAGGGGTCACCCATCCAAGTGGTAACCTCGCTTGACGCTGCTTAACATTGGCTGTGGGAAAGGGAGTGCTCTGACCACTGAGCTATCCCATCACTTGTGCTGCCTATATATTTGTTTTGGGTTTTTTAACCAATATATTTTTTGCCTGTATATTTGTATATTGTTTTAAAACTCCTAACTGTGTGAGCTGATCTGCATTTGAACAATTACTGTCTATATAATTATATGTGCAGCACTGCTGTCTGTATACTGATCTGTTGATCAAATCTGCTGCCTCAATACTTATCTGTTGTTCAACAACTGTTTTATGTAGATAGTTTCAAAGCCCAATCCTGTGTTCATAAGATAGATAGATAGATAGATAGATAGATAGATAGATAGATAGATAGATAGAGATAGATAGATAGATAGATAGATAGATAGATAGATAGATAGATAGATAGATAGATTTCAAAATTACTTTTAAGGATATAGGAATAAGCACTCATGTGTTTTTTACATCCAGTCCCTGTGTGCATGTGGTTTTGTAAATTTTGTCATCCGTTCCCATGAAGGCAGTAGTGCACTATAGATCCTCCAAGTTGCCATAGAGCTTCTTGTCAAAGTTGAGGGGTCAGGGCAGATCCTGTATCAGAGCACAGTGGCCAGGACTTCAACATACTCTTTTGTTGTCTGGCTGCCGGGATTGCAAGGTCATTGCTCTACATTGTGTTTGTCTATGACTTCTTCGTGCTTTGTCTAGCTGTCTCCATACTTTGTCTAGGATTTCTTCATACTTTGTCTAGGATTCTTCATACTTTGTCTAGGGTTTCTTCATACTTTGAAATCTAGGATTTCTTCATACTTTGTCCAGGATTTCTTCATACTTCAAAATCTAGGATTTCTTCATACTTTGTCTAGGATTTCTTCATACTTCAAAATCTAGGATTTCTTCATACTTTGTTTAGGATTTCTTCATACTTTGTCTAGGAATTCTTCATACTTTGTCTAGGGTTTCTTCATACTTTGAAATCTAGGATTTCTTCATACTTTGAAATCTAGGATTTCTTCATACTTTGTTCTTCATACTTTGAAATCTAGGATTTCTTCATACTTTGTCCAGGATTTCTTCATATTTCAAAATCTAGGATTTCTTCATACTTTGTTCTTCACACTTTGTCTAGGATTTCTTCATACTTTGTCTAGGATTTCTTCATACTTCAAAATCTAGGATTTCTTCATACTTTGTTCTTCATACTTTGTCTAGGATTTCTTCATACTTTGTCTTTGATTTCTTTATACTTTGTCTAGGATTTCTTCATACTTTGTTTCTTTATACTTCGAAATCTAGGATTTCTTCATACTTTGTCTAGAATTTCTTCATACTTTGTCTAGGATTTCTTCATGCTTTGTTTAGGATTTCTTCATGCTTTGTTTCTTCATACTTTGAAATCTAGGATTTCTTCATGCTTTGTCTAGGATTTCTTCATACTTTGTTTCTTCATACTTTGAAATCTAGGATTTCTTCATACTCTGTCTACATGCTTTGTCTAGGATTTCTTCATACTTTGTCTAGAATTTCTTCATACTTTGTCCAGGATTTCTTCATCCTTTGTCTAGAATTTCTTCATACTTTGTCCAGGATTTCTTCATACTTTGTCTAGGTTTTCTTCATACTTTGTTCTTCATACCTTGTCTAGGATTTCTTCATACTTTGTTCTTCATACCTTGTCTAGGATTTCTTCATACTTTGTTTCTTCATACTTTGAAATCTAGGATTTTTTCATACTCTGTCTACATGCTTTGTCTAGGATTTCTTCATACTTTGTCTAGCATTTCTTCATACTTTGTCCATGATTTCTTCATACTTTGTCTAAGATTTCTTCATACTTTGTCCAGGATTTCTTCATCCTTTGTCTAGAATTTCTTCATACTTTGTCTAAGATTTCTTCATACTTTGTCCAGGATTCCTTCATACTTTGTCTAGGATTTCTTCATACTTTGTTCTTCAAACTTGTCTAGGATTTCTCCATACTTTGTCAAGGATTTCTTCACATGTGTGTGTGCCACACAAGACAGCAGGCTATTGCCACACAGGAATGTTTGCTACTGAGGGGTGTGACCTACTGACCTACTGACCCAGTTTTGGCCCTACCCTGACAACCTGCAAGCCAAACTGAAAACTTCTCCCATCATGCACCATGTACAACATGGCTCTGGCCAAAAAAAGCCTTTGTCATTATTGACGTGAACGAAGTGCCAAAGTCTTACATAACATCAACGTGTTGCTGTGCTCTGCATTGTTATGGATATGTAAGAACCAGCTTTCATCTATAACAAGCTGCAGGCATACCAACAAGTATCAACCCTGAAAGGAGAAGGGGGGTGGGGTGGATCCATTGAAGTTGGAGTATGGATGCCAATGTAATTGTTATGGCGAGGTATATGAATGTAGCCATACACGCAAACTTCCCATCACTGCATTCCCAGGTATGGTGAGTCAGAGAGAGAGAGAGACAGAGACACAGAGAGAGACAATGACAATGACAAATTCTTTAATTTCGTGGATCATGAATAAGCACTCATGAGCTTTTTTACATCCAGTCCCCGCCCGTAGGGATACATCTTAATAATAACCCAATACTTATACGAGAGAGAGACAGACAGACAGACAGACAGACAGAGACAGAGAGAGACAGAGAGCGCATATTCTGTTTCATTCTTATTCGTACTTTAAGGTGGAGAACGCTCAACAACAGCAGCAGCAACAATAACAACAACAATAGCAACAACAACAAAAACAACAACAAACTCACAGTCAGAGAACATAGTTGATCAGTGGTCTAAACGTAATGCACTTACCTAGGAACCTATCCAGGTTTTTTGTTGTTGGTTTGGTTGTTGTTGGTTGTTGTTTGTGTGGGTTGTTGGTGTTGTTGGGGTTTTTTTTGGGGGGAGGTTGGGGAGATAGGGGGGGGGGGGGGAGGGGGGGTTGTGGTAAATCTGTAGGCCCATTGTGACCAGACATATATGGATAATAAAGTATACTCAGCATGCCATGTATGATTTGTAGAGCGATGGGCTCCACTAAGCTCAAATTTGCAAAAAATCACACTGCTAAAAAAAAAAATTTTGTAAACAAAGAAAACACTCAGCACTGAGTCTCAAAGACTTCAGGAAGCAAGGGGTGAGATTAGCTATCAGAGAGCAAGCACACACACACACACACACACACACACACACACACACAGAGGATAGCCAGGTGGTTAGAGTGATGGATTCGTGATCTGCTGACCCTGGTTCGATTCTCATTCAAGAGGTTCTTTTTTCTCTGGAGTTAACATCAGTGCCGACTCAACTCTCCCCATAAGTCCTTCCGATGAGACTATAAACCGAGGTCCCGTGTGCGAACTCACGCAGAACATCTTACGCACACGTTAAAACCCGTTCCGCTTTTCGGAAAAGTAGGCCATTGTGTGCCGGTGGGAACGGATGCCAAAATGTACAAAACTGCATACACACGGGGACTGCATGTAAAAAAGCACATAAGTGTGTATTCCATTATCCTCGAAATAAAAGAATAAAATGAAAACACACACATACACACACACGCACACACACACGCACACACACACACACCACTCACACACACACACACACACACACACACACTCATAAATCTCCACTGATATCACATTAGTGGAAGGACGAACTGAAGAACTACTACTCACACACACACACACACACACACACACACACACACTTTGGAGGTCTGGAGGTAGCTACTTGCCCAGAAAGCAAAAAGTCCGGGTCGGAAGTGTGCGGTGGTTTGATCCCCTTTGGGCCCGAAACTTTCCACCCATCCATTAGATCATGAGTGGTGGTCTGGGTGCTAGTCTTTCGGATGAGATGATAAACCGAGGCCCCATGTGTTACATATAATTATTTGGCGCACGTAAAAGAACCCACGGCAACAAGAGAGTAATCCCTGGTAAAATTCTGTAGAAAGAGTCACTCTGATAGGGAAATAAATACAGTTGCAGACAGGAAAAGAAAAAAAATGGGTGGCGCTGTTGTTGTGGCTACGCACTCTCCCCGGGGAGAGCAGCCCGAATTTCACGCAAAGAAATCTGCCATGACTTTAAGTGAGATTAAATGAAATAAAAACACGCGCGCACGGATGCGCGCACGTACACACAATGCACAGCGCGCGCGCACACACACACACACACACACCATGCAAATGCAAAAATAGATTTTATTTAGTACCGGTAGAAAGAGGGAAATAATTCATGCAAATAAAAGCCCCTAGCCTAGTATTAGGTTTTTATCTCCCTTTTTAAAATGGAGTTGGAAATGTCCTATCTACTCGACCTGAGAAACTTAAAACTTCGACCACCAAACAAAACCCAAACAAAAAGAAACAAAATAAAAACAAATATAAAAACCAAAACCAGATTGAAACTCTACACTGTTCCATCTCATGTTTGGGACAAGTCTTCAATGTTTTGTCGCTGCTGCTGCTGATACTCCTGTTGTTGTTTTGTCTTCAGAGACATTCTATCTTCAGTAAGAATAGGTGTGTGTTTATTTTTCTATATTTCAACTTTGAATGAGACTATATATATATATATATATATATATATATATATATATATATATATATATATATATCACATCACAAAGTAAAAGCAGAACAACCAACAAATATAGATGTTCCCCAATATTTCGGCTTTGGCCTTCCTCAGGTGGGGAGGGGGGGGGGGGGGGGGTATTAAATTATTATAATGACGTGATGGAATGACGTCAATCTCAGTTATACTCATTGTGAAACATTGTTATGACATGCAAACTAAACATCATACTGAGACCATGTTAGACAGACAGAAAGAGAGGGGGGGGGGGGACAACCTTACATGGGACAATTATGGCCATATAGTTAGGGTTCACACACACACACACACACACCTTGCGCGCGCGCGCATACACGCATCGCATGCACACATACACACACACACACACACACACACGCACACATCCTTCCGAGGAGACTACAAACGAGGCCCCGTGTGGGAGCGCACGCAGAACATCCCGCGCACACGCCAAAACCCGTTCCACCTTTCGGAAGAATAAGCAATTGTGTGCCGGTGCAAAGGGATGACAACATCTACAAAGCCGCACACACACGTGAACTGGATGCAAAAAAAGCAAACAAGTGTCCATTCCATCATCCTCGAAACAAAGGAATAAATAAATAGTAATTAAAAAAAATAAATACACACATGCGCACGCGCACACACACACACACACTAATAAAAAATAAATATAAATAAATAAATAACACACACACACACACATACACAAACGTCGTCAAGTTAGGTGTGTTTGATATATATATAGAGAGAGAGAAAGAGAGAGGGGGGGGGGGGGGGGTAGGTGTAACTTGAGATACAAAAAAAGAAGAAAATATTCCAAATAATTTAGCTAGTCCTCCACCTTTTGGGAAAAGTAATAAGAGCCAGTCACAAAGAGCAAGTTTGTTTACAAATTCACGCACGAACGCCATTTATTTCATTTCATTATTTTTGTTATTGTTTTGTTTGTTTTTGGTGTCATTGGTGGGTGTTTAGGGTTTTTGTGTGTGTGTGTTTTTTTTAATTTACATCAGTCCAGGGCAGAATATATGAAGCTAACGAGAGCACCTACTCCGGCTTGTGATTGGCTGCTGCAATCACGTGTCCGGAATCCGCCATCTTGGTTTTTCGTCCGCTAATAAACAGTGACTCTATTGTCGAACTCCTCCCATTTCACGGAACCTCTCTAGGCCTACTTCTATGCTTCAGTTGATATTGAGAGTGTGATAAAGTAAGCCAGTTTACGACTTTTACTTGAAAAATGTCAGTGTGACGTCAGACAACAGAACACGGGACACAGATTGAAGTTCAAGTTGTAGAGTACTTCTTGAAGTTCAAATCTTGCCACAGTGTGAAACTGAAACTCTTCTGTGTTCCTAAAACGGCCTTATCTTTCAGTACAAGTGTTTGGATCTCTCTCTCTCTCTCTCTCTCTCTCTCTCTCTCTCTCTTCTCTCTCTCTCTCACACACACACACACACACACACACACACACACAAATGTCACACCCACGCATGCGGGCGCACACCTGCCCACCCTCCCACCCTCGTATACACACACACACAATTCTGACAATTATAACAATTTTTATGGTATCCACACATCTTACTACACGTGTCTTCTAACTTTTTGTAATAGTTTAACGCTTCTCGATCAAAACACGAAAAAACTCACCTGAGAAGTTCATGGTGTTGAGAGGTAGAAAACACAGACAAGTTGAGAAAACTGCTTGAACTTGAGGTGCTTCCGTCGTATCGAACGCAATGGAGGAAAAACGCGCGGAAAGACCACGCGGTAAGCATCAATTACCTAATTAGCCAGTGCAGCATCTCTTCATTGGAGATGGGGAAAGTTATCATCTATCAAACAATACGACAGGCCGTTCTGTCGTAGCAGACGAAAAACCAAGACGGCGGATTCCGGACACGTGATTGCAGCAGCCAATCACAAGCCGGAGTAGGTGCTCTCGTTAGCTTCATGTGCAGAAAAATATGACTGTGCGTTATCTCCCTTACTAATCATGGCAGCCGAAGAATCAGTTCGAACAGTGTCCAATGCTATTGAACCTTCTGCAGACGCAATGGAATCGAGATCAGCAATGAACGATTCACCTGATGTTCAGCTAGTGTTTCCAAGATCAAGACGTCCGATGAGATCAACTGCTATGCTAGCAGGTGCACGACAAACCAATGTAGGTAGCATGGTCTGTCAAAATGATAAATTTAACTAAACTAAAGGCTTGCAGAGTAATGTTGGTAGTGGATGGAACTTAAAACAATAAAAGAAAACACAGAGATCTAACCACCCCCCCCCCCCCCCCCCCCCCTTTCCTCCCCATCCAAGCATGACTTATTAGAAATATTCCTATGCATGCCAGATTTTTGGTTATTAGTCATAGAATTATAGACCAGATTTTTATTTAATCATTCTTTTAAATCAAGGATAATGGAATAAGCACTCATGTGCTTTTTTACATCGAGTCCCCGTGTGTATGCGGTTTTGTAAATTTTGTCATCTGTTCCCACTGGCACACAATGGCCTACTCTTCTGAAAAGCGGAACAGGACTTAACGTGTGCGCAAGATGTTCTGCATGCGTTGGAACAGGGTCTCGGTTTATAGTCTCATCCGAAGGACTAGTCAGTCATTAGTGGGAATAATCCACATTTTCCCTGTCAACAGAATAGAAAAAACAGAACACTACTACTGTCACTACTTGCCTAAAAAGTCCATGAAAATGCAATTTTCTGTCAACAGAGAGAAATGTAGATGCCACTTTTAGTTCATCCTTTTTTCTCTCTTTTTTGCAGGTGTTAGTCCTTTACGCAAGTTTACTGTTTCACTGTTTGTGAAAAAAAATTGTATAACTAATAAAAAGCAATTGTTTCACCCACTCTGAGATCTATCTGGGAGGCCTGAGGTAAACACAGTTTCTAACATGAGACAGATAATTACTCATGTCTAACCAGAAAATGAATTAATCTCGATAGTTAACAGCTGATGACAGTGAGAAGTAAATTTATACTAAATAATAATTTGAGAAAACAACATAACAAAAAGGTGACTATAATTAATACTTTAGTTAATTATTTTCGTTTTCTGCTTCTTCCAGTAGATGATGTGAGGAGTTGAAGTTGGCAGAAAATGACTGAATTAGCAGCAAGACAGGAGGCCTGGATAAAGACTAAAGTCGTGTAAAGAGTTTTACCACAGGCATGATACGTGTAGTATCTCTGCTCAGCTTGATTGTCTGAAAGTAACAGACCTACCACTCAGGAAAGTCAGGGCCATGCTCTGCTTTTATAGTATCATTAATCTACTTCTTAGCCTTTTGCAGGTTCAAAATCTGACTTGTCATCTACATTATAACTTGCCTTGCTGGTCTGCTGCACTGCATTTTTCAGGGCAAGTTGAACAGGGCAGAACCTGCCTTCCCCCCTCCCCCCACCCCACCCATCAGGTAGCAGGGTGTATGCTGGGTAAAGTGTCATCCATGCCACTGGCCATAACTGGCTTACTTCACTCTTTAGTGAATGAAAGGTCAATGAGGTTTTATTATAATTTATGTGCAAGATGTGCATACATGTATAAATTTATTTGCACAGTGGACCTTGGTTTATATTCTCAACTAAAGGACTCTTACTAGTTTCAAGGATTCACTCATTCAGGACCAGTGTTTACTCTATTTTCAATTAAGGGAAAAAAATCCTTGTCAGTGTCATGCAGACACCTGTGTATGTGTATACACTGTGTGTGTGTGTTTGTGTGTGTGAGAGAGAGAGAGAGAGAGAGAGAGAGAGATGGGAGGATAGACCCAGAGAGTGAGAGCTGGGTGGTGGAATAAGTGACTTTTGGAGTACTTAGACTAAGACTAGTAAGAGAAGTATACTGTATGGTGTGTGCATTACTGTGCATGCATGCATGCGTGTATATGTTGTATGTAATACATATGTGTGCATGCATGCGTGCTTGAGTTTAATGCAGGTGGATGGGTTTGTGTTTCTATGGATTTGATCAAATTGTGGTAGAAGAGTGCTGGGCTGAAAGACGGACAGCATTTCAATTTTCATTATTTGAAATTTATATATCATATGTTAACATGTTTAAGGAGCAGTGTGGAAATTTTAGATCAAAGCGCTTGCATTCAAATTTATCATTTATACACATGCAATCATGTGTAAATGATTTGAAGAATGCAAGCACTTTGATTTGTTTGCTTCACAAGATTCAGTACAGTATAAATTCCGTACATTATTATTATTATTATTTATCATCATCATCATCACTATTAGCAGTAATAGTAGTAGTATCATCATCCTCATTGTCATGGTCATCATCATCATCATGATTATCTGATTATTATTATTATTATTATTATTATTATTATTGTTGTTGTTTGTTGTTATTATTATTATTATCATTATTATTATTATCATCATCCTTATTAATATATTGTAACTTGAGTTAAGTGTTGTGTTGTAATTTTTGGTCTGCCCCCATAATAGGCCAGCTTTTGCATCACGCCATCAGTTTTCAGGTAAAGATTTATGAATTTAAAGGAAGAAACAAAGAACAGAAATAGATAGATAGATAGATAGATAGATTTAGAAATAGATAGATAGATAGATAGATAGATAGATAGATAGATAGATAGACAGGTAGATAGATAGGTAGATAGATAGATAGATAGATAGATAGATAGATAGATAGATAGATGAACATTTTATTACACAGAGGCATAGAAAGCAATCAAGGCTGAAGAATGCGAGGAGAGATACACATGACTGATGAGAGGGATGAGACAAAGATCCCACACTTAAAAAAAAAAAAGTTACCCCCCAAATCCCACCCCCACCCTCCTTTCATACAAGCAGAACAATGATAAAAGAAAAAAATGCCTTGTTGAGTGATACTAAAATGCATCCTTACCATGACCATCATCAAAATTTGTGATATGCATTTCTTCAGAGTTCAATGCAGATATAATAATAATAACAATAATAATAATAATAATAATATATGGAATTTATATAGCGCTGAATCTTGTAAAGCAACAAATCAAAGTGCTCAGATGACTTCTTTTTTTTTTAATATCGAGGATAATGGAATAAGCACTCATGTGCTTTTATTTACATCCAGTCCCCATGTGTATGCAGATGTTGTTGATGAAAGCAGAACTTTTAACTTACAAGTACATGATGCTGTACTCATAGTAAGTAACTCAAAGGTACTCCCCAAGATACAGTCAGTCACAATTGAATTTGATAATTTATAACACTTGGCTGGAGACATGGTTAGTTTACTTACAATTAGTCATATCATATTATATATTATATATCATTTTGTGTGTGTCACTGTGTGTGTGTGTCACTCTGTGTGTGTGTGTGTGTGTGTGTGTGTGTGTTTGTGTTGTTGTTTTTGTTGGTGGTGGTGGTTTTTTGTGTTGTTTTTTGTTGTTGGTTGGTTTGTTTGGGGGGGTGGGGGGGGGGGGGTTGTTGGGGTTTTTTTGTTGGGTGTTTTGTTTTGAGGGGGGGAGGTTCTCTTTGTTTTCCTTTTTTTTTGGAGAGGAGGGGGGGATTTCTTTTTTCAAAATTGAATGTGCAATAGTTGTATGTCAGTCGGTGTAGAGTATTCTATTTCTGAAGAGTAGTGTGTTAACGTTCAATACCTTATGTAGTGTTGATACTGTATTATTTATGTATTATTATACATGTATTGTTGCAGAGGTATTGCCCAGTGAATCAGCTGAAGCACATAGCCCTGGATAAAAACGGAACGTTCATGTCGGACTTCGACCCTGAGAAATCCAAACGGGAAATGAGAAAACTCAACCGCAAAATTC
This sequence comes from Rapana venosa, assembly GCA_028751875.1. NCBI lineage: Eukaryota > Metazoa > Mollusca > Gastropoda > Neogastropoda > Muricidae > Rapana > Rapana venosa. Next base: position 5,721,989 of record CM054160.1, read on the forward strand.
ACAAAGAAAAGTGAGGGGCTTACAATGCTCTTGTTTAGCATTATATATATATACTAAATGATATATACACTCTAAGTGAGTGTGTGTGATGCAAGGAAAATACAGCAAGGTCTTGCAAGTTGTTTGTTACATTTGTGTATTCTGTTGACGTCTCTATCCTTTCTTCTTCTTCTTCTTCCGTTTTTTGTCATGTTTCTCCCAGGGGAGGTTTGACATTGATGAGCCTTCTCCATCTCTCTCTGTTTTGAGCTTTCTCCTTATTAATGCCCCTTTCTCTAAGATCTCTATCCTTTATTGTTATTTATGACATTTATATGTATTGTAACTTATTGTTGGTCTTTACAAAACACATGTATACATTGTCAAAGTTGTGGGGATCTCTCTGGTGTGTGATCTTGAGGTTGCAGGTGTTTTAAAATTACAAAACACATACACTGTCACACTTGTGAACTCTCTGTAATCTTGAGGTTACAGGTGTTTGCAAAACACATAGACTGTAATCTTGAGGTTGCAGGTGTTTACAAACACATAGACTGTAATCTTGAGGTTGCAGGTGTTTACAATACAAATCTCTGTAATCTTGAACTTTGATTTGCTTTCTTTTCAAGATTCAGCGCTATACAAATTCCATTTATTATTATTATTATCATCATCATCATCATCATCATCATCATTATCATCATTGTTGTTGTTGTCATGATGATGATGATTATGATGATGACGATGAGGAGGATTATTATTTTTATTATTTTTATTGTTGTTATTATTATTATTATTATTGTTGTTATTATTATTATTATCATTATTATATTATCATTACTGATGCACTTGGACTTGGAGCTTCGAACAATGTAGAAAACCAGGAGGAGGATGAAAAGGGAGGTGGGGGGGCGGGGGGGGGGGGGTGCGGTAAAACTAAAAGGAGGGGCTCACTGATTTCAGCACCGATTCCCTGGGTCCTTGACTTGAGTCATGCTGGATTTGCACACTGTGTTTAGCTGAAGACAGTGAATCTCGACATGGCATTTTTAAAGCAGTATGACATGTCAGTGTAGCTGACTGGGCACTTAATAATAATAATAATAATAATAATAAATGGAACTTATATAGCGCTATATCTTGCAAAGACAAATCAAAGCGCATGCATTCAACCTAATCGTACAGTCATGCAATCAATGATAAATAATCAATAGTTTAAACAAACAGATATTTACAAACATGCACTTACTACCTGTTGTTGTTGTTGTTGTTGTGTGTTCCCCAGCTTAACACTCTGGGGGGTCACCCAGAACATGCACTCTTGACTCGCTCACTCATCCCACCTGGGAATCTCTGTGAGACAGGAAAGCACTCCAGATGAGAAGTCTGCGTGTATGACTGTTTTCAAAAGCACCTCGCCATATAGGCAGCCATACTCTGACTTCAGAGGATTTTTCAGACAGCCGTACTCCGACTTCAGAGGATTTTTCTCCTTTAACAGAGAGTGCAGGTTTTTGTTATGTTAAGAGCTTTGTCGTGGCTGAAGGTCAAATCTCGACACAACATTTTTACAACGTTTTAGTGTGGGCTTTGGTGCTGTGAGCTGACACCAATAACTGACACGGCTTTTGAGCTGACGTTGATCACTGGATGACTGACAGAGACAGGTTGTGGCGTGGGGGTCACCGTGAGTTATAAGTCTTTGTGGGTGTGCAGATTGGAGCTAGGGTAAGTTTCTTTTTTCCTCCCCTCTCTTTCTTGACTGATACAGTGGTAGTCTGCTTGGGGTGGCTTCCATGCTGTAGAGGAAAATCCTGTAGAAGACACCTGCCCTGTGTGAGAGAGAGAGAGAGAGAGAGAGAGAGAGTGTGTGTTTATTTATTTTATTTTATTTATTTTTATTCTTTTATATCGAGGATAATGGAATAAGCACTCATGTGCTTTTTTATATGCAGTCCCCGTGTGCATGCGGTTTTGTAAATTGTCATCTGTTTCCACCGGCACACAATGGCCTACTCTTACGAATAGCGGAACAGGATTTTAACGTGTGCGCAAGATGTTCTGCATGCGTGCGCACACGGGACCTCGGTTTATAGTCTCATCCGAAGGATGTGTGTGAGAGAGAGTGAGAGTGTGTGTGTGACAGAGAGAGAGTGTGTGTGTGAGAGAGAGAGAGAGTGTGTGTGTGGGAGAGAGAGAGTGTGTGTGTGAGAGAGAGATGAGAGTGTGTGTGTGGGAGAGAGAGAGAGAGTGTGTGTGTGATATTTATCTGTTTATTTTTTATATTAATTTATTCTTTTATTTTGAGGATAATGGAATAAGCATTCCTATGATTTTTTTACTTCCACTGATCCAGTCCCTGTGTGTATTCAGTTTTGTGAATGTTGTCATCCGTTCCCACCAGCACACAGTGGCCTACCCTTCCGAAAACCGGAACAGGTTTTTAAGTGTGCACAAGATATTCTGCAGTGTGTCTGTGTATGTGTGTTCATTTATGCCAGAGGCTTCTTCTTGCAGTTAAGATTTGTTCAAGCGCAAGATCAAAATATTCTTCAGCAATTTTCTTGGGTGTTTTTTTTTGCATTCTGCCTAGAAACAATAAATGGATGTGGTAAAGCATAACTTGGTTTGGGGTTGGGTTGTTTTGGGGGTTTTTTAATAGCATTTTGTGTAAAATTTCAGATTGTCTGTTAATTTTTCTGTGTTATTTTTGTTTGAAGGTTTATTTGTTGTTTTGGGTTGGTTTGTTTGTATGGCGTTTTTTGTTGGTTTTGGCTTTTTGGGGGGGGGAGGGGGAAGCTGATGGAGTGGGTGGTGGGGGTTACCTGTGGGATGAATGAGGTGAAACTGATAGTAGAATTAGCATGTTGTGTGAGCTTGTTTATTTTTGTAGTTTGCTTTTTTTGTTGTTGTTTTTTTCTCTTTTTTTGGGGGGGTGGGAGAGGGGGTGCGAATTTCTTCTCTTTTTTTTCTTCTTTTTTGGGGACATAGTGTCAGGCCTTTAATGATGATGATAATTTTCTTTTTTAGTACTTGTTACTATAGAAGCAAGAGATGCTACAGATGATCCGATACCCTTGGATTTTTCTGTCAGCTAGAGAGCGTGCAGATGCATGGTTTTTCAAAGTCTCTATGGCTCTACACTCACAAAGGACGGGCGATCGACGACAGAAACCAAAGTCAGACTAGCCATGGCAACATCTTCCATGACAAAACTCACCACCATATAGAAAAGTAAAGAGATCAGTTTCCCAATCAAACTGAAGCTCTACAAAGCCCTAATTCAGACTATCCTGCTGTACAGAAGTGAAACCTGGACATTGACTGCTGAAACAACAAAGCGAATCCAGTCATTTGAAACAAAATGCCATAGAAAATGCTGGGCATATTCTGGAGAGAACGAAAGACCAATGAATTTGTCAAGAGTCAAATAACACGGCTGGCAGGTCCACAGGAACCCCTTCTCGCCATCGTCAAGAAGAAAATGCTGACATGGTTCAGCCACGTCACCCGCCACAACACTCTGCCAAAAACAGTACTGCAGGGAACACTCGAAGGTGGATGGACAACATCAGAGAATGGACCAGGATGAACGACTCGGCACTACTGCGCAGAGCCGAGGACCGAGATAGATGGAGGAGGCTTACCACGGCATCGTCTTTCGTGTCTCCTCCACGACCGCCAAGGTCACGGGACTGATGATGATGATGATGGCTCTGTTCCTGTACATTTTTAGTCTGTGACATTTTTAACAGTAAGAGAAGTCCTTTTCCTTTGGTTTTAGGGGAGAGGGGGAGAGTTTGTTCTTTGCAAGTAATCATGTGTTGAGGACTTGTCATGGCAGTGTCAGGCATGCCCAAGTCTCTCCACTGGCTACCTGTTTCAAACAGAATGAATTACAAAACACATCTTCCTTTTTGTCCTTACACAAGTTAAAATTTGTTGGAGGCTTACGTGATTTGGTTTGGGATTGGGGAAGAGTTCATAATTGATTTACTTGTGATTTCTGTGTTGGGGGGGAGAGGGGGTTGTGCATGTGTGCGTGCATGTTTGTGTGAGCACTTGCATCCAGCCATGTGCATGCTCACATGCGTGCATGCGTAGTCCAAGTTGCATGTCTGTCCACACCAATAGATGTTTTGACTTTTGATTTTATTTTTATTTCTGTCCTAATATTTTTTCTTTTTTTTGAGGGGAAGGGGGGGGGGGATGTTTTTGATTGTTGGGTTTTCCTTATTCATTATCTTTTTTGTTTTTTGTTATTGTAGTTGTTTTGTTTTGGCATTTGGTAGCTTTGGCATTCGGTCTTCATATTATGCTGCTTTGGTGATTGTGTATGTTTGCACTTTTTTGGGGGGGCTGACTTGAATATGTCTAAGGGAATTTTTGTATTTTGTTTGGTTGCTTGTTTGGTTGGGTTTTGGGGTTGTTGGGAGAGGGGGGGGGTTGGGAGGGGGGGGGGCTGGGGAGGGGGAGGGTTCTTTAGCAAGAGCTCTGGGGTTCACCAGTGGTGAGATTTGTAAACACAACCATTTACCCACCAAATATAACAATTGCGACGTTCCACCATATAATGAGTCACATTGCACTGAAGGTCAATTTTTAGTTATTAGCATGTTATCAATCTGTAATTTTTAAAAACGCTATTCAATACAAAAAACAGATTGAAAATCGGACAATTCTATGAACAGTTATTACCAATTGAAATGATACACTGCAGAAAGTGACAACATGAGAAATTGGACAAGTTTGGCATCATAATAGGTGGTCAGATATAGGGCTTGGCTGTCATTAAATGCTTTTTTAAAAGCAACAAGAAACACAATTATGCCTTAATACTTCAGTACATGGTAAAAGAATGGCTATAGTTTTATATTCAATCAAAATCTCAAAATCAACAACCTGACCCCCACCTGCCTAAAATGGCTCCTAGCGGAAAAATGGGTCAGGTGCAAAGCGACTCATTTCGTGGTGGAGGGTCACCATTAAGGTATCTGCATTCCAACTTCATGGATGATATTTAAGCATGACACTTAAGTGCATGCTGTGTGTTTTGGGTTGTTTTTTTTAAATTGTCATCTGTTTTACCAGCATGTAATGGTCTATTTTCCAGAAGGTGGGAACAGATTTTAGCCTGTGTGCAAGATGTTTTCTGTGTGTTTGTACAAGGGACCTTTTATATTGTATTTTATTTTATTTATTCTTTTATATCGAGGATAATGGAATAAGCACTTATGTGCTTTTTTACATCCAGTCCCCCGTCTGTATGCGGTTTTGTAAATTTGTCATCTGTTCCCACCGGCACACAATGGCCTACTCTTACGAACAGCAGAACAGGATTTAACGTGTGCGCAAGATGTTCTGCATGCGTTTGCACACAGTACCTCGGTTTATAGTCTCATCCGAAGAACTTTCAGGGGAGTGGAGTCTGCGCTGATGTTAACTTGAGGGGAAAATTTCCCCTTGAACGGGAATCGAACCCGGGTCGTCAGATTGCGAGCGCAATGTTCTAACCACCTCAGTTTATAGTCTCATCCAAAGAGCTTTCAAGGGAGTGGAGTCACCACTGATGTTAACTTCTGTGGAAAAAATCCCCTGGAACTGGTTGTGTCTTGGAGTGAACATAAGTACTAACTCCACGAGCCCAAAAGTCCTTTGGATAAGACAATAAGCTCAGACCTCATGTGTGAACGCATGCAGAACATCTTGCACACACAAACCGGTAAGAACAGAGGACAAGAGATAATTTTGTTTAATGTACTTGTTTTATTTTATTTTATGTTATATTTATTTTAATACATTTATTCATGTATTTTTATTTATTATATTATTATTATTTTATTTTGAGGATCATGGAATAAGCACTCATGTGCTTTTTTACATCCAGTCCCCGAGTGTACGCAGTTTTGTCAATTTTGTCAACCGTTCCCACCAGCCACACAACAAAAGGCACGCACACTTAGTGTCGTGTTTAGACATCAACCCTGGAGTCAGAGTGCATGCTGGGCAAAAACGGTCACATACGCAAAAATCGCACCATTGGTGAACCTCAGAGCTCTAGGAATGGGGAAAAAAAATAGGGTAGTCTGTATGGGTGATGGTTGTGTTTAATCCAGAGTGTTTCAATCCATAAGCAGTACCATGATTTTAACTTTCAACAAGGTGACAGCTCTGATACAGCTTCAGTGACTCAGCCTGGGGTCTTGGTCTTGTCTAGTTGGGGTATCATACTGCCCCAGCGCTCAGCACCATCACGGAGACTTTCGTAAGCTGCATGCTGGGCATCTTCTTGCATTCCAATACTTACCACTGGCCCAAAACTGGCCCACTCATCGATATATAATTATATTAAAAGGATGGTTTATAGTGTGTCACTGTGTGTGTCTCTGTGTCTTTTTTATATTTTTTATTTATTTTATTTTATTCTTTTATATCGAGGATAATGGAATAAAGCACTTATGTGCTTTTTTTTTACACCCAGTCCCCGTCTGTATGTGGTTTTGTAAATTTCTCATCTGTTCCCACTGGCACACAATGGCCTCCTCATACGAACAGCGGAACGGGATTTAACGTGTGCGCAAGATGTTCTGCGGAGCGAACGCACACGGGACCTCAGTTTACGGTCTCTATTTCTGTGTGTGTGTGTCTTTGTGTGTGTGTGTGTCTGTCTGTCTGTCTGTGTGTGTGTGTGTCTTTGTGTCTGTGCGTCTGTCTGTCTGTCTGTGTGTGTGTGTGTCTTTGTGTCTGTCTGTGTTTCTGTGCGTCTGTCTGTGTGTGTGTCTGTGCCTGCAAGACGCTGTGAAAACCGTCGTCTCTACCAAACCCCCAACTGACCTTTGAAAACCAATATGAAACATAGCTTTTGTGTCTTTGATATTTTTGATGTGTATCAATCTGCCCGTCACTAGTATTGTAATTGCCCTTCGTGGGATGATTAAAGTGTTTTTGACTTGACTTGACTTGACTTGACTTGACCTGCTTGCAGCAAGAAGCAGAACCAGATGTACGACGAGAAAGGCCGGCTGCTGGACAACTCCATGGACCTGTGTGACTGCTTGGACAGAGACTGCCCCGGCTGCCACCTGCCCTGCCCCAAGTGCTCCTCGGAAAAGTGCGGGGCGGAGTGTCGCTGCGAGAGGCGCTGGCTGTACGAGCAGATCGAGGTGGAAGGGACCAGCCTGGTCATGAAGTGGAACGCTACCAAGCTGACGTGAGAGACAGGTCAAGTCAAGTCAAGTCAAGTCAAGTCAAGTCAAAGGCACTTTAATCATCCCATGAAGGGCAATTACAATACTGACAGGCACATTGATACCTATAATTATCTCACAACAAGACGCAAGAGAGACGGGAGAGAGGTTATTGTTGGGGGGGTAGGGACTAGGGGGACTGTTGTGGATATTTTGGGTTATGATTGTTGGGTTTTTTTGGGGGGTTAGGGGTTTGGGTGATTGGGGTCTGACTGGTCAGTGACTACGGTCTTTGCCAGTTACTATGGTTTTTGGCAGTTACTATGGTTTTGGCAGTACTGTGGTTTTTTGACAGTGACTTTGGTTTTGGGTATAGTCTTTGGCGGTGACTATGGTCTTTGACTATGACTTTGGTCTTTAGTTGCAGCTATGGTCTTTGACCGTGACTATGGTCTTTGGCTATGACTTTGGTCTTTAGTTGCAGCTATGGTCTTTGACCGTGACTATGGTCTTTGGCTATGACTATGGTCTTTAGTTGCAGCTATGGTCTTTAGTTGCAGCTATGGTCTTTGACCGTGACTATGGTCTTTGGCTATGACTATGGTCTTTGGCTATGGTGACTAGGATCTTTGGCTATAACTGCAGTCTTTGGCAATGACAATGATCTTCGGCTATGGTGACTATGATCTTTGGCCAGGACTGTGGTGTACAAGCAGATCGAGGCTGAAGGAACCAGCCTGGTGATGATGAAGTGGAACCCCACCAAGCATGATGTGAGACAATGACAATGACAAATTCTTTTATTTCGAGGATAATGAATAAGCACATATGTGCTTTTTTACATCCAGTCCCCGCCTGTTAGGGATACATCTTAACCCTAGTAGCGCGGTTCCCGGAATATTCCGGTAAAGGCGGGTCTAAGCTGTGTGGCGGATCCCGGAATATTCCGGGATGACGTGGGTGGTCATAGTTGAAAGCTTACTTTCACTTTCAAAGGTCAGCCAATGAATGTTAAGGCCGTTGTAGGCCCGCAGAAAGGGGTGAAGGTCGTTTGACACACACAAGCAACGAAGAATCTGATTGGTTAAGAGTGTATTTTTTTTTTTTTTTCGGACCAGCCTAGATCGTCTTCAACAAAAATGGCGGCCAGTGTTAGCACTAGAATTTCTTCAAGCGTTTTTCGAGCTTTTTTACAATATTGACAGCGAGGAGGAGTTTTAGAGGCTGGATTTGGTTGAAATAAACAATGAGAGAGACGATGAGGTAAGGATTGTGGAATATTTTTGAAAAACTTGGTAAAAATCGATCGCGATCGGACTGAATCGAGTGGTGCTAGTTTTGCTGGATGGACTTCTTCGCTACTCGGCGATTTCAACGTCACAGATTGTTTTACTTTATTTTGATGCAACGAGGCTTCGAAATAACTGTTGTTGAGTCAAATCGCTATGCTGCTGAATACTTTGCATTACATGAAATCAAGCGATCTTTGTATTTTCGTCATAGAAAGCCACCACTTCGCACATTCCACCATGACGGTCACGATGGCATCGATCCTTTCGCTGAACTTTTCGGAGTATTTGGTGACCGATAAAGCGATACAAACTCCTTATTTTTTGAAAACTAATGTCAAGAAATAGTATTTACCTAATCATGACATTTATGCACCGCAAGAACTTTGCTTATCGTGTTAAAATCGATCCGGGGCCCTGACGATGGAACAGTGATCAGTAGTGCGCACACGATTTTTTTTTTGTGGATTTTTTTACATAATCATAATCACTACACACTATTATAAAATTACACTCATTTAAAAGCATATTATCTGTTCTTTCCAGTGATATATAGCTTAACACATTTAATTCAGTTTTATATATCAATATCAAGGGTTGTTTGAGCCCACCCTGCTCCAAAACAATACTAGCCAATGTTAATTCAGCCAATAGAAGTGAGGCTTGTTGCTGCATATTCAGCGCTACTAGGGTTAAAATTAATAACCCAATACTTATACAGTCTCACAATAAAAACAAGGGGAAAAACCCTTTTCAAAACAGCTCCCCCCCAACAACCACCCCCCCCCCTCCCAAAGCAAGCAAATAAAAGAAAACCCTAAAATACCCACCCCCCACCCCCACCCCCCCAAAAAACCCTAGCCAAAACAAACAAACAAACAAAAGAGAAAGAAAAACCAAACCAACAGAAGAAGATAAAAAAGAGAAAAAACAGACAAACAACAACAACAAGAACAACAACAGAGCCAAGAAAAATAACACAACCAAACTTAATAAGTCATAAAAATAAACATCTACACAATGTCAAATGGTACACATACTTGTTACACATAACTATAAGATATTGAAATAGGGCACTCATTAAAACTTATGTATAGAGGCAAGTCCAATAAAGTATTGAAAATATAAAATATGAATCCTTCATCAGGATACACTATAACTATAATCGAGACGATAAAAGGTGAGAAAGAGACAGAGAGAGTGTGTGTGTGTATTTCAGAGATAATATCCAATATATAATTCCCAAAACAGTATGCGATCCCATCAACACTCATTTTAGATTATATTCGTTTCAAATTATATGTCATGATACTGAAATAAATTTAATACCCATACATCCACACAATAAAAACAAGAAACAAAGCAAAGAAGAAATCTAAACCTATACAGTCATTGAAGGAGAGAATATGAGTGAGTGAGTGTGTGTATGTATGTATGTGTGTGTGTGTGTGGGGGGGGCGGGCGGGGGGGGGGGGGGTTTCAGGGATAATACTAAATATGTAATACTCACATTAGCACACGATCAACACAAACACTTTTTAATTATACTCATACAAATTGAATGTCACGATAATAAAATAAGTGCAATACCCATTCACTCACATAATAAAGAGGGGGGGAAAAGCCAATAAAGTCATAAAAAGAACATCTACACATTGTAAGTAATAGAAACAAATTCTTTTTTTCAGGATAATGAATAAGTACTCATGTGCTTTTTTACATCCAGTCCCCGCCCGTGGGGTCACATTGAAAATGCACTCAGTACTCATATTTTCAAACAGTAGAAGCAAAGGGAAAAAACTTTTTTTTAAAGAAAAGAGAGAAAAAGAAAAAACAAACAAACAAAGAGACAAACAAACAAACAAACAACCCCGGACAAGCAAACGACAAAATAAACCCCAGAAACGCCCCCCCCAAAAAAAAAAAAAAAAAAAACACACCAAAAAACAAAAAACAAAACAGAAAAAAAACAAAAATAAATTTAAAAACAACAACAACAACAAAAAAACCCAGACAAAAGCACCCTCCCAAACAGACAAAACAAAAAAACAAGAAAAAACAACAACAAAGAAACAAATGAGAAAAAAAACAAAAAAAACACCCAAATTTTTTTTTTTAAACCCAACACCGTCCCCCCCCTCCACACACACACACACACACACATACACCAATAGGGCAGACTGGAGAGAGGTAGTAGTTGGGGTACTAGGACTAGGGTGGCTGTTGTGGTCAATGGTTTTGATTGGGGGTAGGGGTTGGGTAATTGTGGTCTGACTGGTTGGTGACTGCGGACTTTGGTTAAGAGTAAGACTATGGTCTTTGGTTATGACTATTATCTTTGACAGCGATTGGTGATTATGGTCTGTCTGGTCAGTGACTATGGTCTTTGGCTATGACTATGGTCTTTGGTTATGACTTTGTTCTTTAGTTATAGCTGTGGTCTTTGGCTATGACTATTTTGACCATGTGCGGTCTTTGACTATGGTCTTTGGCTATGAGGTGACTGTGGTCTTTGGCTATGACTGTGGTCTTTGGCTCTGACAAGGGTCTTTGGCTATGGCTGTGGGTTTTTTGCTATGACTGTGGTCTTTGTCTATCACAGTGGGCTATGGTCTTTGACTGTGGTCTTTGGCTATGACTGTGGTCTTTGGCTATGACTGTGGTCTTTGGCTATGACTGTGGTCTTTGGCTATGACTGTGGTCTTTGGCTATGATGATGGTCTTTGGCTATGACTGTGGTCTTTGGCTATGATGATGGTCTTTGGCTATGACTGTGGTCTTTGGCTATGACTGTGGTCTTTGGCTATGACTGGTATTTGACTATGATTGTGGTCTTTGGTTATGACTGTATTGACTATAGTCTTTGGCTATGACTTTGTGGTCTTTGGCTATGACAGTTGTCTTTGGCTTGGACAAAGGTCTTTGGCTAGGACAATGATCTTTGGCTAGGAGTGTGGTGATTACAGTCTGGCTACATTACTAAGGTGACTGGTCTGCAACTATTGTGAGTACAATGACTGTTCTTTGACTGTGGTGACTATGATCTTTGACTACTGTGACTAGGACTATGGTGACTGACTATGGTGACTAGGACTATGGTGACTGACTATGGTGACTGACTATGGTGACTGACTACGGTGACTACAGTGACTAGGACTATGGTGCTTATGGGGTTTTTGCAGTGGTGGGAAAAAAATGAAACATGTTTCAAGGCCAGAACTGGCAGACAGAAGAAGGGGAGGGGGTGGGGGGTGGAAGACAGAAATAGATAAGAGCTGATGAGATCAAGCAGTTACTTAACTGGAATGAGCCAGAGTGCTTGGATAGATCGCGAGTGTGTATGTGTGTGTGTGTGCACAGTGTGTGGGTGTGTGTGCACATGTGCGTGTGTCTGTCTGTGTGTATTGCTGTGTGTGCATGTGTGTGTATGTGTGAAGTAATGTGACAATCCTGTCTTTCTGTTCCTATGCCACTTATCTTCGAATGTGTGTGTGTGGAAGGAGGGAGGATTGGTGTTTGAGTGTGTGTGTGTGTGTGTGTGTGTGTGTGTGTGAGAGAGAGAGAGAGATCTAACGTGACAATCCTGCCCTGCTGTTCCCATGTCTCTTAACTTCAAATGTGTGTGTGTGTGAGAAATTTATGCATGTCGAACTTTGAGAAATAAAACTTTTGTTCAAAATATTTGTGTATGTGTGTGAGTGAGAGA
>CM054160.1:5741649-5744149 GCA_028751875.1 Rapana venosa
TCAGGTCGGACATGTGCAAGCCTATGTTAAACATAGGATCAGAGAAGTTTAGACCCTCGGATTATTCAACAGAGGTTTGGAGGGAGATGAATCTTTGTCTGTCTCTGTCGCTCTCTCTTTGTGTCTGTGTCTGTCTATCTGTTAGCCTTTGTCTCTCTGTCTGTGTCTGTCTATCTGTTTCTCTGTCTGTATGTCTGTCTGTCTGTCTCTCTCTCTCTCTCTCTCTCTCTCTCTCTCTCTCTCTCTCTCTCTCTCTCTCTCTCTCTCTCTCTCTCCCTCCCTCTCTCTTTGTTTCTGTCGCTCTCTCTTTGTGTCTGTGTCTGTCTCTCTTTTAGCTTATGTCTCTCTGTGTCTGTCTGTTTCTCTGTCTCTCTCTCTCGTTCTCTCTCCGAACATCGCGGACTGGATGTAAAAAAGCACATAGGTGCTTATTCATTATCCTCGAAATAAAAGAATTTGTCATTGTCATTGTCTCGCACTCTCTCTCCCACTCTCTCTCTCTCTCTCTCTCTCTCTCTCTCTCTCTCTCTCTCTCTCTCTCTCTCTCTCTCTCTCTCTCTCTCTCTCTCTCTCTCTCTCTCTCTCTCTCTCCCTCCCTCCCTCCCACTCTCTCTCTCTCTGCTTTCTTTTTTGTTTTTTACCTACCTCGGTTCTTCTGTATAAGTTAGTCATTTATTCCATTGTTTTTTTCAAACTTCATTTAAAAGTAGTAGTAATAGGAGGAGGAGGAGTGATGGTGGTGAAAGTAACAGCAGCAGCAGCAGCAGCAGCAGCAGCAGTAGTAGTAGTAGTAGTAGAAGTAGTAGAGGTAGAAGTAGTAGTAGCAGCAGTAGCAGCAGCAGCAGCAGCAGTAGTAGTAGTAGTAGAGGTAGAAGAAGTAGTAGTAGTAGCAGCAGTAGCAGCAGCAGCAGCAGCAGCAGTAGTAGTAGTAGTAGTAGTAGTAGTAGTAGTAGTAGTAGTAGTAGTAGTAGTAGTAGTAGCAGCAGAAGCAGCAGAAGCAGCAGCAGCAGTAGTAGTAGTTGTAGTAACAGCAGCAATGGTGGTGGTAATAGGAGTATTAGTGGTGGTGGTGGTGGTAGTAAAAAATAAAAAAGAAATAACAGCAGCAGCAACAACGACAACAAAAACAACAGCAGCAACAACAACAGCAGCGACAACAAAAACAACAAGCAACAACAATAACAAAAACAACAGCATCAACAACAACAACAAGTCAATTTACCCTAATTTTTTTCTCGTGTATGTTTCAGGTTACAGCAAACAGAAGAGGAATTATCTCTCACATTCACACACACACACTCTCACACTCTATCACTCTCTCTCTCACCCATACCCTTTACCATTGACAACCAAGTACAAGACTGAAGACTCAGACTACCAAGTACAAGAAAGACTGAAGACTCGGACTACACAGAGCTCTAGGGGTTCTCTGGCACCATGGCTCCTGTCTTCTCCTCCATGTGCTGCTTCGGCCCATTCACCACAGACCGGATCATCCTGACTGGCATCATCACCTTGGCTTCTGGCTTCCAACTGAGTGAGTATTGGAGGGAACGGGATAGCCTAGTGGTTAGAACATTGCGCTCGCAATCTGAGGTGGCGGGATGGTTAAGACGTTCGCCTACCAACAAGCAAACCGTGAGGTTCTGGGTTCGATTCCCAGCCTCGCCCTTTCTTCCCAGTTTGACACAAAAAAATCGAACTGAAAGTCAAAGTCCTTCGGATGAGACTATAAACCGAGGCCCCGTGTGCGAAGGCATGCAGAACATCTTGCGCACACGTTAAATCCTGTTCGAATCCCGTTCAAGGAGATTTTTTTTTTTTTTGAGTTAACATCAGTGCAGACTCGCCTCTCTCTCCCAAAGTCTTTCTGATGAGACTATAAACGGGGCTCCCGATAGCCTAGTGGTTGGAACATTGCGCTCGCAATCTGACGACCAAAGTTCGAATCCCGTTCAAGGGGATTTTTTTTTCTTGAGTTAACATCAGTGCCAACTCCACTCACCAGAAGTCTGTCTGATGGGACTATAAACCGAGGCCCCGTGTGCGAATGCAGAGCGTTAAATCCTGTTCCGCTTTTTAAAAGAGTAGGCCATTTTATGCCGGTGGGAACGGATGACAAAATTAACAAACCTGCATATACACGGGGACTGGATGTATACAAACACTTGAGTGCTTATTCCATTATCCTCGATATAAAAGAATTTTAAAAACATAATTAAATAAGTTTTTATTTATCATCTGTTCGTCTACACGCGTGGACCGGATAGCTCAGTGGTCAGAGCACTCACTTTCCCCCCCAAGAAAGGTTCAGCAGCATTGAGCGTGGTTACCAAAGTGGATGGGTGACCGTATTGCGCGCTTTGGCTTCAGTACAGTACCCCAGCTGTAAATGGGTACCTGCCCTCTTTAGGGTCAGGGAAGGTAAAGCAGCAAGGGAGAGGAGATGGACGCCGCCCTCAATATGCTGGCCTCTAGAGAAATTGAGGTCTCTGATGCC
>CM054160.1:5749149-5754149 GCA_028751875.1 Rapana venosa
AGATTACGATCTGCTTAAATTTGTATAACAATGACAAAACTGGCGGGTCGAGTTACCTCCCTTCTCGGCTAAGGTTTTTATATATTGAGAAGAGTTTTCTCCCCTCTCTTGTACAATGGCAGTGACTGGCTCATTTAAAGTAACGAAAAAAAGTTCAAAGTGGGCTGGCAAACTATTGATTTCATGCGTGTTTACACACACACACACACACACACACACACTCACACACACACACATCTGGTATTACTTAAAGTGGAAAAAACGTCAAAACTGAAGACTACACACACACACACACACACACACAGATAGACTGACAGACAGACAGTGAGAGACAGACAGACAGACAGAGACAGAGTCAGACAGCAGGAAGACAGACAGGTAGACAGACAGACAAAGACAGAAAGAGATAGAGAGGGAGAGACGGACAGGCAGATGAGACACACACACTCACGCACACTCACGCACACTCACACACATATACACAAAACACGTTAACACACCAACCAACCCCCCCCCCCCCCCCCCCCCCCCCCCCCCCACACACACACACCAACCACCAACCCCCAAAACAAACATTCACACACACCGAACCACTCCCAAACACCTTACCCAAATTTGACCATCACACACACACACACACGGGGACAGGATGTTAAAAAAAGCACATAAGTGCTTATTCCATTATCCTCGATATAAAAGAATAAATAAATATTTTTTAAACACACACGCACACACACACACACACCACCACCACCACCCCCCCCCTCCCCCCACACACACACACACACCACAACCACCATACATAACATACCATACTCTAACGCACTGAAACAGCCTTACTTCCTTACTACATCTATTCATTTACCCCCACTTTTTAAGCCACGCGATTTCTCTGCGCGAAAAGACGGGCACGTCGCCGCAAGACCAGCGCCACCGTACCTGCTAAGGTGGTCCAGTCGTTGCCCAGAACGTGAGGCACATCCAGCAAGTCGCAGATACTGGCGTGGAGATTCTGGGGCAAGGCACTCAGAGGGGTGTCTAGCAAGGCTGGCCCGCACACCCCGGGTGCCTGCTCTCTCGCCGTCTCTGGCACCGCCACTTCTTTGACCTGACGAGCGTCATAATAATAATAATAATAATAATAATAATAATATATGGAATTTATATAGCGCTGAATCTTGTACAAAAACAAAACAAATCGAAGCGCTTGCACTCATCATCAGCACATGGACAGAGGTTAGCAGGAACAAGTTTTTTACACTCAAACATACAGGAGATTGGGGGTGGGGTGGGGAGTGGGGTGGGGTGGGTGGGGTGGGGTGACCTGATGAGCGTCATCAGTAGCACAATGGACAGAGGTGACCTGATGAGCGTCATCAGTAGCACAATGGACAGAGGTTAGCAGGAAAAAGTGTTTACACTCAAACACACAGGAGATTGGGGGTGGGGTGGGTGGGGGTGGGGTGGGGTGGGATGGTGGGGGGGGGGGGCTAGTGGTTTTGGAGGGGCGTCGATTTGATGAGAAAGAAAGAAAGGAAGGAAGGGTGGAAGAAAGGTAGGAAGGAAGGAAGGATGAAAGGAAGGAAGAAAGAAATGAAGGAAGGATGAAAGAAAGGTAGGAATGTTGAAAGGAAGGAAGGATGAAAGGAAGGGAGAAAGGAAGGAAGAAAGAAAGGAAGGAAGGAAGGCAGAAAGGAAGGAAGACGGAAAGAAAGAAAGGAAGAAGGAAGGAAGGATGAAAGAGAAGGAAGGAAGGAAGGAAGAAAGAAAGAAAGTCGGAAAGAAAGGAGGGAGGGAAGGAAGGAAGGAAGACAGAAAGAAAGAAAAAAAAGAAAGAAAGGAAGGAAGGAAGGAAGAAACAAAAAAAACAGAAAGAAAGAAGGAAAGGAAGAAAGAAAGAGAGGAAGGAAGGAAGGATGAAAGGAAGGAAGGAAGGATGAAAGGAAGGAAGGAAGGAAGATCGGTGATCTAGAGTAGGCAGTAGTAGGCAGCTGTCAGTCTCGTAAGACTATGGAGTTGCACTCTAGGTCTTTATACGGGGACGGGATAGCCTAGTGGTTAGAACATTGCGCTCGCAATCTGACGACCCGGGTTCGATTCCCGTTCAGGGAGATTTTTTTTTTTCCTGGAGTTAACATCAGTGCAAGACTCCACTCTCCCCAAAAAGAATTCGGATGAGACTATAAACCGAGGCCCCGTGGTGCGAACGCACGCAGAACATCTTGCGCACACGTTAAATCTTGTTCTGTTTTTCGTAAGAGTAGGCCACTGTGTGCCGGTGGGAACAGATGACAAAATTGGCAAAACCGCATACACACGGGGACTAGATGTTAAAAAAAGCACATAAGTGCTTATTCCATTATCCTCGATATAAAAGAATAAAATATAAAAAATATATTCCAAAGCGCAAAGCCTGGGTAAGTCAGTATGGAGGACAAGCTGTTACCCATGCAGCAGACCCCCCTCTCCACGTCGCTGGAATGGTCCATTGGAAAGGCAATCGCCGATACACATGGGTCCAGTGCCGTCGCAGGAGTTGCCAGAACGATGCTGTCTACAGCTCTTAAGATCCGACCGACCTCCGGGATGGTGTCTAAACACGACACCTGTGTGCATGCTGGGTTGTTTTTTACTTTGTTATCCGCTCCTACCGGCACACAATGGCCTACTCTTCCGAAAGGCGGAACGGGTTTTCAACGTGTGCGCAAGATGTTCTGTGTTCGCTTGCACACGGGTCCTCGGTTTATAGTCTCACCCGAAGGACTTTGACATTGAGTTTGATTTTTTCGTCAAATTGGGAAGAAAGGGTGAGGCTGGGAATCGAACCCAGAACCTCACGGTTGACTTGTTGGCAGGCGAACATCTTAACCATCCTACCACCTTCCTTTCTTTCTTTCTTTCTTTCTTTCTTTCTTTCTTCCTTCCTTCCTTTCTTCCTTTCTTTCTTTCTTGACTAGAAAGTGGAAAGTCCGTTCCAAGTGTGTGGTGGTTTGATCCCCGTTTTGGGCCCGAAACTTTTCCCCCATCCGTGAGTGGTGGTCTGGGTGCTAGTCTTTCAGATGAGACGATAAACCGAGGTTCCGTGTGTTATACATAGTTATTTAGCGCACAAAGGAACCCACGGCAAGAAAGTAAATGTCCCTGGCAAAATTCTGCAGTAAAAAAGCCACTCTAATAGGGAAACAAATACAGTTGCAGACAGATTTTTAAAAAAATAATGGGTGGCGCTGCTCTTGTGGCGACGCGCTCTCCCGTGCGAGAACAGCCCAAATTTCTCGAAGAGAAATCTACCGTGACTTCAAGTGATATACAATACAGTACAACACAATACAATACAATACAATACATAGGCGAAAATGCGTTGGGCTTCCGTTAATTAAGCGCTGACAAGTCGGACCCAGCACATCCTATTTCGGCGTGGGAGAGGATTGTTATATTTTAACTTTTTCTAGGGGGGAAAAAAAGGCAGGAGAATGGACCAAGAAGGCAGAAAACGAACGAGGAGATGACAGGAAGAATAGTAACAAGCCAGAAACAAAGAGGGGGATAGAAAAGAGGGAATTTCTAGCTCAGAATTTCCAGGAGGTGGGGATGCTATTTATAGTGACTGACCCCCGGCATCCCCACGGGGAATTCTTCTTCTTCTATACTCTTTCTTCTTCTTCTTCTTCTTCTTCTTCTTCTTTTTCTTCTTCTTCTTCTTCTTCTTCTTTTCCTCTTTTTCTCCTCCTTCTTCTTTTTCTTCTTCGTCTTCTTTTTTTCCTTCTTCTTCTTCTTCTTCGGAATTCTTCTTCTTCTTCTTCATTCTTCTTCTTCTTCGGAATTTTTCTTCTTCTTCTTCTTCTGCTTCTTCTTCTTCTTCTTCGAACGCTCGAACAGCAACTACTGCTGTCCGTAATATGAGCGAAAATGCGTTAACGGGCAGCCGTTAAGCGCCTGACAAGTCAGGCCTCGCATATCCGATTTCGGCGTAGGAGAGAATGGATACATTTCAAGTTTTTCTGGAAGGGGGGGGGAGGGGGGAGGGAGGGAGGGAGGGGGAGAGGCAGGTGAATGGACCAAGAAGGCGGAAAATAGACTCAAGAAAAGGAGGAGACAGGAAGAAAAGGAACAAGGCAGATTAAAAAGAGAAAGGATAGGGAAAAAAGGGAATTCCTAGCACAGAATTTCCAGTAGGATGCTATTTATATTGACAGACTCCCAGCATCCCCACAGGGGAAAGGGGGGGGGGGGGTGGAGGGGAAGGAGGAGGATTATTACCTGTCCTCTGCTGTAGATCACGTGACGTCCTCGACACCGAAAGTCCTTGACCTCTGGCACGTGAAGCGTGGCTTTGACGTCACGTGTGTCCGACAGGCTTAGGAAATGGAATCCCACCTGGGAGAGATAGAGAGGGATCACAACACTTACTTAGTACAATGGGGTTTTAGAGAGAGAAAAAAAGAAAGAAAAGATAGAAAGACAGACAGGCACAAAGAGAGAGAGACAGAGACAGAGACAGATAGACAGACAGACAGACAGAGAGAGTGAGAGAGAGAGAGAGGGGGGGGGGGTGAAGGGATAGAGAGAGGGAGACAGATAGGCTGGCAGAGAGACAGACAGACAGAGAGAGAGAGACAGAGTGAGAGGGAGAGGGGGAAGGGATAGAGAGAGAGGGAGACAGACAGACATACAGTGAGAGAGAGAGAGGAGAAGGGATAGAGAGAGGGGGGAGACAAACAGAGTGAGAGAGAGGGGGGGGGAGGGATAACAACACTTAATAAGATGGGGTTTTAGAAAGAAAGACAGACAGACAGACAGGCAGACAGAAAGACAGAAAGAAAGAAAGACAGACAGAAAGAGAGAGAGAAGAGAGAGGGGAGAGAGAGAGAGAGAGAGAGAGAGAGAGAGAGAGAGAGAGAGAGAGGAGAGAGAGAGAGAGAGAGAGGGAAGGAATCACAACACTTACTACACTGGGGTTTTAGAAAGAAAAAAGGAAGGAAGGCAGGAAGGAAGAAAGA
>CM054160.1:5756649-5759149 GCA_028751875.1 Rapana venosa
CTGTCCCACTCCGTGAGGAAGCGCCTCGCGCGGTCGGCTCGCTTGGGGACGTCCATGAGTCGGCTCAGCACGCTGAGCACCCCGTGGGGGCTGAGCACGACCACGCTCTGGAGGAGGTTGTCCTCGGGGAAGTACAGCACCTCGCCCAGGCGCCGGAACAGCCCCAGCATGGCGTCCATGTCGTCGCGGTCCTTGATGGCGCATTGGTTGGAGCTGCACTGGAGGTGAAGGTCGTCCGTGTCGGCCAGGAGGCGACCCTCCGAGCGGAGGTCGTCCAGCACGTGGAAGAAGTAGAAGTAGCGCACCGGGAACTTGTCGGTGTTGATTTCGGACACGGTTTTCAGCAGCTGCTCGCGGAGGTATCTGCGCACAAGCGTCCACCGCTGGAGAATCAGTAGGTTTCTTTCTTCTTTTTTTTGGTTTTTTTGTTGGTCCATTAGACTGCGGGTCATATTTTTGTTTATTTATACCACTTTCAGTCACGGCAGATTTCTCTCTGCGTGAAATTCGGGATGCTCTCCCCCGGGGAGAGTGCATCGCCACAAGAGCAGCGCCACCCATTTTTTTCCCCCTGTCTGCAACTGTATTTGTTTCCCTATCAGAGTGGCTTTTTTTCTACAGAATTTTGCCAGGGACAACTCTCTCGTTGCCGTGGGTTCTTTTATGTGCGTTAAATAATTATGCGTAACACACGGGAGCTCAGTTTATCGTCTCATCCGAAAGACTAGCGCCCAGAGAATAGTCTAATGGATGGGGCAAAAGTTTGGGGTCCAAACGGGATTCGAACCACCGCACACTTCCGACCCGGACTTTTCGCTTTCTAGACAAGCGCTTTACCTCTAGACCACCGATCCATCATATTCTCTTATACAGCATGTGCATCATTACAAAATATCCAGTTCGTATGCAGTATGTACCATACTCACATTGAGACTGTGGTACACATTATCACTGTTTCAATTATGTCTCAAGGATTTTTTTTAAAGAGCAAAACAGAATGTAGAAAAACTGTTCCTTCGGATGAGACTATAAACTCAGGTCCCGTGTGCGAACGCAAACAGAACATCTTGCGCACATGTTAAAACCTGTTCCGCTTTTCGGAAGAGTAGGCCATTTGTGTACTGGTGGGAAATGGATGACAAACTTGACAAAATGTATACACACGGGGACTGGATGTAAAAAAGGCACATGAACGCTTATTCCATTATCCTCGAAATCAAAGAATAAATAAATAATTCTTTGCAATCTTCATTAGTACCAGAACAAAAGCGACAAAACAACAAAACTCAAGTTTAAAAAAAAAGATTTGTTGCAATGGAAACGAAGCATTTAAAGAAACATGTCTTTATCAATGTACATAGTAAATGTGTAGAGCTATTTTGATGTTTTATGGAGGGAGGGGGAGGGCTGTTAATTTATAATAGACAGCAGCAACGCATAGGCTACATAAGCTGAGAGAGAAGGGAGAGGAAGTCAGCGTAACTATGAGCAAAAAAATGTCACAACCGTAATGTGCTTCTTTACTGTAGGCTTCATTTGATAGAATGTCTTCTTGTTCTCCTTTACATTATGATGGGTATTTTGTTTGTTGGTTGTTGTTTTGGTTGTGTCCCTTTTCCTTGTTGTTTTTATTTTGCTCTTGGTTTCTTTGCTATTTGTTTGTTGTTGTTGTTGTTGTTGGGGTGATTTTTTTTGGGGGGGCGTTTGTGTTGGTTTTTTGGGGGGAGTGCTTTTATTATTTGTTCTTTTTTCTCTTTTTGGTGGTTTTTGTGGGTTTATTGTGTGTGGGTATTTTTTTCTTTTTTCTGTGTAAGTGTAGGGGTATTGGGTTTATTTTATTATCATATAATGTATCCCTCAGGGCGCGGGGACTGGATGTAAAAAAAGCACATAATTATGTGCTTATTCATCATCCTCGAAATAAAAGAATTTGTCATTGTCAGTGTCAGTGTCAGAATTGCAGATTTCTATATCAAAATAAAATCTCTGAAATTATCAACATTTTGGTAGAGATAATCAGATCTCACTGGCTCAGACTCCTGAAATCTCTGGGTGAGACTATATACACTGAGATACTGTGTGCAAAATGCACCCTTAACATCTTGCACACACACTTCTTTTCTTTCCTCGTTCCTCGGCTAGAGCTCCGAGGTTCACCAATGGTGAGATTTTTGCATATGCGACCGTTTTTGCCCACCACGAAGGTAGCCGCATTCCGACTTCAGGGATGTATGCTGGGTATTCAGTAACCCACCGAACACTGACATGAATGACGGGATCTTTAACGTGCATATTTGATCTTCTACATGTGTGTATACTAGAATGGGGATGAAGGCACTGGCAGGTCTGCACTTGAAGTTGACTTGAGAGGTCGAAAAATTCCCGCCCTTAATTCACTAGATGCCACTGAGATTCGAACCCAAGGCTTCCTGGACTCATTGGATTGAAGCTGAATGGTTTTAACTACTCGGCGTTGGTGTCGGTCTGGCTATCTATAAAT
>CM054160.1:5764149-5779149 GCA_028751875.1 Rapana venosa
CAATCAATCATTCAGCCCACCAATCCCAAAATCAATCAATCGATAAATCATTCAGCCAACTAATCCCAAATCAATCAATCAATCAATAAGCCCACCAATCTAAACTCAATGAATCAACCATTCACCCCACCAATTCCAAAACCCACTGATAAATCATTTGTTTACCAATCCTAAACACTCTATCAATCAATCAATCATTCTGTTCACCAACCCAAAATCAATTGATAAATCATTAAGCCAACCAATCACAAAATCAATCAACAAATTTATCATTCAGCCAACCAGTCCTAAAATGAATCAATCGATCAATCAATCATTCAGCCAACAATACCAAAATCAGTCAATCAATCAATCATCCCACAATCCCAAACTGAATCAATCGATCAATCATTCAGCCAACCAATTCCAAACTCAGTCAATCAATCATTCAGCCAACTTATACTAAAATAATCAATCAATCGATAAATTATTCACCAACCATCCCAAAATCAACCAATCAACTGATCAATCGTTCAGCCAACCAATCCAAAAATCAATCAATCAACAAATCCCAAACTCAATCAATCAATCAATCACTAAGCCAACCAATCCAATAATCAATTAATCAACCATTCAACAAGCCAATACAAAACTCAATCAGTCGATCAATCAATCATTCAGCCCACCAATCCCAATATCAACTGATTAATAATTCAGCCAACCAATCCCAAAATCAATCAACCACTCAACCAAACCCATCCCAACCTCAATCAATCCATCAACGACTCAGTCAACCAATCCCAAAATCAATCCAAAATCAACGATCATCAACCAACCAATCCAATCATCCAACAATCAACCCGGTCACTCACACCAACCAATCCCAAACATCCAACAATCAATCCATCAACGACCCAACCAACCAATCCCAAAATCAATCAACATCAATCGTACTCAGCCACCAATCCCAAAATCAATCCAACAAACAATCGATCACTCATCAACCAAACCAACCAAAATCAATCCAACAATCAATCGGTCACTCACACCAACCAATCCCAAAATCAATCCAACAATCAATCGATCACTCACACCAACCAATCCCAAAATCAATCCAACAATCAATCCATCAACGACCCAACCAACCAATCCCAAAATCAATCTATCAACGACTCAACCAACCAATCCCAAAATCAATCCAACAATCAATCAATCGGTCACTCAGCCAGCCAATCCCACAGGCACTGACCTGAGTGTCCACCAGGTCTCTCTCCAGCCCTACGGTGCTGGGCTCCTCTTTGTTGAAGGGTTCCCCGGCCAGAAGTCGCCTCAGGCTGGTTTTCCCCTGCCGCTCTCTCCCCACCAGACTCACCACCACGCGCCGGGCATGTGACCGGTCCTTGCGAAGCGCTTCCGCTTCCGCCCGCTGCCCTTCCGGTCCCGTGATGTAGCCTAACCCTGGAGTGATGCCTAGCCCGTAGACTGACTCGCTCATGTCTGGCGTGTTTGATGTGGCCATTTTGTTTTAGTGTGTCAGGATTCTTTGGTGCGGTTGTTTTTGTTTTTTTTTAGGCTGTTTCTGGATTTGGGGTTTGCTGCTTTTGTTTTTCGTTGTTGTTTTTTACTGGGGGTAAGGGTCCTATGTTGAGTGATGTTATGTTTTAGGTTGGTTTTATTGTTGATTGCTTTGTTTGATCTTTTTCTTAGGGTTCTGTTGTTTTCGTTTTCTTAATGGGTTTTGTTGATTTGGCCGTTTCAGAGTTTGTTGTGTTTTTTGGTTTGGTTTGCCATTGTTGGGTTGTTATTTTCGGGGAGGGGGGGGTGTTTGCTGGGGCTTATTTTTGTTTTACTGTTGGTGGAGGTGGGGGGTCAGTGTATTTTTGTGTTTAGTTTTATATGTTTTTGGTTTGTTTGGGTTGAGATGGGATGGTTTGTTGTATGACACTGTTAATACTTAAGAAGACTAGCAATAACTTAAGCAGAACTGTATTTTGAACTTTGTTCTTGTTTGATATTCAAAGACAGTGATACATTAATTTCTGCTGAACAGGGAAAGAATATGTGACCAGAAATTATGTAAACATCTAACGACGACTAGAGCCAGAGGCTGTGGCTGTGGTGTAATAATAAATGGTAACTAAGCTATATGACTAGTGATAACATGTTACAAGGCAGTCAGCTACACTAATGGAGGTTAATGCTTCTCATGATGACTGATGATGATATACTTGACTATAAAAAAAAGGCTATGATAAGTCTTTTCTTAAAGTGAAAATACTTTCAAAGGCGTTTATAATGTATGAATGGTGTTTTCAATAATTAATTGAAATATGATTTACAGGCATTACAAAAAATTGCCATTTCAAATGAAGTAGGTTTTTGTGTCTCAGCTGTAATGTAGCAATGTACCGACATGAATGGGTGTTTTAGAGAAAATGGAGTAACTAATATTAATGCATGGGTAAATTCACAATTTCTTATGTTATTACTGAGTAGGTTGCAATTCTTTTAATGTGTAAAGATTAATCTTTTAAAAAATTTAAAAACCTGAACTAACCAATCAATGTCTGACTAATTGCTAAGAACGTGCAAAGATGACTTACAGAAATCACAAAATGTCAAGTACTTCTGTTTTACAAAGCATGTTTCCACTATGTCTGGGCATTTTTTTAATGACAGAAATTGGTCATGTAACAAGTAATTTGGGCGCTGTTAGTTACAGATAATGATGAATGTCTAATCTCGAATGCTACTTCTACTTTCCTAATTGGGACAAGAAACACCAATTCTGCTGTTCTACTTAACTGTGATGTCAGCAATGTAACGTGGCATTTGTGATAACAGTGTTACTCCTACCTTACACAGTAACATGTCAGCAGGGCAAGAAGATATTAAGAACCATCCACGAGATGATCACAGCAAAGGAAATTGCAAGAGATTGCTCAAAGTTTGAAGATGTCAGCTGATGTTGATATACTTATTTTAACTGGGTAATAATAAAAGCTGAAGATTTATCCTCTGTGTAATGCATATTTATGTAAAAGGTGGAGAAGAGATGGGCTGGCAGATGGGAAGCAGATGCCTACTGGTTTGCTGTTTATCCCTATGAGTGGAGACAGTATATTGTCACTTCTGAACAGGGATGTCTGCAGTATTCACCAGTAGTGAGCCTGCAGGCATGGCAACAGCAATATCGAATGTTTTCAGCGATTGTTCGCGTTTTAGCGGTTACTTGTGTGGCTTGGTACTGGATAAGGGAAGCTCTCTGGAACTGTTATGCCACTGGAACAGTAATGGAATTGCTTTCAGGACTAGCACCCTGCCCGCCTGGCTGTATCCAATGGCAGCTTCAGCACAAATGTAGCATTGTTATAGTTAAACAACTGCGCAAGACATTTGTTTGCCAGCTGGTGTTTAAAGCCACAGAATCCACACCACACAGGTAAACTTCTCTAATTGTAGTATACTGCTCACAAATTTCCACACTTGTGTAGCAATGTTATGACTCTTACTGACAAGGATGAATGTTTAAAAAGAATACTTGTTAATATTATTGCCGGAGTTCCTCCACAGTCTGTTATTTCTGCTGGTAAGTAATATGTACAATGGGAAGCTGCTGCACATACATTATTGATGATGACTATAAAGTTGGGAATATATGTTAAAAACTGTCTTAGTGCCAACTGTGGTGGTAAAACCACAGAAACTGGTCAGCACATATCAACAGCCTTTGAGCAGTCAAGGTGGGGTTTTACAAAGTTTTGACAAACATGCCAGTTTTAAAAAAGAAATTTTTCCTTGAAGTTCTTAAAGCCTGGCTGTGTCTCAAACAGCGGTAACTGAAGGTCTAAGTTGATGTTGTCCCCCAAGACACAAAAAGAAGTTTGCTTCTATCTTTCAGCAAATCTCAAATCAGTATCAATGAATCTCCTGTTTCACTGTCTCCAGTCACAGTGTGCGAGTCTTTATATCATGTTTCCTTCAGATTTTGCCAATCCTTTACACAGTCACTTACACCAAAAGATTAGAAATTTCCCAAGTGTCCTCCTTTGCCTTCCCTGCTATCAGTGGGTCATGAAGTTAGCGGTTGTTTCGCTAAAACTGTGGAGCTGTTTTGGGGAACTTGTCAAGTGGTAGATAACAGCCAGACGGAGCAGGACTGGCGTCGGTTTATTTATAGACCTGACCTTCCCCTCTCAAAAGGAAGGTTACTGTAGAGGTTGACAAGTGCACTTATATGCGTTGTGGGCAATATTTGAAAAAAAGGTTGAAAGTCAAGTTCTTTAATCCTTAACGAAAAAATTCTTGAATATCATCAGTGTTGGGTCTACTCGCTGCTTTTAAGAAATGTATTGAAGTTAAGCTCTTTAACCTTGAAAAACAAAAAATCCATAAATACTCTCACTGTTGCACTATTCCCTGCTTGTTTACGCTAACAAGCCAATCGCTAGAGACGACACACATTTCGCCATTGTTTGCAAGCATCCGCTTCCTGGACACTTGCCCAGATACCGTGGAGTGCAAATACATCTAACCCTCAGACATACACATCCGTGGGCAACTGTAAACCAGTTTGTGGATTTGGAAAGATATGTAGACTGTTGACGTGGTGAGATGGGCCGCCTTTCTGCTTTATATTCCCATTTATCACAGTGTTTGCTTTCTTCTTTCAGACGCTGAGACGTAGCCTATGAGAGATCACCTCCAATGAGACACCAACCACACAAAAGTCTGTTCACACACTGCATGGGCAGAAGCTCGATATACTCTGATTGCACTTTCTTATTTTTTCAAAAGCTGATCAACTGTGCAAAAAATGTTTCACAATGCATGAAAATTGCAGCAGTTCTTTCTTGAAATTCTCCAAAACTATTCTAAAACAGCTTCAGGTGGACGGGATATTTTTTTTTCTAAATCCCAGGGCTATAACGGTGTCCTTTTTACTTGTGTTTAAGCACACTGACTTACAACAAATGAACAAAACTTCTGACTTGTTCTTTAAACCACTTGCGGTTTAGGCTAACAAATGTCTCGTCAAGTTTACGCACAGAAAACACACTTGCAGCCGACAAAAGAAACCGCGACATGAATTCTCAACCAGTCCAACGTCTTTCAGCGTTCAACACACCCAGATTCTAATCTACACGCCTCTCCTAAACACTGAATTCATTCGTGAAGGGTGTGTCATGTATTTCTCTCTGCAGCCTCGCCAGCAGATTTACTATATTCCTCAAAGTGTTCTCAAGTCAGTCGGAGAGTGTAGTATGAAAAGCCCTAGACCCACTTCCTAAAGCTTTGAGAGCTACCAGAAGAAGACAAGCTCGATCCTTGAGAAGAATCAGTTGACATACCTCCTGACCCCCAACAAGCCTGGACAACGTGTGTAAAACGTTGGCTGAAGGGAAAGTGGTAGTTTTACGATCGTTGGGCAAAGCACACGTTTGTTCACAAGTAGGTGAAGAGGTTCCTTCAAGATGGTGCTTCCTTTTATGCCCGCGCTCCCTGTGGTTGGGGAAAGGTCTTGGTCGTCTGCCACACACAGGACTGCAGGCCTCCTGTTCACACAGATTATAACAAAGGCTGAACATAAACGCAAAATCTCAGATTAACAGGGAAGCATTTGTCAGTTAACTCGAGAATAAAAATTATACCGAACAACAATAATAATAGTAATAATAATAATGAATGGAATTCATATAGCGCTTAATCTTGTAAAGCAACAAATCAAAGCGCTCAATGAACACATTTTATCGACAAAGGGTTATAGAATAAGCACAACAGTGGCTTTGTTTTTTTAACATCCAGCCCTCTGGGGGGGGGGGGGGGGGGGGAAAGAAAAGCACAGCAAAGTCATTAGGCCTAACTTACAACACACACGTCATTATCCCGCCTACTACTTCCAGGTGACCTGACCTGACCTGACCTCTGTGTTAAATCCTTCAGGATCCCCGAAGTCAGAATGCAGCTACCTTCGTGATGGGCAAAAAACGGTCGCAATCGCAAAATCTCACCTTTGGTGAACCTTGGAGCTCTAGCTGAAGAACGGGAAAAAATGTCCCCTTGAAGGGTGGTGGTTCGAACCCTGGTGGTCAGATCACGAGAATAAGACTCTAGCCACCCGGCTATCCCTTCCTCTGTATAACTTAGAGATTTGCATGTAAGTGATAAACACAGTGGCCGTGTTGATTACGTGTGTGTGTGTGTGTGTGTGTGTGTGTGTGTGTGTGTGTGTGTGTGTGATTATTTTATTCTTTTCTATCGAGGATAATGGAATAAGCACTTATGTGCTTTTTTACATCCAGTCTCCGTGTGTATGTGTGTGTGTCTTCGATTTTAGGTCTGTTCACTTTAGGTGATATTAGAGGAGAGGGGAGGGGGAATGGTGAAGTGAGGGCTTTAGTGTGTGTGTGTGTGTGTGTGTGTGTGTGTGTGTGTGTGTGTGTGTGTGTGTGTGTGTGTGTGTGTGTGTGTGTGTGTGTGTGTGATATTGGTCTATATTTTATATGAAATAAGTGTCTGTCTTAGTCAATGGTCTTTAAAACATTGTATTCATAGATCGGTGTATATGTGTGGGTGTGCATGCGTGTGTTCGCGCACGCACGCACGCACTTGCGGGTTTTTTCGTTTTTTAAATTTTAACTTTCCATGCAAAACGCAAGAAGTTATTCTGGGAAAAAATTGCCAATATGAAAAAAGTGCTCAACATTTAAGTCAAGAATGATAACTGGTGTGTATATGTGTGTGTGTGTGTGTGTGTGTGTGTGTGTGTGTGTGTGGTGTGTTGTGTGTGTTGTGTGTGTTTATTTTTATTTATTCTTTTATATCGAAGATAATGGAATAAGCACTCATGAGCTTTTTTACATCCAGTCCCCGTGTGTGTGCGGTTTTGTAAATTTTGTCATCTGTTTACACCGGCACACAATGGCCTACTTTTCCGAAGAGCGGAACAGGATTTAACGTGTGCGCAAGATGTTCTGCGTGCGTTCGAACACGGGGCCTTGGTTTATAGTCTCATCTGAAAGACTTTGACATTCCGTTGATTTTTTTGTCAAACTGGGAAGAAAGGGCGAGGCTGGGAATCGAACCCACAACCTCACGGTTTACTTGTTGGCAGGTGAACGTCTTAACCATCCTGCCACCTTCCGTGTGTGTGTGTGTGTGTGTGTGTGTGTCTCTCTCTCTCTCTCTCTCTCTCTCTCTCTCTCTCTCTCTCTCTCTCTCTCTCTCTCTCTGCGTGGAAATATGTGTGTTTGTTCTCGTGTGCACTTGCGGTCACATAATTACCCAAATGTATGTTTCGATGCAAACGTGTGCGCGTATGTGTGTGTGTGTGTGTGTGTGTGTGTGTCTGTGCGCGTGTGTGTGTGTGTCTGTGACAATGACAATGATGACAATGACAAATTCTTTTATTTCGAGGATAATGAATAAGCACCCATGTGCTTTTTTACATTCAGTCCCCCTGGTTTAGAGAGGAGATAGTAGAGAGAGAGAGAGAGAGAGAGAGAGAGAGAGAGAGAGAGAGAGAGAATGTCTGTCAGTGTGCATGTGTGCGTGCGTGTGTGTGGGGGGGGGGGGGTGGAGGGCGTGTGTGTCTGTGTCTATGTAAACATTCGCTTAATCAGAAGTCTTTTCTTATGCGCTGTCAAGTGTAATTTGCATTAGAAAAGCGTACTGTTTCTTGGCAAAGTGGAGAGGAAGGCTTTGCATACTGGTTCTACAGTCTACTTTTCAACAATTCACAGTAGGTTGCCAAAATAACTCTGTCTGTCTGTCTGTCTGTCTGTCTGTTCTCTCTCTCTCTCTCTCTCTCTCTCTCTCTCTCTCTCTCTCTCTCTCTCTCTCTCTTCTCTCACTGTCGGGCTGGATGTAAAAGAAAAGTTTTGTACTTACTCTATACCCTCATAAAACAAAATATCGTTATGGTTATCTCTCTCTCTCTCTCTCTCTCTTCTCTCTCTCTGAGTGGGTGGGTGGGTGAGTGAGAGAGAAAGTGAGTGAGTGAGTGAGTGAGTGAGTGAGTAAGTGTGTGTGGTGTGTGTGTGTGTGTGTGTGTGTGTGTGTAAGAGAGAGAGAGAGAGAGAGAGAGAGAGAGAGAGAGAGAGAGAAGATAATGAAAGAAGAGATAGTGATTTATTCATTTACTTACTTATTCTTTTATTTCGCTGATAATGGAATAAGCACAAGCGGGCTTTTGTAGACCCAGTCCCCAAAATTAATAGTGTCTGTGTGTGTGTGCGTGCGTGCGTGTGTGTGTGCGTGTGTGTGTGTGTGTGCGCGCGCGTGCGTATGTGTGTGCGAGTGTGTGTGTGTGTGTGTGCGTTCTCAAAACATGCCATTATCTACCACTCGGCTACTCCCTGGGTACTTCAAGCAGAGTTGTACCTCTTCCTTTTTCAGCCCACAATCAAATCTGTAAGGTACTACATTATCTTCCAAACACACCCAATGGGGTTAGTCTACTAGGAGAGAGACAGTGACACACACATGACAAATTCTTTTATTTCGAGGATAATGAATAAGCACTCATGAGGGCTGGGGGGGGGGGGGGGTTTACATCCAGTCCCCGCCTGTAGGGATACATCTGAATAATAGCCCAATACTTATACTCTCAGTAAAAACAAAGGGAAATAACCCTTTTAAAAAACAACAACAAACAAACAAAAAAATAAAAGAAAACCCTAAAAACACCACCACCACCCCAATTTTTTTTAAAAAACAACAAACAAAAGAAAAAGACAGAGAGGAAGAGAGACAGGAGTGGGAAAAAAAAGGCGAAAAAAAGGAAAGAATAGGAAAAACGGAAGAAAAAACAGACAAACAGGAAAAGATAGAGAAAGAAAGGAAGGAAGGAAGGAAGGAGCAAAGAAAAGACAGACAGACAGAAAAAGAAAAGAAAACTAAAAGAAAAGAAAAGAAAGAAAGAAAGCAAGAACGAAAAGGAAAACAAAGGAAAATAGACAAAAAGACAGACCCCCGCAGGCGGGCAGAAAGAAAGAAAGAAGGAAGGACAGACAGAAAAAGAAAAAAAAGAAAGAAAAGAAAAAAAATGAACCCATAAACCACCCACCCACCCACCCAAAAAACCCCACCAAAGATAACACAGAAAGACAAACAGAAAAAAAATAATCAATTTTTTTTAAAAAAAACAACCCACATCTTTCTTTTTTTTCTTTCTTGTGTATGACTTAACCACAAATCTACTCCTTCCAATAAGGATGTGTGGGGGGTTTTTTGTTCGTTTTGTTTGCTTTGGTTTGGTTTGGTTTGGTTTGTTTTGTCTTAAAGGAAGGGGAAAAAACTGTGACCTGTGAAGTTCAAATCACCTTTTTCCGAGAAAAGCTTCGGCTATCCACTCCCATTAGGGAAGAAGGAAGCAGGATATACTGAGCATTGTGATCAGTGTCTGCCTGTGTGGAGAGGAGAGACAGAGAGAGAGGGGGGAGAGAGAGAGGGAGAGTGAAAGAGTGAGAGAGAGAGAGAGGAGAGTGAGAGAGGAGGAGAGGAGAGAGAGAAGAGAGGAGAGAGAGGAGGTGGAGAGGGAGAGAGAAGGAGGGAGAGGGAGAGAGAGAAGAGTAGAGGGGAGAGAGAGGGAGAGTGGAGAGAGGGGAGGAGAGAGGAGAGAGAGGGATGAGAGAGAAGGAGAGAGAAGAGAGAGGGGAGAGAGAGGGTGAGGGAGAGAGGAAGAGAGAGAGAGAGAGAGAGGGAGATAGAGAGATGAGAGGAGGGGAGAGAGAAGGAGGGAGGGGAGAGAGGAGAGAGAGAGGGAAGAGAGGGGGGAGGGGAGAGGAGAGGAGAGGGTGAGGGAGGGGGGAGAGAGAGAGGAGGGGAGAGAGAGAGGAGAGATGAGAGGGGAGAAGAGAGGTGAGGGAGGGGAGAGGAGAGGGAGGAGAGAGGGAGATAGAGAGAGAGAGTGGGGGAGAGAGAGAGGGTGAGGGAGGGAGAGAGAGAGGAGTGAGAGAGGAAGATAGAGAGAGCGAGAGAGAGAGGGTGAGGGAGAGAGAGGAGGAGAGAGAGAGAGAGAGAGAGAGAGAGGAGCTGGGGGAGAGTAGCAGGTGGAGAGACCAGAAGAAATAAGAGAACGATAGAAGAGAGAGTAGAGAGAGTGGAGAGAGAGAGAGAAAGATGAGAGAGAGACAGAGAGAGAGAGAGAGCGAGAGTGGGGGAATACTGCAGGATGTAATGATCACACACACACACACAAAAGCAAAACTGATAAACAGAGAGAGAGAGAGGGAGAGAGAGAGAGACAGAGAGAGAGAGACAGAGAGAGAGAGAGAGCGAGAGCTGGGGGAATACTGCAGGATGTAATGATCACACACACACACACACAAAAGCAAAACTGATAAACAGAGAGAGAGGAGAGAGAGAGAGAGAGAGATGAGAGAGAAGATGAGAGAGAGAGGAGAGAGAGAGAGAGACAGCGAGAGCTGGGGAAATATACTGCAGGATGTAATGATCACACACACACACACCAAGCGAACTGATAAACAGATTTTTAAAAAGGGGGGAGGGGGAGAGAGACAGAGGAATATATTACTGAGGGTGCTTGGATAATGATAATAATGATAATGTATGGAATTTATATAGCGCTGAATCTTGTAAAGCAACAAATCATAGCGCTCAGATTTCATTTCATACCACTTTAAGTCACGGCAGATTTCTCTCCGTGAAATTCGGGCTGCTCTCCCCGGGGAGAGCGGGAGAGCGCGTCGCCACAAGCGCAGCGCCACCCATTTTTTTTCTTTTTCATGTCTGCAACTGTATTTGTTTCCCTATCAGAGGGGCTTTTTTCTAAGAATTTTGCCAGGGACAACTCTCTTGTTGCCGTGGGTTCTTTTACGTGCGCTAAATAATTACGTGTAACACACGGGACCTCGGTTTATCGTCTCATCCGAAAGACTAGCGCCCAGACCACCACTCATGGTCTAATGGATGGGGGAAAATTTTCCGGTCCAAACGGGGTACGAACCGCCGCACACTTCAGACCCGGACTTTTCGCTTTCTAGACAGGCGCGTTACCTCTAGACCACCGATCCATTGGCCAGAGGGAGAGGAGGGGGAGAGAGAGAGGGAGAGAAACATAGATGGATGGATAGATGGATCGAAGGAAAGACAGACAGACAGACAGACAGACAGATAGATAGATAGATAGATAGATAGATAGATAGATAGATAGATAGATAGATAGATAGATAGATAGATAGATAGATAGATAGATAGATAGATAGATAGACGTCGGTCGGGCGGACAGACAGACGGACAGACAGACAGGCAGACACACCGATCGACAGACAGACAGATATATAGATAGATAGATAGATAGATATATAGATAGATAGATAGATGGATAGATAGACAGACAGACAGACAGACAGACAGACAGACAGACAGACAGACAGACAGACAGACAGACAGATAGATAGATAGATAGATAGATAGATAGATAGATAGATAGATAGATAGACAGCTAGATCTTACAGTTAGATACAGAAATAGACAGACAGACATAGATACATACATACAGACAGACAGACAGACAGACAGAACTGAAAATGGTGTAAAATACAATACAATACAAAACAATGGCAGCCTGTCCAAGTTACGGAAAAGTGAGTCCCCTGAACTTAGTCTGACTTCTTTCTTAACTTCTGGAGGAGTTGGCGATGCACTGCACTGACTTTCACCCAGTCACGAGCAAGTTCAACCTGGCTTGCTATGAGTGTATTATAGAATCCCAGCGAAGTTATCCAATTTAGGGCTTGTACCATCCACCAACCATCCCCACATACTGTTAACATAATACTCGACATTTCGGCATTGTACTGAATGTATTAACATGGGTTTTATTTTGTGCTGAGTTTACTTCTCACTGTGGTGTTTACTGGAACGAAATTGCAGATAAACTAGCAAAATAGGTGACAGAAATACAAAAGACATGAAAGAAGTTTCAAAAATTGATATGCACAAGATAAATACAATATTAAAAACCCATATGCATGAGAATTTTCTTCCAGATACAGATAAAATGGTCATCTGTTCGAGATACATTTTATCTTGTATCTACAAAGTATGTTTAAATTCTTGGAAAATTAAATACTCCCAAGAACGTAGCATGTGCTTGCTCGCAAACTTTATCTCACGAACATATTCCTTTTTCAGTGCCCAGTTTTTAAATTCTCATATTATTTTTCAGTGTACAGATTTAAGTTCTTTGTATGAAAAACATGGCACGCAAATTCGGGCCAACGAATCTGTTGGTGCGTTTCTCTGTAAACCAGAGTTAACTGACATAGGGTTATTTCTCCAATTTCTTTGGTCCCTCTTCGTTCCCATCTTTCTATGCTTTCCTCTCTCTCTCGGGGACTGGATGTAAAAAAAAAGTACATGAGTGCTTATTCATTATCCTCGAAATAAAAGAATTTGTCATTGTCATTTGTCATTGTCTCTAGCTTAATATCATTAAATGTGAACAGACTTTAAACATAATTATGACAACAACAACAACAGCAACAAAACCTCGGCAGAGCAAACTTTTGAAGTGTTCCCTAAAATAGGATCTTAGTTGAACCCGGCTAAGCCCATCCTTCTTTGATGGCAGAATGCATGTTGGGTTAAGTTTGTATCATCCAACCCACCATAACCTGGCTTCGCCTTCTTCTATCCCGTAGTCTAGTACACCATTGGGGCACCACTGAAGATTTTGCAACCAGCTTCCTCCACTCCTTGAGGGTTTTCAGTTCTCCGTAGCAAGTTGTTCCCACTCAAAACCAGTACCACTCTCTGATGTTGTCTTCCCATCGTTTTCTCTGTCTGCCTCTTCTACGTCTCCCTCCTTGTACTGTTCCCTGTAAGACAGTCTTGGCCAGTCCAGATGTTCGTGTGACGTGCCTGTACCATTTTAGTTTGTGGAATTTTTCACTGAAGTCAGGTGGCCCAAGCTAAAAGCTGTGTCAGTTGTTGATGTCAGGTAATTGCCAAGGCCTGCACTAAAATATTGTTATGTTGTAAAATGTTGTGTTGAGATTGCTTTCAATCATGACAAGCTCTTAACATAACAACAATCTGCACTCTCCTTTAAAGGAGAAAAAAAATCCTCTGAAGTCGGAGTATGGCTGCCTATATGGCAAGGTATTTTAAAAACGGTCATACTAGCAAACTTCTCATTCAGTTATGTGCACTTTCAATCTCACACTGATTCCCAGGTGGGATGAGTGAGTGAGTCAAGAGTGCACATTCTGGGTGACCCCTCGGAGTGTTAAGATGGGGAACGCACAACAACAACAGCAACAACTGAAGTCAGGCGCTCTTCATATGTCACGATGGCTATGCCAATTCTGGTTTTTCTCACTTCCTCGTTAGTGATATGATCTCTGTATGGCGTATTTTTCAATAAAAGGCTGGTTGGGCCGTGGGTTTTTACCGTGTGCGTAAGATGCTCCTCTGCGTGTGTTGGCATCAGGGCCATTGGCTTATAGTCTCGTGTGAAGAAGGACTTTATGGAAATGAAGTGTCACACAAGCGTGTAGCTGGTCTTACGACCCCAAAACAACGCGATTGCCCTGCGATCCCTTTGTTCCTGTTATCTCAGTTTTGCTTGTCTGTCTGGATGTTGGTCTGTCTGTCTGTCTGTCTGTCTGTCTGTCTTCTCTCTCTCTCTTCTCTCTCTCTCTCTCTCTCTCTCTCTCTCTCTCTCCACACACACACACACACACACACACACCACACATACTGTCTGTCTCTCTCTCTCACATACACACAGACCCTAGTGAGGGGATGGGAGGGAGGGAGAGAGAGATAGAGAGAAGAGAGAGAGAGAGGAGAGGTGTGTGTGTGTGAGTGAGTGTGTGTGTGTGTGTGTGTGTGTGTGTGTGTGTGTGTGTGTGTGTGTGTGTGTGTGTGTGTGTGTGTGTGTGAGACAGAGAAAGTGTGTGCGTGCGTGCGTGCATGCCTGCGCAAGCGCGTTTGTGTGTGTGTGCATTTATGTGTGTGAGAGAGAGAGAGCTGTGTGTGAGAGAGAAAGAGAGAGAAAGAAAGAGACAAAGACAGAAACAGACATGCGCACACAGAGAGACAGACAGAGACAGACAGGCAGACAGGCAGGCACAGAGAGAGAGA
The DNA here is from genome assembly GCA_028751875.1 of Rapana venosa. NCBI lineage: Eukaryota > Metazoa > Mollusca > Gastropoda > Neogastropoda > Muricidae > Rapana > Rapana venosa. Next base: position 5,778,244 of record CM054160.1, read on the forward strand.
GAGAAACAGACAGACAGACAAACACACACACACACGCCAGAAAGAGAGACAGACAGACGAACAGACATACAGAGAGAGAGAGAGAGAGAGATAAAGAGAGAGCAGAGGAAGTTGTTTCTTATTTCGAGGATAATGGAATAAGCACTTGTGTGCTTTTTATATCCAGTCCCCGTGTGTATGCAGTTTTGTCAATTTTGTCATCCGCTCCCACCGGCACACAATGGCCTACTCTTCCGAAATGCGGAGAGAGAGAGAAGAGAGAGAAGAAGAGAGAAGAGAAGAGAGAGAGAGAGAGAAGAGAGAGAGAGAAGAGAGAGAGAGGAGAGAGAGAAAACACAGAACAGCACAGCACAACAAATACAACAGAAAAAAAACAACAACAACAAATACAGCCAAACAAAATCCCTTTTGTATCTCCTGGAGCCTATCTATGAGGTGGTGTCAGAAACGTGTCTCTGAATCCACCCCAAGCAAAGCCAAGACCACAAACCACCTTTATTTTGTTGCCACTTTTCCTTGTGTTTTCCTATATAATTTTTTTTGTTGCCACTTTTCCTTATGTTTTCTCTTTTTTTTTGCCACTTCTCCCTATGTTTTCCTATATATTTTTGGCCACTTTTCCTTGTGTTTTCCTCTATATATTTTGTCACTTTTCCTTGTGTTTTCCTACAGATTTTTTTCGCTTTTCCTTATGATTTCCTATATAATGTTTGCCGCTTTTCCTTACGTTTCCCTATATATTTTTTGCCAATTTTCTTTGTGTTTTCCTATATATTTTTGCCACTTTTCTTTGTGTTTCCTCTATATCTTGGGGGTAACTTTTCCTTATGTTTTCCTATATTTTTTCCACTTTTCCTTGTTTTCCTATATTTTTTGCCACTTTTCCTTATGTTTTCTTAAATATAT
>CM054160.1:5786649-5789149 GCA_028751875.1 Rapana venosa
CTATATCAAAACAGGCTTTATCCATCTCCTATGAAGGATATGGTAAAGCTTCTTTTGTGTTTCTAAGTCATATTGATTAAGTTTAGATTTTTTAAAAAGAGATCTGATACATAAGTGCCAATAGGCATTAAACACGAAATTTGTTTTGCCCTTTTTGGAAAATTCGTTTCTGCTTGAACTTTTATTTCACTACAGACAAAATTTTCGCTATTGTTGCTCCGTAAAACATATTTGGCGCATGAAAGTTGTCGGTATTCAGCAAGGGGAAGTTCCCCAGTTTCCTTATAAGTTTCTATGGTGGATGCATGGAATAGTACCCCAAGTGCAAGTTTGTTCGCCTTACAATCTATACTTTGGAGTTTTTTAAGTAAATAATTAGGAGCACTGAAAAAGACTTCTTGTCCATAAGACAGTTTAGAACGTACAAGTGACTTAGACAAGCATTTAAGAGTGAAGATATCTTGTCCCAAGGACTGTCTGCTAACCATTTTAAGAAAATTTAGGCATTTCCTTGCTTTTGTTAAAATGTATCCAATATGAGCATTCCAAGTTAATTTTGATGTAAGTTGAAATCCCTAAAAATTTACCATATTTTTTTATACTGAATTGGCTCCCCTCCAATCGTAAACTGTGGCAGTGTATCTGGATCACTACCATTATCAAAAAGCATAATGTGCGTTTTTTCTGTAGATAATGTCAGGCCATTTTCAAAAATATATTTATGTAAATTATCTAGCTCTTTTTGATATACTTTTCTGGTATAGTTTATCATCCTCTTTGTTGTAGCACGCTTCATAGTGACATTCATCCATATACATATATCATCAGCATATTGTACCAGGACAACATCTTTAGACAGTTTTGTGGGTAAATCATACATCAATATATTAAACAGAAAAGGGACTATAACTGAGCCTTGTGGTAAACCCATATGCAATGACCTAAAGTTTGAATATGCATTCCCTACTCTGTGTGTGTGTGTGTGTGTGTGTGTGTGTGTGTGTGTGTGTGTGTGTGTGTGTGTGTGTGTGTGTGTGTGTGTGTGTGTGTGTGTGAGAGAGAGAGAGAGAGAGAGAGAGAGTGTATGTGTATGAGTGTGTGTGTGTGAGTGTGTGTGTGTGTGTGTGTGTGTGTGTGTGTGTGTTGTGTGTGTGTGTGTGTGTGTGTGTGTGTGTGTGTGTGTGTGTGTGTGTGTGTGTGTGTGTGTGTGTGTGTGTGTGAGTGTGTGAGTGTGTGTGTGTGTTTGTGTGTATGTGTGTAATAAACAGGAATGTGTGATGGAAAGCTACAATGTTCACAATAGCCGTCCCTCCCAACCCCATGTTATGCTTTACCTCTCTCTTCTCAGTCCTCTCACCCCCTATCTTTCCGCATTAACAAGTCGAGTGCATTCACATTACATTGTTCTTATCTCATCTCGACAAAACCAACACACACACACACGGGTGTGTACACATGTATACTTGTGTACACACACACACACGCACGCACGCACACACACATACTCACTTACACACACATACACAAACATACTCATACACACACATAGAGTTTCTGTACCCTGTTTCAGATAATATTTATTATATTTATTCATAATATGTTAATTATTATTATTAGCATACTGTTTTTATCATCACCATCATTGTTATAACAAAATGACATAAAAATGTACAAAGGATAATGACTGCAACGCTTCATACCCCAACCATTTATTCTTTAGTTTTACCTACCATCTCTTATTTTGTATGTGATTGAAAAAGAAGAAGAAGAAGAGTCGCACGCATCTAAAACGTATTTAAAATCCTGTTTCATACGTAGACATACTTCACAACACACACACACACACACACACACACACACACACACACACACACACACACTCAGATTGACTGACTGATATGCGAACGCTGAGAGAGAGAGAGAGAGAGAGAGAGAGAGAGAGAGAGAGAGAGAGAGAGAGAGAGGAGAGAGAGAGAGAGAGACAGAGAGAGAGAGAGAGACAGAGAGAGAGAGAGAGAGACAGACAGACAGACAGACAGACAGACAGATAGACAGGCAGACACAGACAGGCAGAAAGACAGACAGGCAGACAGAGAGAGACACACACAGAGAGAGACAGAGATACAAAGAGACAGAGAGAGACAGAGACAGACAGAAACACACACACACACACACACACACACACACACACACACACACACACACACACACACACACGTCCTTGGATAAGATATAAGAAAAGTCCTTGGATAAGATATTCAAAAATATTGATTTGGCATTTCGTATAACAAAATCTTTAATGAACAGTCCTATAGGACATTTATTATAGTTATAGGTAGCATTAGCATTTCTTATGTATTTATTTGTTGTTTTCATTGCTTAGCCTTTTTCTGTATACTGCCTAAGATATTTAGCAACAGATACCAATTTCAGAGCACACAACCATCAACATCAATGTCCCCTCCCCTTCCCATCGTCTAATATCACTTTGAGTGAACAG
>CM054160.1:5794149-5801649 GCA_028751875.1 Rapana venosa
GGTTAGAACGTTGCGCTCGCAATCTGACAAGCTGGGTTCGATTCCCGTTCAAGGGGATATTTTCCCCTGGAGTTAACATCAGTGCAGACTCCACTCTCCCCAAAAAGTCCTTCGGATGAGACTATAAACCGAGGCCCCGTGTGCGAACGCACGAAGAACATCTTGCGCACACGTTAAAATCCTGTTCCGCTTTCCGTAAGAGTAGGCCATTGTGTGCGGTGGGAACAGATGACAATTTACAAAACCGCATACACACGGGGACTAGATGTAAAAAAGCACATAAGTGCTTATTCCATTATTCTCGATATAAAAGAATGAAATAAAAATAAATAAATAAATAAATACACTACAAAACAATGCAATACAATACAATTCATTACAACACACTACAATATAACACATTACAACACAATGCAACAAATTAAAACACAACACAATACGTTACTATATAATACATCACAACGCAACACAACAAATTACAACACAACGCATGGCAATACAACAAACACAACATGACACAATGCACTGTCATACAACACATTACAAAACAACATATTCGACACAACACACAACACATTACAATATAACCCAATACAACACATTACAAAGCAATACAACGCATTACAATGCAATACAACACATTACAGAACAAAACACACACATTACAGTACAAAACACACACATTAGAATACAAAACACAGCAATACAACACATTTAAGTACAACAAATTATATACAACACACATTACAAAACATTCTAATACAGCATAACGCATAACACATAACAATTTAACACAACACAATACATTACAACACATCACAACACAACACAACACAATACAATACAACGCTGAACACATTAAAGTACAAATTATATACAACACACATGACAAAACATTCTAATACAACATAACGCATAACACATAACAATGTAACACAACATAACACAGTACAACGCAACACAATACAACACAACACAATACAATACAACGCCGAATCATACGAGTTTACCCATCGCTATAACAAAAAATGGTTTACCTAAATTCAATGACTCGATAATTATAGCATTGGCTGAAACAGCCCAGCTTTCAGCCTGCAATAACTCCCCATATATTCTTCCCCAGCAAGACCTGTACTGTAGATAGTTGTGAGAATCTAAACATACAGACATACGTAAGAGAGGGAGAGGGAGAGGGAGAGGGGGGGGGGGGGAGAGAGAGAGAGAGAGAGAGAGAGAGAGAGAGAGAGAGAAGAGAGAGAGGAGAGAGAGAGAGAGAGAGAGAGAGAGAGAGAGAGAGATGTTGGTTTGAATGCGGATGTGTCCTTCTTATCAAGTAGTGAATGGATATTAAACAAAAACAAACAAAACAAACTCCCCAGAGACCGACTAATCCACTAGGCCCAGTGTGTGAGACAGTCTAGAGAAGACAGCTCTCCCTCTGTGTGTGTGTGTGTGTGTAGTAGTGTGTGTGTGTGTGTGTGTGTGTGTGTGTTTATTGTATTTTTTTAAATTCTTTTATATCGAGGATATCCTGTATGTTAATGCGCATCTGAAAGTGTATGTTTATGCACATCTGAATGTTAATGCACATCTGAAAGTGTATGTTAATGCACATCTGAATGTTAATGCACATCTGAAAGTATATGTTAATGCACATCTGACAGTATATGTTAATGCACATCTGAATGTTAATGCACATCTGAAAGTGTATGTTAATGCACATCTGAAATTATATGTTAATGAACATCTGAAATTATATGTCAATACACATCTGAAAGTGTATGTTAATGCACATCTGAATGTTAATGCACATCTGAATGTATATGTTAATGCACATCTGAATGTTAATGCACATCTGAAAGTGTATGTTAATGCACATCTGAATGTTAATGCACATCTGACAGTATATGTTAATGCACATCTGACAGTTTATGTTAATGCACATCTGAAATTTTATGTTAATGCACATCGTAATGTTAATGCACATCTAATATCCGGATGAGACTATAAACCGAGACCCCGTGTGTGAACGCATGCAGAAAATCTTGCGCACACGTTAAATCCTGTTCCGCTTTTCGAAAGAGTAAGCCATTGTGTGCCGGTGGGAACAGATGACAAAATTTACAAAACCGCATACACACGGGGACTGGATGTAAAAAAAAAGCACCTGAGTGCTTATTCTATTATCCTCGATATTTTAAAAAAAAGCGCTTTGATTTGTTGCTTTACAAGATTCAGCGCTATATAAATTCCATACATTATTATTATTATTATAAATGCGCATCTGAAAGTTAATGCACACCTGAAAGTATATGTTAATGCATATCTGAAATTATGTTAATGCACATCTGAAAGTATATGTTAATGCACATCTGAAATTATATGTTAATGCACATCTGAAATTATATGTTAATTGCACATATGAAATTTGAACTTTGAATAGGCTATAGCCCTGATAATTATAGCATCTGTAGTCAATGGAGCAAAAAAGAATCTGATTGGGAATGAATTTCAGTTGGAGGTTGAAAGAGATACAGCAAAAGCAATAACAGGTTGTTTTTTAAAAGTTGGCCAATCTTTTCGCCTGAAAAAAGTTTTGACATTAACGAAAAACAATTGTTCTGCCAAAGACTGTGTTCTTACGTGTTTGCTCTTATAATAAAGAGATTTGACAAAAATAATAAACAAAAGCATAAAACAATGTTTAATGCAAACCGACTTTCTAGAACATACGTAAAGTCTGTATCATAAGTGTTTTCCGCGATGAACTCGCTTTTTGAACCTCAATCTACACTTCGTGTTCTTTATCTGCAACTGGCATAACAGAAACCCGCTGACACACAAATATCTGATAACCTTGAGAGAGAGAGAGAGAGACACACAGAGAGAAGAGAGAGGAGAGAGAGAGAGAGAGGGAGAGAAGAGAGAGAGAGAGAAGAGGGGAGAGAGTGTGTTATTTTCACCGATTCGACCTTGAAATAATAGTACACATTGGGGCGGGTGTGTGTGGTGTGTGTGTTGTGTGTGTGTGTGTGTGTGTGTGTGTGTGTGTGTGTGTGTGTGTCTGTCTGTCAGATCTGTCAGTCTGTCTGTCTCTTTCTCTCCTGACACACGTAGGCGTGTGCAAGAGAGAGAGAGAGAGAGAGAGAGAGGAGAGAGAGAGAGAGAGAGAGAGAGAGAGAGAGAGAGAGAGAGAGAGAGGAGAGGGAGAGAGGAGATGAGAGAGAATACATCTTTAATTAATCTTTTATTTTTCAAGGGTAACAGAATAAGCATTTCCATACTTTTTTTTCATCCGGCCCATGCCCTGATTAGGGATTATTAATAAAACAAGGAAAAATAAAACCCTTCTACAACAACGACAACATGATTTATTTAAAAAGATATAAGTGTATATATTGACACAGAGAGAGACAGACAAACAGACAGACATACTATAACTGACTATAATTTTTATAAGGTAGATTTATATGCGTATTGAGGACTATATCAAGTATATATGTAGAACGTACATAGAGAAACGTAAACTGATATAACACAACATTTCAAAGTGACATGGTGGCAATTTATTACGATTCTGCTTTCGATCCACGATCTCACTGATTGTTTCATGCCGCAAATGTTACTTAAAACCCAAGAAAAGTAGACTTGATTACAATGTAAAGAGAATCTTGCGATATATGAGGTGTACAATATGATTCCCATCAACATGTCAGTTCTTATTTTCTGCCACTGCTAATAATACAAACAACCTGGCAGTAAAGCGTTTGTCTTGAATTCGTTTTGCTAGTTACAAAACAGTTTTTCCTCTTGTAATTTTTGACGTAAACAGGCGTGTTTAAATCACCTGGGAGATAATAGACATACAACAATGAGCACAATAAAAACACAATAAGCACAACGAACTACGCCGTTTAGCTTACCTGCATGCACAATTTGATACGCACAGTCCCGAATCAACACTTCAACTTGTCGTCTGCTTCTTGTGTTACTGAAGACTCGAAAAAGTAAGCTTTCAAAACGGTGACTAATCACCCCGTATCCTTGCGCTGATGACACATTTCAAGTTGTCGTCGTTGGATTTTCCAGGCTGGAGACACCTTACAACCTCATTCAAATCTTTATTTTCACAATACACACACCTTGGAATGTCCGAACTTGACCCAATGAATGTAACCTCGACTTAACCCCATGTGTGTATCCCTACACGGTATATCAAACTTGAAAACCCGGAATGTATTTTTAGTAATATTCCTCACGAACACCTACGCTGCAAAAAGAGAGGACCAGAGTACGCACACTAAATCCGGGTTATTGCTTTAGATTGTTGCATATGATAACGGTGGATTTATACGAAGTATACTCTTTTTTCTTCCTAGAGAAAGTTTGTTGGTTGTTGGGGTGGTTTTTTGAGTGAAGCAACACGAGGGGTGGGGGGGGGGGGGGGGGGAGGGGGGAGGGTATACACCGCAGTAAAAGTTCATGCAAATGAGGTTGACACACCGCCCTGAGTTCAAGGTTATTGTCCTAATCTCGATCACTGGTTCAATCTCCTCTCTCTCTCTCTCTCTCTCTCGCACGGCATTCCCTCTCGGTCTGCCAAGTCAGCCAAGGTGGTTGTCACAACAGGAGTGGCCCCCAAAATAATAACCTTACTGTACCTATGGGAAATACCCTTGTAGTCACTTAACTACCGAATGTGAACACACACACACACACACAAACACACACGCACGCACACTCCGCCCCAAATGTGTACTAATATTTCAAGGTCGAATCGGTGAACAACTGGGAGGAAAAGTGTACGCATAATTATTACCTAAGGTGCGTGTGTGTGTGTGTGTTTGTGTGACGCGCGCGCGGGCACACACACACACAGACTCACACACAAACACACACGCGCGTGCGCGTGCGTGCACACACACACACACACACACACACACACTCCCCAAAAAGAATAAAATTAAAATAAAATCATAAACAGTCTTTTGGATGAGACTATTCAGTCGATCCTGCTGTACGGAAGTGAAACCTGGACATTGACTGCTGAAACAGCAAAGCGAATCCAGTCATTCGAAACAAAATGCCATAGAAAACTACTGGGCATATCCTGGAGAGAACGAAAGACCAACGAATTTGTCAAGAGTCAAGTAACACGGCTGGCAGGTCCACAGGAACCCCTTCTCACCATCGTCAAGAAGAAAAAGCTGACATGGTTCGGCCACGTCACCCGCCACAACACTCTGCCCAAAACAGTACTGCAGGGAACACTCGAAGGTGGCAGAAGGAGGGGAAGACAGAACAAGTCATGGATGGACAACATCAGAGAATGGACCAGGATGAATGACTCGGCACTACTGCGCAGAGCCGAGGACCGAGATGGATGGAGGAGGCTTACCACGGCATCGTCTTTCATGTCTCCCCCACGACCGCCAAGGTCACGGGTCTATGATGATGATAAACCGAGGCCCCGTGTGCCAACGCCCGCAGAACGTCTTGCGCACACGTTAAAACCCGTTCCGATTTTCGTAAGAGTAGGCCATTGTGTGCCGGTGGGAACGGATGACAAAATTTACAAAACCGCATAGACATTGGCACTGGATGAAAAAAAACACACATGAGTGCTTATTCCATTATCCTTGAAATAAAAGAATATAATATATGAATAAATACAAACACAAATTCAAATATTGGCTAATTATCACACACACACACACACACACACACACACACACACACCTTCCTACAGACATTTCTAGAACTACTTGTTTGTGATGATTCTGAACCAGTTTCACATCAATTCATTTTTTCTTTTTTTTAAATTCTTTTATATCGAGAATAATGGAATAAATACTTATGTGCTTTTTTACATCTAGTCCCCGTGTGTATGCGGTTTTGTAAATTGTCATCTGTTCCCACCGGCACACAATGGCCTACTCTTACAAAGAGGGGAACAGGATTTTAACGTGGGCACAAGATGTTCTGCGTGCGTTCGCACACGGGGCCTCGGTTTATAGTCTCATCCGAAGGACTTTTGGGGAGAGTGGGAAAAGATGTCGTCAGTATAATACAGTTTCTCATCTTCAGAGGCAGAAATGGCATATTCTGCTGGGTTGTCTCATACATAATTATTTCAATGAAAGAGTTGACTGACTCCATCTGACTCAGACCAAAAAGCTGAGTCAGTTATTGATGTCAGCTAATTGCCAAGGCCTACACTATAATATTGTTATATTGTAACATGTTGTGTTGAGATTGCCTTCAGCCATGACAAGCTCTTAACATAACAACCTGCACTCTCTTTTGTTAAAGGAGGAAAAAAATCCTCTGAAGTTGGAGTATGGATGCCTATATGGCGAGGTACTTAAAAAAAACCAGTCATACACGTAAAACTTCTCATTCAGCCTGCAATTTTTCAATCTCACAGTGATTCCCAGGTGGGAGGAGTGAGTGAGTCAGAGTGCACATTCTGGGTGACCCCCCCCCCCCCCCCCACCCCCCCACCCCCCAGAGTGTTAAGCTGGGGAACGCACAACAACAGCAACTGACTGGTAAAATGGTATAGTACCTAAGTCTTCCGTCACAGTGTGTGTGTGTGTAAGTAATGACATGACTATCATACGTTTACTTGTGTTCCTGTCAAGGTATTCTTGTATGTTTGTGACAATGGATCAATGGATCGGTGGTCTAGAGGTAACGCGCCTGCCTAGAAAGCGAAAAGTCCGGGTCGGAAGTGTGTGGTGGTTCGAATCCTGTTTAGGCCCAAAACTTTTCTCCCCATCCATTAGACCATGAGTGGTGGTCTGGGTGCTAGCCTTTCGGATGAGACGATAAACCGAGGTCCCGTATGTTACACAAAATTATTTAGCGCACGTAAAAGAACAACGAGAGAACTGTCCCTGGCAAAATTCTGTAGAAAAAAGCCTTTCTGATAAGGAAACAAATACAGTCGCAGACAGGAAAAGAAAAAAAATAATGGATGGCGGTGCTCTTGTGGCGACGCGCTCTCCCTAGGGAGAGCAGCCCGAATTTCACAGCAGAGAAATCTGCCGTGACTTAAAGTGGTACGAAAGGAAATAAAACGAACTTTTCCTCAATAAATTCTGTTGAAATCAAAATGGGAGTAGAAGTATAGAGGCACGATTCTTGTGAAAAACGTCACATTATTTCATATTATATCCCGTTCAAGGGGACATTTTCCCCGGGAGTTAACATCAGTGCCGACTCCACTCTCCCCAAAAGTCATTCGGATGAGACTATGAACCGAGGTCCCGTGTGCGAACGCACGCACAACATCTTGCGCACACGTTTTAAAACCCGTTCCGCTTTTCGGAAGAGTAGGCCATTGTGTGTCGGTGGGAACGGATGACAAAATTGACAAAACTGCATACACACGGGGACTGGATGCAAAAAAAAGCACACAAGTGCTTATCCATTATCCTCGATATAAAAGAATAAAATAAAATAAATAGATGATAATGATGAGGATAATGGTAACGA
>CM054160.1:5806649-5819149 GCA_028751875.1 Rapana venosa
GTTTTTTTTGGAGTGGGGTGGGGGGGGGGTGATGGGGGATTTTTTAGGGTTTTCTTTTATTAGTTTGCTTTCGGGGGGGGGGGGGGAGTTGTTGGGGGGGGGGGGGGGGCTGCTTTGAAAAGGTTATTTCCCCATGTATCTACTGTAGACTGTATTAAATGTTGGTTATTATTAAGATGCATCCCACGGCGGACTGGATGTAAAAAAGCACATGAGTGCTTATTCATTATCCTCGAATAAAGAATTCGTCATTGTCATTGTCATTGTCATTTTTCTTCTTCTTCTTTCTTCTTCTTTTTTTCTTTCTTCTTTTTTTCTTCTTCTTCTTCTTTTTCTTCTTCTCCTCCTCCTCCTCCTCCCTCCTCCTCCTTCTTTCTTCTTCTCTTCTCCTCCCTCCTCCCCCCTCCTCCTTCTTCTTCCCTTTTTCTTCTTCCTCCTTTCCCCCTTCTTCTTCTTCCCTTTTTCTTCTCCTCCTCCTCCTCCTCCTCCTTCTTTTCTTCTTCTCTTCTCCCCCCTTCTTTTTTCTTCTTCTTCTTTTTTTTCTTTCTTTCTCTTTTTCGTCCCGGGCTAAGTTCAGAGGTTCCAAATGATGAGATTTTTAGCGTACGCGATCGTGATCCCCACTCCCCCCCTTCCCCTCCCCCCCCCCCCCCCACAAAACACCCCACACCATGAAGGTAGCCGCATTCCGACTTCAGGGATGCATGCTAGGTATGTTCGTGTTTCCGTAACCCACCGAACACTGACATGAATGACGGGATATTTAACGTGCATATTTTGATCTTCTTGCGTGTGTATAGACACGAATGGGGAATGAAGGCACTGGCAGGTCTGCACTTGAAGTTGACCTGGGAGGTGGTTAAATAAAATCCCCACACCCTTAATTCACCAGATGCTGCCGAGATTCGAACCCACGACTTCATGGACCCATGGGATTGAAGTAGAACGGTCTTAACCACTCGGCTATAGCGTCCAACATCGTTCATTCTAACCTCACAACCCCTGCTCATCATGTTTAAAAAAGAAGAAGAAGAAGAAGAAGAAGAAGAAGAAGAAGAAAAAAGAAGAAGAAGAAGAATGTATGGAATTTATATAGCGCTGAATCTTGTAAAGCAACAAATGAAAGCGCTCAGATAACTTCTTTTTTTTTTAGATCGAGGATAATGGAATAAGCACTCATGTGCTTTTTTTTTTTTTTGCTTTTTTCCCATCCAGTCCCCGTGTGTATGCGGTTTTGTAAATTTTGTCATGTGTTCCCACCGGCACACAATGGCCTACTCTTTCGAAAAGCGGAACAGGATTTAACGTGTGCGCAAGATGTTCTGCATGCGTTCGCACGCAGGGCCTCGGTTTATAGTCTCATCCGAAGGATGTTGAGACATCAGAGCCATCAATTCACAAGGAACTGAACAAAATCTGACCGCCGTAAGGCCCCCAGTCAAAGAGGGCCCTGTTCTGCAACTGGGTCACTCCTGTGGAGTTCAGTGGAACCTGTTCTGATGTTCAACATTCGCAGCCGTTACATAATAAGCCCACAACTAAACGGCAATAATTATTCACGTTGTGTTGGACAGTATAGCCGAGTGGTTAAGACCGTTTTGACTTCAATACCGATGGTCTATGAACTTGTGGGTTCGAATCTCGGCGGCGTCTAAGCGAGGAGCATTCAGATCTCCAGGCCAACTTTAAGTGCAGACCTGCCAGTGCCTTAGTTTTCTTCATGTCGATACACATGCAGAAGGTGGAATTTGCACGTTAAAAATCCTGTAATTCATGTTAGAGTTCGGTAGGTTATGGATACGTGAATATACCCAGCGCGCACGCGCGCGCGCGCGCACACACACACATACGCACACACACACACGCGCACACACACACACATACACGCACACACACATACACACACATACACACACATACACACACAAACACACACACACAAACACACACACACACACACACACACACACACAAACACACAAACATACACACACAAACACACACACACACACACACACACACACACACACTGGAGTTAATATCAGTGCAGACTCCACTCTCCCGTCCTTCGGGATGAGACTTTAAACCGAGGTCCCGTGTGCGAACGCACGCAGAACATCTTGCGCACACGTTAAAACCCGTTCCGCTTTTCGGAAGAGTAGGCCATTGTGTGACTGTTAGAATGGATGACAAAATTGACAAAACTGCATACACACTTGATGTTAAAAAAAAATTTTTAAGCACATGAGTGCTTATTCCATCATCCTCGAAATAAAAGAATAAATAAACATATAGATAAATAAAACATACAGACACACACGCACGCGCGCGGACAAACAGACAGACAGACAGAAAAAAGCATGCCTTTCCCACCAACAATGTCAATAACAAATCTCAAAGCTTGCATGGGCATCTTTATTTTTGCCAAATTTGATTCCTTGTAAGGCCTTTACTCATTTACTCAACCTCTCTATCATCGCTAGATTTTCATAGAAAACTCATAGGTATCGATCAGTTAAACTGACGACAATGACAATAATGATAGTAACAACAACAACAACGACGTTAATCTAGAAACTGCATGGTAATCAAACCTGGACAGAAGCAACATCACAGGATAATATGACAGATGAACGGGATAGCTCAGTGGTCAGAGCACTCGCTTTCCCCCCAAGCTAAGGTTAAGCAGCATCGAGCTTGGTTACCCAATGGATGGGTGACCGTTTGCATGCCTTGGCTTCAGTACAGTCCCCACAGTTCACCCAGCTGTAAATGGGCACCTGCCCTCTTTTAGGGTCAGTGAAGGTAAAGCAGCGAGGGGAGAGGAGATGGGCGCCGCCCTCAATATGCTGGCTCCTGGAGAAGCTGAGGTCTCTGACATCTCACTCCCCAACGACCGCATAGGTTATGGAAACACCTTTACCTTTTGATTATGGATTTTGTATGAACGGTAAGACAACATACCGAACATGCTGGTTCAAAAACAACAGTACAAAGTAATAATGGAAAGTAACAAACTTTCATATGACACGGACTGTTTAAGAATAACAACAAGAGTTTGAGAACCATGTCATAAAAATTCAACAATCATTTTAGACACAGAACCGACGGATGCTATAGCCGAGTGGTTAAGACCGTTCGACTTCAATCCCTTGGGTTCATGAAGTCGTGGGGTTCGAATCTCTGCAGCGTCTGGTGGATTCAGGGTGTGGATTTTTTACGATCTCCCAGGTAAACTTCAAGTGCAGACCTGCCAGTGCCTTAATTCCCTTCGTGTATATAGCCTACACACGCAGAAGATCAACATTAATATGCACGTTGAAGATCTTGTACCTGATGTCAGTGTTCGGTGGGTTAAGAAAACACGAACATAGCCAGCATACAGACCGACGTCGCAATTCCAAAAGTTTGGGATTTTTTTCTTTCCGTTTTTTTTTCCTGCTAGACCTCCGAGGTCATATCCCTCTCTCCTCCTCATCATTTAGGTATCCGCATTCCAACTTCGGAGATGGGATATCATTCATACCACACACACACAAAAAAGCCCGAGTCATCTTCATGAGGAACGCCCAACCATCCGTTAATCAGAAAATAATAGACATGCTGGCTTAATCAGGAAAGACGCCACAAGTAAAATGAAACGTTCTGCAAACGTTTTGAATGTCGTACTATTTTTTCTGTTAAAATTCTTTTATTTCGAGAATAATGGAATTTTATTTATTTATTTATTTTATTTATTCTTTTATATCGAGGATAATGGAATAAGCGCTCGTGTGCGGTGTTTTTTACATCCAGTCCCCGTGTGTATGCAGATTTGTAAAAATTTTGTTAACCGTTCCCACTGGCACACAATGGCCTACTCTTCCGAAAAGTGGAACAGGTTTTAACGTGTGCGCGAGATGTTCTGTGTGTATTTGCGCACACGGGACCTCGGTTTATAGTCTCAGCCTAAGGTTTTTTTGACTTATTACAACAACCGACTATGGAAAATACGTACACAGATGGTAAAATTAGAATGTTCTTCAAAAGTTTGTAATATCGTATTTACTACATACAACAACCGTCTATGGGAAATATATACACACATATACATATGTAAGATGGAACAAAGTTCAATGATTAAAAATATATACAAAAAATGTCGATGCACATTTCGCCATTTTGCAATAAAGCTGAAGCATGCATCCATGTACTCACGTGTATACCCACTGCCACTCCAAAACACACACACACACACACGCGCGCGCGCGCGTGCGCACACACACACGTACACACACATCGCACGCACACACGCATACATATCTCTGCATACACACACATCGCTCGCGCGCACGCGCACACACACACACACACTGAAATCTCCCATATCTTTTAAAACAAAAATACGTGTGTTTGCTTAGTTAATGTGAAGAGTACACACTGATTACACATAAACGTAAAATGAAAAGTTAAAAAAATAAAGCCATTGATTAACCACCACCACCACCACCTCTCTCTCTCTCCTCTCTCTCTCTCTCTCTCTCTCTCTCTCTGACCCCCTCCCCCCACCCCCCTCCCATTGAAACAAGGAAAAAGGAGAGAGAAAATTTTACATTGAGAAACACAACGAAACAAAAATTACATATTACTGATATTCTTTATTTCAGACATCAACGGAAATAATAACTATAAGAAGGACTTGTGTGTGTGTGTGTGTGTGTGTGTGGTGGGTGGGTGGGTGTGTTCTTTCTTTAATTTAACGCGCGCGCGTGTGTGTGTGTGTGTGGGTGGGTGGGTGTGGGTGTGTTCTTTCTTTAATTTAACGCGCGCGCGCGCGCGTGTGTGTGTGTGTGTGTGTGTGGAGAGAGAGAGAGAGAGGAGAGGAGAGAGGAGAAGTCAAGTTCAAGTCACAGTTTTATTTCAGATGGCACATTGAATAAGCAAGTTTGTGTGTTGTGTCAGGAGGAGAGGAGAGAGAGAGTGAGAGGGAGGGGAGAAGAGAGAGAGAGAAGACTTGAAACTCTGAAATAGTTTAATGTCATCGGCTTAGGCTCAAATAAGTCAGTTCGGCAACTCTTTCATGTATGGCCAATGGCCTTTTGTGAATAATCATTCGAGTTCGAGTTGAGTTCGAGTTTTTCTCGTCTCTCTCTCTCTCTCTCTCTCAGTCTAGCTCTCGTCTCTCTCTCTATTCTCTCTCTCTCAGTTTCAGCTGAGGAGAGAGAGAGAGAGAGAGAGAACTCGAACTCGAACTCGAATGATTTATTCACAAAAAGGCCATTGGCCCATACATGAAAGGAGTTGCCGAACTGCTTAGTATTTTGGTGGGCGGGGGGGGGGGGGAGGAGGGGGGAAGGAACAGCAACAAGAGCAACAAAAAGTTATTGTGTAACAACAAAAAAGTCAGTGACAATAATACGACTTAGATACCATGATATGTCTTATTCTAAAGGCTTTACACAGACATAGAGTGAGGCTACACTCAAAGAGAGATACAGAGAGAGAAAGAGACAGACAGACAGACAGGCAGACAGACAGACAGGACAGAGACATTGAAGCAGACAGACAGAAGCAAGAAACAGAAATGAGACACACAGAGAGACTGTAAATGTGAACGATTTGTTTTGAAGGATCTTCGCCACATTTGAAAAGGAAATACAGAGAGAGAGAGAGAGAGAGGAGAGAGAGAGAGAGAGAGAGAGAGAGAGAGAGAGAGAGAGAGAGAGAGAGAGAGAGAGAAAGGGACAGACAGACAGACAGACAGAGACAGAGAGACAGAGAGAGAGACGCTTTGACCAATTTAGAGAGAGAGAAAGACAGAGACACGCACACACAGATACAGGGACAGACAGACAGACAAACAGACACAGACAGAATAGAACAAACCATACCCCCCCCCCCCACCCCCTCCCCACCCCAACCCCCTCACCCCCCCCCCCCCCCCCACCCACCCCCTCCTCCCAAAAAAGTCGGAACAACAAATGCAATAACAAAAATAACATGAAAGAAAAATGCGACTAAGAAAAAAAAACCACACATTAAAAACATAACAACGACAAGAAGGGTAGGTGGGGAGAAAAAAACCAACAACAATATTGACAGAAATTCACCACACACAAAATCAAGAATGTCTGATTTTTTTTTTTTTTTCGTTCCTCGGCTAGAGCTCCGAGGTTCACCAAATGGTGAGATTTTTGCGTACGGAGACCGTTTCCCCCTCTCCCCCCCCCCTCCTCCCCCCCCCCCCCCCCCCCCCCCCCCCCCCCCCCCCCCCCCCCCCCCCCCCCCCCCTCGACCATTAAGGTAGTCACATTCCGACTTGGTGGATGAAGTTTAAACACGTCGCCAGTGTGCGTGCATTTTTCTTTTTTCTTTTTGTTTTAACTTTGTCATCCGTTCCTTACCGGCACGCGATGGCCTACTCTTTCGAAAGGCGGAACGGGTTTTTAACGTGCGCGCGCAAAAAAACAAAAAAAAATTCTACCGTGCATAATTGTTCGCACGCGGGGCTTCTTCAGTTTACAGTCTCATCTGAAAGCCTTTCGGAGGAGTGGATTCAGTACTGATTTATTTTTCATTCATTTATTCTTTTATATCGAGGATAATGGAATAAGCACTCATGTGCTTTTTTTTACATCCAGTCCCCGTGTGTATGCGGTTTTGTAAATTTTGTCATCTGTTCCCCACCGGCACACAATGGCCTACTCTTTCCAAAAGTGGAACAGGATTTTAACGTGTGCGCAAGATGTTCTGCGTCCGTTCGCACACGGGCCTCGGTTTATAGTTTCATCCAAAGGACACTGTCTGTCATTCCCGTGTGGGACTGGCCAGCCACACCCCACGCTGTACCAGAATAAAGACCTAGAGCGCAACTCCACAGTCTTCCGAGACTGAAGGATGCCCACAAGAATCTCTACATTCATCCCTGGGACTCCACCCCCCCCCCCCCCCCCCCCCCCCCCCCCCCCCCCCCCCCCCCCCCCCCCCCCCGTGGGGATTCCGGGGACCTATCAGTATAAATAGCCTTCCACATTCTGTGCTAGGAATTCCCTCTTTTCTATCCCTCTCTTTGTTTCTGCCTTGTTCCTTTTCTTTCTTTCACCTCCTCCTTTGTCTATCTTCTGCATTCTTGGTCCATTCTCCTGCTTTTTTTTCCTCTCCAGAAAGACTTAAAAGATAACAATTTTCTCTTATGCCGAAGTTGGACGCACTGGGCCTGACTTGTCAGGTGCTTAACGGCAGCGTGAGGCATTTTCGCTCATATAACAGACAACAATACTCGCTGTCTGAGCGTTTGAAGAAGAAGAAGAAGAAGAAGAAGAAGAAGAAGAAGAAGAAGAGAAGAAGAAGAAGAAGAAGAAGAAGAAGAACAACAACAACAACAACAACAACAACAACAACAACAAGAATTGTAAAGAAGAAGAAGAAGAAGAAGAAGAACAACAACAACAACAACAACAACAAGAATTGTAAAGAAGAAGAAGAACAAGAACAAGAAGAAGAAGAACAAGAACAAGAACAAGAACAAGAAGAAGAATTGTAAAGAAGAAGAAGAAGAAAGAAGAAGAAGAAGAAGAAGAAGAAGAAGAAGAAGAAGAAGAAGAAGAAGAAGAAGAAGAAGAAGAATTGCAAAGAAGAAGAAGAAGAAGAAGAAGAAGAAAAAAAGAAGAAGAAGAAGAAGAAGAAGAAGAAGAAGAAGAAGAAGAAGAAGAAGAGAGAACAGCAACAACAAAAACAAGAGGAAGAAGAAGAAGAAGAAGAAGAACAACAACAACAACAACAACAACAACAAGAATTGCTGTGACTGCAGCACTGGGAAGGGAAAAAAAGTAAAAAGTGGGGACTGGGGCAATATCAGCCATATTACAGTATGAAAATACAGTAGGAAAATTGATACAAAAAACCGGTAACATCAAATACATATAAAACACAACAGTAAACTTGTTGATACACAATTAGAACACAAATTTTAAAAAAATTTAAGTTGATAAGAATGAAAGAGAAAAATACATATTTAAACAAAAATCTTTTATTTATATTTATATATACATATATATCTGCATATATATATGGTATGTATATACATATATATATATATATATATATATATATATATATATATATATATATATATATATATATATATATATGTGTGTGTGTGTGTGTGTGTGTGTTGTCTGTGTCTGTGTCTGTGTGTGTGTCTCTGTGTGTATGTGTGTGTATGTGTGTGTATGTGTGTGGGGTGTCTCTGTTGTGTGTGTGTGTGTCTGTATCTGTGTGTGTGTGTGTGTGTGTGTGTGTGTGTGTGTGTGTGTGTGTGTGTGTGTGTGTGTGGGGTGTGTGTGTGTGTGTGTGTGTGTTGTGTGTGAAAACCATTTGACTTTAATACCGGGAATCCATGAAGTCGTGGGTTCGAATCCCACCAGCAGTGTTTGGCAAAAAAAGGGTTAGGATTTTTACCATCTCCCACATCAACTCAAAGTGCAAACCTGCCAGTGCCTTAATTCCCTTATCGCATACACACACACGCGCACATGCAGAAGATCAAGCACGGACGTTAAAGATCCCATAATTCATGACAGCATTCGCTGAGGTTATAGCAACACAAACATACTCAGCAAACATCCTGTAACCCCCCAAAAATGAGCTGCTCTGAAGGCGGAATGTGTCTGCCTAGGCCAGTAGCGGGCAGACCTCCTGCAGAGTGACAAGCACAGGAGAAGACCAGACACTACACCCCACCCAGTAAAGGAACGTTGAGAAGACAAGATAAAGGTAAAGGAGTCCCATAACCTATAAGGTCGTAGGGGAGCGAGGCGTCAGAGACCTCACTTCTATAGGGCCAGCATATTGAGGGCGGCGCCCATCTCCTCTCCCTCGCTGCTTTACCTTCCCTGACCCTAAAAGAGGGCAGGTACCCATTTACAGCTGGGTGAACTGGGGGACTGTACTGAAGCCAAGGCGCGCAAACGGTCACCCATCCAACTGGTAACCACGCTCGACGCTGCTTAACTTGGCTGGGGGAAAGCGAGTGCTCTGACCACTGAGCTATCCCGTCCCCTTTAGAGATGAGAAGGGGATAAAAAATTTTAAAAAGTATATTTGGCCCAGGCCAAAAGCTGTGTCACTTATTGATATCAGCTAATTGCCAAGTCCTACACTAAAATATTGTAATGTTGTAAAATGTTGTGTTGAGATTGCCTTCAGCCTTGACAAGCTCTTAACATAACAACCTTCATTCTCCTTTGTTAAAGGAGGAAAAAAATCCTCTGAAGTCGGAGTATGGGTGCCTATATGGTGAGGTACTTGAAAAGTCATACACGCAAACTTCTCACTTCCTATCTCACAGTGATTCCCAGGTGGGATGAGTGAGTCAGAGTGCATGTTCTGGGTGACCCCCAGGGTGTAAAGCTGGGGAACGCACAACAACAACAACAAAATGTATATCAAATGCTGATTTTGCATAGAAATATACCCAGAAGGAAAAGAAATACAACCTTGCTTCGCGTAGAACTGAATTATATAGAGGATCGGTGGTCTAGAGGTAATGCGCCTGCCTAGAAAACGAAAAGTCCGGGTCGGAAGTGTGCGGTGGTTTGAATCCCGTTTGGGCCCGAAACTTTTCCCCCATCCATTAGACCATGAGTGGTGGTCTGGGTGCTAAGTCTTTCGGATGAGACGATAAACCGAGGTTCTGGTGTGTACAAACATTTATTTACCGCACCTATAAGAACCCACGGCAACAAGAGAGTTGTGCCTGGCAAAATTCTGTAGAAAAAAGCCACTCTGATCGGGAAACAGTTGAAGACTTTTAAAAAACCGTAATGGGTGGCGCTGCTCTTGTGGCGATGTGTTCTCCCCGGGGGGAGCAGCCCGAAATTTCACGCAGAGAAATCTGCCGTGACTTAAAGTGGTGTAAAGGTTTTAGAAAATAAATACACAAAAAATTTATATAAGATCACTTTCTATATCAGATTACTTTCTATTGCGGGGTAAAATGTATAACATAGTCTAGTATAGACCAAAAAAAAACCAACAACCCAAAAGCAAACAACAAATAAAGCTAAATGGAAGCAAACCAAACTAAACATAACAAAAAGAGAGGACAAAATGCCTTCTTTCTCTTCCTCTTTAAAAAAATGGAAAGGAACAAAAACAAAAGCAAAAAACACACAAAAAAGCAAAAAAATAGCGCACGAAAAATACAAGTAAACCATAGACCTCCCCCCGCCACCTACCGCCAAAAAACACCAACAACAAAAACTGCAGCACACACACACACACGCGCGCGCGCATGCACGCACGCAAACACACACACACACACACACACCTTCAAAAAGCAAACTAATTTCACTGCAAAAACATCGACCAAGCAGGGGAAAAAAAGTAATCAAAAATCCATTCTCAAATCAGATTCTAGCTCAGTTAAAGACAGTGTACAAATAAGTAAATAAACAATCGAACTAATAAATAAATAAATAAATTCAGACTATCAGCCGCCATGGCGCAGTGGTTACCACCGTGTTTAAGAACTGGAAGGTCGCGGGCTCGAATCTCATAAGAGTCATAGGAATTTTCGGACTACGACCGGCTCCTACCCAGAGTGAGTGTGCTGTGGGCTTCAGTGGGAAGACTGGGACCACACAGTCGAGCTTCATCCACTTTACGTCCCAAGCAAGTTTGAGAGCGTTGCTCAAATTACCCGACCAACACTACAGGTGTCTGTATCTCTCGGGCCCTGTTGACGCCCTGATATGCTATGATGGTAAGCAGTAGAGTACAACCCTGTCAAATAGTCTCATGTGCACTTTCATAGCATCATCTTAATCAAAACTGATCATCATGCAATAAATTTTTTAAAAACCTGCCTCTGATTCTCTCAACACCAGACGACCTTGACTTTGCGGATGACCTGGCGCTGCTGTCCCACACACACCAACATATCCAGGAGAAGACCAGCAGACTCCAAACATTTGGACAGCAAGTGGGGCTTCGTATTAGCACCAAGAAAACGGAGACAATGTCGCTCAATGTGAACACACCAGCCCCTGTGAAAGTGAATGGAACTGACCTGCGCCAGACAGACAAGTTCATATACCTTGGCAGCAGCATCAAACCAGAGGGCGGCACAAAAGAAGACATCCACAACAGACTGGGCAAGGCCAGGAATGTGTTTAGGGAGATGAACAATATCTGGAGATCAACTCAGTACAGCACCAACACCAAGCTGAAGCTATACCAGAGCTGTGTTGTGTCTACGCTCCTGTACGGTTCTGAGTGCTGGAGGATGACGGAAGTGGATCTTACCAAACTTCGATCCTTCCACACCATATGCCTCCGAAGAATTCTCCGGATCTTTTGGCCAGAGAAGATCTCCAATGAAGACCTACTACGGAGATGCAGGCAGGAAGACGTGGGAACCATCATCACCAGACGTCGGTGGGAGTGGATTGGGCACATCCTCCGAAGAGACCAACAGTCAATCACAAGAACAGCATTGCACTGGACCCCAGAAGGAAGGAGAAAGAAAGGAAGACCAAAAGCAACGTGGAGGAGAACTGTAGAAAGTGAGATGAAAGCCATGCAGCACTCTTGGGGATCAGTGACTAGGTTGGCCCAGGATAGGCAGGAGTGGAAGCGCTTTGTTGCTGCCCTAAACACCGCTGGGTGTAATGGCTAATGATGATGATGCCTCTGATTCGGTGGTCTCTGGTTGCTCTGGTCTCATGGTGACCTCAGTTTCTCCATACACTTCTGTGCCTGTGGTGAGTTTATCTCAAAAGCCTTCAGGGTTGGAGGTTCATGGGAGAGGGTCGTTGGAGGGGCATTGTGGTCGTGGGCGTCTCACTCAGTCTGGCTCCCCGACAAAGTTACCACTGACGTCATTAACCACTTGACTGCCCTACCCCCGAAATTTTCCGGGTCTAAATGTGCACTCTCTACGCCTACAACCTGGAAAATTTCCGGGGTGTCGAACCGAAGTAAACAAGCCTGTTTCCTTGACTACAGTTAAAGGGAAAGAACTCCAAAATTAGTGGCGATCACTCTCCTGTTGCTTACAAACATCCAGCTGCAAAATCCGTGGAAAAACGATCGTTTTTTAGCTCGTATTTTGTGTTATTATGCATGACTTCTTGTTCACAATGGCTGACACTTATCGTTGAAGGTATCAATAACTTTACACAGCTGAAAAAGTGGCAAATTAAACTTTAGAATATCCTGTCAGTGATGAAAACAATCGTGTATGATTCAGGAGATAGTGCATTAAAAAAAAAATCACTGAGATTTGGCCTGGACTTATGTGTGACGATATTGAGAATGACAGTGGTGATGAAGAAAATGTATTTTTATCGATGTTTTTACATTTTAAATATATTTTGTTAATGAAGTATCAAGCTAACTAATTTGCACTTGCCTCAAAGCAATCTACGATATATATACTGTCATTGGGCGGACTATCAGGATTATTCATTTAGTAATTTCTGAGTAAGCGGGACATGAACATAGCAAGTGGTACATAA
>CM054160.1:5826649-5844149 GCA_028751875.1 Rapana venosa
ACATTGCGCTCGCAATCTGAGACCCGGGTTCGATTCCCGTTCAAGGGGATATTTTCCCCTGGAGTTAACATCAGTGTAGACTACTCTCCCCAAAAGTCCTTCGGATGAGACTATAAACTGAGGCCCCGTGTGCGAACGCGCGCAGAACATCTTGCACACACGTTAAATCCTGTCATGCTTTTCGTAAGAGTAGGCCATTGTGTGCCGGTGGGGAGAGATGACAGAATTAAACCGCATACACACGGGGACTTGATGTAAAAAATGCACATTAGTGCTTATTTCATTATCCTCGATATAAAAGAATAAAATAAAAAATAAATTAAAAAACTCTCTCTCTCTCTCTCTCTCTCTCTCTTCTCTCTCTCTCTCTCTCTCTCTCTCTCTCTCTCTCTCTTCTCTCTCTCTCTCTCTCTCTCTCTCTCTCTCTCCCTCTCTCTCCTCCATCCCCTCTCTCCTCCTCCTTCCTCCTCCTCCTCTCATCATCATCATTGTCATCATCTCAACCTTCTCTCCTCTTTTTCTTCTTCTCCTCCCCCACCCCCCATCCCCAGCCCTCTCGCCCCCCACCCACCCCCTCACCTGGATAGTCCCAGCCACATGACACCACAGGAGGGGATCTCAATCAATCCCCCCAGGAAAAAGTTGAGGTAGGGATTTCCCGCCAGTGAAGACGACAGCAGCGTAATTCCGTAATACGTCAGACTGTTCGTCATCCTGAGAACCGTCCATTGTGACGTCATGTCATGATGACGTGTTTTCTATCACCTTTTATTTCTGATTGAAAATAGTCGATCAGGAATATTTCCATTCTTTACATGGATGATCATGGAAGGAGAGTGGGAGGGAGGAGAACGGGATTAGCCTGGCGGTTAGGGTGATGCGCATTACGCTCGTGATGTGCTGACCCGGGTTCGAATCTCGTTCAAGAGGATTTTTCCTCTGGAGTTAACATTAGTGTCGAGTCCACTCTCCACAACAATCCTTCGGACTATAAACTATAAACTAGACTTTAAACTATAACTATAACTATAGACTATAAATCGAGGTCCCGTGTGCGAACGCACGCAGAACATCTTGTGCCCAGGTTAAAACCCGTTTCGTTTTTCGAAAGAGTAGGACATTGTGTGCTAGTGGGAACGGATGACAAAATTTACAAAACTGCATACACACGGGGACTGCAGTTTTTAAAAAAGCACATGTGTTCTTATTCCTTTATACTCGAGATAAAAGAATAAAACAAATAAAAACTAAATTAAAAAATTAATAATAAATCATGTTTTCTATTACATATTTATTATTAAAGTATTCAATCAAGAATATTTCTATACCTTTACTTGGTCAAACAATGTAACTCTAAACCTTGTAAACTTCCAGAAATTATGGCTAAATTACGCTTATGAAATTGTGGAGGCGGGTGGGGGGTATAAGGAAAAGAAAGAAAGAAAGAAATCGAGGAAAGAAGGAAGACTGGGAAGAAAGAAAGAAAGAAAGAAAGAAAAGAAAGAAAGAAAGAAAAAAAGAAGAAAAGGGGCAAAGTACCTCAAGAAAAACAAAACGAAAGAAAGAAAGAAACAAGAAAGAAACCAAGAAAAGAACAAAGAAAAAAGAATAGAAAGAGAGGAAAGAAAAAGCAAGCAAATGATAAGGAGAGAAAGAAAGAAAGAAACAAAGAAAGAAAGAAAAACAAAAAACTGAAAAATAGAAAAGAAAAAACAAGCAAGCGAGAAAGACAAGCTGACAGAATGACTGACTGACTGACTGACTGACTACATAAATAAATGAATAAACGAACGAAGAAAAGAACGAACGAACGAAAGAAAGAAAGGCTGACTGACTGACTGACTAAAAACGTAAGGGTGTTCCATAACCTATCATGTCGTAGGGGAGCGAGGCGTCAGAGACCTCAACTTCTCTAGGGGCCAGCATATTGAGGGCGACGCCCATCTCCTCTCCCTCGCTGCTTTACCTTCCCTGACCCTAAAAGAGGGCAGGTACCCATTTCAGCTGGGGAACTGGGGGAGATGAACCAAGGCGCGAAATCCCCCCAAATGGTTGGTGGGGTGGTGGTGGGTGGTGCGTGGTTTGGTGGTGGTGATGATGGTGGTGGGTGGGTGTGGGTGGTGGTGGTGGTGGTGGTGGTGGTGGTGGAGGTGGTGGTGGTGGTGGGTGAGATGGTGGTGGTGGTGTGATGATTGATATGATGTGATACTGTGATGATGATGATGATGATATACCTTACTACTATACTATATACTACTACTACTACTACTTTACTACTACTATCTAACTATCCTACTACTACTACTACTACTACCACTTTTCTACTACTACTACTATACTACTACTACTACTATACTCCTACTTTCGACTACTCCTACTACTATACTACGAACGAAGAAGAAGATGAAAGAAGAAGAAGAAGAATGATTATCATATGGTATGATAATGACAGCAACAACAACAGCAACAACGAAACGATGATGATGAGATGAAGATGAAGATGATGATGATGGTGGAACCAAAAAACAGGGGGGGGGGGGGTGGGGTGGGGGATATTAAACGTTTTTTGGGGGTTGTTTTATAACCAGAATGAGAAAAGCCAAAGATTGTGTGCGTGTGATGACCTTACTTGTGATGATGTTATTTTTTTATTTTTTCTTTCTTTTTTTGGTTGTACTAAAGTTAACATAGATGGGTGTTGTTTTAATAATACTGATAATTATTATTATTATTTATTATTATTATTAGTAAATGGAATTTATATAGCGCTATATTTGCAAAAACTAATCAAAAGTACTTTGCATTATCTTTTACTTAAAACGATGAACAAGGTACAATAATTATATTGTGTTTTACAAATTCAAAATGTTATACCTTGTATATATGAAAATGGTGATCTTGATGTGATAAATGAAATTGGTTGTTGTTGTTGTTTGCTGTGTTATGGGGATCATCATCACTATTATTCATATCAAATTATCGCATTCATTGTGTATTTGTGAGCGTGTTTACGTGGCATAGTGTGCGCGCGTTTGTGTGTGCTGTGTGGTGTGTGTGTGTGTGTGTTGTGTGTGTGGTTGTTGTGTGTGTGTGTGTGTGTGTGTGTGTGTTGTGATGTGTGTGGTGTGTTGTGTGAAAGTCTACGCGTGTGCATGCACAAAGTATTTTCATGTAGGTATACGTGTGTGCGTTTTTGTGTGTCGGTGTGTGTGTGTGTGTGTGTGTGTGTGTGTGTGTTCGTGTGTGTGTGTGTGGTGTGTGTGTGTGTGGTTAGTGTCTGTCTGTCTGTCTGTCTGTCTGTCTGTCTGGCTGTCTGTCTGTTTGTCTGTCTGTCTGTGTCTATGTCTCTGTCCGTGTCCGTTTTGTGTCTGTGTTTACAATGCATATGTATATTTGTGTATAATTATGCGTGGGGGGGTTGTTGCGTATGAGCATCATGATACAAGTTTGTTTGTGTGTGTGTCAGGCGCGCGCGCGTATTAATAATAATAATGATGAGAATAATAATAATAATTATAATAATCATAATCAATTGATATTTATATAGCGCTTTATCTTGCAGAGACAAATTAAAGGCTTGCACTCAACTCATTCTTACACGAAGTCCAAATGTGCACACACACACACTCACACACACACACACACATACACATAACACAACAACACACACACACACACAACACACACTGGCAAGGGCAATAGAATCTTGGCTGTTGAAGGCAGGGAAAAAACTATGAGTGAGGGCCGTGAGAGGAATAATCTTAGGTTTGAAATAATATGTCTTGAGAATGGACGTAAAATATGTGTGCGCATGCACTTGCGTGTGCCTGTGCGTGCGGGAATGCAAGCGTGCGTGCGCTTGCGTTTGTGCCTGTATGTATGTGGTGTTGTACATGCGTGCGTGCCCATGTGTGTGTGTGTGTGTGTGTGTGGTGCTGTGTTTGTGTCTGTGGTCTCCTACATCTTTACATACCACACGCAAGCTTGTTTGCGACTCTCTGTGGTGTGTGCATATATTTTCGTGGATTGTGCGTGCTCGCTTGAACGTCTGTGTGTGTTATGAGTGAGTGTTTGTGTGTGAGTGCGCGTTGCTCGTTCTGTGTGTGAGTGTGTGTGGTGGGTTGTGTATGTGTGTGTTGTGTGTGTGTGTTTATGTGTGTGTGTGTAAGTGTGGTGTGCACGCGCGCGCGGTCATGCGGCTACCGAAAAGGAAGGAATGAAGGATGTCAGACCAGCAGTTTGAAGAAGGGAGCGGCCATTCCTCCAAATTCTGGCCTGGAGGAAGCGATCCCCCACCCCCAGGTTCCTATGGCAAAACAACATCATCATCATCGTCGTCGTCGTCGTCGTCGTTCCGTCTTCATCATTCGTCGTCGTTCGTCGTCATCGTCGTTTTTGTCGTCATTGTCGTTATATTGTGCGTCCGTCGTTGTCGTCTGTCATCATCGTCGTCGCGTCTCTTACATCATCATCATCTCATCATCATCCATCATCTTCGTCTTTCTTCTTCTTCTTCTTCTTCTTCTTCTTCTTCTTTTTTTTCTTCTTCTTCTTCTCCATCTTCTTCTTCTTCGTCGGTTGTCGTTGTTTTATCATTCCAGTTGTGTCATCACCATCGTTCGTCGTCGTCTCGTCCGTCGTGTCGTCGTCGCCTTCGCAGGTCTCGTCCGTCGTCATCGCGTCGACGTCATCGCCTCGTCGTCGTATTGTCATTATATCATCGTTGTCGTATCATCACTTTCATGTTATCTGTCTTCAGCCAGCCGCACAACCGTCAAGTAGTAGTAGTAGTAGTAGTGTGTAGGTAGTTTAGTAGTTGGAAGTTGGGCAGCAGCAGCTAGTAGCTAGTAGTAGTTAGTAGTCGTAGTAGTAATAGAGGTAGCAGCAGCAGCAACAGCAGTAGCAGCAGCAGCCAATCATAATTATAGTTATCATCGTCGTCGTCGACGTTAATATCGGCACCATCTCATCACTGACGTTATCATTGTCATCATTCTCATCATCCACACTCACACACACAACACACACACAACAACACACACACAACACACACACACACACACGCACGCAGCACGCGCACACGCACGCACACACACGGGAGACAGACACGGAGACAGAGGGAGATAGAGACAGAGAAGACAGAGGACTGACAGACAGCGACAGCCACACACATAAAGACACATAGACAGAGAGACAGAGACAAACAGACCAGAGCGACAGTGACAGAGACAGGCAGAGGTAAGCAAAACAAAAAACGAAAAAAAGCGGGAACCTTATGTTGGTGGGGATGAGTTCTGGCGTGTCCACCCAAATGGCATTGAAGGACCCGGTGATGCCAAACCTGGCCACAAGGGTTAGGGTCGTCTGCAGTATCCCCGTCACTTCTGTGTCACGGGGCAAAAAAAACAACGCAAGCAACTTTCTTCTTTTTCTTCCTTCTTCTTCTTCTTAAATTCTTTTTCTTCGATCTTTTTCTTCAATATTCTTCTTCTTTTCTTCTTCTTCCTTCATCTTCAAGTTCTTTTCTTATTCTTCCTCCTCCTCTCTCCTCTTCCTTCTTCTTCTTCTTCTTTAAATTCCTTCTTCTCTTCTTCTTCTTCCTCAATTCTTCTTCTTCCTCAATTCTTTTTCTCGTTGGTGTTGTTGTTGTTGGTGATGGTCTTCTTCTTCTTTTTTCTTCTTCTATTCTTTTCTTCTTCTTCTTCTTCTTCTTTCTTCTTCTTTCTTCTTCAGTAATCCTCCTCATTCCTCCTCCTCATCGTTTCTTCTTTTCTTTCAGAATCCTCCTCATCCTCCTCTTCTCCTTCTTTTTTCTTCTTCTTTTTTTTTTGTCGAACGCTCGACGGCAACTTTTCTTGTCTGTCATAGGAGTGAAAATGTGTTATGCTGCCGTTAAGCCCTGACAAGTCAGGGACCCTGACATCCGACTTGGATCTCGTGTGGAGAGTCTTGTTATCTTTTAAAGTTTTTCTCGAACAATAAAGTGCAGGAGAATGGACCAATAAGGCAGGACACTAGACAAGATTGGAGGTGACAGGAAGAAAAGGAACAGTGCAGAAACAAAAGAGAGGGATAGAAAAGAGTGAATTATAGCACAGAATTTCCCAAAAGATGGGGGATGCTATTTGTACTAGATTGAAAAAACTGCAAACACACGGGGACTGGATGTAAGAAAGCGCATGAGTGCTTAATCCTATATTCCTCGAAATAAACGAAAAAACAAAAAAAGTAAACATCTAACTGACTGATGATCTGTACTGAACTGTCTGACTGCTGCGTGACTGATGGACTGGCGGACTGGACTGGTGGGTGGCTGACTGATGGGCTGACTGACTGACTGGATAGACTGACTGACAACACTTTAAGTTATGTGAGGAAATTAGTCGGTGGTCTAGAAGTAACGTACCTCCCTATACAGCGAGAATGAGTTAGAAGTTTGGGTTGTACTGACGTGCTAGTCTTGCAAGATAAGACTATAGACCGAGGTGCTACACATTAAGCGGCGTAATAAACGAACCCACAGCAGAACACTTTGTCCTGGGCAAAAATTCTGTTGTTTTTAAAGCCACACTGATAGGGAAACCAGTACATAAGCAAGCAGGGAAAATATGGAAAATATGCGTGGCAGCTTGCTCTTGTGGCGACACCTTTTCACGGAAAGCAGCCCCAATTTAGGCAGAGAAAGAAATTTAGGTAAAAGATGTTTCCATAACCTATGCGGTCGTTGGGGAGCGATGATGTCGAGACTAACTTCTCTAGGGGGCCAGATATTGAGGCGGTGCCCTTCTCTCTCCCTCGCTGCCTTTACCTTCCCTGACCCTAAAGCTGGGCAGGTACCATTTACAGCGGGTGAACTGGGGGGGACTGAACTGAAACCAGGCTGCCGCAAAACGATCACCCATCCGCTTTGGTAACCACGCTCGATGCTGCTTAACCTTAGTTGGGGGAAAAGCGAATGCTCTGACCACTGGTTCTATCCTGTCCCAGTGTATGGCGGACTGAAAAAGAGTAGTCATTCCATTCAGGTTCCAGAGACTCACTGTTCCAGAGACTCACTCACTGCGCAGAGACTCACTCACCTGTTCCAGTATCAATGTCCAGAGACGCACTGTTCAGAACTCTCTGTCAAGACCAATGTTCCAGAGATCTCTGTCCCAGAGATCACTGTACCAGGATCACTCACTGTTACAGATATGTTCCATAGACTAACTGTCCCAAGGGACTCACTGTCCCAGAGACTCACTGTTCCAGAGGGATCACTGTTCCCAGAGGGACTTCACTGTCCCGGAACGCCTTGTTCCAGGACTCACGTACAGGAGATCGCTGTCCCAGATGAGAGACTCACTCACTGTTCCAGAGACTCATGTTCAGAGATCACTCACCTGTTTCCAGCGGCTCACTGTTCCCAGAGGAAGAGACTCTTGTCCCAGAGATCACTGTTCCAGAGACTCCTGTTCCGAGAGATCACTCCCTGTTTCAGCGATCATCACGTTCCAGAGACTTCACTCACTGGTCCAGAGACTCACTCACTGTCCCAGAGACTCACTCACTGTCCAGAGACTCTTCACTGTGCCAGAGATCATAACTGTTCAGAGATTCACTGACCTGCAAAACGCTTGCCAGTAAAACTGGCCCGAGAAGCGGCACACCGGCAAGAGACATGAAGGTGATCGTGGTCGCCTTCCTGACGACGAACCTGTGGTCAAATATTTATTTCATGATACTAATATTATTAATGATGATGATGGTGAGGGAGGAGGAGGAGTAGTAGTAGTAGTGTAGTAGTTAGTAGTAGTAGTTAGTATAGTAGGTAAGTATTGATGATGATGATGAGTGATGATGATGATGTTGATGATGTGATGCTGCTGCTGCTGCTGCTGCTGCTGCTGCGGTGATGATGATTATGGGTCAAAAAACAAAATGGATATATGCACTAAGCTTGATGTGCTATAGTTCGCAGACCGCACGTACACATATTTCGTGGCTTCCACGACACGCACAGGACACGCGCACAATCATATCCCAGTTACATGCCAGCATTCTATGCTCTTCTCCCTGGTCTATCTGGGGGACGGGATAGTTAGAGTGGTTAGAACATTTGCGCTCGCAATTGAGACCCGGGTTCGATTCCCGGTCATAGGGGATATTTTCCCTGGGTTAACTCAGTGTAGACTTTCTCTCCCCCCAAAAGTTCCTTCGGATGAGACTATAAACTGAGGCCCGTGTGCGAACGCGCGCAGGGGCAGAAATCTTGCACACACGTT
This sequence comes from Rapana venosa, assembly GCA_028751875.1. Lineage (NCBI taxonomy): Eukaryota > Metazoa > Mollusca > Gastropoda > Neogastropoda > Muricidae > Rapana > Rapana venosa. Next base: position 5,834,914 of record CM054160.1, read on the forward strand.
AAAATCTGTCATGCTTTTCGTTAGAGTAGGCCCATTGCCTTGTTGTGCCGGGTGGGGAGAGAGATGACAGAAATTAAACGCATACACACGGGGACTTGATGTAAAAAATGCCACTTTAGTGCTTATTTTCATTTATCCCGAATAAAAGAATAATAAAAAAATAAATTAAAAAAATCTCTCTCTTATATCTCTCTCTCTCTCTCTCTCTCTCTCTCTCTCTCTTTCCCTCTCGCTCTCTCTCTCTCTTCTCTCTATCTTCTCCTCTCTCCTTCCTCTTCCTTCCTCCTCCTTCATCATCATCATTGTATCATCTCAACCCTTTCTACTCCGCTTTTTCTTCTTCTCCTCACCCCCCATCCCCAGCCCTCTCGCCCACCCACCCACTCCCCCTCACCTGGATAGTCCCAGCCACTGACACCACTGGAAGGGGAGGGGATCTCAATCAATCCCCCAGGAAAAAGTTGAGGTAGGGATTTTCCTCCAGTGAAGACGACAGCAAAGCCAGCGTAATTTCCGTAATACGTCAGGACTTTCGTCATCCTGAGAACCGTCAATTGGGACGTCATGTCATGATGAAGTGGTTTTCTATCACCTTTTATTTCTGATTGAAATAGTCGTCAGGAATATTTCCATTCTTTACATGGAGGATTCATGAAGGAGAGTGGGGGGGAGGAGAAAACGGGTTTAGCTGGCGGTTAAGGTGTGTATGCGCATTCGCTGTGATGTTGTGACCCGGGTTCGAATCTCGTTCAAGGAGGGATGTTTCCTCTGGAAGGTTAAATTAGTGTCGAGTCCACTCACCAAACAATCCTTCGGATATAAACTTATAAACTTAGACTTTAAACATTATAAGTAAACTATAGACTATAAATCGAGGGGTCCCGTGTGCGAACGCAAGCAGAAATTTGTGCCCAGGTTAAAAACCGTTATCGTTTTTCGAAAGAGTAGGACATTGTTGTGCTAGTGGGAAACGGTGACAAATTTACTAAACTCTACACACGGGGACTTGCAGTTTTTAAAAAAAGCATGTGTTTCTTATTCCTTTTGATATCGAGATAAAAGAATAAAAAACAATAAAAACTTAAATTAAAAAATTTAATTAATAAATCATGTTTTCTATTAACATATTAATTATTAAAGTATTCAATCAAGAATATTTCTATACCTTTACTTGGTCAACAATGTAACTCTAAAACCTTGTAAACTTCCAGAATTATGGTAAATTAGCTTATGAAATTGTGGAGGCGGGTGGGGGGTAATAAGGAACAGAAAGAAAGAAAGAAATCGAGGAAAGAAGGACGATGGGAAGAAAGAAAGAAAGGAAAGAAAAAAAGAAAAGATAAGAAAAAGAAAAGAAGAATAGAAGAAAGAAGAAGAGAGCAAAGTACCTCATGAAAAACAAAACCGAAAGAAAAGACAGAAACAAGAAAGAAAACCAAGAAAAGAAACGAACAAAGAAAGAAATAAGAATAGAAGAGAGGAACGAAAAAGCAAGCAAATGATAAGGAGAGAAAGAAAGAAAGAAACAAATGAAAGAAAGAGAAAACAAAATACTAAAAAAATAGAAAAGAAAAAAAAAAACACGCAAGCGAGAAAGACATTGCTGACAGAATGACCTGACTGATGACTGGACTATACATAAATAATATGAATAAAACGAACCGAAGAAAAAGATACGAACGAACGAAAGAAAGAAAGGCTGATGATGGATGACTAAAAACGTAAGGGTGTACCCATAACCTCTCATGTCGTAGGGGGGTTGCGAGGCGTCAGAGACCTCAAACTTCTTAGGGGGCCAGCATATTGAGGGCGACGCCCATTCCTCTCCTCGCCTGCTTTAACCTTCCCTGACCCTAAAAGAGGGCAGAGGTACCCAATTTTCAGTCTGTGGTGTGAAACTGGGGGACTGTACTGAAGCCAAGGCGCGCAAACGGTCACCATCCAAAAGTGGTAACCACGCTCGAGGCTGGCTTAACTTGGCTGGGGGAAAGCGAGTGCCCTGACCACTGAGCTATCCAGTTCCCTGACTGACTGACTGACTGACTGACTGCATGAATGAATGAATAAATGAATAAATAGATAAATGAATAAATAAATGAATGAATTAATTAATAGATAAATAAATATTGGAACCAACGAACAACCCCTATACTCACTCACCAAACATAAAGCATAGTCAGTGTCAGAAATCGCATATCCGGGTCTTTTATCAGATCGAAAAAACCCTCTGTGTGAACTGGCATAATCACATCCATTTCCTCTTCTTCCTCTCTGGCTTCCTCCTGACCGGAACTCTCTTCCTCCGTTCTTCCTTGGTTGATTCCGCTTCCCTGTTCCCTTCCCTTACCTCTGAAATGTCTGGTACCCATTCCTCTTCCGGTTCCTCTGTGATGGGACTGAGCAAAATTTGTTCTGCGTCTGCGCGGAATTCAGTTCCTGTCCTGCGCAGAGCGTCCGTTCTTGCCAAGGCTGTGGAGAAGACTTCCTGTGGGTCCCGGTGGTTATATTTAGAAGCTTTGCAGATCACGTGACGGATGTCTGCGAAGCGGTGATTGGCTACCAGCCAGCGAAGGGACTCGTCCAAGACACTGTAACAACAAGCAAAATATAATATCTTCTTTTTTCGTTTAAAAAAAAAATTCAGAATCAGTGATGACTTGCCTTCTCTTTCTCTTTTCTTTTTATTATCTTTATCATTACTATACTACTACTATACTACTATATAATAATTACTACTACTACTACTCAGCTACTAATACCGTTATTTTGAGGATTGGGGAAATAAGCACTAATGTGCTTTTTTTTTTTACATCCAATCCCTGTGCGTATGAGGTTTTTTTTTTAATTTTGCCATCTGTTTCCACTGGCACACATTGGCTATCTTCCAAAAAGTGGGAACTAGGTTTAACTATGTAAGAGTTATGAGGGCCACACACACGGACTCGGTTTTGAAATAATCATCAGGGAATTTGGGGGGGGGGGAGGGGGGTGGAGGGTAGAGTCGGCACTGAGGTAATCCAGTGGAAAATTTCCCCTTGACCGGGGTTCAAACCCAGGTTGACAGATCTTCAGCGTAATGTGCAACGCTCTAGCCATCAGACCATCCCGTCCCCTCAACTCCTTCACTCCCTTAACTCCTTGAGGAGTCATTGGGAGATTGTGCTGAATTGTTCAAGCAGTGTGTCCTGCACAAACTTAATCCTACCTGAGCCTATTCCTCTCCAAGTAGTAGAAGCATGCTGGGTATGTTCGTGACCGTTACAAAAATATCCAGGCCAAAACCCCTAGAGCCCTTACAAAACCTCCATACAAAACCCTTAAAGCCCCTGCAAAATATCCCTTCAAAAAATATATAGTCCTTACAAAACCCTCCGACAAAGCTTCTACATTCCGTACAAAATCCCCAGGGAAAAACCCTAGAGCCCTTACAAAACCTCCATACAAAACCCTTAAAGCCCCTGCAAAATATCCAGACCAAAAAAAAAATAGAACTTGCAAAAACCTTCATGCTAAATCCAATAACCTTACAAAACTACAGTCATTACAAAATCCCCAGACAAAAACCCCCCAGGGTCCTTATAAAATCTCCATACAAAACCCCTAAAGCCCGTACAAAACATTCCGACAAAAAATTACAATCCTCACAAAACCTTCATGCTAAAGCCCATAGTCGTTACAAAACTTCACTCAAAACCTCTGCAGTCCTTACAAAATCTCCAGGCAAAAACCCTAGAAGCCTCTACAAAATTACTTACTTACTTAGGCCCATCACTCCCCCTGGAGTATAGGCCGCCGACAACAGTCCGCCAGAGTCCTCTGTCCTGGGCTATTCTCTCCAGCTGTCTCCAGGTATATCCCATCTTCCTGGTTTCTGTCTCAAGGTCGCGTCGCCAGGTGTTTCTTGGCCTTCCTCCTTTTCGTTTTTCCTGGGGGTTCCATGATAGTGCCTGGCCTTGTGATGTTGCTGGCTGGCTTTCTCAGGGTGTGGCCCGATCCATCCCCATCTCCTGCCCCGGATTTCATTCTCGGTGGAAGCTGGTTGGTACGTTGCCACAGGTCTGCGTTGCTGATGGTGTCGGGCCAGTGGATCTGGAGGATTTGTCTCAGGCAGCTGTTGATGAAGGTCTGCACTTTCTTGATGGTGGTCTTTGTTGTCCTCCATGTCTCCGCTCCATACAGTGGGACTGACTTGACGTTGGAGTTGAACACCCTGATCTTTGTGCGGGTCGACACCCCCTTGGAGCTCCAGATGTTTCTTCAGCTGCAAGTACACTGCCCTCGCCTTGCCAATTCTTGCTCTGACGTCTGCGTCTGTGCCGCCCCTGCATGCTAATGATGCTACCCAGGTACGTGAATGTCTCCACTTTTTCCCAGCTCCTTCCCATTTAGTGTGACTGGGTCCTCACTCGCTGCGTTGATCTTGAGAATTTGGTTTTGCCTTCATGGATCTTGAGACCAACTTGTAAAGAGGTGGCTGCTAGTTCTGTAGTCTTGTCCTGCATCTGTTGGTGGCTGTGGGAAAGCAGGGCCAGGTCGTCTGCAAAGTCGAGATCATCCAGCTGGTTCTACATTGTCCACTGGATTCCATTTCTTCTGTATGCTGTTGAAGTCTTCATGGTCCAATCGATTGCCAAGAGGAAGAGGAAAGGTGACAGGAGACAGCCTTTGTCTGACTCCGGTCTTCACCTAAAAGCTGTTTGTGAGTTGTCCTCCATGGACCACCCGGGAGGTCATTCTTTCATAGGATTTTTGATCAAGTTGACCAGTTTTGGTTGGCACTCCATGGTGGCGAAGCAGTTTCCAGAGGGTGTTGCGGTCCACACTGTCGAATGCTTTCTATAATCAACAAAGTTGATGTTTTTAAAAGATGAGTTCCACTCTAAAGATTGCTCAACGATGATGCGCAAGGTGGCATCTGATCTACGCATGATCTTTTTCTGGGGGAAGCCGGCCTGCTGGTCTCGGAGGAGGGGGGCCGACTGCATTTTTTCTTTCTCTCGAGGGGGGAAATCCTGTTAAAGACTTTTCCTGGCACCGACAGAAGCATTATCCTCTATAGTTGGCCACGTTACTGAGGTCTCCTTTCTTGGGTAGCTTGATGAGGTTTGCCTCCTTCCAGTCTGATTTGGGTTTCTTCCTTCTCTTCCCAAATCTTCCCAAAGAGAGGGTACAGCATCTCTACCGTGGTCTCCAGGTCTGCCTTGAGTGCTTCTGCTGGGATGTTTTGTCCCGGTCCTGCTGCTTGCCATTTCTCGCATTTTGATGGCTTTCCTGATCTCCTCCCTGGTTGGTTTGCTCACATTGATGTCTAGGTCTCTATCAGCAGGGTCGATGTCCGGGGGGGTTTGAAGGACGGATTTTGTTCAGGAGTTCCTCAAAGTGCTCTTTCCCATCTGTTCAGTTGCCCCTCGTTCCCAGGATGGTGTTTCCTTTCTTGTCTTTGATGGTCGCTCAGGCCTGCTGTACTTCCCTGGACTTTCTTAGTGGTGTCATACAGCAGCTTTTATGTTGTTACTGGCTGCTGCTTCCTCGGCTTCCTCTGCCAGGCTGTCGATGTACTTGCGTTTGTCTGTTCTTGTGCTCCTCTTGGGCTTCTTTGTTGGCTTCTGTGAAGTCGCTTGTGCCTTTGGGCCCTTTTCTGCTCTTGTCCGGCTGTTGTTTACTGCTGCTTTCTTCTGCTTTCTCTTCTCAATCTTGCCCATTTTGACTGCCGAATATCCATTCCTTTCTGTTGACGTCTCTTGGGGCCACTACTTCCTGACAAGTTGACGTCAGTGTCTCTTTCACTTTTTCCACTGGCTCTCGATGTCAGTCTCTTCTTCAAGCAGTTCTTTGTATAGTACTTGGTACTTGTTGGTGGGGACAGCTTGAAATCTTCAATTATCTTGAGTCTTTCAGCAGGCTGGTGTTGTACTTCTGCCTCTTTGTTGTTACTTTTCCTTTCCCGTTTCTTCTTCAGCTTTAGGTTCAGCCCGGCTACCAAAAGGTGGTGGTCAGATGCGATGTCTGCTCCTCTTTTCACCCTTAATCCTGGTACAGATCTTTCCCGAATTTCTTGGCCATGCAGATATGGTCGATCTGGTTCTCAGTCACATGATTTGGTGATACCCAGGTGGCCTTATGTACTCTTCTGTGGGGGAAAATGCTGCCCCCGAATTACCAGATTGTTGATGCACAGAAGTCTGCAAATCTCTAGCCATTCTCATTATCTCTCCTAATTCCGTGTCTTCCCATCACTTCCTCGCATCCCGTGTTGTCTTGTGTCCGATCTCTTGGCACTGAATCACCCATGAGGATGTTTATATCTTTTTCGGGTACTTGGCAATGACGTTTCTGCAGTCTGTCGTAGAATTGATCTTTGGCTTCATTTGCCGTCATTAGTTGGGCATAACACTGGATGATGTTCATTTTGATCTTCTTCTTCTTAGTCCTGAAGGATTTCCGTGATGATTCTTGATCCGTGTGCTTCCCATCCTATCAGGGCTCGCTGCGCAGGTCTTGACAACATGAGCGCTACACCTGTGTGTGGAGCGTTGTCTTCTTCATGGCCAGAATAAAGCAGCATCTCTCCAGTGAGCAGTCTCTTTTGTCCTGACTGTGTCCAATGGGTCTCGCTGATGCCAAGCAATGTGAGGTTGTAGCTTTTCATCTCTGCTGCTACTTGTGTTGTTTTTCCCGTCTCATACATGGTCCTCACATTCCATGTATGTTCCGACGTTGATGGTCCTGGTCGATAAAAGGGGGGTCGGCCTTGTGGCTTCCGTAGACTCACGGCTTTCACCACATGGCGTCATACATCCTCTTGGCGAGGACCCTTCCTCTCCCAGGGCAGTAGTCTCTTGGTCCGTTGTTGGCGTTTCTGTAGCAAGCTTGTTTTCACGGGGTGGGGTTGCTAGCCCCACGCCCAACCCTCCTCCTTTCTCATCCGGGCTTGGGACCGGCCATGGCAGAGTTCCTCTACAAAATATCCCAACAAAAAATTACAGTGCTTGCAAAACCTCCAGAAAAAGTCTATAGTTCTTTAAAAATCTCCAAGTAAAAAACATCCACTAAGAGTCCATGCAAAATCCCAGAATCTTTACTAAACCTTCAGGCAACCCCCCTTTAAAATCCTTACAAAATCCGCGCAAAACCTCTTTCATATCCGTACAAAATCCCCAGGCAAAACCCTCTAGAGTCCCTAGGGAAAAACTTTAAGAGTCAGTACAAAGCCTCTAGGCAAAAACCCTTAGTTCTTTCAAAATCACCAGACAAAGCCCCTTTAAGTGACTATCAAATCCCAAGGCAAATCCACTTCTCGTGCTTGAGCAAATCTCCAGGCAAATCCCTATAGTCCAGACAAAACTCTGAAACAAAACCTCTGAAGTCTTTCCAACACCTCAGTTAACATTGGCTTGGGGAAAGCAAGAGCTCTGACCACTGAGCCAAGTGGATGGGTGACCTTTTGGGCGCCTAGGCTTCAGTATAGTCCCCCAGTTCACCCAGCTGTAAATGGGTACCTGCCCTCTTTTAAGGTCAGGGAAGGTAAAACAGCGAAGGAGAGGAGATGGGCGCCGCCTTCAATATGCTGGATTCTAGAGAAGCTGAGGTCTCTGACGCCTCACTCCCCTACGACCACAAAGGTTATGTGACCACCTTTACCTTTTACAAAACGTCGACACTAAACATTAAAAAAATCCTTACAAAACATCCAAGCAATCACTTTCAAAGTTAATGCAATCTTCATAATTATGTATAAACCCTATCTCAAGTGGATTGATGGTCTAAAGGTAAAGCGCCAGCCTAGAAAGACGAAAAATCCGGGTTGGAAGTGTGCGGGGGTTTTTTTGAACCCGTTAGGACCCAAAAAATTTTTCCCCCCCACCCCATTAGAGGGTGCTAGTCTTTCGAATGAGACGAAAAAACCGAGGTCCCGTGTTTTACCCAAAAATTATTTCCCCCACGTAAAGAACCCACGGGGAAAAAGAGAGTTAACCCTGACAAAATTCTGTAAAAAAAAAACCCACTTGACGGGAAAAAAATACAGTTACAGAAAAGGAAAAAAAGAAAAAAAAAGGGTGGCGTGCTTTTGTGGCGAGTGCTCTTCCTGGGGAGGGAAGGCAGCCCCCCAAATTTTATCAGAGGAAAAAACTGCCCTGACCTAAAAGGTATAAAAGAAAAAAAAACAAAACAAATCTTTAAAAAATTTAAACCCCCTGACCCCCAAAAAAAAACCCAAAACCTGAAGAGTTTTTACAAAAAATTTCCAAAAAAAACACGGCGGGGAAAATGGAAAGGGCATTGGGTTTTTCCTCCAGCTGTAGTTCTTAGCACAAAGGCCCGGGGGCCATGCTCATGATGGAGAAGGCCCCCCAGCACGGCGGAGAAAATGCCCCTGAAGGGGCGTTGCTCTGGGGAGGATCTCCAGGAGGTAGATCACCAGGGAATATGTGCCTGACCCCCAAAACAACCACACACACACACACACACACAACACACAACACCCACAACAACCACACACAAACCACACACAAAACAGCGCTCAGTTTGTTTTAGGGGGGTTTTTGGGGGGTTGGTTTTTGTTGTTTTTGTTTTGGTTGTTTTTTTGGGTTTTGTGTGGGTTTTGGTTGTTTTTTTTTTGTTTTTTGTTGTTTTTTTTGTTGTTGTTTTTTGTTGTTTTTGGGTTTGTATTTTTTTTGGTTTTTGTTGTTGTTGGGTTTTTTGGTGGGAGTTTTTTTGGGGGATTTTTGGTGTGGGTTTTTTTTTGGGGGGGGGTGTTGGTGTTGGGGGGGGGAGTTTTGGTTAGAGCTCCCAGGTTCACCAATGGTGAGATTTGTTAGTATGTAACCCGGGGCTTGTGGTTGGGGGTGGGTGGTGTGGGTGGTTTTTGGTTTTGTGTGGTTTTGGGGGTGGTGTGGCGTGGTGTGGTGTGGTTTGGGGTTTGGGGTTGTGGGTGGGGTGTGGTGGGGTGAAATGTGGTTTGTGGTGTGGGTTTTTTGGTGTGGTGTGGTGGGGTGTGAAAGTGGTGGGTGGGGGGGGGTGGGGGGGGGTGGGGTGGGTAGTGGGGTTTTGGGGTTTTGTGGTGTGGTGGGGTGTGGTGTGGGGGGTGGGGTTTTGGGTTGGTGTGGTGTGGTTTTGTGAAGGTGTGGTGGTGTGGTGTAGTGTGGTGTAGTGTGGTGGGGTGCGGTGGGGGTGTAGTGTGGTGTAGTGTGGTTTGGTGTGGTTGGTTGGTTGGTTAGTGTGGTGTTTTGGGGTGG